>CM034300.1:13186026-13797792 GCA_019925795.1 Dendrobium chrysotoxum | reverse complement strand
CGTCTTAGCTGCTTAGAGAGAAAAAAGGGAAGGTTTTTGAAAGATAAAGTCAGGTTTTGGCACATCCGATCTATTTTCTATTGTCAGGCATGTTTAGTAAATTGTCTAGATTAAGGTAGGTTACATTTAACCTATCTCAGTTTTCAAAAATATGAGAATTTTAGAAATTTTCTTATTTAAATTATAATTTCATAGAGCAAAAAATGAGAATAATATTATACCCATAAAACTTTTACTGTGTAACTTTTTGTATGTTATAAGTACAATAGTTATAGATATTTAAGTATTTTTCTAAAAACATTTTATCAGGTAAATTGAAAATTGTGTGATTTTTGGAAAATAAAAAATGATTCGGATCCCTAAAAATAAGACCAAGGTATGATAGAAGTTTTAAAATAATATTTTGAATAATCCTTGGTAATATAGTAATATTCTAAAATTATTAAACTTGACCCAATAGATATTTTTTTTGCTTACCATTGAAGCATTGTGTGAAATATTGAAAGTAGTTTATTTATTTTTATTTTATTGCAATACGATATTATATATGCTTATCAGGTTGAAATGTATGCTTATGAGGAGATCTGATGGGTGGGGGAAGTTCTGGTGCTAATTGTACAGGGAGCCATAAGGGTCTGAATTTTTGAATATCTAATATGTGTTATGCATTGGGAGTCATAAGAGCCTATAGTTTGATATGCTAGCATAGGGAGATATAAGAGCTCGTGGAAAATCTATTATTTTTATGCTATGATGATATGAAGTATTTATTTATTTATTTTTAGTGTACGGTCTGCCTGATTTCAATTATACGCAGTTAACATTATGATTAATTTGATAACTTTTTGACAAAAATGCTTTTAAATTTAGTTAAATGTTTAATAAGTGAAATATTTGAAAATTTAGATTAGTGGTTGTGACTAAATGAGCTGTGTTTGCTCGCACATATTCTGCATTATGTTTCAGGTTTAGGAAAAGGAAAGTGCTTGTTAAGCAGTTAAGCATTTAGGATCTGAGTTGTCTGAGTTTGCATAGGTATTTTTCTAATTTTTGTGCAGACATGGCTAGTTCTTTAATGATTCTGTTTATGTCAATCAACATTTACTATAGAATAGTCGTTGTATACATTTTAATGATGAATGAAAAGAATAGAAACTTGTGGATGAGTTTATTTTTTGCTTACTGGAAGTTAATTAGAAGCTCTGCTGTCTATTTTAATTTTGAATGGAACAAATATGAAAAAATTTCTGAAACTTAGATCTTGGGATGGCTGTCCTAATTCAACACTCAATGACATATTTATCTGTGGGTCATATTGGGTTAGGTTGTGACAATGACTTTCTAGCCTATCTATTTAACTTAAGGTCATTCTAAAAATTCAATCACATCCCCTCCTTAAATTTATATGATGTTACAAAAGAAGAAATAAATTATTACAAGAAATCAATGATTCGATCACGTCCATTTTGGAGTTAGGTTAAAAATTGAGCTACTTGGATGCAATCACTTGGCAAGAGGACTTCATGACACTCAATAGAAGAAGTATCTTAGGACCCCTAATTTTGATCTCTACCAATCTACTTAGGTTTATGAAATATTCTCAATAGATGTCAACTTGCAAAGAAATGATCTAAAGTAGTACTCCTGTGCATTCTCTTGGCTAGCTTTTGATCACCTGATCATGTGTCCATTGCAGTTTTCAGAAGGTAGAGGGGCTAACTGCAATTGATTACAACACATATTTGATTGGTTGCTTTATGTGTGCCTTGAGGGCCTTAATTATTATATGACCCTATTGGTAATTTATTTCACAATCTTATGTAGCATAAAAATTTTGGCTATTTTCAAAACAACACTCTCATATCTTCATTGAACAAATTTTGACCTAAATATTAAAATTCACAACAAATTCTTAATAATTTGATCATGATATATGCAAATACATAAATTTGCAATTTTTTATTTTATTTTTAGGTATTGATAGTTTTATAATTAGAGTATATTTTGGTGATGCATATGAACCTCTATTTTTTTTGTATCATTATATATATTGAATGGTATTGGAGCGAACTTAAAACTTTCACAAAACCAATTTTTTTTTATAAGTTGGATTGGATTTGTGAGGCTATTTTACCATTATTAACACCATTGGGTATTGGATTCATGAGGCTATTTTACCAATAAATTGTATTAATACTATTAATAGTTGTGCTCCAGATTTCCAAAAAATTCATCTGGTCTTTTGTAGCAAAACTTGCAAATCTCTAAAATTTGGACGCCTTGGGATACCTGCAATTATGGACCTTCAATCTACTTACAATGGTTCCTTTGGAGAATCATCTCATCTAAATGGCCTCTGTAGATTTGGTGGAATACAAAATACAGTTCTATTTGGGGAGCTTGTCCCTCTCATACTGCAATCAAGAGGAAAACGCTTAAAGCTTGGCTCATTCTTGCTCATCATATTTCTCTTTCAGGACATCCTCCAATAGTAACCTTCATCTCTTTGGCAACCCTTAGCTTAATGGGATTTCCTTTTAATCCCATCTGGGTATCCCAAACTCTGTTATTCATCCTTTTAAATCTCTCACCATCTCAGAGGTTACTCTAAATGGTAGCTGAAATCTTCCTACCTTTCTTCCCCCTCAGCATCTCTCATTCATCTCTTCTAACCCTATTTCTCAGGATACTGGCAATGACATTATTTGTATGGGTATACCCAACCCCTCTTTCAAGAACTTTTGGGCTTTAAACTTTAGCAATTTGGAATCTGTGGATTGTTATTCTCACATTTGGCATGAGCATTATATTTCAAGACTTATCGTGCTTTGCTAGCTAAGTTCAAAAGTTGGAAAGGTTACAAAATGATTAATATTTTTATTGGTTCATCATATCGATGGCTCGGTCGCATTGCTGGTGTTTGGCTTCTTGGTGGTTTTCTTTTTGCTGGGCTGTGATGATGCTCCCTCCCACACCAACCCTGAATGGTTGGTGCTCTTTTTAGCTAACTTAGTCTTCTTTGCTTGTTTTCTGCTTCACAATAGGCCGTTCTGTTGGATTTTTATTCTGGACCGCTTTTTATGACCAATTGGAAGGTTATTTTGCCTGGCAACTGAGTTGCTTTGCCTTTAGTGTTCTTTTTTGTATGCTTGTGGGAGTTCTAAGCCCTATTTTGGTTAAGTTTTTCTCTCCTTTCGTCTTCTTTTTTTCAACTGTCCTAATTAGTTCTTTGATTCTGATACAGTTATTGGTTTTGTTTACAGATCATTTTTTTAATTTTATCTTTCTTCGTTTTTTAGATGTATGTTGGGCATTGCATATGTTGGCTAATAAAGAGGGTTAGATTATGGTTTTTTTTTTTTGCCAACTAGACTAAGGCCTAAGTAAATTAAGAATTTAGTCCAAAAGTAATCTTCTAGATTCTTTTAAGGGCTAGGTTAGGGTTTTGAAGATAGGCATAAAAAACTTACTAGTCTCGTCAAATGGGTCGATTCAACCTCTGGTGAAAAGCTCATGAGTTAAACATTGAAATTGGGGGTGTCAAAAAAGGTTGACGGGTCGGGTTCAAGTTCGACCCGAATCTAGTCAAACTGAGCAAGTGTTGTCTAATAAAAGGATCAAAAACATAGTCCCGAACCTAACCCGCTAGCGAAATGAACCCGATATGATAACCCATTTCAGTTAAATAAATAGTTTTATTAACTTTTTAATTATATATTTTAAGTTAATTGATAAAAAAATAAAAAGATTATACCAACAAATAAAAGAATTCAAGAAAAAAATGTTAAACGTGTCTTTTTCAAGCAGAAATTAAGTTGGCGGGTCAATCTGAATCTGACCCGCTTAATAAATGGGTCGAAATACACAACCCTAACTAATCCCATTTATTATATTGGTCAACTCAAACTTGAATTTTCCGAATCTGATCATTTATTAACAATCTTAATTGAAATACAAGTCTAGAGGAAAAAAAAAATTATTAAAAGAAAGTTTAATAGTTGATATGCTTCATTTATAGCTAGCAATTTAACTATTTTTTTAATATTTGTTGCGAGAACTTCCTTTCTTTTGGGAGGATTTCTATTTGGCCTCATCTTTTTATGCATATCATGACATTCATGACTTGCATGTTTGAGTAGTTAAAAAGAACAAAAAGGTTTTATCCCTTGCTTTTTCTCATCAAACTTAACAACATTTGCTTTGCAATCTTTGGATGAAGCCACATCTTCTGGAAGCAATTAGCACTAGTTTGGCATTGAACCTGAATGGTAGACAATCATTCAAATAGATTTTCAATATATCTATCTCCTCTTCAACTTAATATTGTGATAGTTCATCTTCTCTTCCATCTTCCTCGATTGTCATAGCTTCTTGCATGAATGGTGGATGTAACATTCATCGTTGTCATTATTTCTTTGCTTTTTATAAGGAGACTTGTTCGACAAGATTATTAACAAATAATTCTAATTTATTTAAAATTTTAAAACTCCCCTTAAGGATCTTCATGGTAATTCTTCATGGTAAATACATTGATATCATCTTTATTCCCCTTGTTTTGATTTCCTCATGTATGATATTTCCTCACATCATTGGTACCTCCTCATCTATCTTCATTTTTGTGCCCCAATTATTATGATTTACATGCAACAAAGAAGAGAGAGAAGCCTTAGATAAAGAGGAGGAAAATTCTTGAAGAGAGTGCATGTATGATAGAGATATTAGATAGTAAAGAATACCAAGTATACTACTCAAAGACTAGTTTTGAAGAAATATAGAATACAATTTAAATTCATAAAAAATACATCATAATTTCCAACAATTTATAGAATAATAAGAGCCAATCGTAATTAAGATAATCTTAAAATATTATTAGGAAGATATTTAAGAGGCACAAGCAAGAGATGTCCATGCCCTCTTCCTTGCTTTAGCCAACCACATAAGGTCTCATGATTTTTTATTGCCACTAAATGAATAAGATGGTAAGAGATTATTCTTTTTTCTTTTAGGGGTGCCAAGTTATTACCGAGCCCAAGAACAAAAAATAAAATAAAATAAAATCTAAGTTTGGTTAGACACAAATAATAACATTTGAACTTCAGGTTTTAACCCATATAATAAACGAGTCAAATTTGAGTTAGTTAGTAGGTTAAGTCTAATTTGGACCTGACCCATTAACAAAAATTCAAGATATATCAGTGTTTTTCTCTAGATTTAGGCTGTGTTCAACTTGAATGTATACAATAATAAAGCTTAGTTCATGCTCAAGCTAAACGGGTCTAGTTGACTCAAAAACCTACATAATAAATAGGTTAAATGGGTCAACTTCTAAATTATTGTGGACTGATCCAGTTTGTCACTCGCCGTTAGTTTCACTTTGCAAAAGAAAGCACGCTTAAATTACTTATAGGGCGATCTTTCATTCTGATAACAATCACATGAATTTTTATCAGAACATGAAATCAATTCAACACACAACACAGAAGATTGAAATGAAAAGGTAACGAAAAGACTGAAGAGTTTTCATTTGGTATAGCAAACTTAACCCTACAAATGGCAAAGATAGTTTAATGTTGGAAGGATCAAAAAGATAAAAGGAAAAATGGCAGACAACATCGTCATTATCATTTAGCTTTATTCCAACTATTTCAAGTTAACATTTTGAATCCACGTTTAGGTGGCAGACAACAATATTCACAAAAAATCTGAAAAAATATACTCGACACAGAGTAATCTATTACAAGGATTATCAATGTTCGAATCGTTTAACATCATTGTTTTACTAAAAAAGAAACAGAATAAAAAGGTTAGTGGTAATACCATCTTGCAGCTCAAAATTACCTCAGGAAGGAAATGGTAAGAAAAGTTCATCTTCAATCTAGAAATCTGATCAAATACATTTGAAAGGATCATGATCACATAGTTGTTATAGATTAAAAACTCTTTCCATCATCACCATTCAGCTTTTTTACCTTAGAAACCATCATATGCTAACTTCTCAGGAACACCATTAGCAGCAACATCTTCATTCCTGACTTCAAATACTTCACTAGAACTACTGTTATCAGAAACCTACTTTGAAGGGCCTCCATTCCCAAAAATCCCACCAAA
The DNA here is from genome assembly GCA_019925795.1 of Dendrobium chrysotoxum. Classification (NCBI taxonomy): domain Eukaryota; kingdom Viridiplantae; phylum Streptophyta; class Magnoliopsida; order Asparagales; family Orchidaceae; genus Dendrobium; species Dendrobium chrysotoxum. The sequence continues at coordinate 13,791,684 of CM034300.1, read as the reverse complement.
GAGTGGTGCATCTTGCTTCTCTTCTACATTTTTTAATGAGAACCTTTTGATATGCATTTCAATATGTTCTTTGGTAATCTTTGTAGTAGCAGCCTGCTTAGCCTTAGCTTCTGCCCTTTTCCTCAGTCTCTCTTCCCTTGAAAGGGCATCAGCTCTTGCCTTCTCCTCGGCGGCCCGAGCAAGAGCATCTGCCTTCTCCTTCTCTAACTCATCATATAACTTAGCCAATTCTCCCTCCATTTTTCCTCTCCTTGCAGCATCCTCCACAAGCTCCCTCATCTGTGATTGGAAAGCCACCTTGCTGTCCATCAGAAGGGCTCTGACAACCCCAAACACATCATCCCATCTATTGGAGTCACAAAATGCCTTTAACAGCACCTCATAACTCACAAGGTCTCTCTTCACCTCCTTCTCCATCATCCGATCAAAGAAAAATTTAGCCTCAGTAAGATTCCCTACCTTCACTAGCCCACACAGAACCGTATTGTATGCCAATGTCTCGGGTTCAACACCTGCATCATCCATGTCAGACAAATACCGACTTGCATCTTCTATTCTATTCGCTCCAAAGCATGCCTCCATGAGTAAAACAAAAGTACGTTCATTTGGTTTAATCCCATATTCACTCATCTCTCTATAAAGCTCTTCAGCTTCTACCACCATTCCATTCTGCCCAAGCTTCCTTATCAAATTATTATAAGACAAAGTATCTGCACTGATTTGTTTTTCACCAATCTTTCTAAGAACATCAATGGCCTCTTTGAATCTCCCTGTCGCACAATAACCATCCACCATCAAATTAAAACTCTCCAAATTCACAGAAAGTCTTCTTGGAGGGCAATGCTCGCCCATCATCCTTTCAAACAAAGACAATGCTTCCTCAAACTTACCATTTTTACAGAAAGCATCAAGAACAGAGTTGTAGCTCTGTACAGTGAACCTAAACGGGGAAACCTCCTCTCCTAGCGCAGACTTATACAACTCCAATGCTTCCCTCTCCATCCCCTTCTTAAAATACACCTTCATCAAACTCCCATCAACAATTCCGCCAAAAGCCTTCAGATTCTCCCCCAGCTTCCCTGTCAATTCTTCATATAAAGCCAGGGCACCATCCGGATCCCCATTATCAACAAGCCAAGAAATGAGGAGGTTGTAAACCTCGAGGTCCGGTTCCATCATGGCGATCATCTCATCTTTCAGCTGCAGAGCCTCTTCCATTCTAGATGCACTTAAAAGGGCTTTAACTAATATTCTATAGGTGGACGGAGAAGGAAAGAGCGGTAGGTCACGGCATAAGAAGCGATAGTGGCTGACTGCAAGATCAAGCTTGCGGCTATCGATGTAAGATTGGATTAGGAGGTTATGCGTGACGACTGTGGGGGTAATGCCAGCCTGATTGACGAAGCGGTGTAGGGCGAGGAGGTCGGAGTGGAGAGATTCTCCAAGGAGAGCAGAGAGGATGGCGTTGACTGTATAAATAGTGGGGCGACAACTGGAGTAGACGGAATGGCGAACTAAAAGGTCGGCTTCTTGGAGATCACCAGAGCGTAGAAGGGAGAGGACGTTGTTGTGGAGAAGGAGGCGGGGACCAGACAGTGAAGAAGCGGGTTCGGGGAGCTTGGGAATGCTAGGGCTTGTTTGGGCCTTTCGAACAGGAGGCTGGTCGGGAGGCGAAGGACGTGGGATGTCGCCAAGGGAAGAAGGAGGAGGCATGCCGAGGAGGCGGCGACGGCGGCGACGCTCAGCGGCGGCATCTTCAGGAGACGAGAAGGAGAATTGACTGACGAGGGAGAGGATGAAGGATCGGCGCCGTCTCAGACCTCGTGGAAGGAGTTTGAAGAAAACCATTCTTCTCCGGCTTGGAAAAGACTCGGAAGTGCAGAAAATTTTAGGGTTAGTGAATAAAATTACATTTCATTGGATTATAATTATAGAAGGTAGAAATATTAAAAGAAATTATATATATATATATATATATATATATATTTATTATTATTATTATAAAAGGTGTTTGAGCTCTTTTCCTACTAAATTTTAGTCATTCATTTTATTTCTTCTTAAATTATCTTAACCATCCATTATATTATAACTAATTAATAAACCAAAAAATAATACTTATATAATTTAATGCTCTTAGCATAGTCCTCATTCAAAATTAATTTTAAATCTAAATTTTCTGTCCCGACGCTTGGAGCCACGTGAAGACGAAAAGGATGAGGAAGATAAGACGATTCACTCTCATGAGAAAGACGGGGAAGGAAGACGAATGTTGTTCATTTTCTCTTGGTGAGAGGGGAAGACGAAGACGAAGAGTTAGGAGGTCGATTCAGTCTGTTGGAATCGTATGGGAGACGAAGGCAAGAAGCTCAATTTGTGTCGATTCCGCTATGACATTGAGAGGGAGTCGAAGGAGTTCTGTTGCTTAGTGTTATTGTCAGTTTTCTCGATTGGTGATGGAGGAGACGAAGGGATTTCATCCTATAAATTTCAAAGAGCCGGGAGGAGGGCAAAGAAGACACACAATAGAAGCTTCCATGGATGTTGCTCTCAGTTCCCATGGTTTGGGTGAAGATTGCTTTGCTGAAATTGAAGAAAAAGCGAACCGAGCAAAAGGATCAGAGCCTCAACTTTTTGAGGCTACCTTATTTGGCCAAAGCAGTAAAATGCAAAGCTATTAGAAGAGGTCTAGAAGTCCAGTTGACATGGCCATAATTATGCCAGTTTTGAGGAGATTGAAGAAGGTGATTCATAAAGCAGGTTTAGAGGCTTTGTACAGTGTCCCTGTTATACACTGTCCACAGGCATTTGTTGTTGTTTTGAAAGCAACCAAGAGGACAAATAGTGGGGGAAATGTCATACCACGCTAGAAACTGGTCTATTCCAGTGATACAAGACCATGCCAATCACTCATCGATGCTTCTCACAATGCAAATGTTCTCATACATGAGGTGAGTGATCCTATCAGGATTTGCTATTTTCATGCAGCATTCATACAGAAAGCTTTAGGAGAATAAAAGTTTATCAATTTGAATGAGCGAAGGGAAAATCATAGTTATATTTCTGAAATAAGAATTTTTGAAACCAAACATGGTCATAAAAAAAGAGAAGCAAACTTTCAAGCTTTAAGCATTTGTATAATATAAATGGCATCAGGATATCCTAAAATATTTTTTATTCATAAATGATTTTGCGAAGGAATACTAAGATGAATAAATTCCTCAAATTCAGCAGGCAACTTTTGAGGATGGCCTGGGGGAAGAAGCAGTGGCAAGAAACCATAGCACTACAATGGAAGTTATACAAGTAGGATCCAAAGCAGGGGCTTATCGCATAATCCTAACTCATTTCAGCCAAAGATATCCCAAAATCCCAGTCTTTGATGAGGGTCACATGCACAATACATGGATTTCTTTCGACCTAATGAGTGTCAACATAGCAGAACTTTATCTGCTTCTAAAGGTTCGCCTTACTTAAAAATTCTCTTTAGAAATGAAATGGTTGTTGATGAATCTGATGATGCCAATATTGAGTAGGATCACATTCCTGGTAATTTTATGTTCATTTGCGCATTCTTTAGAAGATGTGAGTTTTGTAGTTGTATGATAGGCTTTGTACCCTTTAGGATTATTAGAAGAGTGTTTTGTAACTTTATTGTTGTTTGGTTATATACTAACTTATGTGTGAACTATAGTGAGCAAGTTAACATGTTTACTAAGAGCAAGTTAACATTTTTACTAATTTATTAATTATTAATGTTCATTTACTTACCATTAAAACACAATTCAATTAAATTATAAGGTTTAGACATATATCTTTTTTGTTTATTTATTTATTTATTTTGCTCACAATGTCATTATTTAACAAATAACATTCTTCTTTTTATGATGTGAAAGTGTTGCCCTTAAATTCTCTATAATTAAATTTTGTTTATTTTTGTTAGAAGATGTTATATATTCACTACCTTTAAAAAGTTTCACTCTTAAATTCAAATTATGAGATTGTGATCTTAAGGAGCATCTTGTTGATGAAAATCATGAGTGTAAATATTTAGATGATAATTTTAGTACAAATTTGTTAGATGTCTAGTTAAATGATTATATTTTGGTATACAATGATTAGTAAATCTTATTCATAATTTGTCTCATAAATAATTATCTCCCACTTTTGACCTATTTGTTTGTGACTACATTTATATGAGAAAGAGTTCAATGTAATAGGTAGTTGCTTTTATTATCATAAACTTGAGTTGTATGATGATATGATTAGAATATTGACATGAGCCACATATGTAGTAGGACTAAGAATATGATGATATCTTTTAATATTCTTTAAAAAAAAAGATACAAGTTCTCAAAATATGTTGAAGTCTTTAAGACTTTGTTTCAGACAATTTTCTTTCTGCTTTCAAAAACAGTTTTGATTTACTTACTAATGCATTTAATATAAAACTTCATGTAGAAGTATAACTTTGTCCTTGTTTTGACTATAGTGACTATCTCATACCTTAATTGGACTATAGTGACAATAGCTCATACCTTAATTGACAATGTGCTTGATTATTCTGCTTCCATACATCATCTTTGCTTAGTTGGTGATGCATAGGAGGATTCTCATTTATTCTTTTTTGCTTTAGTTGCTTGTGATTATAGAATAGTAGTGAATGTTGATTTTAATTAGAAGATAGTGGATTATTTGAAAGTGTTCTCCAGATCTATGAGTCATGAACTAAAACAAGAAGGATAGCGGAACATTATGAACCTTGGAAGTAGGACTTGTGTGACTATGATGTTAACATTTATGAGAACTAGGGAAAAGTATGAAATTTATTTCAAGTTTGAAGCTTACGTATATGGAAGTATGCTGGATCTATTTTGCATACTGATTTAGACAAACATAGGGTCTTTATTTCTTTCTCACCAATTTACTGCATTGCTACTTTTTTACAAGCACACATGATATGATGTGATGATATTGGATATAAGTGTAGTAATTTATCATCACTTGAAGAAACTTTGTTTGGACAATCCAATACATGGGACTCTCTGCTTCAAAATTTTGCCACACCCATCCTTATATTCTCCTTTTTGCCACACCTAAGTTAGCTGCTCCCAATTTTCATCTCCATTTATTCTCTAGCATTCTAATTAAAAGCTTTAAAATTCCAATTAATGAATTTAATCTTAGTTTTTGGATTAAAACTCTAGGGTTTAGGGTTTAGAGTGGCATTGCATAATATAACTATATTTCTTTACTTGCAGAGGATGTGAACCCAATTCCCACTGATAGCACCTATAGAAAGGGTGGTAGAAGGGGGAGGAGACTATAATAGATGCATTTGTCTGTCAAACCTTCTTCTACTTTAGTAGAGATTCGTTGAAGAGGGGGGATATGATAATCTAATAGTAAGAATTTTGCTGGTTGTAGCTTGTCGTTGTATTGTTGTTTTGTGAGATTTTATATTGTATTCAGGATATCTGAAGTCCTTAAGATTTTCTTTTTATTCTGAATAAGACTTTTTTAAGATCAGATTTTTGCATATTTGATGTTGATTTTTTTGTCTGATGTTTTTGATGGGGTTCACTATTGATGGGTTAAAACATGAAAAGTTATGTAAAGTAGAACAAAAGATTAAAAATTATCTCTATGGTTATATCATGCTTTGGTAAGGTAATGAGGATTATAAATAATCTTGCTAAAATTTTGTTGGAGACATTAGCAATAATTATTTTTTAATGTTAAAAATATGTTAATTATGCTTAAATAATTATTTCTTAATTTTTTTATTCATAAATAAAGCCATATTAATCATTATTATATTGTGACTTTGGATGCAGCATATTTAGCTAAGTATTTGATCTATATTAACATCTCTTATTCTCATGATATACTTTTTTAAATAGCCATAGATTTAACTTGACAATGCCTTTAATGTTTGACACGTGCTTTAAATTCTAATTTAAAATCAAGCCTTTAATTAGCTCTATACCATGGGATTTCAGTCAAATTTGAGTTGTTAGCTACTTTTTATTAAGCAGGATTGACAACTTTAAATATTAGCTTTGTACTTATGTTGAGGATATTCTAATATAAGTTTGATAGAGATGAATTTTATAGTCATTATATTTTCTTTGAAATGAATATAATATAAATTTTGATTAATTAATTATATATTAATCTCAAAGGACAACTAGAAGGCCTTAACTAAATCATGGTTAGAACATTCTGATTAAAATTTTTGGCATATTAATGTTTGTCACATATCCTATATTCGATCTTGTTTATTTCATACCCTCTTAAAGTTCATCAAATAATTCTAAATAAAAAATCTTATAACAAAGAGATTTTTTTTCTAAATGTGAATTAATTATTTTTTTTAATATTTATTTAAAAATATTAAATAAAATGATATTATTTATTAAATTTTAAAATTTTCATTTTAACAATAAAAATGTAACTAAAATATTCATAATATTTTTTTTTATTTTAAAATTTTTATTAACGTGTATTTAATGCACGTGCAATAAAACTAGTATATATATATATATATATAAGTGATTAAATATATCATTTATAACAATATCATAACCGAATATCCATCACAAAATAAATGCTCTCATTGTCACAAGAATGCTCACTCGTGAAAAGTCCTCTCCTCCGAATTCATAAGCATAAATTACTCACCGAAGGTTTGCCCATCCTTGACTCTAATCCCTAAAGTAGTTGCTAAAGCTCTCGCCCTCATGAGAACTCAAACTTCGCATGTTAACTTTACAAAACACTGTGAAGCTGGTGCAATTAAATGAATTTCAAATGAGCATTGACTACCCCTACCTATCACTAAATCTCTTTATTTATATATTTAAGACCTAAAGTCACTATTATTTTTATGGCTCTTGAAACTTCATAAGAAACCAATATACCACTCCTAATGGTGTCATTACCCAATAAGTTGAATATCTTACAAATGGCTCAACTACCATGGAAAATGAGCAAGACTAGTTTGGGCTTAGGTCAATTAATTTGAGAGCGACCGATCCTGATTTTTCTCTAGAGAGAGCACTCCATAGAATGCTCTCAGTCTTGGAAGCAAGAGGGAGTTGAGGCCTATTAGAGAAGGGATTTATTTTCTGGTCATAACTTATACTCACTTACTGATAAGTGTAAATTACATATTATACTATTTAATATATTTTATTTTTCAGTGAAAATGTATTGTTTTAGTTATTTTTGTACTAAAAAAACTAGAAAATTAGCATAAGTACTAAAGAGCCTTCAGTACCGTGACGTCCGAGGAAATAACGTTGCAGCGCTTCCTTCAATATCACAAAGGTGCCCAAATTTTGACATTGTGGCGCCATGTTCTCTTTTTGCAAGCATTACAGAGGCAACACAGACATCGCCGTAACATTAACAGCGCCGTGATGTAAGAAAGTTAGCTTTGTAGCGCTGAATTCTCTATTTTCAAATAACACGGTGCCACAATTTCTCATGCCTTGGTGCCATTTTTTTGCACTTGGGCATCTCAATGCTATAATGTTCACAGTACCATGGCATTGTAGTTGTAACTTCCAAGTTTCACATTTTATCAGTGAAGAGATGCGACTGTTTATCAAGTAACCGATCCACGTTAGCAAGTGCCGTGACACTACAAAAGCTTTAGTGTCAAGCGCCACGGTGCTAGTTTCCTTTCAATGTTTTTTTATAAATAGTTGTGATGCTATATTTGTAAGAGAGTTTAGTCACTTGTGTAAATTTAGTATTTTTTAGAATACTTCACTAGTTTTCTCTTAGAGTAAAACTAAGGGAGGCTAGTAAGTACAAGATATAATCATTTGGAGTATTTTTTGAAGAAACTTTGTAAGTTAAAGGGAAAAAGAGTGTAGAGGAAATACTTTGATCCTTTCTAGTGATATTACTCTCTTGTATTTTTCATTCTTCCATGAGTTTAATGAAAATAATTTTGGATTGATAAAGTACAATATATGTTGAGTACTAATGAAGACTCTTATTCTATAAATTATTAAAAGATATTTTTAATATTATCCCACTCTTTATTTAAAGCACACAGTGGTCATATGTATAGTTAAAATTTAGTGTGATGTATAGCCTCGACAGAGGAATGCACGAAAAGCTAAGAGTATTAAGATAGGATATTTTCATGCCTAGACATATGATGTAAAATATTCTAGCCTCTTAAGGAGATATTATAACTGTAGGAGGCCAGTAGATATCATTTTCACCCCTATAAACTTGATAGAGATCAAGGGATGTATATGCTCTGAATCATATTACTTTGAAAATTGTAATTAGGAAAAATATGCAATATTCATTAATCAAAAAATGTTAATTTAATATTTTATTCAATATTTTACTATTTTATTCAGTGATAAAATATCTAAAAATATCATTTTTCTTTTAGCAGGATAATTATTATAATTAGAGTAGACATTAGTAGTTTGTTGCAAGTAAGCATACTTATGGGTTCAACACTCCGCTCTATCACTTTATTACTTGATTCATCACATATACTTACTCACATTAAGTGGGTTTTGTATTTTTTATCAAAGAAAATATAAGCATTGTTTAGGGGTGATAGAGCCCTAAATTTTTATATAATTTAAAAGTTTACTCCACACCTCCCATCAAATTTTTGGAGTCATTGTTGGGGAAGTATTTTATTTTTTATAGATTTTAACTATATTATTGAATTAATTGCATAGTTAGACCTACTTGTAACTTTTATTTTTATTTATTTTATTTTATTTGTTGATTGTATATTCATGGTTACATGCTTTATAAACAAAGAAATAAACTTTTATTGTTTAACACTGAAATAGAAAGAACCCTTTTAAAAATTCAATAAATAAAAAAGATAGTGAAGATGGATGAACATTTATTAGATCAAGATCAATCTAGACTCTTAGCGATTATGTTAACCCTTTAGTAAATGGAATTCATCAAAGTATTAATAGACCTATAATCCAAGCTAATAATTTTGAATTAAAACCTACCATAATTCAAATGATTTAAAATTCTCACGTTGGGGGAACTCTTGTTGAAGATCCCAATTTATAATTAGCTAATTTCTTAAAATTTTGTACAATATTTAAGTATAATGTTCTCGATGATGATGCTATTAAGCTTAGATTGTTCCATTTTCTCTAAGAGATAAAGCTAAGATATGGTTGAAGTTTTTACCCCCATGCTCTATAACCACTTAGAATGAGTTGAATCATAAGTTTCTTGCTAAGTATTTCTCACCTTCAAAGATTGCTAAACTTAGAAATGATATCGCTTCTTTTATCCAGTTTGAAGGAGAATCAATTTATAAGAGTTCTAAGAAATTTAAGAAAATATTTAGGAAATACCCTCACCATGCTTTACCTGATTGGTTGATTATTCAAATATTTTATGATGGATTAGTAGGATATCTTAGCAATCATAGATGTTGTAATTGGAGGATCATTAATGTCTAAGCCATTTGAGAAAGCATATTAATTAATAGAGAAAATGGCTACTAAGAATTTTCAGTAGCCTGCTGATAGGGTAAATCCTAAGTGAGTAGAAGGAATATATGAATATGATGCTTTATCAATTTTGACTGCACAAGTTGCATCAATTTCTAAAATATTGAGAACAATCGAAGAAAATGCAAAATTCAAAACTAAATTATCTATGTAACTTGAAGATCAAAAGTTAATTAAAAAAAATAATATGTAAGGGATTGAAAATATTAATTTAATTGAAAGATAAAATAATCCCTTCATCAATACATATAATCCAGGTTGGAGAACCATTCAAATTTTAATTTATCAAATTTGCTAAAAATAATAAATGGAATTCTAGTAAAAATAATCAAGGAGTAAATTAAAATAATCCCAATAACTTACTATTAATCTTACACTTGCCTATAATCCAGGAATTAATCAAAGAAATCAGTTTGGTAGATAAAAATCATCATTAGAAGATGTAGTGATGCAGTTAGGAACTCAATTACAAAGTTAAGATGCTTCTACTAAAAATTTGAAAACCCAATTTAAGCCAGCTTGTAATTTCAGCGAGTAGTAGACTTCTTGGATCATTGCCTAGCAATACTGAAGTTAATCCAAAGAAAAAAAAAGATTTAAGCGATAATCATTTGAAGATTGGTAGTAATGTACCATAGCCAAATTGATAAATCTAGGTAAGTCTGACCAAAGATTATAAACTTAATGCTTATATGAGGCAACACACTTGTGACTTTAGTGAGTTTATTGTGATGGTTAGAGTGGTACTTTATGCACTAGTTATCTTATACTTTGTATTATAGTTTGTTATATAAATCATATATTTTTTACCTTTTTATCCTTCATATGAAAACATGTATTATTCATTAATATTTATGTTATTGTTATATACATTTGATTAAATTTCTCTTATGCTTAAATTTTTATTGTCTTTAATTAATATCTCTATATTCTGATTAAATAATTAACCCTAATAAAAATGATAATTTAAAATTATATAAAATTAGGATAATAATAAAACCCTAGATCATATTTCAAATAAACACTACTTTATAATTTACAAAATGAAAAAAATTAATAATTTAGTAACTTAGATTATTTAAATTATTGACTTAACTTTAATTTATAAGTTATACATTTATACATTTACCTTTGAATTGAAGATGAATAATTAAGATTAAAGAATAGATATGAGAAGATTAAAATAAAAAATTATAAGCAACCCAAATTTAGAATTAGTAATCATATTAAACCCTTGTATTAAACTCATTACAATTGTAAGAAGATTTTAATCAAAATTAATATTCAAAATTATCAACTATATACTTCATAAAAATAGAAGTGAAAAGAGTTTAAGAAAAAAAGAAAAAAAATGCAAAGAAAAGAAGAAAAAGAAAGTGAGTACAATCAAAAATTGGTATCAAATAAATGCTTAGAGTTTGATGACAATCTTATACTTAGAATCATAATGAATGAGATAGGAGAACTAGTACAAATGTTGGGGAACTTTTGAAATTTCAATTTTAACTGCAAATACATCTAATCTTTAAGCTACATTATTCAACTCAGAATTCAAAAGTTAATGATTATATTTATAACATATGAATTCAAATTAAGCAATAATTAGGATGATTGGTTACAATAATTATTAGTATTTTCCAAACTTAAATTATAACTTTATTTATTTCCACTACTTCTAGACTGTGACATATTATTCTAAATTTTAGTAATTTTATATTATTAATTTTTATTTTAGTTATTTAATTAATTAGAATTATAGATTTTCTTATTTGCTTAAGGACAAGTAGGAGTTTAAGTTGGAGAGAATTTGATAAGTGTAAATTACATATTATTTAATGTATTTATTTTCAATAAAAATGTGTTATTTTAGTTATTTTTGTGCAGAAAAAAATAAAAAATTGGCAGAAATTCTAAAGAGATTTCAGCGTTGTGGTATTCGAAGAAATAATGCCGCAATGCTTCCTTCAATATCGCCAAAGTGCGCAAATTATGACATTCTAGCCCTAAGTTCTCTGTTTGCAAGTGTTGTGGTGGGAACACAGACAGCACCGCTGCATCATAAAGTTAGCTTGGTAGCACCGAATTATCTGTTTTCAAATGTGGTGGCTCCATAATATCTCACACCTTGGTGCCATTTTTTTACACTTGGTCTTTGTAGTACTCCAAAGTCCATAATGCCACGGCATTGCAATTATAACTTCCAAGAGCCATATTTTATAAGTGAAGAGATGCAAGTATTCATGGAGTAATCGGTCCACATCAACATGTATCGCGGCAATACAAAAGCTTTAGTGCTAATTCATTTCAGGGGTACTATAGCGCCATTATTTCAAGCATCGTAGTGCTAGTTACCTTTTTAAATTTTTTATAAGTAATTATAATGTTATGTTTGTAAAGGAGTTTAGTTACCTATATAAATTCAACACTTTTAGAGTACTTCTTGTTATAACTCAAATTTTTAAAAACTACATTTTGACTTATAATAGTCAAGAATTTATTCATGAGTCGTTATAAGCTCAAATCATAAACTGTCTTCTCCATAACATTTCTATTATTGTGTTTTAGCTTCCCTAATTTTTTCATAATTTTTAGGCACCAGTGAAATTCCTTAAGAAATTGGCATCTGATGATACAAGTGGGGGTTTTGGGACCATCTGGTGTCTGTTTTGCAAACCGATTTTACTAGATTTTTTAAAATAAAATAAGCTAATTTATGGATATTTTTTTATAATTTTTGAAATCCTTAAAAGAATTTTTATGAATTTTATACTAAAAAATTTATTAAAATATTTTTATTATATTATTATTTTATAAAATATCTAAAGTCATTAAGATTTTAAAGTTATTTAAATCCAATTAAAAGTTTTTAATGCATGCCATCGGTTAACAGAGAAGGATTTTTGAGAATTGAGAAGAAAGAGAGGAGAGAGAAGGAGGGAACTTGGGTTTTGGTAGCCATAGAGCGATTTTTGTCCGTCAACCTTGTTAGAAAGTTTGCTCATCTCGAGGTAGTATGCTTTGCCTATTTTAGATTTCAATAATTTTATATTTTTGATATTTTTTTGCTCAAATTTGTATTTTTATTACAGAAAAATGATAATAACTTTATTTTGGTAAAACTTTCACTGCATAAATTTTTATATATTGTAGAGATTATGATTACGAACATTTTGAGTATATTCTAAAAATTTTTTGTCGGGTAATTTTGAAAAAGCAATGATTTTTTCCTACTCAGAAATTTATTTTGACACCTAAAAATAGTGCTTGAGTTCAATAAAGCTTCGGAATGATGTTTTACATAATTTGTGGTAATTTGTTTATGTTTGGAAATTGTGAATTTTTAATGAGTAGTATTTCTGTTGTCTACCGTTGGGACATTTTGACAAATTTTAAATTTGGTCCAATTAATCTTTATTTAATGAAATACATTGAAAAATATGTTGTGAAGTGTTGTGATGTGTTGCTGGTGCTAGTGAGCGGCAAAGGTGTGATTATGTTATGCCGGTGCCAGTGGGCAACTGAGGTGAGATTCTGTTATACCGGCACCAGTGGGCGGCCGAGGTAGGATTTTGTTACGTCGGCACCAGTGGGAAACTAAGGTGTGATTCTGTTATGCCGGTGGCAATGGGCGACTGAGGTGGGATTCTGTTACACCGGTGCCAGTGGGCGGCCGAGGTGGGATTCTGTTACGCCGGCGTCACTGGGTGATCGAGGTGGGATTCTATTATGCCGACGACAGTGGGTAATCAAGGTGGAAATCTGATATATCAGTGAGATTATGTTACCTAAGTGTTGTTATGCTAGAGCTAATAGGCTACCGAGGTGGGATTCTGTTATGAAGTGTTTGCTTATACTTCAGTTCATTTCAGTATTTTTTTAATTATATTTAATTTTAGTATATGATTCAGCACAATATTGTCTGTTCTTTTAGTTTTAATTATTGATTTCTATTTTAGGCTATGATAGCCTACTGAGTTGTGTTAGCTCATTCCTGCTTTTGCTTTTATTTTCAGGCCCAGGGAAGGGTAAGGAGCGAGCTGAGTAGTTGGGATAGCAGGCTCTGATTTGTGTTGTAGGTATGTTTTATTAGTTTTGATTTTTGTAGACTTGGCTTTTATTTTTTATTTTTTTATGCTCTCTGTTACCAAGTACTGTTTTAGATAGATTTCAGATTATAGATATTTTGAATGATATAGAAAAAGAATCATGTTAAGATTCAGTCGTCTTCCGCTTTATATTACATTCAATAGTGGCTCTGTGTAGTATATAAATTTGAAGTTTTGTTTCAGTACTTCTCTAACCAGAACTTGGGGTTATCGGATACGGTATGACCTGTGTGTTATCAGGTTATATCGAGTCGGGTTGTACACTTCTCTAGGTCACTCTTAGAGTAAAATTTAAGGGAGGCTAGGAAGTATAATATACAATCATTTGAAATCTTTAGCCTGTGTTTCTTGAAGTAACTCTATAAGTTAAAGGGAGAAGGTGTGTAAAGGAGATACTTTGATCCTTCCTGGTGATATCACTCTCTCATATTTTCATTCTTTAATGAGTTTAATGAAAATAAGTTTGTCTATTATTCAGTCCATATCTGACTAATTCTCTTATTTCAGATTAATGAAGTAAAATATATGTTGAGAACTAATGAAGACTCTTATTTTATAAACTGTTAAAAGATATTTTCAATATTATCCTGCTCTTTATTTAATGTATATAATGGCCATATATGTAGCTAAAATTTAGTGTGATGTATAGCCTCGATGGAGGAATGCAAGAATAATAAGGAGTATTGAGATAGGATGTTTACATGCCTAGATATAGGATGTAAAATATTCTAAGTTCTTAAAGAGATATTATAATTATAAGAGGTCAACAAATATCTTCTTCACCACTATAAGCTTGACAGAGATCTAGGGATACATATGCTCTCAATCACATTACTTTGAATAATCTAATTAGGAAAGATATACAATCTATATTCATCAAGCCAAAACACTTTAATTTAATATTGTATCCAATATTTTACTATTTTATTCAGTGATAGAATCTCCAAAAATATCATTTTTATTTTAACATGATAATTATTATAATTAGAGTAGACAGTAGTAGTTTATTGAAAGTAAGCATACTTTCTCGCGAGTTTGACATTATAATTTATCACTTTATTACTTGATTCATCATATATACTTGCGTATATTAAGTAGGATTTGTTATTTTTATATCAAAAAGAATCTAAGCATTGTTTAGGGGTGATAGAGCCCTAGATTTTTATATAATTCAAAAGGTCACTCCACAGCCCCCATCACTTATAGACTAGAGTTCCAAACAACCATCTAGGGTAATAACTTTATAGTTGTATGAGCAACAAAGCTCATTAAAATGGATCCCTCACCTTTACTAGAGTGTGGAGATCAAATTCATATTATGAATTAATTAGAGAAGACCTAAGTTTATGGGTTGATCAAGAATTAGATTTAACTTTAAGTCAGCTCAAGGGCTAATCCCATTTATTGAGAGTTAAGGTGGCTATGGGGTTTTGAAGTCTCCAAGGAACTTGGGGAAGAGGAAGGAATGAATCTTAGAGCTCCTCTCCCATTCTTCTATTTATATTTATGAATCAAACTAAGGTATGGTTTAATCATTGAAAATCCATAGTTCAACCTTAGGATTATTAGACATCTAGCTTGATGAAACGTTAGGGAAGTTCTAAGGGTATTGAGGAGATGAATTTAGGATAATAATTGAAGGAATTTGAGGAGTCCTGTTAGATGTGTGTACTAATCTGAATCCACTTTACCATGGTATAACCCATGGTTATCTATTGCTTAATAGCCTTGGTTATTTGATCTTGTTAGGGGAGATAATTTAGAATGCTAGGGATCTGATAAAATTAATAAATTCAATTAATTTGGATATTTAATGTCCTTATCCTTTCTTTACCCAATTTGGTATAAAAGAGTCATAATGAACTATTTGATAAAGTTGACCCACCTTAATGGGTCAAATATGATGAGCTAATTATGGTGAGTTTTCTAACATCCTAACCAAGGTTCTTGAGCATTGGTTCAATCCAATTTAGTCAATTGATTGAGTTAATTTATTATGAAAAATGTATATTCCTCGTAATGGGTCAAGTTAACCTATTTGACTAAATGTGGTCGAATCTATCATCAAAGGTGGTTAATCAAGATTGGATCATGTCATGGAGATTTTAATGATGCTTTATGCTAAATTGATAGAACCAATTTGATGTTTAATGTCAAGTTAGCTGAATTAATACATTTGAGTTTAAATAGGTAAATATGGGTTAATTAGGCTTAATTGTTCCATTTTAGGGGATCATTAGCCATGTAGGCATGCATTTCATTTAGAAAAATCTTATTATGATTTTAGAATACAACTAGGTAGAATGTCTTTAAGGTCAATAAATATATGATCAAATTCACTACTTAATGTTGGTTGGCTCAAACCAAATTTTAGTTAACTAATTCGAGAACCCATGGGGCCAATTGGGATTTATAGATTTCTAATAATACATGATTGTTGTTGCAATTTGGGAGCCCGATCGTATGTTTTGATGCTAAAAATATTATTGGATGCTTCATTAACTTGTTCCTGCATCACATTTTGGATATTTATTTTTATCTGAGACTAACCTTTTAGGTACTACATACACTAAGAAAAAATTGAAGAACCACCTCAAGACAGTGTTGCATTTGGGGTAAAAGTCACTATAATTTTCATTTTACTTGAGTATATTTCTGTATTAGTTATATGTTGGCTTAGCAACCATGAACATACATACTCGAGGGTTAAAATTGAATGTTTTAATTTTTTTGTTAATTATAATGTATGACTTGTTTAAAAAAATTAATTAAAATATATAATTAAGTGAGATTAATTAAAATTGACATAGATAAATGTATAGTACAATTTATACATCGTACTAGATGATTGAGTATATTAAGAAACCCCACCATCGAATCTTGGTTACTTAATATAAGCGAATTTGAAATTTTAAAATTGAACTGATTGTACTGTACGAAATACTACTTATTAAATAATATTTACTTATACAAGCATAATTTAGGACTTAAAATCAATGAATTTAATCAGATCTAAATAAATTATAAAATATACTATATGATACATATATGTATCTTATAGTTCAATCCACTCGAGAGCTCTCTGGATGAACTTTGGTTCATCTTATATGATCTAAATTTTCATTTAAACAAATCATACTGGATGATTTCTAATCAAACTAGATGATCTTTGAAGGCATTGAACTAATTGTACGATATGATTCGAGCATCATACTATAAAATTAGAGGCAATTTAATTGAAAATTTGGGCTTTAAGTGCCCACTTTATATATTAGTTTGTGACTTGATAGAATTTTTTTTATCTGCTAGAGAAGTCTTCCTTTTATGAGAGAGCTTGGAGAGAGAGCCCACAAATCAAAAGGAGAGAGAGAGAGAGGACGTGAGGTTGAGAGAGGGAGAAGAGCCTTGAGCGTGTCAAGAAAGTGTGAGAGGGTTCACACGGTTGCTCCGGCTGGCCTCCACCCTGGGTCATCCTATTTTGTTTATGTGGAGCTCTTGGAGGAGAGTTCTAGGAGGGAGAGTCTTTGGAGCAAAAGACTCTTGCTAGTCAAGGAAGCTAGGAGCGACATCTTTGCTAGGCGTGAGGGTGAAAGAAGTTTCAGCATCTTCGCCGGGTCGAGGAGGTGAGACTAGGGATCAGCATCTCCATCAGACTTGCAGGAAAAAGGAGGGACGTTAGCTTTATCGGGCCGAGGAGTCAAGAGGATGAGATTTTTTAGGTTTGAAGAGTTTATAAGGGTGACTCTCCACATGGTTAATGGAGAAGGGCTTCTCTACCTAGTTGTGTGCTGAAGGAGAGACATGTATAGTGGAAATCTAAAAGAGGAAGACCTTTGGGAAGAGGACGTAGGTCAATTTGGCTGAACCACTATAAACCTTGGTTTGCATTATCTTACTTTTCCTATAATTTATTATTATTGCATTTTATTGTTTATTTGGTTATCTTGAGAAAAGAGGTATTTTGGAGAATAAATGTTGGTTAAATCTTATTTTGAAAATTAGTAAAGAAAAGTAACAAAAATATATTATTTGCCTTCAACAAACTTGTTCTTCTACAAAATTATTTCCTATAAAATCAAAATAATACTAAAATATTTCTTTGCTATTTTAGTCTTTGTTTTAGAATTATTTTATTTCTTTAACTTTTTTGCATATTAAATTTATTTTTAAGATGAAGATTTTCAAAGATTTCAAAAAGTTTTAAAAGAACTAATCCCCCCCCCCCCTCTCTCGGTGTGTCATAGGCACTTTCAATTATTCTGTTGAATGTTTAGGATTTTTTTATTAGGTCTATTGAAGGTCCTAAATGCATTTGAGTTTTTGTATGTCCATAATATATAGGTTTGACTTTTTCAAAGTCAAGGCAGCTAACCAAGTGCAAGTTAAAGGTTCCTAAGGGTCCAATTATGTAGAGATCACTTAGGAATATTTTAAGGAAGGTTCTGTTGGAACCAGTTCATCTAATTTAGTGGAATTGGTCCAACGGATATAATATGGATGAAATTTCCTTTGAGGGAATAGTCCAATTGGGTTAATTGGGTCCATCCAATAATCAATTCAGATTGGATATTTTTAATCAAATGATCTGAGATGATTAATCCCATAAATTTAATCAATTGAGCTTAAATGATCTAAGATGGTTAAGTTAGGTCAGTTAGGATTACGTAATTTGGTACAAATGGAATAATTATACAAATTAGGTTTGGTTAAGGATCAATGGAACTAAATTTATATATGATTAATTAATTGAAATTATTTCTAAGAGTTTGTTGAGCTCAATTTGTTTAAGAATGTCAAATTTGCCTTGAGGGGCCAATTAAGGTCAAAGTGTTTGCTGAGCCAATTGGCTTACATAAGGGCCAACAAGAGTCTCAAAATCAATGGTTGACTTACTAAAATGTTTTCAAGGAATTTGGAATAATCAATTTGATCAATTTGATTGAATAGGATAAAATTTGTCATTTATAGGCAAATAGATTATTTTGGTTTCAATTGGGTCAATGGGTTTGATTGAAGTTGACCAAATGCTAATTTTCCTTTATAATATTATTATTAACCTATAAAGACATGTCTAAGGGGTTAGCCAAGGGAAGTTCTACCAATTATAGGTTTAAATTAGTATTGACCTAACATTTTTCTATTGGATTAGGCTAGGGGTCCAAAAATGTTTGGCTATTTTAAAGGTCAATTATGATCAAGTTATTTAGGGTTTGAATTTCTTTAATCCTATAGAAGAGATTTGGTTAGATGATAGGGTCATATAATTAAAACTTATCAAATGCTTCTATGGATCCTAAGATATGTAGTGGAGTTTAATATTAGTTTTGCATATGGGTCAAACTACTACTCATAATACATCCTTAGAGGAATCTCATAGTCAACTACATTATGCTTACAAGTAATTTATCAAATCAAAGGGCATTGAATTCTCATAGCAGTAATCATTTCTAAAGAAGCCAATCAAGGTTAAGTATAGAAAAAGGTCTATCTTAGAATAAGCTAATGGTAAAACTATTGGCATAATATATTGAATTGAAATGATTGAAGCCTCCTGTTAGAGCCACTATATCCAAGGGAATCTTATAATCATTATAGTATCATTTAAATATTACATAATTTAAGGTTAAGACTGAAATTTTTGGGTTAGTTTATCCAAGAAAGTGTCTTATAGAGTGATGTAAGAAATAGATAGAAGTAATTGAGGGGGAATGCTTTGAAAATTTTTTAGGAGTAGGCTAGAAATTCAAGAAAAAAGGTTTATTTGCTAAAGTTTTATCTAGATGCTTATTTGGAAAAACATCATCTCAAGCTCACCATGAATAAATAAATTGAACTATCTTCAAAGTGCTAACATTTGTTATGCAAATAAAAGACTCCCAACATATATGGTATATTAATAAATATACCATGAATGTTAGAGAAATATCAATGTTTAATACTTAAGAGGTTTGAGTTTTGATGGGTGGACTCAACCAATAGGTTCATGCCAAGTAAACCATCAGTGGTTAAAAAGACACTAAATCTTTTGAACACATGTCATCAGATCAAACTATGTCTATTATCATTAGCTCAGTGAAAAAATCTCAAAGTTCTAAACTTCTACAGGCTTAAATGTTCATCCAAGCTCTAGAGGATCCTTGTAAGAAATATATTGATCACCAAACCCCCCAAAATAGGCTTCAAAGATGTACTAGACTAGAGAAACTTTTAGTTTAAGATCAAATGAAAAGGTTGATGACTAAATTTTACACCCACTTATCAACAATGACCATGAAATGTAGTTTAGGCTATGATCTAATCCATTAAAATAAAGGAAACTACTAGTTCCTAAACAATTTAGTTTTACCTTCTATGAACAAGTATATATTTTCTAACTAACTTATTCATTATTAGTCAAAAGGTTCTTATTAAAATCATGAAGTCATTATATTTATTTGTCCCTACCATTAATAGTCTTACAGTCCAAGAAAGGCTCCTACCTATAAAGCATATAAGAGAACTATCACTACTTTCTCTAGTATGTAGACCATTAGATGAGCACAAAGAATTTATCTGAACTCAATCCACAAACTAGATTGGTAGTCCTTCCACCTATTTGTTCCTCTGGTAGTCCACTTGAACTTGAAATAATAACTTCAACCTTTAGAACTTCAATAATAGCATTCAAGCAAATTTGGTGTGTCAAAATGGGTTAATGCATCGTGTTTTGACTTGAGGATGATTCGACTTGAATCAAGTTGAGCTATACTCAAGTGGTTTAATAAATGGATAAAAAAATTAAAATTGAACTAAACTCGATGTCAACGCAAATGACCCAAAGTTGACTCAATAACCCATTTTGACAATGGAATCATAATAACATCAGTTTGCCTACTTAACATTCTTAATGGGGCATAAAAAAATAAAAATTAAGAACTATAAAGTTTTAGTTAATTGATCAAATATAACAAAAGCATACCAACATTTGCAATAAGCAAATATATTATTAACAAGTAAGAAATTGTATGTTAAAATGTAATAAATAGATCATACTTCTTTTGAAATGCAAATTATAACTAAGGAAATCATCCAAAAACTTATAATATAAATATTGTTGCTATGTCCTAAAACATTCATGATGGTAGAGAGATATAAAGTTTAGCATCTAAGATTTGTACGAAGATCCGGCACACAGATATATAAGAGAGAGAGGGATGCAATAGTTAAAAAAGACACCGAAAATTTTACATGAAAACCTTAAAAAGGGGGAAAAATATGGGGTATGGCCAAATTAAAATGATTCTACTAGTGTTTGTCGTCAATTACAAATAGTGCCCATCCTCAGGGGAAGGACTTGGCTCAATATATCAAATGTACACCATATAGAGCACATTAGAGGGTGACAGTAGGAAAAAATCTTGCGATTTGAGAGTCATTCTCAAGAAAAAATATTGGACTATTCCAGTAGGACCGTAGTTGCGCGACGGAGTTCAGAGGAGACATTATCGACAGGCGAAGGAGGTTGGAGGGACCATAGTCGATGAACGATGAATTCAAAGGGATCATATTCGATGGGCGAGGAAAGTCAGAGGGGTTATAGTCAGCGAGCGTTGGAGGTTAGGGGAGCATAATGGAGAGTAAGAGGTTAGATGGATATAGTCGATAAGTAATAGTGGTAAAAGGGACCGTAGTTGACTAGCATTGATGGTCGAAGGGACCATAGTTGGCAGGAAATGAAGGTCAGAGGGACCATAGTCAGCAAACGATGGAGGTCCGAGGAACCATATTCGGTGGGTGGCGGAGGTTAGAGGGATCATATTCAATATGTGATGCTGGTTAGAGGGAACATAGTCAACAGGGGACAAAGGTCAAAGGGACCATAGTCAGTGGGTGATGGAGGTCGAAGGGACTATAGTCGACGAGCGATAGTGGCCAGAGAGATGGTAGTTAGTGGGAGATAGAGGTTGAAGGGATTGTAGTAGATGGGAAACTGAGTTGGGTGGGCTGTAATCAGTAGGAAATTATGGTTAGAGGGATCATAGTCAGTGGGTGACGGAGTTTAGAGGGACCATTGTTTGTTGGCAACAGAGGTCTTGGGGATCATTTTCAATGGGCAAATATGGTTGGAGG
The DNA here is from genome assembly GCA_019925795.1 of Dendrobium chrysotoxum. Lineage (NCBI taxonomy): Eukaryota > Viridiplantae > Streptophyta > Magnoliopsida > Asparagales > Orchidaceae > Dendrobium > Dendrobium chrysotoxum. Next base: position 13,769,942 of record CM034300.1, on the reverse strand, counting down.
GACAATAGGTGGTGGGAGATGGAGATTGGAGGAACCATAGTCAATGGGAAAAGAATGTCAGAGGGACCATAGCCAGTGCGCGATGGTGGTCAAAGAGGTTGTAGTCGACCAGCAAAGGAGATCATATGATGCTTTGATGGTGGCTACCAGATAGATATCTAATGGAGATGGTCGGGCACAGTTATAAAAGTGGTGGCCCATTGTCGCAGATTCATCAGTGGTGGTATCGGGGTGGAACTCCCAGATTCTTCAAGCCTCGGAGCTCTCTTGAGTCTAGCTTAGTGTCTAAGCCTCTAAAGGGTCAAGCCCCAAAAAAGGTCCCCCTCATATAGAGATTGGGGGTCTATTTATAGATTTTGAGAGTTACATATTCTATAAATTTGAAGAAGATCCAATATAGTTTTGGAGTGCTCCATTGGATGGCTCATACTAATTCCCTCATTTATAGAGCATCATTCAATATTTAATTGCCTTATTGATGTTGAAGGTAAGTGATATTTGGCTTATTAGATTCATCTTGTCGAGACACTCAATTTAACTATAAGAATGTCATATTTGTATATCATTTGGTTATCAAATTAATGCTTTAAAGCTTCCAAATATGCTTTGTTCACTTGATTTGCACCCATTTAGGCTCAGATTGGATCGATTTTGGTGTCATTGGGTTTGTCTCCTTGAGACTTTCAAGTTGACTATACGTTTGCTAAAGTTGGATTGTGGATGGTCCTAAATTTAATTTTTGAAGTTGCCAATGCATATATGCCTCAAGATTCCCACTTGATGAAGGCAATTTTTTGTGACTTGTTGGTTGCCCCCCTATATTCAAACGTTAAGGCTCATGAAGTCTGAAAATATATGTTTAAGTCATTCAAATTGTTGGAATATAAAAAAATTATTTTTTGATAATTATGAGGCCCAAACATTCCATGAACATCAACGTGGACCTTCCCTCGAGGCCATGAACCCAATAAAATACCATTGATCATAGTTTTAGCATTAACTGAAGTAAGAGGGTCAATCAGAGTAAGAAATATTAAAGAATTTAAGACCAAAACTTTTAAAATTGCTTGAGACTGATCGTAGATGCTTTGTTAGGCTTTGAAAGAGTCAAATTTGAGTATGAAAAGTCAAAAAAATGTACTTGGGGACCCAAAAAATGTTTAAATCAGATTATTTGGGCAAATATTGGGGTTCGGACTTAGTTTAGTGGTCGAAACCTTTGGCCGGCCTCCACCTACTGCCATTGGCCTGGTTGTGCACATGGTGCACACACAACGACTGTAGGGGGCACTCACAACACCCCCACGATTCATTTTTAATTAATTAGTTATTCATATTTTTTATAAAATTATTCATAATTGGAAAAAATTCAAAAAAAATTAGGTAAGGGAATATTTGAATACATATTTTTTTTATAAAAATATTTTAAATTTTAATATAATTTATTTCCTTTTTTAATTTATATTAAAAAAATATTAGATTTTTCCCAAACTTACCCCCCTTCAAGATCTATAAATATCCCCCTTAGGGATTATGGCGAGAGCGCAGTTCTCCTGAGCCTGTCCAAATTTTCTCATAGATTAAGGAAAAAATATACTCGTAAAAATTTGGAGGCCTTCGATGTAGATTAAATTTCGACCCTCTTACACAGTCTCTAGTTCTCCCCTAGTGGGGAAAAACTATCCTGCAAGAGTTGAATACTAATTGGCGGCAATCAAGATTTAATCCTCTTACGTAGGCTCCAGTTTTCTCCATCGATGGGGGAAATTTTGTCGGTCAAGAGTTGAATATTAGTGGTGGCAATCAAGACCCGACCCTCTAATGCAAGCTCAAGTTCTTCCCCTTTGGGAGAAAATTTGTTTGATAAGTATTGAATACTAGTGGCTGTGATTAAGCCTGGCCTTCTTACATAGGCTCTAATTCTCCCTTGTTGGGAGAAAACTATTCGATAATTTTTTAATACTATTCGTGGCCATTAAAGCATGGTTTTCTTATGCCGATAACCACAGGGATGTGTTGACTGTTGTAATTGGAGGATGTGCTAATGATGGTAATTGAGTGAGTGGCCTATAATGCCTTTAAAAAGATTAAGGGTTGATAGTAGCCATGAGGTGAATGACCGATGATAGCAGTGGTTTAGTTGCATTCTGCTGAAGGTTGTATGCATCTATACTGATGGGGCCAAATAGTAAATAGCTCGATAGAGGGGGTCTAGTGGTGTGCCAATGACAATAGTTTAGTAGCATACTAACAGTGCCATATGAATGGAGACCTAATGGTGGACTCCGACCTTTTATTAAAGAAGGGGTTAAAGATAGATGCTTCAAAGGACTATATAGAAGAGTTCAAGAGAAATCCACCAAGGATGTTAAAATATCTAAGATTGCTTGCCAAAGTATTGCTTGGTGGCATTAACCAGTTGAGATAAGTCCATTATGGATGGTTGATATATCAAAAATTGTTTATCATAATGTTAATGATGTTAACATGTGCGGTGGAGGTTAAAAGAAATCAACTAAAGATGTATGGCCTATTTGAGGTTATTTATTAGAGCGTTGCTCGAGGATGTTAACATGGATTGAAGAGGTTGTGGAAATCCACTAAGGATATTTGACTTATCCATGGTTGTTTGTTATTGCATTGCTTAATGATGTTAACTTATAAGGAAGAGGTTAAGAGAGAATTCACAAAGGATATTTGACCTATATGAGGCTATGTAGCAGAGTGTTGCTTGATGATGTTAATCTTTGTGAAAGAGGTTGAACTAAATTTTCCTAGGATCGATTAAGCCTTGATTGGGAGGGGGTGAAGGCCGCGTGTATCCCAAAGTAGAGGTGAAGATTGGTCTGTCATTAGACCATTATAGACTTTTTGAGGTAATAACTATGACCTTGTCATAGGAGTAAAAGTCTAGTTGGCGACAGCATAAAGTATAAAGTTTGTAATTCACTTTAAACTTTCTTGCATTTGTTGGAAGTTGTATGATATATGGTTTCTAGCAAGATTATTTTTATATGAAAAATATTGAAGAGACTTGCTTGAGCATAATCATATTTGAGATTGCAACCAAGGTTCCCCCCAGTCCAAAACTACCTCCCATAAAATTCATGGAGTAATGGCAGTTGGTTGAGAGATAATAAAATAATGCATGTTATCTATTATAGTAATGTTTCTCTCAATATTGAATTACTTCTTTTGGACCTGATAATAAATCATGGTAAAGGGACCACCTTACTTTAACCGTGCCTAGGATGTTGATGTGAACAGCCTTTCGAGGTTGCAACAAAGGTTCCCCCCCCTCCCCCCCCCCCCCCCCCCCCCCCCAAAGAAAAAAAAAAAAATTCCCACAAATGATGCCAAACTACTATGTCCTAAATATTCACAATGGTAGAGAAATATAGAGTATTGTAGCTACGCTTTATATGAAGATCTAACACACATACATATAAGAGAAAGAGGGGTGCAAGATTACAAAGTCACACCAATATTTTTACTTGGAAAACCTTGAAAAGTGAAAAAACCATGGTGCCTAGCCTAGTTAAAATTATTCTACTAATATTTTTAGTCGATTAAAAATGGTTCCCTTCCTCAAGGGAAGGCCTTGGCTCAATGTAGTAAATATACATCATATAGAGCACATTATATGGTGAGAGTAGGAAAAATCTAGTGATATGAGAGTTGTTGTCAAGAGAACAGCCTGTTTATTTGGTCGGTAAGACCATAGTCAGGCATCAGAGGATGGATAGGCTATGGTAGAGGGACTAAGGTCAAAGGGGCCATAATCATCAGACGATGTGGTCAGAGGGACCATAGATGGTGGGCGAGGAAGGTTGTAGGGAACGTAGTTGGTGAGCAATGGAAGTCATATGGACCATAGTCGGTTAGTTGAGGAGGTCAGAGGGACCAAGTCGGTGAGCGAAAAAGATCAGAGGGATGATAGTTAGAAGGTGGTGGAGGTTAAAGGGATCTTAGTCAGTGGATGATAGAAGTCAGAGTAATTGTAGTCAATAGGTAATGTGGTCGGAGGGATCCTAGTCGACAAGCACCGATGGTTAGAGGGATCCTAGTTGACAAGCATTGGTGGTCTGAGGGACTGTAACTAGGGAGCACCGATAGTTAGAGGGACTATAGTCACCGGTCGATAGATGTCTAAGGGACCATAGTTGAAGGGAGATGATGGTGGGAGGTTCATAAGCAACGGGTGATGGAGGTTGGAGGGACCATAGCCTATAAGCAGTAAAGGTTGAAGGAACCATAGTTAATGAGTGAAGGTGGTCAGAGAGACTATATTCGGTAGGTGATGAAGGTCCGAGGGATCATAGTAGGTAGGCAATTATGGTTGAAGGTACTGTTATGGGGGGTAATAGAGGTTGGAGGGACCATAGTAGATGGGAAATAGTGGCCAGAAGGAATGTAGTTGGCAGGAGACGGAGGTTGGAGGGACCGTAGTTGGTGGGCAACCAAGGTGGAGGGATCGTAGTCGGCTGGAAATGGAGGTTAGAGGGATCGTAGCTGGTGGGCGATAGTGGTTAGAGGGACCATAATTAGTTGATGATTGAGATCAGCCTATTATTTGATGATGGCTGTAAGACAAAGGTCCAATAATAATAACCTGGTGGCACAAATTCACCGTTGGTGGTGCTAGGGTGGAGCTATAAGATTCTTCAAGTCTCAGAGCACTCTCGAGTCTTTAGCTCAGGGTCTAAGCCTCCAAAGGTCCAAACCCAAAAATAGGATTCCATCATATAGAGAATTAAAGTCTATTTATAGATTTTGGCATGCTCCATAAATATGAAGAAGATCTAGGACAATTTTGGAAAGCCCCATCAAATAACTCATACTAATTCCCTCGATCATATAGTATTCATTCAATATTTAATTATCTTAATGATGTTGAAATTAAGTGATCTTAGGATTGTTAGATTTGTCTCGTCAAGCTACGATGGGGGCGGTGGAGTAACTTATAGAATTATGAAATAAATTAGGGCTTTATCAATCCTTAGCAATGCTTAGGTTTTCTTTGATATATAAAAGTTATAAAATCTCCACTTAATATATGCAAGTATATGTGCCAAATCAAATAATATAGTGATTGAGTAGAGTATTGATCCGATGAAGAAGATGTGTTTACTTGCAAACACTAGTACTGTGTACTAAAATTACAATAAATATCCTACTCAATAAAAATAAAGGTTGTGGAGATTTAATCACTTAAATAAAATTAGATAAATATAAGGAATAAACTATGTAGATATAATATTTTGGATTGATGAATGTAAATAATATAGTTTTCTAATGAATCTCTTTTAATTGTGATGCTATTCAGAGCATATGCATCCCTAGATATCTGTCGAGCTTGTAGGAACAAAGGATGTCTATCAAGTTTCTATGATTATATCATCTCCTTAATAATTTAGTACATTTCATATCATGTGCCTAGGCATGACTCATACTAATTCAATATTCCTAGTTATGCTTACTTCCCTCCATCGAGGCCCCATATAACACCTAATTTTAATTATACCTTTGGCCAATATGTGCATTAAATAAAGCTATGATAATATTGAAAACATCTTTTTAATCATTTAAAAAATAAGAGGATTCATTATTACAACATATAATACTTACATCATTAATCTAAAATAAGAGAATTTAGTCAAAATGGAGTAGAATTGAAGCAAACTCATTTTCATTGACAACATGATAAAAATAAAATATAAGAGATAGATAACTCGATGCTGTGAAGTTGATATTTGACCGCTATGGTGCTGTCTGATAGAGAAGTCATTTATAATGTTGATATTCTGGCACTCCGTCAATGTCTTTAGTGGTGCTATAACGTTATTTATTCTGACGCTGCGACGCTATATGAAACTTATAATTTTACGCTTTTTTTATATCTTTTCTTCATAATACAACTAAAACAACACATATTCACTAAAAATATAACACTTAAAACAACACATTATTTACACCTATCAAATTCTCCCCATCTATATTTATATTATAATTATAATTAAATGATTAACCAAAGTAAAACTGACAATTTAGAATTACTAATTATAGAATAATACATCACAGTCTAAAAGTATGAAAATGAACAAGATTGTAATTCTAGTTTATAAAAAATACTAAAAATTATACTAATCAGTCATCCTTATTATTGCTTAATTTGAATTTATAGGTTATAGACTTAATTACTAATTTTTGAATTTTAAAATGAATGATGTAGTTTAATAATAAGATATATTTGTAGTTAAAACTAAAACTTCATTAGTTCACCATCATTTGTATTAGTTTTCTTATTTTATCCTTTATAAGTTTAAGTATAAGATTGAAATCAGATTCTAAGCTTTTAATTGATTCCAATTTCTAAATGTACTCATCTTTTTTTTTTCTTCTATTTCTTTTTTTAGAACAAATTTCAAAGTTCTTTTTCTCTTTAATTTATGGAGTACATAGTTAATAATTTTGAATATCATTTTTTTGCTTCGAATCCTTTTTATAATCTTAATAAGTTTAATGTAAGGACTTAATAAGATTACCAATTCCAAATACGAATTGCATATGATTTCCAATTTAATCTACTCATATCAAATTGTTAAGTCTAATTATTCATCTTTATTTCAAAAATTAATAAATGAAGGTATAACTTATAGTTTAAATTAAAATAATAACCTAAATGATCTAAGTCAGAAAATTATTAGTTTTTTTCCACTCTATGAAGTATAAATAATATACATTTAAACTATGATCTAAGGTTTTATTATTATCCTAATTTTATATAATTTTTAATGATCATTTTTACTAAGGTTAATTGAATAATCATAATACCCAAGTAATTATATTAAATATGAGAAGAATTTCTATGAAATGTAAATACAAGAAACACAAACAACTGTTAACACTACACATACTTTCATATAAATGATAAAAGGTGCATAAAATGTGTTAACATAACAAAACATAATATAACATTGATTACAAGATAACTACTGCACTAAGCACCATGCATAGCATATTAATTGGGTTGCCTCCCACAAGTGCTAAGTTTTAAGTTTTCATCTAGACCATATGATCATAAAAATAAAATAAAAATGCTACCAAATAATAGTAGCCTCCAACTCTCTCTCTCTCTCTCTCTCTCTCTCTACCTCTCTCTGTGAAAAATAATATCCCTACCTTTTTGAGTCAACATCTTCTTCCTCCTCATCATCATCTTCCTCCTCCTCATCATCATCATCTTGATGACCTTTCTCTAGGTTGCCACACAAAAGGATGTTAAGTAGCTATAGGAGGAAACTCGAGCTACTCCGGATGCTCCATAAATGGGATACTTTTGAACATCATAACAAGTGCTTCAATAAAATTAGAAGAATATCTATAAAATTGCTCCTGTTGGTCCCTGCTATGGGCCATCCTCATTTTCATCTCGAATTGCTAATCTTTGGATTCCTCACAAAGCAAGTCACCTCTTTAATTTTTCCCTTCAACTCCACCACCTGCTCTCCAAATGTTTTAGGAGCTCTATCACTCCTACTACTGCTGCTGCTGCCTGGCCAACTAGACCCTCTACACTCACTCACATCACCCTCCTCCTCATCCTTTTATGCCTGCTTAAATCCTAAAATTTTTCTTTTAGTTAGGGCTTGAATAGGGAATAATTATTCTTCATTTTGATCCCCCCTAACACCAGCTGCTACACATAAAGCATAAAAAAGAAAATGCTGTCCTAACCCAATAGATGTGTTACCCCTAATGATGTACATTAGTGATGAATATATAAGCCTCCCCACATCAATTGATTATGCCATTTTAATTGAGCAATTCAAAATGGCCTGATCATGAGTAACTTCACTTATATTTCAACTAGGTAACATACCGATAGAAATGAAATAATGGCAGGCTTTGGAGGTTTGGGTCATATATGAAGCAGGGAAATTAATAATCTTATTATCTTTTTCTTTCAACTCACTCCACTATTAAATCCACACAAGACATTCAAAACTTCATCAAGATTTATCGAAGGATTAACAAAGGAGTTATATTCATTATATTCAAAATCTTTGAGTCAATAAATCTTATTGATGGATACATAATCAAAGGGAACACACTCATCCCTAACATAACACCTATTATCAACCGCCTCTTTCCCATTGACAAAAAATTCATGCACTACATTGATTATTGCAGCATACTATTCTTCACAAAATCTTTCCCACCCTCTACTTACTATAATTTACATGATAGGTGGAGTAGGAAGTTGAAATCCTCGCTTAGTAATCAGTTGTTTAGTCACAACTGAATCAACAAATCTCGATTCCACATCTACAAAAAAAACCTGCTCTTATCAAAATCAGAGGAATATCTCTTCTTTCCAAGCATCTTTGGGGCCATCCTTCCTAAGAGATTTTAAGAGAGATAAGAAGTTAGAGAGAAATGGAGAGTGGTAACGATAATAAAAAATAGAGCCCCTTCTCATAACAAAATGAAATGTTATGATGCTTAATACAGGCACTAAATGACAAGATGGTCAAATGATAGATGTTGCAGCGGTGTAGCCATATGGTGCAGCGGCATTAGATCTAGGAAATTGGAGCATCGCTTTGGGGATAGGCCATTGCCATGGCACTTGACACATTTCAATGCCACAACGCTGATGATTAATATCGCTATGGGACTTTAAATGACACACTTATGATGTTTTAATAACACCGCGATGCTTGTTAATAGTGCTGCGGTGCTTACCTAATGTTAATAATTAAAATTATATCCGTACACTGACTCTTTGAATTTTTAATAGGACACACATTTTAACTTAATTAACTAAGCTCTATAGTGCTTAAATTGATGGCGTTGTGGTACTAGTCATTAGATTTAAGTTTCTAATTTTTAAAATATAACTTTAATTATTATTGTAAAATAAAATGCAAAATGATGTAAAATAATCACTAATGCAATCATGAATAACAAGTCTAATCACATAATTACTCAACAATATAATAAAAATTTTTTTAAAAAAAAAAGCAAAATGTTTCCTCGCAACAGTGCCGCGGTGGAGTAACCTATAAAAATATAAAATGAATTAGGGCTCTATTAATCCCTATCCATGCTAAGGTTTTATTTGATATATAAAATTTATAAAATCCCCACTTAATATGCGTAAGTATATGTGCCGAAACAATTAATATAATGACATAGTAGAGCATCGACCCCATGAAAAAGATATGCTCACTTGCAAACACTAGTATTGTGTACTAAAATTATAACAATTATCCTACTCAATAAAAGTAAAGTTCTGAAGATTCAATCACTTAAATAAATTAGATAAAGATAATGAATACACTATGTGGATATAATATTTTGGATTGATGAATATAATAACATTTATTCTAATGAATCTCTTTTAATTCTGATGTTATTCAGAGCATATGCATTCCTAGATCTCTGTTGAGCTTGTAGGAACAAAGAATGTCTATCAACTTCCTATGGTTATATCATCTCCTTAAGAATTTAGTACATTTCATACCCTATTCCTAGGTATGAGGCATACTAATTCAATATTCCTGGTTATGCTTTCTTCCCTCCATTGAGGCCCCATATTGCACCTAATTTTAACTACACATATGGCCACTATGTGTATTAAATGAAGATCTCATAATATTGAAAATATATTTTTTATCTTTTAAGAAATGAGATAATTAATTAGTATTATATATGATACATACATACATGGAGTAGAATTAAAGCAAACTGATTTTCAATGATAGTATTATAGAAAGAAAATATATGAGAGATTTGCTTCCACAAACACAAGCCAAACACTCTAATGATGGTATCATGTACTTCTCTAAATTCTCTTAGTTGTCAGCCTAAGAGAGTTTTAGAGAAACACTATGAAATGGATTGAAATTATCTAAGTGATTGAACTCTCTTACAAACATAACATAATTATTATTTATAGGAAAATACAAAATAGGTATATGACACTATAGCACTAGAAGGATTGATGTCGCTGCTCCCAATAAATGAACTAAAGCTATTGTACTATTTTTCTAGTACCATTACAGTGCTTGCTGATGTAGATCAGTTACTTGGTGAACAGTCACATCGCTTCACTAACAAATTGTGTCCTTGGAAAGCTATAATTGCTACGCTGCTGACTTTCAGATGTTGCAACGCTGGGAGGGAAATTTGGATGTCATGGTATTATGGATTATGATGCAACGATGCTGGATAACAAAGTACTCGGTGCCGTGAAGTTGATATTTGACCACTGTGATGCTGTTCAACAGAGAAGTCGGTGCAGCAAATATTCTGGCACTCTGGTAGTGTCTTTGGTGGTGCTACGACGTTAATTATTCTAATGCTACGATGTTGTATGAAACTTAAAATTTATGTCTTTCTATATTTTTTTTTCATAATACAACTAAAATAATATATTTTCATTGAAAAGTTAACACATAAAATAACACATTATTTATATTTATCAAGTTACTCGATTCAACTATAAGCATGCCATATTTGGATATCATTTTGTTATCCCATTAATGCTTTGAAGCTTTTAAATATGCTTCGTTCACTTGATCTACGCTCATTTGGGCTCAAATTGGACCGATTTTGGTGTCATTGGGTTTGTATCCTTGAGATGTTTAAGTTGACTATAAGTTTGCTAAAATTGAAGTTCAGATGGTCCCAAATTTAATTTTGAAAGTTGGTCTTAAATAGGAAAATACATTATTTTGGTTTCAATTGGGTCAATGGGTTTAATTAAAGTTCACCAAAGGCTAATTCTCCTTTATAAAATAATTGTTAACCTATGAAGATCTGTCTAAGGGGTTAGATAAGAGAAATTCCTCCAATTATAGGTTTAAATTAGTACTGACCTAACATGGTTCTAATGGATTAGGCTAGGGTTCGAAAATGTTTAGCTATTTAAAAGATAAATTATAATCAAATCATCTATGGCTTATTTTTTTTAATCCTATAAAAGAGATTTGGCTAAATGACAAAGTCATATGATTGAAACTTATCAAATGGTTATATGGATCCTATGACATATAATAGAGTTTAATATTAGTTTTGAATTATCAAACTAATGCTCACAAATATCCTTAAAGGAATCTCAAAGTAAACTAAATTATGCCTACAATTAATTGATCAAATCATAGTGAAATTAAATGCTCATAACACTGATCATGTATAATGAGGCTAATTAAGGTTAAGTATGGAAAAGGTCAATCTTAGAATAATCTAATGGTAAAACTATTGGCATAATATATTAAAATTGAAATGATTAAAGCCACCTCCTAGAGCCACTTCTATATCCAAGGGACTCTTATAGTCATTATAGTATCCTTTCTATCTTACCTAATTTAAGGTTAAGATTGAAATTTCTAGGTTAGTTAATCTAAGAAATAGTCTTACAGAGTGATGTAGGAAATAGATTGAAGTAATTGAGGAGGAATGCTTTAAAAGAAATTTAGGAGTAGGCTAGAAATTCAAGAAAAGGTTTATTTGCTAAAGTTTTCTCAAGATGATTATTTAGAAAAAAAATCATATCAAGCTCACCTTGAATGCATAACTTGAACTATCTTCAAAGTGCTAACATTTTTTTTGCCAACAAAAGACTCCCAACATATATGTTTTATTAATAAATATGTCATAAATGTTGGATAAATATTAACTTTTAATACTTAAAAGGTTTGGGTTTTTATGGGTGGACTCAACCTATAGGTTCATGCCGAGGAAACCATAATTAGTCTTTCGAACACATGTCATCAGATTAAATTATCTCTATTATCATTAGCTCAGTGAACAAATCTCAATGTTCTAAACTTCTAAGTGCTGAAATGTTCATCCAAGCCCTAAAGAATCCTTGTAGGAAATATATTGATCACCAAGCCCCAAAAATAGGCTTCAAAGGTGTACTAGACTAGAGTACCTCATAGTTCATGAACAAAATAAAAGTTTATTTACACAATTTTACCCCTACTTATCAATAGCGACCATGAAAAGGAGCAGTTTGTGCTATGATATAATCCATTGAAATGAAGGAAAATGCTAGTTCCTAAACCATTTAGTTCTACCTTTATAACTGACTTATATTCATTAAAGCTCAAAAAACATGCTCATTAAAATCATAAAGTAATCATATTCTTTTGGCCCTACCATTAATTGTCTTATAGTCCAAGAAAGACTCCTACTTCTAAAGCACATAAGAGAACTATCACTACTTTCTTTATTCAGCAGAACATTGGATAAACACAAAGAATTTACCTAAACTCAATCCACAACTAGATAGCAAGTATTTCCAGCTATTTTTCCTCAGGTGGTCCACTTGAACTTGAAATAATAACTTCAAGTTTTAGAACTTCAATAATAGTATTCAAATAAATTAGGAGTGTCACAATGGGTTAATGCATCACGTTTGGACCCAAAATTGATTCAACTTGTTCTAGTAATCCAAGTGGTTTAATAAATGGATAAAAAAAATTAAAATTGAACTAAACTCAATGTCAACCTAGAAGACCCAAAGTTGAATCAATAACCCATTTCGACAATGGAATCACAATAATATCAGTTCACCTATTTCACATTTTCATCAGACATATAAAAAAATAGCATCATGATAAAAAAAAGAACTCAATCCATTTTATTCTATAAAAAATGAAAAATAAATAATAATAGAGTTTGAGTTAACTGATCAAATACAAGAAAATCATACCAACATTTACAACAGGCAAAGATATTGTTAACAAGCAAGAAATGTTAGGTTAAAATGCAATAAGTTGATCATACTTCTTTTGCAATGCAAATTATAACTAAAGAAATAATCCAAAAACTTATAAGATAAATATTGTATTTATATAAAAGATACAGCTTATCTTGGTTCCATCACTCATGACAACTTCATCAGCACTAATCTTCCAAATGAACAAAAAAAACTTGCAAAAAATTTGAACCTAAATGCCTTCTACATTGCAAAATAAGAACAATTTTAACACAATGTACAATTTTTATTCTTCTGCACCTTCAACAGTAATAAACTTGAGCGCAGTAAAAATCAAAACTAAGGCGTCATTTAGGATGACTTTCTCGATGCTTTCTAAAGCAGCGTTCTAGTTCAACAAATTTTTGAACTAAAAAAGTTGCTTTAGAAAATAGTAAGAAAGCTGTACCAAATGAAGCCACCTCAAAAAAAAAAATTTGTAGACTACTTTGAGACTACATCAAAAAGAGAATTCTTGCCTCCACATCTGGATAATGGGATAGGCTACGTTGATTGTTACCCTTAGACCATCTACTAGCCTTACTCCATTTATCTAGTTTTCTAATGAAAGGCACCTGCTCAAGATCATTCCATGATCAGCACCACCAATAAAACATGTAAATAAATATACATTCTTTGAGAGAAAAAAGTATAAATAAATAATGCTTCAAGTAAAATGCTTAATCTTTATGATATTCTCTACTACATCATCAAGTTTAGGATCCTTTAAATCTAAAGGGGAAAAAAAACTTAAATATATATATAAACAATGCTTCAAGTCAAATGAGGTCTTACCATGATCACCATAAAAACCAATTATTTGCATATACCAATGCTTCAACAATATCATATTTTAATGCACTTTTATATTGATCAAGAATTCTACTACTATTACTAAATGCACTTTGTGAAGCAATAGAAGAAATTTAAATACACAAAACATTACGAACCATTATAGAAATATGAGGAAACATGTATTGATTACCTTTCTGGTATAATAAAACATTTAACACAACTTTCCTTTGAAGTTTAGGCTCATTTAAATAAATCTCTATTTTAAACTTCATCCTCGAGAGAATCAAAATCAAGTATAAATATAATAATAAAATTGCAAAGTGCAAAAAGTAAGGGGAGACAAGATAAACTAATTGAGTTCAAAAAAGAATATCACTTGCAAAAATTGTGATTTATAACTTGAAGTAATAATTTTTTGAATGACCACTTTGAGAAGAATGTATTACTTATGAATTATAAGAGTATGAGCTATGCATGTTTGATTTGGAATAGTTTATTATACATAATGACAACAACCTTCCCACACCTTCGTAGTTTCTCTAACATAAGTGACCACCATACAACTTTTTGTAAAACCATTCAATAAAATTAAACTTATATCTCATATCAAGAATAACAATGATAGCTACTATTACAATAAAATCTGAGTAGTATTTCTCAAATTTCAAAAGCATGCAGTTTTCCATTTGACATTTCCTACTTCAATTTCACATAAAAAGTAGAGATGCATGAAAATAGAGATGCATAGTTAGATATTTTGCTCTAGAAAAGACATGTTATATAAGGGTTCCAAAAGGTTGCATGTGTTTACTATTTTGTCATGTTTATTGCTTTTGGATAGCTCTTGTAGTTGGAATCACCTAACTCAAAGTACAAAAAAGTACTTCTAAAATAGATACGTCATCAAAAATCACATTGATCTAGCACAAATCTCAAGGCATGTCTTAATTAGAAAATTTTAAAATTAAATTCGAGACCATAAGAGCTCTAATTTTAGAAAACATATTGTCAAATTAAACATCTCAGCTAGACGAACACAATGACACCAAAATCTGCCTAATCTGAGTCCGAATGGGCTTAAATCATGGGCTTAGAGCATATTTGGAAGCTTCAAATCATTAATTGGAACTTATTTGATGTTGAAAAATATTTGTTTTGAAAAGTGTTTAATTTTATTTGGGAAATATTTAATTTCTGGAATTTAAATTTTATAATCGAACACTTATTATGAATGACATATCACCTCAAAAGGTGAACATATCGTTCCCTAATAGGTTCAGATTACAAATCTTTAGATTTATCTGATTATCATAATCAAACTCAAGGAGAAACAATATATGATCTCGAAGGATCAAAATAATATTTAATCCATTATTTAATTATAATAATCAAGATAAAAGATCATTAATTTCATAATCAAAGTTACGATTGTAATTGATATATCTATCCGAAGAAAGAAGATATCAATCACTATCGATGGTTTGAATATGACGATAATGATCGTCAGGTTTGAATTTCCCAAAGATAATCAATTGAAGGTTTTGAAAACTTGATTTTGAAATCTGGTCTGGGTTTCTAAATCTCCTACGAGCGCAAGCCCTCGTAGTTAATTACATCGTAAGAAACCAGAAAATTCTCCTACGAATACTCTCGATTAAAATAGCGATATGAATTTCATTAAAGAACTCAAAGCTTGATGTCAAAGAAGGTTAAGGACTTGAATTTTCAAATGGGATTGGTTCAAAATTGAACACTTATTTCTGGAGTCAAAGGAGGAAGAGTAGGAGGTGTTTTGAGATTCTGAATCGCTTCAGAAACACCCCAAACTATCCTAAGTGTTGGGCTTGAATTTGATGGAAAATAGATTTGATGTTTAAGTGATTGATTTTATTAGAAAATGGGAATTAGATTCCCGGAAGATTGAGGTCTTAGGATTGAAGATTTGCCTCAGAACCTAAGTCTAAAAATGGGTACTAAAAATCAGTGACCCGAAACCTAACTAATGCAATGCAATCCTTGACTTACCCCGGCCTGGATTGGGGAGCCAGCTAAACCACCTAAACGCTTTTAAAAACCATGAATCAAAGTCTTTTAAATGTAGAGTGATTAGGGACATTGATTAAGATTGGTTTAAAGAATAGGGGTCGACATCTAGAGCAGATCCTAATTGACCCCTTGACATATGTTGGGTTAAATGCTTAAGCTAGAAATGCAATTAAAGATTTAGACTCAATTTTTAATTTGCATCTAATGCAATGCATGCTAGTTGACTCGATGAAATGCTTGAAATCAGAATGAAGCAGTTTAAAAATTAGGCTTAAAAATAGATTTTATCCTAGAGATTGCACAACATCCCCTTGGATAGAACTGCACCCTAATAGGTCAGGTGGTCTGCCAAAACCCGCAGGCGGGGAGGTGCCTAACAAGGTAGAGAAAAGTTCAATATGATGCATGAAAAGCTCCCGGCGAGTCCGGGCTTACTTCTTAAGAGCGTTAGAGTTTCTATCTGAGCTTAAAATTTTTAAATTTTGTTTAAGTAGAAAAGGTTGATGACCGTACCCTTGCGAGCCTCCGATCGGGTTCCAGGCTAAATCAAAATCGACATGCAAGAACGCCAAATAAATTACTAAAAGCATGCTGGTCCTTAATCGCAATCAACATCAAGTAATCAAATCAATCAAATAATTAAATTAATTAAATAAATGCTCAAACTGAAAGTCCATAGGCAAATGCCTTTTAATAATACAACCCAGGGTCTGCAGTAAAGTAAAGTGGCCGGGTACCACTGACTACAACCCGGATTCTACTCCTAAGACTCAAGTGACTTTGAGATTTGAGATTCTTCTCATTCTTCACTTCTTTGTCTTCTTGGAACTCCTTGGATCGTCAGGTCTAGATATCCAAATGAAAAGAAACTCCCCCTGAATAGGGGTGTTATCTTTTCTCTTTGGATATTTAAACTTCATCCTAATTTGGATCTCCAAATGGATAGGAACTCTCCCTTAAGGGATGTTCCTTCCTCTTTGAATTCCAAATTGGATGTTTAAGCATCTCAATCTCAAATCACTTTAAATTTATAACTCAATTTAATTCAAATTATATCAATTAAAATTAAAAATCTAGACTCAACAACCTGCAGGGTTATCCTAATAATCAGCAGTTTATATTTGACATCCCAAGCAGTTATATATTTGAAATTAAAATGCTCAATCACAGCCACACTTGGCCATGCTCTTTAAACATTAAAGGGGGACTTAAGCATTCTGGAGCGCCTGTAGAAAATAGTGTTAATTTTAAAGCTTTAATTATTGCTCCCTTTAATTTAATTGCCCTGTATGAGCATGGCCACCTGCATAAGATTGAATTAGTACAAATCGTCCCTAGCCTAGGGGTAGATCTAATCGTATAATCAATCATATCATAGAGTGCAATAAATAAATAGACAATCACAACAATTCTACTATTAGCAAACAGCATGCAGTGAAAGCTCGAAAACCCGGCACACAGCAGAAAAGTAAACACCGGCCTAGCCTAAGACTAGAGTTGGTTGTCCTAGCAAACCATCTAAAGTGTGTGAGGTAGGCTGTGTGGATTTGATATGTCCTAAATAGGCACTTAATTGAAGTTGCTTGAGGTTCTGGTTCGTTGAAAGGTTTCAAGGAGCTTTAATTTGAGTTTAAATCTTAATAAATTAAATTTTATTTTAAAGTTGATTTTGATTGTTTGTTGGATACCACCTTTGTTGCATACCGAGGCCATAAAGTTTATTTCACCTTCCTTGGGGAATGTGATCAAAGAAGTTTGAATGGGTTTGAAGCTGATGTGGAGCTTGATTCAAAATGAATAAGCTTAAGGGTTGAACTGGTCAACCTAGGTTGACTTGGTCAACCAGGTTGACCCAGAGTTAAGGGTTAAGCTCAACAGGTTTGAAATGATGAATGGGGTCTAATAGAAGTGGTTTCAAGGTCTGGAATGGCCATCTAGCTCAAATGACCTGTTTAGGCCCTTAATGGGCCTAATGGGTCAACTGGGTTGACTTGGTCAACAAGGTTGACCCAGGGTCAGGGAATGAGTCCAACCAATTCAGAATTATATTCTGAGCCTACTGGTGGTGGTCTCAAAGTCTGGGGAGGTCATTTGGTCAAAATGACCTGTTTTGACCTTAAAGGGCCTTCTAGGTCAACTAGGTTGACTTGGTCAACCAGGTTGACCCAGGGACTGGAAGTGGGTCCAACAGGTTTGGTTTGATATTTGAAATTTGCTGGAAGTGATTGCATTTGATTTGGAGCTCATTTAACCAAAGTGATTATTCACACCCCATAGGGGTATTTTGGTCATTTTTACCCCTGGTCAACTGGGGGTCAAATTGAGTCCAACAAAATGTAGTTTATTGCTCAATGGGTTATAACCAAGGGTCTGGAGGTGATTGGAGGCTTTGGAGAAAGCTCCAGGGTCAAAATCTACCGGGTGGCAGGTCTAGTGGCATAGACTGTAAATATTTAAAGGTTTTACACCCTTTGAATTTCAATTCAGTTTCTGGGGTCAGAGACCTCAGAATGAGCTCAAATTTTGAGGGTTGCCTCTAGAGACATATCACATCAGTGTGGAACTGATATACCTTGGATCTGAGGTCATTTGACTGGGTTTTGAAGTATTCAAAGATTTGTTGGAAAAGGCTTTTAGGACTTAGACCTTTAGCCTTTGAATTTGAGTCTGGAAATCTAGATTTAAATTAGAATTTGAATTTGAATGATTGGATTTGAATTACCCAAATCATTCATGATCATTTAGAGATCATAAATGATAGGATAGGATTAAAGCTTGATCAAGGGTAGAATCAGGGTTTGAATTAGAGTTTGGATTTTGAACTGGATTGATCTAGGATCTAGGAGGATCCTAGGACCTAAATTGATCTAGTGAAATCCTAGGGTTCAGGATAGATCCTAGGGATTGAAGTCTAGGAAGATCCTAGAGTCTAGGAAATCCTAGGGAAATCCTAGGGTCTAGAGTATATCCTGGGATCTAGAATGATCCTAAGATCTAAAATCTAGGAAATATCCTAGGATCTAGAATGATCCTAAGATCTAAAATCTAGGAAAAATCCTAGGATCTAGAATAGTCTGGAAACTAGATTGATTTGAGATCAAGATTGATTTGAATCTGGATTGAGCTAAGATGATCCTAGGGTCATGATTGATTTGAATCTGGATTGATCTAAGATTAAATTGATCCTAGGGTTAAAATTAATTTGAAGAGATCCTAGGGTCTAGAGCAGATCATAGGGATTGAAATCTAGGGAAATCCTAGAATCTAGATTGGTCTCAAATTGTGTTAATCTGGGGTCAGGATTGACTTAAAGTCTGGATGGGTCCCACTGACCTCATACAAAAATGAGATCAACGAATGGACCCCCAATATGTGTAATAGAATGTAGTTCTATTGCACATATTGGTGTTGACCGAATAGAATGGTCAAGTCTGGAGTTTTGGTCCTCAAGGAATGAAAAATCTATCCCTGGGGAATTAAGTTTAAATAAATACTAGGGTAGTGCTAGAAAAAGCGTACTCTACCACTAGTGGGTCTAGTCCTAAGGGAAAGGAAGAATCTATCCCTAAAGGAGAAGGAAATCTGGGTGATCCTACAGGAAGGAAGAACTCCTAACTATAAAGGATTGAAATTAAATTTGATTCTAAGGGAAAAGAAAACCTTACCCTAAGAAGGTTGAATTTGAAAAGATACTAGAGTAGTGCTGGGGACAGCGTACTCTACCACTAGTAGATCTGGTCCTAAGGTAGAGGAAAAGTCTATCCCTAAGGGAGAAGAAAGTCTGGAGTATCATATAGGAAGGAAGAGCTCCTACCTATAGAGGGTTGAATCTAGATTTGATTCTAAGGAGAAGGAAATCCTAACCCTAGAAGATTGGGTTTAAAATTGAATCTAAGGGAAGGAGGTCCTAGCCCTAGAAGATTGAATTTGAAATGATACTAGGGTAGTGCTGGGGACAGCATGCTCTATCACTAGTAGGTCTAATCCTAAAGGAAGGGAAGTCCTAACCCTAAAGGAAAAGAAGGTCTGGATGATCGTATAGAAAGGAATAATTCCTAACTATAGAGGATCGAGTTTGAATTTTGATACTAGGGCAGTGCCACAAAGGGCGTACTCTACCACTAGTAGATCTAGTCCTAAGGGAAGGGAGAACAACCTACCCTAAGGAAGAGAGCACTGGATTTTAAAATTAAACCGAGGACGGTGCCATAGAGGACTTACTCCATCATTGAGGAGTCTAATCCTAAGAGAGATAATACTTGCTCTAAGGAAAAGAGAACTGGATGATCTCATAGGAAAGTAGTATTGCTTCCTATAGGAGATCAGACTTAAAGATTTGAATTTCGAAACTAGAATGGTGCCTCAAAGGGCATTATCCATCACTAGTAGATCTAATCCTAAGGAAAGAAAGCACGATGACTCACATCTGTCCTTAAGGAAAAGAAGACTGAAGGACCCTGAGGGAAGGAAGCATTACTTCCCACAGAAGGTCGGATCTGGATTTTGAACCTAGGATAGTGCCACAGAGGGCGTGCTCCATCACTAGAAAATCTAATCCTAAGGAAAGAAAGCACGATGACTCACATCTGACCTTAAGGAAGAGAAAACTGGAAGAAGCTAGGATGGTGCCACGAATGGCGTACTCCACCACTAGCGGATCTAATCCTAAGGATAAAAAGCACGATGACTCACATCTAACCTTAAGAAAAAGACAACTGGAAGATCCTATGAGAAGGAAGCATTGCTTCACACAGAATCGGATCTGGATTTGAAATCTAGGATGGTGCCACAGAGGGCGTGCTCCACCACTAGAAGATCTAATCCTAAGGAAAGAAAGCACGATGACTCACATCTAACCTTAAGGAAAAGAAAACTGGAGGATTCTGTGAGAAGGAAGCATTGCTTCACATAGAATCAGATCTGGATTTTGAATCTAGGATGGTGCCACAGAGGGCGTGCTCCACCACTAGAAGATCTAATCCTAAGGATAGAAAGCACGATGACTCATATCTAACCTTAAGGAAAAGAAAACTGGATGATCCCGTGAGAAGGAAGCATTGCTTCGCACAGAATCGGGTCTGGAATGATCGTATGTAAAGGAAACTTGCTTTACATAGAGAATCAGGTCTGGAATGATCGTATACAGAGAAAATTTGCTCTGTACAGAGGATCGAGTCTGGAATGATCATGTGTGAAGGAAACTTACTTCACATAAAAGATTGGATCTGGATGATCGTGTATAGAGGAAACTTGCTCTTTACAGAGGATCAGGTCTGGATGATCGTATACAGAGGAAACTTGCTCTGTACAGAGGATCGAGTCTGGATGATCGTATACAGAGGAAATATGCTCTGTACAGAGGATCGAGTCTAGATGATCGTATACAAAGAAAACTTGCTCTGTACAGAGGATCAGGTCTGGATTCTAGAATTTGAGATTTGAAAGATTTTTGAATTTGAATTGATTGAGTTTTGAATTTAAAGATATTTGAATTTGAAATTTGGTTTAATGAATTTGAATTTAAAGGATTTTGACTCTGGTTTGATTTGACTTTGAATTTGAAATATTTTGAATTTGAAATTTGATTGATTTTGATTCATTTTGAATTTTGATTTTAAGTTTTGAATTTCGATTGTGTTTGATTCGATTTTAATTTGTTTGAATTTGATTTTGAATTTTAAAGGGTTTTGAATTTAATTTTAAATTTGACACTCATATGGCATGATACTTCCTGAAGATTCTCCCCAATGTTTAAAAATATTGGGTGACATTCTTCAGGATTGATCAGTCAAAGGGAAACTTCCTCAAAGATCGTCATTGAAATGAACGATCCAGTCAATATTGACTCAAGCTTTCCATTGAGTTTACAACGGATTAGAAGCAGTCTACAAAAGACTACGACCAAGTCTCCTACTTGGGGAGTTCTAAAGTGACATAACTTATCAATATCTCGAATCAAATGTGACTTATGAACTTTCAAACTTTGCTGAGCTTAATTTAATTTTTTATTTGAGGCCCTCGAGCTCCTCGAATTGGAGTCGGGCACTTTACTCAACTATAGTTTGATTTTGAACAGCAAGTCCCAGCAAAGGAAACTACGCCTCTAGATCGGAGTGATCTAGGATCCAGCACAGGGTGTGGTTTGATTTTGAACGATAGTTTCCAGCATTATAAAATACTCCTCCAGTAGGATTAAACTTGGACCCAGCATAGAGTGTAATTTTATAAAGAAGGCCTTAAAGGAAGAATGTCTATGTGGAAAGGCTTACACACACTTCTCAAGGATAAAATTTAAATTTTAGTCAAGAATAAAAGATTCATTCTTCTTATTAGAAAACTTCCTCTAAGCTATTTGGACCCTGTCAGAACGACAAGCGGGAACAAATTTTAGAAGTACAGTGAAAAGTTGAGTGACTCCAACTAACTTGAAAAGGTTCAAGGATTTAGGTTTTGTTGACCCAGACCAAATTTCGTAGAAACTAAACTGGGGTCTCCCTTAAGTATTTTGAATTAAAATCAATTTCAAAGAGGTTTAAGTTGAATATAGAAATTTGAACTTTTCAATTCTCTAGCACGAGAGATTTTTGTATCTTGATAGATTATCGATGCACGGTAAAAATTCTGGATTCAAAATTTATCAAAGTCAAGTAATTTGAAGTTGACTGGGTCTTTTGAGATTGAAGAATTTAGAAGAAGTGAGCCTCTTTCTTTCTTCTCTTTTCTTGGTGGCGCACTTTGCGCATCTTTTGATTTATAATGCATTTTTCACTGTTTCTTAACTTGTGGCGCCCATTGCGCATCTTTTTGATTTTTTTTTGGTGCACTTTGTGCATTTCTTGATTGTTGGCGCATTTTGCACATCTTTTGAATTCAATTAAATTTAAGAAGAGGCTACACCTTCTCTATTTCAATACTAGGATTACATCTCGAGTATAAAAGAAGAAAACTCATTCTCTTATGTAAGGACGAATAATCCTCAAGGTAGGACCCAGTCTTTTAAAATGAATATTAGCTTGACTTTTGAAAATCATTGAACAGATTTTAAACACGCAAGAGATATCTATTAAGATAGAAAATTGCGAGAAAACTGAGAAGATTTTCATTTCAGAGATCAACTTAAGTTTGATATCGATTTAACTCAACAGTTGATTCAATCCCACAAAAGAGGTGGGAGGGAAGTGTATTCAAACATTTGGAGTCAACTACAACTTTCTCCTGCTTAAAACTCAAAATAGAGGTCAATTTCCATTAAAAAGATAACTCAACTATCTTGAAAGTTTGAAATCAGTACACTTGAGAAATTGAAAGCTTTTCTTTAAAAAGAAATTGCAAATCTAGGTGGCAAGACCCCAGTAGTACGGAATTAGATTCCTACAATCTCCTTGGAGGGAGAGAATATTATTGGGTCTGCGCTATCCTTAGAAGTTGCTGCATCACTTTAATCAAAAAGATCTATCTCGATAGGACCCCGTTGAAAGTTGAATTTTAACGGTATCACTATCTGATATAATCCTAGATTATTTCCCCTCTCTTATTACTAGTGGTCTAGTAATTAGGAGAGTGGCACCCTGAGTGGTTTCTATATCTCCTCCTCTCTAGTTGATGTAGTGGGGCACGTATAGAAATGTGACCTAACATCATCTAGTAGAGTGGACGGGTCATAACCTTCAACTGGGGGCCTAGGGCCTGGTGCTGGAGTTTGATCAGTTCTAGCTTGATTAATTCTCGCCATGTAGTAGTCGAGAAGGTGTATTGAAGATCGTGCTCTCGTTTCTACAACCTCCCTCCTTTGAGTAACAGGAGAATGGTGGAAATGATTTCCACCTGGGAGGGGGTACGTAGAAGGGGCAACAAACTCTTGATTAGCCTCGGACTTGACGTGCTTTAAGGCTTTCGCCTCAGCATTCTTCCTGGCCTTGACAACCCTTTTTCTGACTCTACGAAGGTAGTTCTTCATTTTGTTCTTGCTGGCCTTACTGACGGCAGGGGTACTAGAATTTGACCCAATCTCAGGTTGAGATGGTAGCTCTTCTATCGTTATTGTGTTCTGGTTCTTATCCACCTGGGCAGAAGGTACAATGGGTAAAGGGGTGACATCAGCCTCCATCTCGGAGATGGGGGAGTCAACTCCTGACCCTAAAGTAATCTCAACCAAGGGGACATTCCTTCGTATTCCAGCAGACAGATCAATCATTTCTTCTCCATCGACTGATAACTTGAAGTCTTGGAATTGCATTTCAAACTGGATAAAATTACCAGAAGTGATTCCTTCGACTATCAACTTTCTATCTAGAGAGAAAATGAGTTTCCCCGCCATTTGAGTGCTTAAATCCTGAAATTAATGAACAGTGATTTGAATTAGTTAATCTTGAATTTGAATTTGAATTTTAAACTTGATTAATGTTATTCAAAATTTGATAATTCAATCATGTTAAGCTTAGATTCAAAACAGTGATTTGTAGAATTGACAAGGACTTAAGGGTTGAACCTGGCTCTTTCGCTACACCAATTAGCTTGGGGCAAAATGTCAAAGTTCAAACTCAAACTTGAATTTAAAATTCGAAGTGACAATCAAATTCAAACTTAAGGTTGAGATTGTATTTTGAAACAAAGTTGGATTTGGAATTTGAATTTAAGATTGAAGTCGAATGGACCCTTCTTCAAATTCTGTGACTCAATAGATCGAGTTTCACTCAATCATATAGGTGCATAAAATTGATATGAAAGATTCAAGGATCAGGCTTGACTCTTTTCATTTCACAAATTGACTTGGGTCGAAATGTCAAAATCCCGATCAAAATTGAATCGACTTTAAATTGAAAGTCAAATTCAAATTTCAGGTTGAAATTATGTTTGGACTCAAATTTTGAATTTGAACTTGAAGCTCAAGTAAAATGAATCTTTCTTCAAATTTTATGACTCAATAGATTGAGTTTCACTCAATCATATAGGTGCATAAAATTGATATGAAAGATCCAGGGATCGGGCTCGACTCTTTTCATTTCACCAATTGACTTGGGTCGAAATGTCAGTCCCGAATTTAATTTTGAAATCAAATTTAAACTTGAATCTGGAATTAAAATCAAATTTGAATTCAAGGTGGAAATTGAATTTGGAGTTAATGTTGAATTTGAATTTGAATCTTGAGATTAAAATTGAATTCGAAGTTCAGGTTGAAATTGAGTTTTAATCGAGATTAAATTCAAATTTGAAACTGGATTTACACTCAAGGTTGGAATTGAATGGATCTTCTTCAAAATTTGGAACTCAACATATTGAATTTTGTTCAAATATGTAGGTTTACCAAATTAGCCTGAAAATCCTAAGACTTGACTCTTTGCATCCCACCAAGCAATTTAGGGGTGAAATGTCAAAGCCTAAAATTGACTGGAGAATTTTGAATTTGAATTGCATGTGTTCAACTACAACAGAATATTGTAGAAGACATATAGCAATGACGATTGAAGTTGATTTGAAAGATTTTTTCCTCGACTTTTGAAACTCAAAATATTGAGTTTTATTTTCAACATAGTGGTTAACAAAAGTTAAGGGAAAATCTAGAGACCTGGTTTGACTCTTTCACCATACTGACTAGCTTGGGGTGAAGTGTCAAAATCCAGGTTTAATCAAAGAAATTTTGAATCTGAATCTTTGATATTAAGGGATTTTTGGTAAATTGTGAAACTTAGCACGCAAGAATTTATTCGCATGCGAGTTTGCAACATATGCAAAAAGATTTTGACAAGCTTGGCTTGACTCTTTTGCTCTACCAATAAACTTGGAGGCAAAATGTCAAAGCCCAGCTTGGAGGGATGTTTCCTACACTCACCTCTCTTTTCACATGTCTTAATTGAGTTGACCACACTCACCCAAGGGAGAAATGGGAGAGGAGCCAACGGAAGAAAGGTAGTCAAAACTACCGATGCAATAAAATTCGTACCGCTATTAAAGATGGAGAGAGAGATTTTTCCCCAGCGGAGTCGCCATTTTTTTATTTGATGTTGAAAAATATTTGTTTTGAAAAGTGTTTAATTTTCTTTGGGAAATATTTAATTTCTGAAATTTAAATTTTATAATCGAACACTTATTATGAATGAGATATCACCTCAAAAGCTGAACATATCGTTCCGTAATAAGTTCAGATTACAAATCTTTAGATTTATCTGATTATCGTAATCAAACTCAAGGAGAAACAATATATGATCTCGAAGGATCAAAATAATATTTAATCCATTATTTAATTATAATAATTAAGATAAAAGATCATTAATTTCATAATCAAAGTTACGATTGTAATTGATATATCTATCCGAAGAAAGAAGATATCAATCACTATCGATGGTTTGAATATGACGATAATGATCGTCAGGTTTGAATTTCCCAAAGATAATCAATTGAAGGTTTTGAAAACTTGATTTTAAAATCTGATCTGGGTTTCTAAATCTCCTACGAGCGCAAGCCCTCGTAGTTAATTACATCGTAGGAAACAAGAAAATCCTCCTACGAATACTCTCGATTAAAATAGCGATACAAATTTCATTAAAGAACTCAAAGCTTGATGTCAAAGAAGGTTAAGGACTTGAATTTTCAAATGGGATTGGTTCAAAATTGAACACTTATTTCTGGAGTCAAAGGAGGAAGAGTAGGAGGTGTTTTGAGATTCTGAATCGCTTCAGAAACACCCCAAACTATCCTAAGTGTTGGGCTTGAATTTGATGGAAAATAGATTTGATGTTTAAGTGATTGATTTTATTAGAAAATGGGAATTAGATTCCCGAAAGATTGAGGTCTTAGGATTGAAGATTTGCCTCAGAACCTAAGTCTAAAAATGGGTACTAAAAATCAGTGACCCGAAACCTAACTAATGCAATGCAATCCTGGACTTACCCCAGCCTGGATTGGGGAGCCAGCTAAACCACCTAAATGCTTTTAAAAACCATGAATCAAAGTCTTTTAAATGTAGAGTGATTAGGGACATTGATTAAAATTGGTTTAAAGAATAGGGGTCGACATCTAGAGCAGATCCTAATTGACCCCTTAACATATGTTGGGTTAAATGCTTAAGCTAGAAATGCAATTAAAGATTTAGACTCAATTTTTAATTTTCATCTAATGTAATGCATGCTAGTTGACTCGATGAAATGCTTGAAATCAGAATGAAGCAGTTTAAAAATCAGGCTTAAAAATAGATTTTATCCTAGAGATTACACAACATCCCCTTGGATAGAACTGCACCCTAATAGGTCAGGTGGTCTGCCAAAACCCGCAGGCGGGGAGGTGCCTAACAAGGTAGAGAAAAGTTCAATATGATGCATGAAAAACTCCCGGCGAGTCCGGGCTTACTTCTTAAGAGCGTTAGAGTTTCTATCTGAGCTTAAAATTTTTAAATTTTGTTTAAGTAGAAAAGGTTGATGACCATACCCTTACAAGCCTCCGATCGGGTTCCAAGCTAAATCAAAATTGACATGCAAGAACGCCAAATAAACTACTAAAAGCATGCTGGTCCTTAATCGCAATCAACATCAAGTAATCAAATCAATCAAATAATTAAATTAATTAAATAAATGCTCAAACTGAAAGTCCATAGGTAAGTGCCTTTTAATAATACAACCCAGGGTCTGCAGTAAAGTAAAGTGGCCGGGTACCACTGACTACAACCCGGATTCTACTCCTAAGACTCAAGTGACTTTGAGATTTGAGATTCTTCTCATTCTTCACTTCTTTGTCTTCTTGGAACTCCTTCGATCGTCAGGTCTGGATATCCAAATGAAAAGAAACTCCCCCTGAATAGGGGTGTTATCTTTTCTCTTTGGATATTTAAACTTCATCCTAATTTGGATCTCTAAATGGATAGGAACTCTCCCTTAAGGGATGTTCCTTCCTCTTTGAATTCCAAATTAGATGTTTAAGCATCTCAATCTCAAATCACTTTAAATTTACAACTCAATTTAAATCAAATTACATCAATTAAAATTAAAAATCTAGACTCAACAACCTGCAGGGTTATCCTAATAATCAGCAGTTTATATTTGACATCCCAAGCAGTTATATATTTGAAATTAAAATGCTCAATCACAGCCACACTTGGCCATGCTCTTTAAACATTAAAGGGGGACTTAAGCATTCTGGAGCACCTGTAGAAAACAGTGTTAATTTTAAAGCTTTAATTATTGCCCCCTTTAATTTAATTGCCCCGTATGAGCATGGCCACCTGCATAAGATTGAATTAGTACAAATCATCCCTAGCCTAGGGGTAGATCTAATCGTACAATCAATCATATCACAGAGTGCAGTAAATAAATAGACAATCACAGCAATTCTACTATTAGCAAACAGCATGCAGTGAAAGCTCGAAAACCTGGCACACAGCAAAAAAGTAAACACCGGCCTAGCCTAAGACTAGAGTTGGTTGTCCTAGCAAACCATCTAAAGTGTGTGAGGTAGGCTGTGTGGCTTTGATATGTCCTAAATAGGCACTTGATTGAAGTTGCTTGAGGTTCTGGTTGGTTGAAAGGTTTCAAGGAGCTTTAATTTGAGTTTAAATCTTAATAAATTAAATTTTATTTTAAAGTTGATTTTAATTGTTTGTTGGATACCACCTTTGTTGAACACCGAGGCCGTGAAGTTTATTTCACCTTCCTTGGGGAATGTGATCAAAGAAGTTTGAATGAGTTTGAAGCTGATGTGGAGCTTGATTCAAAATGAGTAAGCTTAAGGGTTGAACTGGTCAACCAGGTTGACCCAGAGTTAAGGGTTAAGCTCAACAGGTTTGAAATGATGAATGGGGTCTAATAGAAGTGGTTTCAAGGTCTGGAATGGCCATCTAGCTCAAATGACCTATTTAGGCCCTTAATGGGCCTAATGGGTCAACTGGGTTGACTTGGTCAACAAGTTTGACCCAAGGTCAGAGAATGGGTCCAACAAGTTCAGAATTATATTCTGAGCCTCTTGGTGGTGGTCTCAAAGTCTGGGGAGGTCATTTGGTCAAAATGACCTGTTTTGACCCTAAAGGGCCTTCTAGGTTAACTAGGTTGACTTGGTCAACCAGGTTGACCCAGGGACTGGAAGTGGGTCCAACAGGTTTGGTTTGATATTTGAAATTTGCTGGAAGTGATTGCATTTGATTTGGAGCTCATTTAATCAAAGTGATTATTCACACCCCATAGGGGTATTTTGGTCATTTTGACCCCTGGTCAACTGGGGGTCAAATTGAGTCCAACAAAATGCAGTTTATTGCTCAATGGGTTATAACCAAGGGTCTGGAGGTGATTGGAGGCTTTGGAGAAAGCTCCAGGGTCAAAATCTACTGGGTGGCAGGTCTAGTGGCATAGACTGTAAATATTTAAAGGTTTTACACCCTTTGAATTTCAATTCAGTTTCTGGGGTTAGAGACCTCAGAATGAGCTCAAATTTGGAGGGTTTCCTCTAGAGACATATCACATCAGTGTGAAACTGATATACCTTGGATCAGAGGTCATTTGACTGGGTTTTGAAGTATTCAAAGATTTGCTGGAAAAGGCTTTTAGGACTTAGACCTTTAGCCTTTGAATTTGAGTCTGAAAATCTGGATTTAAATTAGAATTTGAATTTGAATGATTGGATTTGAATTACCCAAATCATTCATGATCATTTAGAGATCATAAATGATAGGATAGGATTAAAGCTTGATCAAGGGTAGAATCAGGGTTTGAATTAGAGTTTGGATTTTGAACTGGATTGATCTAGGATCTAGGAGGATCCTAGGACCTAAATTGATCTAGTGAAATCCTAGGGTTCAGGATAGATCCTAGGGATTGAAGTCTAGGAAGATCCTAGAGTCTAGGAAATCCTAGGGAAATCCTAGGGTCTAGAGTATATCCTGGGATCTAGAATGATCCTAAGATCTAAAATCTAGGAAATATCCTAGGATCTAGAATGATCCTAAGATCTAAAATCTAGGAAAAATCCTAGGATCTAGAATAGTCTGGAAACTAGATTGATTTGAGATCAAGATTGATTTGAATCTGGATTGAGCTAAGATGATCCTAGGGTCATGATTGATTTGAATCTGGATTGATCTAGGATTAAATTGATCCTAGGGTTAAAATTAATTTGAAGAGATCCTAGGGTCTAGAGCAGATCATAGGGATTGAAATCTAGGGAAATCCTAGAATCTAGATTGGTCTCAAATTGTGTTAATCTGGGGTCAGGATTGACTTAAAGTCTGGATGGGTCCCACTGACCTCATACAAAAATGAGGTCAACAGAACTTCAAATGATATTCAAATATGGCATGCTTAGAAGTTTTATTTCAGTACTTCTCTAACTAGATCTTGGAATTTGAGTCTTCCCATAATTGGATATAGTATAACCAGTGTATTTTTGGGTCATATCGGGTCACATTGTGACAAGATTTTTGTAGTATCAGAGCATATGTTGGAGAAATGAATCGACATATAGCCATAGGATTCAATCTATGGAAGAGTGGCTTATTTTTGGGAAGTTTTGGGTCCTCACTTTTTTTTTATTTTCCATATGCATAATTTGCATTCAATTGTATTCAGTATTTTGAGATGGCTGGTCCATCTCAGCCAGGTTCAGATATGAAAAATGCATAGAGCTCTAGTCAGGTAGCTCAGGTTCAGGGTATAGCTCCTGTGATTAATTCTGAGATGATTTCACAAATTACAGGTATAGTTATAAAGTTGGTAGGTGAGGCTCATACATGGGTTTTAGGTACACGTTCTAATGAGGATAGTTATTTATAAATTTTATGAGATTACAGCCTCCTAAACTTTTAAGTATTATTGAGCCTAGAGTAGTTGAGGATTAGCTGATGAGGATAGAGAAGACTCTGGATGAGATGCATTATCCTCTTGAGAGAATAGTTGTATTAGCCGCATTTCTATTTGATGGTGAGGCAAAGCGCTTGTGGTTAGGCCAGTAGAGAGAGAAATTTCAAGGTCATGTAAATACTCTAATTATGGAGGAGTTTATAGAGATATTTAAAATATGGTTTATACCTTCATCTACTAGAAGACAGCTACAGCGCTCTTTACTTAAAATGATTCAAGTAAGCATAACAGTGATACAATATGAGGTAGAGTTTACTACTCTTTCTAGGTATGCTTCGCAGTTGGTTAGTACTTGTGAGGAGAAGTGTTACAAATTTTTTTAGGGACACTTAGATTCTTTGAGGCAACTACTATTAGTACATGATATTATAGATTTTTCTCAGTTGGTCGAGAGGGCCAAGAGGATAGAGATTGGTCTGGTAGCAGTTTAGCAGTGATGGACTACGAGCAAAAAAAGATTTGGTGGCAAGATAGTTGGCAGTAATCATTATGGGAAGAAGAGTAGGTTTGGACTTGATGAGTTTAAAAGGAGGGGACAGTTAATATCAATTTATTTTAGATCAGATAGAGGCATTGTTACAAGTTTTGGGTTTTAGTCAGTGGGTTCACATCATTATGTCAGAAATGTGGTAGGAGGCATAGTGGATAGTGTTGTAGAGTACTGGGTCAATATTTTTACTGTGGTCGATGTGAACACACTATTGTTAAGTGTCCATGGGGTGGCTTTGATAGATGTTTTAATTTAAAAACTGATAGTTCTATGCAAATGATAGTGGGAAGGTCAAGGACAACACCACTCTGACTATTTTTTGAGGCTTCTGATAGCAGAGATGTTGGTCTGGTACCATGAGGTCAGCCTTATGGGGATTCGAGGGGTATAAGTAGTTCTATTTCTTTAACCTCAATATAGCCAAGAGTTTATAGTCTGATACAACAAGAGGCCAGCGAGTCTCCAGATATTATGATAGTTACAACATATATTTTTGCATATCCTTATCATTTTATTTGATTCTGGTGCTAGCCATTCTTACATGTTAGAGTAATATTTTAATTCTCTTAATTTTCCTTTCATATTATTAC
This sequence comes from Dendrobium chrysotoxum, assembly GCA_019925795.1. NCBI lineage: Eukaryota > Viridiplantae > Streptophyta > Magnoliopsida > Asparagales > Orchidaceae > Dendrobium > Dendrobium chrysotoxum. The sequence goes on along the minus strand of CM034300.1, from coordinate 13,738,415 downwards.
CTTTTTTATCTGTGGTGTTAACTATAGGAGATGAAATGATAGCTAATAGGATTTATTTTTGTGATTTGGAGTTTTTTTATAGTGTTTTGAGATCTGATTTGATTTTGTTACATATTTTGCATTTGATGTTATTTGGGGTATGGACTGGATGAGTCGATATGGGGCTCAGATTGACTACTCGAAGAAGAAAGTGACTTTATCTCAGAATGGTGAGAGCTTTTTATTTCATGGAATCATAGGTATTCTTTCTTATCTAATTTATGCTCTAGAAGTAGATAGGTTTTGGAGGAACGGTAGCCCAGTATTTTTAGCATCTGCCAGAGATGTGAGACTTTTTTGTATCTATGAGTAGTGTCCCTATAATTCAAGAACTTTTGGATGTCTTTCTTGAGGAGTTAGTGACTTTACCACCAAACAGAGAGGTAGAGTTTTGTATAGATATATTTTTTTTAGGTAATGCTCTGATCTCTAAGGCCCCATATCGAATGTCCCCTAAGGAACATAAGGAGTTGAAGGTACAACTTTAGGAGTTGATGGATTGAGGCTTTGTCTATCCCAATGTGTCTTCGTAGGGAGCACCTGTATTTTTGGTCAAGAAAAAAGATGGTACCTTATGGATGTGCATCGACTATAGAGATATGAATAAGATAACTATTAAAAATAAGTATCCTTTACCAATGATTGGTAACTTGATTGATCAACTGACTGGATGTTTGATATTTTCTAAGATTAATCTACGATCTGAATATCATCAACTGAAAGTGAGGGTAGAGGATGTGGTAAAGATTGCATTTAACATGAGGTATGTGCATTATGAGTTTTTATTTATGTCATTTGATATGACTAATGCACAAGCAGTCTGCATGGATTTGATGAACAGAGTTTTTAGGAAGTATTTGGACCATTTTGTGATCATATTTATAGATGATATTCTAATTTAATCTAGATCTAAGGAGGTGCATGTAGCAGACTTGAGGACTATTATGGAGATTCTGAGGCAGCATTAATTGTATGCTAAATTCTAAAAGTGTGAGATTTGGTTGAGTAGCATTTCATTTTTGGGACATGTTGTGAGCAGTGCAAGTATTTCAGTAGATCCCTAGAAGATTCAGGCTATTCCTAATTAGCTAATACCTACTATAGTTTCTGAGGTTCTTAGTTCCTTAGGGTTTGCTGGTTATTATCGAAATTTTTTTCAAGAGTTTTCTTGGATTTCTTTTCCTTTGACTAGACTGACTAAGAAGTTAGTAGCTTTTGTATGAACTATGAAGTGTGAGGAGAGTTTTTCAGATATTGAAGGATCATTTGATTTCTGCTATGATTCTAATTATTCCTTCAGGTATGGATATATTTCAAGTTTTTAGTGTTACTTCATTGAAAGGATTGGAATTGGTACTAATGCAACATAGTAAAGTCATTACCTATACATCTTAGTAGTTGAAACCACATAAGAAGAGCTATCTAACACATGATCTAGAATTAGTAGTTGTTGTATTTATATTAAAATATTGGAGACATTATTTATATGGAGTTAGATGTGAGATTCTTATTGATTATTAGAGTTTAAAGTACATCTTCATTAAGAAAGATATGAATTTGTGATAGAGAAAATGACTTGAGTTAATTAAAGATTATGATATATCTATTAAGTATCAGCCTGATAAGGTAAATGTGATAGTAGATGTTTTGAGTAGGAAGTTATCAAGTACTTCTCTTTCATTGCTTACTTTTGTAAACTTCCTTACTTGAGATTTGGAGAAGCTAGAGATAGAGGTAGCATTAATTGATACATGATATAATTTGTTAGCTTAGATGATTATTTAGCCTACTCGACCGGAAAGAATTCATGAAGCTTAGAAGTCAATTATAGAGTATCTGAAGTTGAGTGGTCAGATTAAGGTTGATAAGAGACCTGAAATTTTTCTATCTAATTATGGAGTCATTTTCTATAAAGATAAATTATAGGTTCCTTCTGTTGGTGATCTAAGAGATGAGATTCTACATAATGCACATTATTCAGGCAATATTATTCAACCAGGAGTAAGATGTATGAAGATTTGAATGGTTCATTTTGGTGGCTTAGATTGAAGAAGGATATAACAATGTTTATTTCAAAATGTGAGGCCTATCAGTTGGTGAAGGTAGAGCATTAGTGACCGGGTGATCTTCTATAGTCATTAATTATCCCTAACTGGAAATGGGAATAGGCGATGATGTACTTTGCTATGGGTATTTCCAGATCGAGATAGGGCCATAATGCCATCTGAGTTGTTATTGATAATTTTATTAATTCAACACATTTTATTCTGATATGACAAATAGATTTGATTGATAGGTTAACACAGATATAAGTTAGAGACATTGTCAGACTACATGGTATACCAAAGGTGGTTGTATCTGATCGTGATGGTCGATTTACCTCTAGATTATAAAGAGATAGTTAGTAAGGATTGGGTACAAAATTATACTTCAATATTACTTTTCATTCGTAGACTGACAGATAGTTTAAAAGTACTATTTAGGTACTGGAGGATCTTTTGAGACTCTGTGTTAGAGATTTTGGTGGTAGTTAGGAGGATCATACCCCACTGATAGAGTTTACTTATAATAATAATTATCAGTCTAACATTAATATGGCTCCTTATGAAGCATTGTATGATAGAAAGTGTAGAACCCTTTTATCTTTGATAGAGGTGGGTGACAGGAAAGTGATAGAATCAATTTTTGTGGATGACACAACACCAAAGATTCATCTGATCAAAGAAAGATTCAGATTCCACAAAATAAGTAAAAAAAAATATTATGATAAAAAATGCATGCTAGTGAAATTTCAAATTGGTGATTTTATTTATATCAAAGTCAGCTCAATGAAAGGTGTCAGTAGATTTGGAAGATTCAATAAATTAATTATAAGGTACATTGGACCTTTTAAGATTATTGAGAGGATTAATAATTCTGCTTACATGTTATTATTATATGATCATATGTCAGATATACATAGTACATTTCATATATTTTTTTGAGGAAGTAGATATCTGATTTTGGAAAGAGATTATCTGCTAATGATATAAAGGTTCATTTGAACCTGCACTATAGGGAAGAGCTAGATAGGATTTTGGCGTACAATGTCAGGAAATTAAGGAGTAAATAGATTCTGATGATCAACGTGTAGTGGGAGTATATGACTGCAAGAGAGGCTACTTGGGAGAAGGAAAATGAGATGAGATAGCTGTATCCAAATTTATTCTGAATTATTTTGGTCTGAAAATTTTGAAGGTGATTTTTTTTAAGTTGGGTGGATTGTTATAACTCTAAAATTTTAAGAAGATATTTTTACCTATAAGAGTCAAAAATTATTTCATGAGTCATTATAGGTCCAAATCACAAACTGTTTTCTCCATAGCATATATAATATTATATTTTAGTTTTACTAATTTTTCCATAATTTTTGAGCATTGGTATAATTCCTTAAGAAATTAGCATATGTCAATATAAGTGAGCTTTTTAGGACCATTAGGTGTTCATTTTACAAATTGATTTCACCCTATCATTATAGACATGCTTAGCTAAGTTTTAATTATTATTTTCATAATTTTTAGATCTCTGCATTTAAGGATATAAAAGGATTTATATGAAATTTTTAGTAAAAACTGAACAAATAACTTAATTACATTTTTACCCTTTATTTAATATATTATAATATCTTAATCCACTTTACAAAAAAGCTTTTTATTTCATATTTCCCAAGCCAGAGAGCATATTTGGGAAAATGAAAGAAAAAGAGGAGAAAGAAATAGAAGCTAGGGTTTAGCGATCGTAGAGCTATTTTTATCCGTCATTCTAATTAGAAAATTTGCTCATCTCGAGGTATGTTACATTTTTCCTATTTCAATTTTTAATAATTTGGTGTTGTTAGAATTTTTCTCATCAAATTTGTATTTCTGTTACCAAAAAAGAAAATAACTTTATTTTGGTAAAACTTTCAACACCTAACTTTTTATATGTTATAGAGATTAAGTTTATTAACATTTTGAGTGTATTTTAGAAATTTTTTGTCAGGTGATTTTAAAAATATAATGATATTTGCCTATTCAAAAATTTATTTTGACATCTAAAAATTTTGTTTTAGTTCAATTAAAGCTTCAGAATGATATTTTACACAATCTCTCATAATTTAGTTATGTTTAAAATTGTGCCTACTATTCAGTCATTATGGCAATTTTTATATTTAGTCTAATTATGCTTTAATTAATGAAATGTATTAAAAAATATAAAAGAAATCTGATGTGATGTTATGCCGGTGCCATTGGGCGGCCAAGGTGAGATTCTGTATTTTAGCACTAGTGAGCAACCGAGATGGGATTATGTTATGTTGGTGCTAGTAGATTGACCGAGGTGGGATTCTATTCTACTAGAACAGATGGGCTGCCGAGGTGGGACTTTGATATGACATGTGATGTTATGCTGGATCCAGTGGACTATCGAGGTGAGATTCTGATGTGAGATGTGTTAATGCTGGAGCCTAAGGCTATTCTAAAAATTATTATAAGATATTTGTTTAAATTTCAATTTTAGTACAATTCATTGGTTAATTAAATGCATTCAATATCAATATATGTTTCAGCTTTAGCTTTTTATACAATACTTCAGTTTATTCTTACAACACAGTATTTTGTGTTCTTTTGATTTTAGTTATTCATTTCTATTTTAGATTGTGATAGCCTACTAAGCCGTGTTAGCTCATTCCTGCTTTTGCTTATGTTTCTAGCTAGGGGAAGGGTAAGGAGGGAGCCGAGTAGTTTGGATAACAAGCTTCGATCTACATTATAGGTATGCCTTTTGGTTTAATTAGTTTTATTTTTACAGGCTTGGCATTTTCCTAGGTTATGCTATCTGTTGTCAAGTGCTATTGTAGGTACCTCAGATTATATATATTACATGCAACAACAACAACAACAATAACATCAAGCCTTTATCCCACTATGTGGGGTTGGCTACATGAATCCTTTTTCTCTATTGTGTCCTGTTAAAAGTCAAATTCTCATTTAAATCTAATAAAGAAAGATAATTTCTAATATTTTCTAACCAAGTCTTTTTTAGGTCTACCTCTACCTTTCTTAACATAAGTCAAATGTAAGACTTCTATTTTCCTAACCGGGTCATCGGGAGGCCGTCATTTTATATGACCAAACCATCTAAGGCGACTCTCTCTAATCTTATCTTCCACTAGATCTACTCCAACCTTTTTATGAATATGCTCATTTCGTATCCTATCTCTAAGGGTAAAGCCACTCATACACCTGATCATCCTCATCTTTGCAACTCTTAAATTGGAATTATGCTTCTCTTTTAATGGCCAACATTCGACACCATAAATCATTGCAGTTCTCACCACCATCTTATAGAATTTTCCCTTAAGTTTGAGGGGCACTTTTCTATCACACAATAAGCCCGATGCATCCCTCCACTTCAACCATCCAACTTGGATTATGCTGATAATATCCCCATCTATTTCACCATCACTCTGAATAATAGATCCAAGATATCTAAAACGTGTACTCTTATTAATGACTTGATCTCCCAAAGTCACAATCCCCTCACTAGGTCTATTATTACTAAAATTACACTCCATATATTCCATTTTAGATCTACTTAAGCGAAAACATTTAGACTCTAAGGTTGACCTCCATAATTCTAGTTTACCTTCAACTCCCTCTCTGATCTTATCAACAAGAAGAATATCATCAGCAAAAAGCATACACCAAGGTACATCCTCTTGCAAAAGTCTAGTGAGAACATCCATGACTAAAGCAAAAAGATATGGGCTTAAGGCTAATCCTTGGTGTAATCCAACCGAAATAGGTAAATACTTGGTCAAACCACCTTGTGTTTAAACACAAAAAATAGCTCCTGCATACATATCTTTAATGATTTGAATATAAGTGTTATTAACTCCATTCTTTTCAAGAACTCTCCATAGCACTTCTCTTGGAACTTTATCATATGCTTTTTCTAAATCAATAAATATCATATGTAAATCTTCCTTATTCTCTATATATTTCTCCATCAAACCTCTTAATAAATGTATGGCTTCCATAGTAGACCTACCCGGCATAAATCCAAATTGATTTTGACAAACATTAGTATCATGCCGCAACCTATGCTCCATAACTCGTTCCCATAGTTTTAAAGTATGATACATTAACTTAATTCCTCTATAATTCGCACAATCTTTTGCATCACCTTTATTCTTAAAAATAGGGATTAACACACTCATTCTTCACTCATCTGACATCTTTTTAGTCTTCAAAACGGTATTAAAAAGTTTAGTAAGCCAATAAATTTCTTCATCTTTTAAGCATTTCCACACCTTTATTAGAATATCATCAGGTCCAACAGCTTTTCCACCCTTCATTTTCTTTAAAGCCTCTCTACCTTCAATTTTACTAATACACCAATAAAAATAGAAATCTTTATTTTTTTCATTTAGGATGCTAAGGTCACTACAGTCAATTTTATTTTCACATTCTTCATTAAAAAATTTAGCAAAATATATCATCCACCTTTGTTGAATATCATCTTCTAAAAAAAATACTTTTTAATCTTCATCTTTAATACACTTCACTTGAACTAAATCCTTACTACTCCTATCTCTTTTTTGGGCTAACTTATACATATATCTTTCTCCCTCCTTAGTATCTAATCTATTATATAAATCACTAAAAGCTAAGCTCTTTGCATCGCATATTACTTTCTTAGATTCTGTACGTGTCTCTTTATATATTTTTCAATTATCAAAATTTTTACAATTAAATTAATTTTTATAATAAAATTTCTTATTTTTATAATAAAATTTCTTATTTTTAATCTTTTCTTGCACATTTGGATTCCACCACCAACTATTTTAATATTAGGATTTTTTTCCTTTGAAACTCCAAGCACATCTTTTGCAATATTCTTAATATCACTAGCCATTTTTTTCCCACATAACATTAGCATCCTCATGCACAGACAAAATCTTAAGATCTAAAATCTTACTCTTAAAAATATTGTTGTTAATATTCTTTAAATACCCCCATCTAACCCTAGAATATCGTTTTACTTTATTTTTTATTTTCTACCCCATTATCTTCACGTCCAAAACTAATAAACGATGTTGGATACATAAATTTTCACTCGGAATAATTTTATAATCTTTACAATCTAAACGATCTAATTTTTTTATAAGAAAATAATCAATTTGAGTTGTACTATATCTATTTTTATAAGTAATGAGATGCTCATTCCTTTTCTTAAATAAGGTATTAGCAATTAAAAAATCATAAGCTAAACAAAACTCTAATATGGACTTAACACCTTCATTTGTCGTTCCAAACCCATGGACACCATGAATGCTTTTAAAAATATCTACCTCTCTACCAACATGTCCATTTAAATCTCCTCCAATAAAAACTCTTTCTTCAAGAAGTATCTTTTGTATTAGTTCTTCTAAGTCATTCCAAAATTTTAATTTTGAACCCATATCCAAACCTACTTGAGGAGCATAAGAACTTATAATGTTAACAATCTTAGCATCAACAATAATCTTTAAAGCTATAATTTTATCTCCAATTCTATTAATATTTATAATATTATCCTTAAAACTCTTATCTAAAATCACGCTTACACCATTTATAGTATGACTCCTACTCGAATACGAAAGTTTAAATCCTAAACTATCAATCTCCTTAGCCTTCTCTCCAACCCATTTAGTTTTCTGAATGCACAAAATATTTATCCTCCTATGAATCATAATATCTATTAATTCTATTAATTTTCCTGTAAGGGAACCTATATTCTAAGTTCCTATCCTAATTTTAGTTTCATGGACTAGCTTCTTTTCCCACATCCGTCCTTGAGATTTAGTCTTATGCTTTATATTTATATTTAATAGTGGCTTTGTTGTGTGTTTAAATGAGAAATTTTGTTTTAGTACTTTTCCAACTAGATCTTAAGATCTAAGTCTTGCCACAATCAGACACAGTATGCTCAGTGCAAATTTGAGTCATATCGAGTCAGGTTGTGACAAGACAAAGCTTCGATGAGTGATCAAAAGCTATAGAGAGGAATTTTCACATACGAGTACTCTTCATGACAGTGAGGGCATTCACATATGTGAGAGATTTGACATATCAGGATATGTTATAGTTAGAGTGGTAAATTTGATTTGACATCAAATTTTATGTTTTATAAAATCAGATGGTGACTTTTGGCTGTTAGATATGTAAATAGAGGTATTCAGTTGTATGCATGAAAATCCCCCCTAAAAAACATAGTTGATAAGTAGAAAACAAACACATGTTCTATGCAAGGGTTGAGAGAAGAAAATAATGGATTTATTCAAAAATATATTTTATTTTAACTGTGAGATTTATGAGAAAAAATTATTTAATCAATTATTTATTGACTATTAAAAAATGAATTATTATAATTAATTTGACATATATATCTCATAAAAGGTGATGTCACAATTTTTAAATTCAAAAGACTTCACACATTTGTGCCAAAAAACTTATGAATTGACTATGGTATCATCTAAACTTCACACATTACTATTATCACTAAAGATTATGACTTTGATTGTGAACATAAAAATAATTTCATCATAAATAAAATTTGAAATATATTTTTAAATGAATATATAATTGAGATATTTACAATAATAGATATATTATGGGTATATTTCATTTTTTTTTTTGAAGGCATGACAAAAGATGGTGTAACAATAACCTTCTTTGTGAATAAATAATTCGTAAGCCGATGACAAAATTTTAAAAGGAGCATAACTAAAGATTAATTAAGAAAAAAAACTAATTATACAAAATTTAAAAAGAAAAAAAAGGCCAAATAATTTTGCATTTAAAAAAAAATTCTAATCTATTTGGTATTTTCTTAAAATGCCAAATAATTAGCATTTTCTTTAGTAATTTCAAAAATATAATACACAGAATATTTTATAAATAAATAAATTATGAAATAATAAGTATTATATTTGCTAGCGGCCATGTGGTGAGTATTTAGGTTTATTATGCTTTGGTTCAGGTTTGAAACTTGGGGAAAGAATATGATAATTTGATTTTAAATATTATATATAAAACTCTTGGATATAATATTAAATATTTAATGATATAATTATATTTAAAAATTGATTTAATTCTTAAATTTAATTAAGTAATTAAAATGTTAAATTTAATTTAATAATATTTTAAATAAATGTTTTAATGATATAACATTTATATGTAAAGTATAAATTTTAATTAAATATTTAATCAAATATTATATCATTAAATATAATATTTATTTAACTAGTTAAATATCTAATATAATACTTAGTATTTAATATTTTATTATACATTATATTAAATATTTAATCAAATATTATATTAAACATTTAATATATAATATAATATTTGATAAAATATCTAATTTAATATGGTATTTAATAGAAATTTGATAATATTTAAAATTTAAGATAATTATGCCTATTTGAATATTAAATATCATATTTAATATTTAATATTAAATATTGTTATATGTATTGAAATATTTCAAATAATACTCAATGTAATATTTAAAATTTAACATAATAATATAAATAATATTTAAATATTTAATAGTATATTTAACAGAATATTTATAATTTAATATGATTATATCTATTTAAATATTTATCATATTTAATATAATTATCATTTAAGATATTTAATGCCATATTTAATATAATGATATATATTGAAATATTTAAAATAATTATTAATATAATTTTTAAAATTAATATAATTAATATTTAAATATTTTCTTTCATATTTAACATAATATTTAAATTTTAATATAATTATATATATTTTAATATTTAATTTTTTAATATAAATATATTTATTTATATTTTTAATATCATATTTAATATAATATTTAAAAATTAATATAAATATATCTATTTAAATATTTTCTAATACATTTAAATTGATATCTATTAAAATTTTTAATGTCATATTTATTATAATATTTAAAATTTATAACGTATTTTAATATATTTATATCAAACTATTAAATATAAAATTTTTAATAAAAGATATGTAAAATTTTATTAATATTTTATTAGAATTTTTTAAAATATAATTATATCGTTAAATATGTAATATTTAAATATAATATAATGTCATATTAAGTTAAATATCTAATATAATACTTAGTATTTAATATTTTATTATACATTATATTAAATATTTAATTAAATATTATATTAAACATTTAATATGTAATATAATATTTGATAAAATATCTAATTTAATATGGTATTTTATATAAATTTGATAATATTTAAAATTTAAGATAATTATGCCTATTTGAATATTAAATATCATATTTAATATTTAATATTAAATATTGTTATATGTATTGAAATATTTCAAATAATACTCAATGTAATATTTAAAATTTAATATAATAATATAAATAATATTTAAATATTTGATAGTATATTTAACAGAATATTTATAATTTAAAATGATTATATCTATTTAAATATTTATATAATTGTCATTTAAGATATTTAATGCCATATTTAATATAATGACATATATTGAAATATTTAAAATAATTATAAATATAATCTTTAAAATTAATATAATTAATATTTAAATATTTACTTTCATATTTAACATAATATTTAAATTTTAATATAATTATATATATTTTAATATTTAATTTTTTAATATAAATATATTTATTTATATTTTTAATATCATATTTAATATAATATTTAAAAATTAATATAAATATATCTATTTAAATATTTCCTAATATATTTAAATTGATATCTATTAAAATTTTCAATGTTATATTTATTATAATATTTAAAATTTATAACATATTTTTATATATTTATATCAAACCATTAAATATATAATTTTAAATAAAAGATATGTAAAATTTTATTATTATTTTATTAGAATTTTTAAAAATATAATTATATCATTAAATATATAATATTTAAATATAATATAATGTCATATTAAATTTGATATATAATATTTAAAATCAAATTAGAAGTTTCGAACCTAAGCAAAATTTAGGAGATATTCATATAATACATGACCATAACCATAAGCCAAGAATTTATGTTCATTTTAAAATATTATTTATTTATAAAACATTAGGGGCTGTTTGGTACACATTTCATAAATTAGGTCGTTTGACACGTTTTGAGCGGAACATAACCAAGCCCTCCGAAGCATTAGCGATGTATCAGAGGAGGACGTTTGCGCGACTTCAAAACCCGCTCAAATTGAGCGGATTAGAAAACCTCTCGCGCTTCATTCTGCTTCGTTTTTCCCACGCGCTGTGCTCTCTTCGCCTTCCCAACTCCTCCATTCGCACACTGGTAGCAGATGTCGCACGAACAGGCTTTGTAGTCCGAAATCCCCAACCGAAGTCCTCTCCGAGAAGCCGAAGCCTTCTCTCCCGTCGCTGTGCTCTCCGAGACGCGTTGTGCTCGATTCCACCCGTCGCTGACCTCTCCGACCTCCTCTGCACCAGGTATAGCTTCTTTTCCTCTTCCTTCCCTTTCCGTTCTCTCAAATCCCTTAAAAAGAAAAGCTCTTTCCTTTGTTTTCTTATCTAGGGTTTTGATTATTGATCCTTGATTCCAATTTCAGTTTCCCTCAGACTACTCCTCGACGATTTCTGCTCTTATTCATCGTTTTTGTTAAAAAAGTCAGACCCTATATAATCCTCCTACAGCTTGGATATTCAGCTGTAGTCAAATTCTGCTTTTATACCAGCTGTACTTGCGATACATACTGCTTCTACTTCACTGTCCTCAGCCAAAAACCATTGCTTGTCATACTTGTCACTATTGTTGATTTTTTTTTAAAATGCTTGCTATTTATGTGATGAGTTTTGGTACTAAATTACTGCATTTGTGCTTACTATTAGCTATAAAAAGTGCTTGTATATTCTGCCATGTGTGATGTTTTAATAATCTAATTGATCTTAATTAAATAGCTATACTTCATTCCTCTTATCTCAGGCTCAGATTCTGCCATATGTGCTTAAAGCATACCGCTAGCTGTAATGTTGCTTCATTTGATTAAATGCTTGTTGTCCACAGCTTATAGCTCGCTGCATCGCTGCATTCCTGTTGCGGCATTCTCTCTTGATTTGCTCACTTAATTCCTTTTTACTCATTGAAATTGTTGAATTCATTGCTTGCAAGCTTAGGTAACTTTCAGTACAGAACATTGCAATCTTGCTTAGATGGATTCATTAACCTCCATATATGTGAATGCATATGCTGTTTGAACCATCTCATTCACTTTATTTCAGCTTGCATAGCTCCATATGGTTGTCTAATGATACAACCATATAGTCCATATACATGTGTGAATTGCATCTCATTCACTTTATATAAGCTTAGGTAATTTTCATTTGTTTTCTGAACAAATGAATTCAACAATTTCAAATTTTTGTAAATGACCAATTCAAACAAGCTTCTTTTGCATGAGAAAATACTTTGGTAGGATATTTTTAATTATTCAAAATTTTACTTTGCACTCCATTTTCTTTACACCAAACACCAAAAAAAGTTAAAACCCTATAAACCTATCATTTTACACCAATAATGCATCCAACTATAAACCCCTTATAACTTCTATTATTGTATGTAATTTGAATCTTTAATGGAATCAAATGAAAACTAATAATTCCCGAACAAGAGAAAAAAGAAGAAAATAATTAAGAAATTTCAATAAAATTATTTAGCAAAAAGATTCTGATTACATTGCAGATGAAGATTATTTATAGTTCAAATTAGATAGCTTAAATCTAAACTAGCAGATAAAATAACAGGTGAATCTCTTGCAAAAATAATCATATAAATATTTACAAGTTGCAATAAAAACAAATGGCATGCAGTTAAAAATGGAAATAAGAAAAAATACGACATTCAAATATTGTAAATTAAAATGTAAAGATTGCATGTGGCGCAGAGGGAATCCCAGAGACATGTTGGCCTGCAATGGAACTAGGATAGCATTGTTATAAAGAAAAAGCCACTCACTTCTCTCATATAAATCTCATTTTAGTGCTTTAAAATAATTACTATGTTTAAGAAAATGATTATTTCATTTCAATTCATTTTGAGAGAGTGAAAAATAGAATAACTATTTATTGGAGAATTTTAAGAAAAATTGTAAGTTTGAAATCAATATTGGTGTCTAACTACACCCAACTAATGATGGATTCAACAAACATTGTTATTTCGTAAAACATGATATCTAATTTCACAGAACCAAATGAGCTGTTTTGTCGCAGGATTTGGACAAGAATTAATTCAAATATTGCCAAACAGTAAAAAGGATGAAATTAAATCCCATTTCTGGCCCGCTTTACCTTAAATTCCGGATTTAGTAAATCCACAGATTAAACGGATTTAACAAAAATCCAATGCGTCTCCTCCCCCGGCGAGCTCCGTCACCTACTCTTTTCTACTTCACAAGCTGCCGGTCCAGTGATGCTTGCCCCCCAGCGAGCTCCCTTCACGAACTCGTCATCTCCTTCACACGCCGCCAGTCCTGTCTATGCCTTGCCCTACCGAGCTCCCTCGCGACTTCTTCCGCTTTGTCGACGAGGGTTTAGGAAATTAAGGTAGGAGAGGCTGGTAGACATGGGCAGGCGAATTTTGAGATTGGAGTATTTATAATATATATATATATATATATATATATATATATATATATATTATCAAAACGAATTAAAGTTTTTTCTAAAAGACATGGCCAACTCGACTATCAGAAACTTTTAGAAGGGATATAATTAAAAATTAATTAAGTAAAATAAATGTAATTATTAAAAAATAAAAAGGTTAAAAAAGTCAAGTGATTTGACATTTTATTAAAAAAATACTAATCTATTTAGTGGTTTTAAAAAAATGCCAAATAAATTATCATTTTCGTTAGTAAATTCAAAAATATATTACATCTAGGGGGTGTTTAGTTGCCTGAAAAGAAAATGTAATGTAAAGTAAATACAATGTAAAGTAAATATACTGTATTCCAAATACTTTGAGACTGTTTGATTGTCTACAAAGTAAACGCAGGAGAACTGTTTCTCTTGTTTGGTTAGGTATATCCAGAGTAAAGTAAAAGTGGTGTATTTGTAATAATTTTTTTTACCATTATAATTAGTGTATTTATAAAAGATGTGTATTTATAATAATTAGTATTATTTGGTGTTATAAAATAAAACCATTGTATTTATTTATTGCAATATCTTATTATAAAATTTTATGAGATTATAAGATATAATATTCTGATGAGTATTAATTTAACAGTGTGTTGCAATAGACGTAAATATACTTGTGATAGAGAGAAATTTTAATTCTTTGTAATTTCCCTTTATTGTTTTCATTTTAGTTGCCAGTTATAAAATTATGCTTGAAAAAAATGATGAGAAGGGCTGCATATGAAAGTAAAATACGTTTTAGCTAGAAACTGGAATGATTTGCTAAGAAATGAATGCAAAATACATGCAGAACTTGAGAAGAAAAACTCCAGTGGAAGCCAGCAACTTCTGACAAATGAACAAATTATCCTTTAAGCGTTCTATAGCTGTTCATATGATTACTAGCTCCAATATCGAAGTACTAAATTTTTTTTTTTTTCATATAATTCTCTTTTAAAAGCTAGCAACAAGAAAGGGTATTCTTCTATTTTTCTCAGCTAAGTCAGCTCTTCCCTAATTATCCTTAATTTGATAATATTTGAAAGCATAATGGTTTACTTTCTTGCAAATATAATAATGAATGTAGGATTTATTATAGTTTTGATATTTTTGCTTTTTCTTTCTATCTCTATTGCTTTTGTTTTTATTTTCTCATTCATTTTTTCATATATATCCTCCATGACCATGAAAGTCAAGTCCTTAATCTCTTTCATAGCTATGATCACAACCACACTCGCGACCACCGACACAATTATAGATGTTGCAAGAAGTTGAATTATCCTCAACATTGTAGTCTTATATACTTGAAAACCTTAGATGGTTTGTGATGCCTTAGATGATTTGGTCACATAAAATAACGGCCTTCCGATGATCCGGTTAGGAAAGTAGATATATTAGATTTAACTTGTGTTAAAAAAAGGTAGAGATAGACCTAAAAAGACTTGGTTAGAAAATATTAGAAATGACCTTTCTTTATTAGATTTAGATAAAAATTTGCCTCTTAACGTGATACAATGGTGAAAAAGGATTCATGTAGCCAACCCCACATAGTGGGATAAGGGCTCGTTATTGTTGTTGTTGTTGTTATTGTTGTATTGTAGTCTTCCTTATCATTCTTTAGTGTGAGCTTTAATTAGAGGGCATATTCAATATTGTGTTGCTTTTTTATATTCTATGCCATAAAAAATCCCATAAGCTCGTTAAGGGATGTAAACTTAAGTCTTTTGCTTCTTCAATAACTATTATATCGAGCCCAAATTTGTCATTCATTGAGTGTAAAATTTTTCTACCACTAGAACATTTTGAAACCTTTTTCCATACTTTCATAGTTGATTAGCCATGGTTAATAATCTTGTGAAATAATTCTCCACATTCTATTCCTCTTTCATTTATAGTGATTCAAATGCAAACTAAAGTGTTTGAATTCCAACATCCTTCTTTATCTTTCCAATATGTTTATAGAACGCTTTGGAGGAATAGAATGTGGAGAATTATCCTCTGTAGTTAGGAGTTCTTCCTTCCTATACGATCATCCAGACTTTCTTTTCCTTTAGGATAGGATCCTCCTTTTCTTAGGATTAGACGTGCTAGTGGTGGAGTACGCCCTTCGTGGCACCATCCTAGCTTCTTCCAGTTTTCTTCTCCTTTAGGATAGGATTCTTCCTTTCCTTAGGATTAGGCATTCTAGTGATGGAGCACGCCCTCTGTGGCACCATCCTAGGTTTAAAATCCAGATCCGACCTTCTGTGGGAAGCAATGCTTCCTTCCCTCAGGGTCCCCCAGTCTTCTTTTCCTTAAGGACAGATGTAAGTCATCATGCCTTCTCTCCTTAGGATTAGATCTACCAGTGATGGATAACACCCTCTGTGGCACCATCCTAATTTCAAAATTCAAAACTTTAAGCATGATCTCTTATAAGAAGCAATACACCCTTCCCATGAGATCATCCAGCTCTCTCTTCCTTAGGGTAGGTTCTTCTCCTTCTCTTAGGATTAGACTCTCCAGTGATGGAGTACGTCCTCTGTGGCACCGTCCTGGGTTTAATTCCAAAATCAAACTTTCTTCTCCTTAAGGTTAGGTTCCTTTTCCTTCCCTTAGGATTAGATTCCCCAGTGATGGAATAAGTCCCCTGAGGCACCGTCCTGGATTCAGTTTCAAATCTAAAATCAAACTTTCTTTCCTTAGGGTTAGATTTCTTCCTTCCCTTAGGATTAGATCTACTAGTGATAGAGTAGGCCCATTGTGGCACTACCCTAGTATCAAATTTTAAAATTGACTCTCTATAGTTAGGAATTTCTTCCTTCCTATAGGGTCCATATATAATTATGCCTATTGAAACAAGCATTCAAATTTTTTGAAGTAGTTCTGTGATAATTTGTTCATTTGTCAGAAGTTGCTGGCTTCCACTGGAGTTTTTCTTCTCAAGTTCTGCATGTATTTTGCATTCATTTCTTAGCAAATCATTCCAGTTTCTAGCTAAAACGTATTTTACTTTCATATGCAGCCCTTCTCATCATTTTTTTCAAGCATAATTTTATAACTCGCAACTAAAATGAAAACAATAAAGGGAAATTACAAAGAATTAAAATTTCTCTCTATCACAAGTATATTTACGTTTATTGCAACACACTGTTAAATTAATACACATCAGAATATTATATCTTATAATCTCATAAAATTTTATAATAAGATATTGCAATAAATAAATACAATGGTTTTATTTTATAACACCAAATAATACTAATTATTATAAATACACATCTTTTATAAATACACTAATTATAATGGTAAAAAAAATTATTACAAATACACCGCTTTTACTTTACTCCGGATATACCTAACCAAACAAGGGAAACAGTTCTCCTTCGTTTACTTTGTAGACAATCAAACAGTCTCAAAGTATTTGGAATATTATATATTTACTTTATATTGTATTTACTTTACATTGCATTTTTTTTTCAGGCAACCAAACAGCCCCTAGATGTAATATATTTTTGAATTTACTAACGAAAATGATAATTTATTTGGCATTTTTTTAAAACACCAAATAGATTAGTATTTTTTTAATAAAATGTCAAATCACTTGACTTTTTTAATCTTTTTATTTTTTAATAATTACATTTATTTTAATTAATTTTTAATTATACCCCTTCTAAAAGTTTCCGATAGCCGAGTTGGCCATGTCTTTTAGAAAAAACTTTAATTCGTTTTGATAATATATATATATATATATATATATATATATATATATATATATATATATATATATACTCCAATCTCAAAATTCGTCTGCCCATGTCTACCAGCCTCTCCTACCTTAATTTCCTAAACCCTCGTCGACAAAGCGGAAGAAGTCACGAGGGAGCTCGGTAGGGCAAGGCATAGACGGGACTGGCGGCGTGTGAAGGAGATGACGAGTTCGTGAAGGGAGCTCGCTGGGGGGCAAGCATCACTGGACTGGCAGCTTGTGAAGTAGAAAAGAATAGGTGACGGAGCTCGCCGGGGGAGGAGTCGCAGTGGATTTTTGTTAAATCCGTTTAATCTGCGGATTTACTAAATCCGGAATTTAAGGTAAAGCGAGCCAGAAATGGGGTTTAATTTCATCCTTTTTACTGTTTGGCAATATTTGAATTAATTTTTGTCTAAATCCTGCGACAAAACAGCTCATTTGGTTCTGTGAAATTAGATATCATGTTTTACGAAATGACAATGTTTGTTGAATCCATCATTAGTTGGGTGTAGTTAGACACCAATATTGATTTCAAACTCACAATTTTTCTTAAAATTCTCCAATAAATAGTTATTCTATTTTTCACTCTCTCAAAATGAATTGAAATGAAATAATCATTTTCTTAAACATAGTAATTATCTTAAAGCACTAAAATGAGATTTATATGAGAGAAGTGAGTGGCTTTTTCTTCATAACCATGCTATCCTAGTTCCATTGCAGGCCTACATGTCTCTGGGATTCCCTCTGCACCACATGCAATCTTTATTTTAATTTACAATGTTTGAATGTCGTATTTTTTCTTATTTCCATTTTTAACTGCATGCCATTTGTTTTTATTGCAACTTGTAAATATTTATATGATTATTTTTGCAAGAGATTCACCTGTTATTTTATCTGCTAGTTTAGATTTAAGCTATCTAATTTGAACTATAAATAATCTTCATCTGCAATGTAATCAGAATCTTTTTGCTAAATAATTTTATTGAAATTTCTTAATTATTTTCTTCTTTTTTCTCTTGTCCGGGAATTATTAGATTTCATCTGATTCCATTAAAGATTCAAATTACATACAATAATAGAAGTTATAAGGGGTTTGTAGTTGGATGCATTTTTGGTGTAAAATGATAGGTTTATAGGGTTTTAACTTTTTTTGGTGTTTGGTGTAAAGAAAATGGAGTGCAAAGTAAAATTTTTAATAATTAAAAATATCCTACCAAAGTATTTTCTCATGCAAAAGAAGCTTGTTTGAATTGGTCATTTACTTTTGCTTCGTTTCTAGTCTTTTTTTTTTATGAGTACCTATGCACCATAGGTTGTGGATAGGCTAAGAGCGGCTAGATTTCTTGACAACTATGCGGAGAAGGTTATGTTGAGACCGATGAGTATGGTGGAGTTCTCACATCCAAAATTATTCCCATTGATGATGACCAAGAAGCTATACCATAGGGATTGGAGGGTACTAGAAGGAGGTGTTTAATTATGATGATTTGATCAATGTTTATGTTGTCACTAATGACGTAGCAGAGGCCATAGAAGCTTGTAATGGAGTAGGAGGAAGAGAGGTTAGTATCATTGTCGATAGATTTCTTTCTCGTCACAAACTAAAGAGATTGCATGATTCACTAAACCATCTATCGTTGTTGCCCCTCACTCTTCCAATCCAATCATGCTGTTGTCATACGTAGCCCCTTTAATCTTGCCACCATCCCTCTACTCTCATTGCCATCATCTTTGACTCTGGTTCAATTGCCCTCAACATCGCTACCTTGTTAGACCCAATATAGATAAAGAGAATTTTTTTATTCTATTTGAAATATATCTAAAAAAAATTATTTCATTGTTTTTAATTTGCATCCAACAAAAAAAATCCTTGAAGTCAAAATAAATTAAATTCATCCATTCTACATTTATACATTGCATGCATTTTAAAAACATTGAACCCTTAGAATAATTTATTTACAAGGCCATCTCGCAAGATTAATATTATTTAGATGTTAGTTTTATTTAAGAAATCCAATGTATTTGGTTATATTATATTCTCACCTAAGTGATGCAATGTTATCCAAGAAGATTGATTTCAATTATAAATTTTTTGATAATTTTTAGCTAGCCTCACATTTAGAAGGCATTAGATTTGATTGACAATAGATCTTATCAAATATGACTGAAATGTGACTTATGAATTTTTGTAATCTAAAAATAATTGTGAATCAAATGATTTATATCAACATGATAATATATAAATAAGGTTAATTTTGTAGATGATGACATATAATGTATATCATTGTTTAGATCATGCGCCTATAACTCTGTAGAAGTTTAGATGCTAAAAATGAAAGCATTTGGAATGCATGATGAAAAAATCATTTTTATGAACCGTTGATGATCAGTTTGAACATCAAAAGAAGGATTTAAACAATGATTTTTTAGTTTTGTTATTGAATGCTTTAAAAATTATAATGTGTAGATGCTGACACACATTAATTATTTTTTTAGATGATTGCATATAATATGTAGATGATTTGTTTGAACATCTATTGAGTTCTTAGATCTTGTGCCTAAGGTAAGGCCCATAAATTCTTTCTTACTAGTTGAGACTTTATATTACTTCTCCTATGAGAGGATAGTAGAGCCATCATGTACTTCATAGATTTGTTCTATGCTAGACTCCTCAAATATTCAAGAGGCTAACCAACTTCATAGATTTGATTCCTATAACACCGGTGGAGCAAGAGTTGCCAATAATGGAGGGAGATCCATTACTTAATTAAGTGTTACGTAAATACTTGTAGGTGGAGAGTGAGGAGATAGAAAAGCATGTGTAGGAACTGGTGGAGCCATACTTGTCAACGGCGATGCACACCACAGTGCAAAGTTGTCTCTTATCATCTTCAATTATAATATTTCTTTTTATTATCTATATTAGTTAACATTGCATTAAATATAATATAAAGTAAAACAAAAAATTAATATACGTAAATTACCCTCTGATTTTATTAAAATTTCAACCCCACTTTGCTTCTTTTAAATTATTGTGAAGTAGTAGCTGCTCTCAATTTAGTAGAATATATAATATAATGATAATAATAATACATTAAAAAAAATTAATGAAGTTAAATGCAAATGACATATGCCTCAAAATACCTCATGTTGTACGCCTCCTTTAGAAAAGACTTTAGCCTCATTGGAGCCGGTGAGACTTAAGCCTCGAGATGCTCTTTGTGAGCCTCAATTCAATGTGCGCCTCAAACGATTTTTTAAATAATAATAAAGTTATATTGTGACAATAAATTAGTCATTAGCATCGCAAAAATATAGTTCGGCATGATCAAACACAGAAATTGATTGACATATTATCACAGAAAAACTAAGAAGTGGACTCATATGCATCCCATATGTCCAAACACACAACTAGTTGGGCTGGCATCCTAATCAAAGGATTACCAAATTCTTCAGTTTAGAAAATCGCATCAATGTTAGGCATGAATAATAACTATTTTATTGTTTGAGGAGCATTAGTCATTTTCAAGGTCAGCTTGGCCATTCATGGGATTGCAAAAGCTAGCGATCTTTCATTATAGACGAGTTGGGAATTTGCAAGCATGTTCCAGGGGTAAAAATCTGTCTCAGATTTTCATTGAAATAAGTATATGTGACCTAGAGAGTATCATTTTTAGTTCCAATGTAATTAGTGGTTTCTATTAGAAGTTACCAAAAGTGACCTGGAATTGATGTATAAATAGAGGAGCAAGTTCTCCAATGAAATACACAAAATTCTATTATTTCTACTCTCTTCAGAGGATTTCTTTAAAAATTTTAAGAATTTTTGGAATCATACAAAACATTCTAGAAGCTTCAAGAAGTTTTCAGAAGATAACTAGAATTAGAGCATAAAGGAATATTCTCCATGGAACTAATCAAATAGATCACGCAAAATCATGGAAGGAGTCATCCACCAAAATGATGAGTCAAGATATCATGATTTTTTTTAAGAGGCTTCAATTGTGGAGTCAACTGAGCCATGCTTGAATTATGCAACCAATATTGGCTGATTTGACTATTTTTTATCCAAATAGGAACAAACCAAGGAAATAGCTAACCAATCCTAAAATCAAACAATGTGAAATCAAAATACCTCAGAATTATGTTGGCATAACTCAGTGAGTCCCTCAAAAGCACTGAAATTCAATATGGAAGATTTGTGATGATTACCCATCACAAATTAGAAAGTGCATCGTAAACATTTTATAAGTATAGTCAACTTAATTTTCTCAGCCTGCCAATAACATTATGGAAGATCTGTGATGGATTATTCATCAAAAATTACAAAGTCCATAAAAAAATATGTAATGAAAATTTAAGGACTTACTATTACAGACTGAAAATTTGTTTACTTTATTTTTTTTGGAATTTCAAATCAAAATCAGAACCATCCATCATCACCGTCATGTAATTGTGCCTAAAAAATCTTGTTTTTAACCCTAAATTAAGTTCAAATAATATTGAAAGAATGGGCTCCCATGATCATCTCGAGTTGAATTTTGTGATATCTTATCATATATAAAACATAAAAATGTTGTGAAGTTTTTAACCCAAGATATCTGCAATATACATGGCAGAGTTAATGACATTGATCATTAAGATAATATGCGGATCAACTAATTGCAAACATAATTGTATGTAATACAAAACTATTTGTGGTCGAAGGCTGCTGACATGTACAAGAAAATTTAATTACTATGTATATTTTAGGTTTGTAATTGTATTGAGCATAAAAATGCTAACATAATAATTAACTTATTGAACTTAAATCTCTGGTCTTCTATAAGTTCTGATCTTTTGATGTAAAGCATCATATTGATTAGCTTGTCAAATTTAAGATCACAACTATTGAAATTTTAAATTAGCATTAAATTTGTTGAGGTCCTTTAACATTGTCAAGTGAAGAGATTCTTTTACTTCTTTGATTACCCCTTTTTTTCCACCCACCATAATCTTAATTACAGTACCAAAAAGGAAGGCACTCCTTAATACTTTTCAATTTTTGTATTATGAACTTCTTGAATTACGATCAGATGAAGATGATTAAATTTCAACCTCTTTTTCTAAGTCAGGAAATGCTCACTGAGGCTCTAACTTGAGACATTCTGTTTTAATTAAGCTAATGATACCATAAATTGGCCAACTTTTCTGCCTCATCTCATAAGAAGTTATGCTTGTAAATTTAGGAAATCCTGTGTCTTCTTCATCCTCCTTTTCCCCCTTTGTGTTCTTCCCGTGGATATGCTGCTAGAATTAAGCATGATCTGGGGAAATGTTTTTAAGTTTCTTAGTTGAGTGTCTTTTACAGGCAATGGAGATGGATGAGGGAATGAAGCACATGCAGCAGGCTTTTATTGAGTGTGAAACAGATGCTGAGCATCTCCTTTTAGCTCGAAACCAGGTTGGAGGCAAAATTCTTTGTGCAATGATATGAAATTATGGATACTGTGTGCCTATTTGTTTAAAATCTGATTATATACTGGTTTCGAACAGCTTGTTGAAAATGACAAGCTAAGAAACGGGAATAGAGAAGCCTTAACTGCACTCCGCAAGATTGCTCGCACAACAAAATCCAGTGTTCCATCTCCTTTTGAGAAAATTATGGAAGAGCTATCTGGAGCAGATTCAAGACCTTTGGTGAAAGAAATTTGCCCAACATGTGGAGATCATGACCCCAAGGAACATACCTGGATTATGTTACCGGGTTCTGACATTTTTGCTCGCATGCCTTTTCATGCAGTTCACACAATTTTAGAAAAAGGTACTTCGTCAGCTATAAAAAGTTTTTATTAATGGAGGATAAAGTGGTTTATTTTGCATTGTATTTATTTGATTTATATGAAGTTGTTTGTTCTATGTTATTAAAGCATTGCTGGGAACATTCCAATCAAGTGGATGTTCTTATTTATCATATGAGAGGTTATAATCATTGCTTTCCTAATGAACGAAGATTTCTAGTTTCTATATTTTTTAGAGAAAACTGTCTTATCATGTTCTCCGGATTGTTTTCACCTATACAAGTGGTAAGCAAGTAATACTGTATTGAGGACGATGCCTCTATAGGCTTCTTTTGAGCATTAGGTTGCTTGCATCGAGATGTTGAACCATTAGATCTGTCAACTTTTTTATTTTTATTGAGTCAACTGCTTTGTCAAGTAACAGGCCAACACAACTTTGTTATGCAGCTTTGGCATCCTGCTACGACCCTAAAAGAAGCTTTAATGTCCTCAATAGAGAAAAGTTGCTTATAGGTTCTTGCGATGTTACACTAGCTTCTTGTTGGAATTGATTTCAGCTTTAGTGTTAAAATTTCCCTTCGTTGCTGTAAAATTTCAATAGATATCCATACTTGGGAGATTCGGCAAGACAATTTGATGTCAGTGAGAGTTATATGATAATATGAAAGAATTTTACCTTATTGATTTCTTGTTACTTCCACTTTTTCCACTTCATCTAAAATTGGCCAATTAATCCAGTTAAAAGAAAAATGAGATTAATTTTTCTGTTTTTCTGAGATGCAGATCAAGAAAGACTAGATTACAACACCAAGACACTGCAGAGTTATGTGAAGGAGAAATCCTTCGCCTTATCTGAAAGAGGAGCTCTTGCAGATAAGATTAATCCTGGCATTCTCAAGTCCCTGGTCACATTAAAAGATGAGCATAAATGAACAAATGTGAGGTCGGGTGCAGTATCTTTTGCTTGCTTGTCTTGTCGAATCTCAAGTTTGCATTGTTAGGTGTTGGTGTATTTCTTCTGATATGTAACGGCTACTTGGATTTCAAAATTTCCATGTTTTTATGTGGAGTGCTGCTCTTTTTTATAGGTGGAGGATTATTATGGCCGCGTCCAGTAGCATACCGAGGCAGTAAATTGTAATTTGTTACAATTGTTGTGCAGAATTCCAACTTCATCTGTGTGATCAGAGACTTTTACAGACTGGTTTTTATTTTGTTCTCTAAGAATTAGATGAAAGTTTTCTAAATCAATTTTTGAAGAACTCAGTTATTTTCTTAAGGACTCTGAATCATGATTTACTCTTTGATGAACTTGGCCATTGAAGTTGCCCAAGTTATCTAATAAGGCTATTAGTCAAGTCAGCTCATAATGAAATCACTAAAGACTTCATTGATGGAGTTACATTCTGAATGATCACATCATTTGCTTAGAGTTCATTAAAATTCTCAAAGTTCATAAGCTAGTTAGATTTATTTATTTATTGTAACAAATATGTGTTAAATCTTGCTATGTCAATTTATTTTATAACTTCTCACTGAATTTTGATCTAAATCTATAAGCATGAGGCTAGAGGATAGGTCTATCACCTTTATAATATTGAGATTGAGCTATATTTTTTGACATTAATTTTGAATTATCATATTTGCTAATAAGATTTTAGCGTCACATACAAATATATGATAATAATTAACAAATCTGAAGTGTCTTCTAAGCATGCCAAAGTGATGATTATTTTTCCGATAAAGGTTTTGTTTAGGACGGCTTTCTTATTGCTTCTTAAAGTAGCATTTTATTTTTATACTAGAAATCTGTCTTAAAAAGTGGCAAGAAAGCCGTCCCAAATGAAATCTAAATCTATCTCATTCAAGTTGAATCACAAGTGATCTTAAATTTTGAAAATTATGGAATACCTATTAATAAAGATGATTGGAGATAAGGGCGGAACCAGCCTTAATTTTCAGGGGGGGCAAACTTATAAGTAAAAGTATAGAGATTTCACAGATATGCCGGGGGTCCAAGTGGGCAGCGCCTCCTGGCGGGGTTCGACCTGACCAATTAGGTCGCAGGATCAAGAGGCAATTGCCCCCCCCCCCCCCCCCCCGAGCTCTTAATAGATCCGCCCTTGATTGGAGAATGAAGATGTTATGAGATTATGAGGATCTTATTAAATTTTATGTTAGATGTTATGAAATTAATATTGTAGAAGAATATATTAAGCTTATTCTTATACCTGCCAGTTATAAGTTGTGTGAGATTTCACGCTATCCTACATATTTAATCAAATATATTGTCACTAAAAAATATTGAAAGAACTAATAAAATCAAACACATTTTTAATTTTTATATTTTTGAAGATAATAAATGCATTAATTCTTGACAAAGTAAAATTAAGATTATTTCTTACTTTTATATATATATATATATATATATATATATATATATATATATATATATATATATATATATATATATAGTGATATTATAAATTTACACTCTGAATTATAAACCTAGAAAGATATTACATATTAGACATCAGCTTCGAGCATTGCTCAAAACCTATTTTGACCTTAATTGAAATATGTTTGTCATATGATCGAACATTCTTCGAAGATAATTTGAAGCTAGTTTGTACTTCAGAATTACGATTGAACAATAATCAAAGAAGCTTAGATCATAATTCAAAGATGGTTTGATTAAGATTCTAAACGTTCTAATTAATGATGCAACATTATTCAATCAACTTCCAATTAGGTTGATCAAGAATTAAACAATATCTTATTATAACCTTATTTGAATCATGTTTAAGGAAATTTTCAAATATGAAGGATTAATATTCAATAAGGATTTGAATAATATTCACTCATTAATTGAATTTTGTATTAAATATATTTTTAATATTGATCGAATCAATTTTTATTGCAACGGACTTAATAAAAAGTCTCAGGTCCATAATAAAGATTTTTATCCGAATGAAACTTTTGAATATATTTTCCCACAAAATAAAATAACGGACATATTTCTCTAATTACAAATATTACGAGGCACATATCATAGAACTTAAATAAATAGCAAAAATTTAGGCTAATTAAGGTATGTTTTTAGACTAATCTTCCTTTCTAATAAGCAGAAGCATAGTTTCATTAATATTTTAGTTTTGCCAAAACTTTTTTCCTTCGTGATTAACATATTGTTGATATTAGTTTATTTTGTAGGTATAAAGATACAATAATGCTTTAAATTTCGAATTAACTGAGGCCTGATTTTGTATAATTCTATCTCATGAAATTACATTTGTAATTACTTCTATTATTTTTTTTGCGCCTCTATGAGCATAAAACTCTCAATTTTAACATAAAATATGATTAACTATTATTATATTTGTTGATTTTTTTCTTTTCTTTCGATATTATTAAAATGTGAAATGGTTGAACCGGGTTCGAACTGGAGTATTACATAATAAGTATTAAAATTATTTAAATGATATTTAAATGACAATATGACATTGTAATAATTAAGAAATAAAATAAATTTATGACTAAACAATAAATAAAATTCATACATAAATAATGTATTCTATAAGTTTAAATTTAAATATCCTCAATCATTAATTTTAATTTGTGCTTAATATAATTTAATTTACATACAATTTATAAGTTTAATATAAATAATGTTTAATTTATGTTATATATTTAGGCATAGTTTATATTTATAGATTATATACAAAATTTACATTATAAAATTACATATATAAATGTATAACTTTTATATTAATTATTACTAATTTATGTGGTATATTTAGTTATAATCCATACTTATAGATTACATATTAAATTCAAATTATAAATTATATCTATAAATTCATGCTAAATTATTTATATTTAAATATAACTATTTTTTTAAAATATTGTATAATTAAATAACTAAATATATAAAGATGAAATATTATTAATTTACAAATAAATATTATTAACATTATAAAAATGGATTAAAATTAATCTTAGATAAATATATAGTTTATGCTTCACTTTAATTATTTAGTCTGACATCATTGCTCTCTTTTGAATTTGTATTGCTTATATAGCTTTTATTTATTTATTTAAAAGAGTTAACAAGTCCCATGAATAGTTGAATCATGTGAATAAGGTTGGATGGAGCTTATTTGATAAATAATTATTATAAAAATTTATATGTAATTTTCAATTTTAAATATATTAAATTTAAATTAAATTATTAAATTTAACATTTTATATTAAATTTATTAAACTAACTTATTTAATTATGTAAAGGAGATAATAATTGAACTAGCCTATATTTAAAAACCTGCATCGGTTTGGCAGTTGAACCGCCAGTTTTTTTTTCAGTTCATTGCAAAATCATCTTTAGAAATAAATGAGATCAATTGGTGGACCGATTCTTGGTTGATTCGGTCGGTCCAATTTCATTTTCAAAACATTGGTTTATAATCTATAACTCATACTATTCTATATTTCGAGATATGAATTGTTTGCAGGTACATTAATATTCTAAATTCACTTACAATGGGTATGTTTTGGTTGACTGCAATAATTTGTAAAAGTGTTTGTGAAATTGTTGTGAGATTACAAATTATTGCGAGAAAAATAAATTTTTTTTAAGTTGTTGTGGATATTACAAATATATTATTTTTTCTAAATAGAATAACGGCATTCTTAAAGCTACCACACATTAGCAATTATGATTATAAAGAAGCTTCTCACAATAAAAATTTCTAGAAAGCAATAGCCAAATAAAATTATAATTATAGTGGCCTAGGTTTAAACATACATTACTAGCCAAATGTGAAAACACAAATGGTTTGCCAAAATTTATATATAAGAAAAAACATATTTTTTAAAAAACTTAAATTTCAAGGAATTCAATTTTCTAATTTTCAAGGTGAGGATACTTCATATTAATATTACACTGAATAAAATTGCAGCAAGAGAAATATTTTTGACCTTTAAGGTTTTTCCTTACCATCATACATTACTTTATTATTAATTTTTAGCATAAGCCAAAGAAAAAAAAAACATTATAACATATAATGAAACAAGACAACAAGACTTAATGAAATTTCAAATTTCTTAAATTTAAAGCAATGTCATGTTTTTTTCCTAATGCAAGCCATATGGCAAAGAATTAGGATTCATTTGGGGTGGCTGTAGATTTTTATAAAGGCAGTTGCCAAGCTGTTGCGGATAATATTGCTTTTTTGAAAACTGTTGTGGAGAAGATTACTTTTTTTGAAAGCTACTGTAGAAAGCAGCTTCCTAGCACAAATTTTTTTGAAAAATAGTAAAAAAGTAATGGCCAAATAAAAACTGTGGTTATGATCTAAAAAGAAAATCAGTGAGAAGGTTATCCTAAATGAAGTCTTAATTACAAAAAGTGAGAAGTAAAGTGAGTTATCTACCTACACCAATCTATAAAGAAGTCATGCAAAAAGCCTCTTTCCTAAATTCAGCAAAATAAGAGGAAAGGAAGCCATTACTTAATATGTCACAATCAAACCTGATATGACCCGATATTACATAGGTTATATTGTGCCCGATCATGGCAAGAACCAGAAATAGGCCCCAATATCTATTTGGAGAAGTGCTGAGAAAAACTAAACTTCTAATTTATATAAGACGTAGCCACTATTGAATGCAATATAAAGCGGAAGACTAAATCTCAAAAATAAAATTTCTATATGTCATCTAAATATTCATGTACAATTTAAGGTCTATCTATAATAATGCTTGATAATAGAAAGAACCACAAAATAAAGCCAAGCATACAAAAATGAAACTAGCCAAAAAGCATACTTACAACAAATATCAAAACCTGCTATCAAACTACTTAGCTCGCTTCTTACCCTTTCCTTGACCTAAAAATGAAAGCAAAAGCAAGAATGAGCTAACACGGCTCAGTAGGCTATCCTAGTCTAAAGAAGGAATCAATAACTCCAACCAAAAGCGCTAAAAATATTGAATTAATAAACTAAGGTAATATTCAAAAAGTTGAAACTGAAACAAATACTGATATTGAATTTTTTATAAGCATTTAAATAACTATTGAAATTGACTGAAATATAAATAAATATCTTATAGCATATCAGAATAGCCCACAGGCTCCAACTTTTAGTATATACAAATACAAATAGAATCTTTTCTCTTCACCAATAGAATTCCTTCTCTCCACCAACAAAATCTCTTCTGAGAGAATATTAGAATAGCTCTTAAGCTTCCAAATCATAATAACCCTCAGGCTTCAAAGTTTTTATCACATAATTAATAACAAATTTTTCCTCATCTCCAACAGAATCCCTTCTCTCTGCCAATTTAAATATTTCAATCATAGATACTAAAAAGAAAGTGCATTCTACACTACTAAAATAATCATAGTATAGTTGTATGAGTCTACAAAAATACTTTAAAAGCTGGCAAATAATTCCCCACCCGGTATTCTACAGCTTGCTAAAACTATGTTTTTAGAATTTCATCACATTATCAGAGATTATGTATAGCAACATTATGACGCTTTAACTGAACTAAAGCACTATTTATAGTTCAAAATAAAATTTTGAATTAATAAAAATTATTATTTTTCAAATTCACATGGCAAAAAATCTTGAAAAAATACTCAAACAGACCAGAACAGGTGTATCTATAATATTTTAAAAGTCACACTGATAAAAGTTATCAGAATCTAATAAAACTGTATTTTTGTAAAATCAGTATAAATTCGATCAAAAAAATCCCAAAAACATTAAATTATTAAAAATTGAGATGAGAAAAATATAACTTACCTCGATTCGAGCAACTTTTCTAACTTGGGCAATGACTAAAAATAACTTGAAGTCACCCGAAAAGAAATTTCTCTCTCTAGAAAGCCCTTTCTCTCTCTCTCTCTCTCACACACAAGGCGCTGCTCAAATGAAATGGAATGGAATGAATGGTAAATTTGGATATTTTTATGTGCATAATTTGGCCTAACACTTATGCATCATTATTTGACCGTCGTGTGATGAGTTTATTTGTCTGTATATGTGGAAGAGTTTTTATGCTTTACTAGTGAAAAAATTATATGGTAAATAAATTATTTACCACAACACATTCATATGCTAAATGCTCGTAATTAATGTAAGCATATATGCCGATTAAGTAATAAAGTATTATGAGTAGTATCAAACCCACAAGAAAATAAATAAACTATATATGACTCTCATACTGCCTACTCAAACTATTAAATTTATCTTATGCAACAAAATTAATGGGTAATTACTAAAAATACTAAGAAATACATAAAATAGTTGAGATAACCAAAGATAAAAATATTTTGGGCTAATGATGATGAATGGATCCATGTTCTCCTAAGCAGACTCATCTACAATAGTTGTGAATCAGAGTTTATGCACCTTTATATCTTTATCGAGCTTATAAAGGTGTAAAGAAAGGTTTATGGTCTTGATATAATTGTTATATCTAGATAGATTCTAGAATTCTTATCATCCTATGTCTAGGTATCAAAGCATTCCATTTTAGTACTTCTATTTATTCCAACAGTCCTCCATTGAGGCAATGTATCATACTATATTTTAATTTTATAAATGGCCACCACACAAATTAAATTAAGTATGGAAGATATTAAAAATAATAATTCATATTTATATTCAAGAGTGTATATTGGGTTATAAATATATTTTCATATCATCAATCCAAAACCAGAGTTTAGTCGACCATAAAAATAAAATTGAATAAAATAATTTTCATTACTTTCTTAAGAAAGAAGTACAAATATAAAGATGAAGAAAATATCTCCTGAAATGAAGAATCCCAAACATATACTACAGATGGACTCTTCCCAACACTCCTTTTCACTCCTAAGTGTAGTTTTTCTCTCTACAATGATGACCGATCACTCCACTATATGTCACTCACTATCTACTGGTTCCTCTCTTACAAAGAAATAAAAAATAAAAACTATTTATTTTGAACAAAAATAGACTTAGGCGCTGCAGTGCTTGACAAGGTGGTGCTGTGGTGTTACAATTTGAACTAGTGCTTTAACGCAAATAAATTTGCTCCACTGCAAAGCTAGGCTAACCTAGAGTGATTGTTAACTAATCCGACATGATGCTTGACTGATTCAATATAGTGCTTCTTTTCTCTGACTGCTCTACTGTGGTGCTAAAAAAGATGAGCACTGCGGTGCTAATTATGTCATTCGATGTTGCAGTGCTTCCAAGGATGGCACTTTGGTATTGAATTATTTGTAATTTTTCTGAGACTCTGGTGTTGTAATATTCACTTATGGCACTATAGTGCTGAGTAGCACTTCAGAGTTGACCTTTGTTCTATCGGGGCGTTAAATTAAATAAAATTTTCTTAAGGCTTCGACGCTTCAATGTCATGATCTAGCGTTGAGGTGTTGAAGACGCTACAACATTGATAGTTTTGGCACTACAATGTTGGTTCTCAACTTTATAATTATTGCTCCTTTTTCTGAGACATTCCTACACAACATCAACTAAAACACATCTTTACTAGAATTTAACACTATAAATAAATAGAAATTTCACTTAACACTAGGGTGAAAATTTCATATTTCACCAATATGCATTCAAACTCCTGTACCCCACTCCAGGACTTTTTCATACACATAATCATTTCAAAACACATACAAAAGAGTTAAAAATGCAGAGATTCATTCAATTACCTCTTTCAAATTAAGTTAGAATAGGTTGAATTGAATATTAAATATGTAGGTACCACAACTCTCCTCTTTTCAAAAAAATATCATCCTTGATATTTTTAAATCAAAATAAGCCATAACAAATCTGGATATATTTGACTCATCTCAGATTCCTTCTCCCAAGTAGCCTTTCTGGGGATCTTGTGTTTCCACTACACATTAACCATTAGAATTTATTTTCTCCCAATTTCTTAAATTTGTATGCTATAATCATATCAAGCTCTTTCTTATAGTGCAGATTTGGATGAACCATAACATCATCTATAGATAAATTCTTTCCATAATCAGAAACCCACTCACTCAAAGAAAATATATAAAATATATTATGTATATCTGACATATAATCAAGCAATACTAACCTATAAGAAGAACCACCAATCCTCTCAATAACCTCAAAAGGTCCAATATACCTTAGACTCAACTTATTAATTCTTCCAAAATTGCTGACACCTTTTATAGGGCTAACTTTGATATAAACATAATCAGCAACTTGAAACATAATAATTTTTTGCCTCTGATCATAATATTTCTTCTACCTATCCTGTGCAGACTTCAATCTTTCTCTGATCAGACAAATTTTTATTCTTGTGTCATCCATAAAAGTTGACCCTATCATATGCCTATCACACACTTTTGTCAAAATTAGAAGGGTCCTGTACTTCCTATCGTATAAAGCTTTATAAGGAGTCATACCTATGTTGGACTGATAATTATTGTTATAAGAAAACTCTATCAAAGGGATATGATCCTCCAAATTACTCCAAAATCTAAAACAAAAAGTCTTAATAGATCCTCTAGTACCTAAATAATTCTCTCAGACTATCCGTCTACCTGTGGATGAAAACCCATACTGAAGTGCAACTTTATACTGAGTCCCTATTAAATGCCTCTCCCTGACCTGGAGGTAAATTGATCGTCATGATTATATACAATCACCTTCGACACACTATATAATATGATAATATCTCTAACATATATCTATGCTAACCTGTATATTAGATTAGTCTACTAGATCAGAATAAAATACACAGACTTCATTAGTCGATCGATAATATATAACCTAGATAACATCATGCCGCTATCTCGATCTGAAAAAGCCATAGCAAATTCCATCATCACTTCTTCCCGTTCTCATTCTAGAATAGGTAATAACTATAGAAGACTACCCGATCACTAATGCTTTATATTCACTAACAAACAAG
The DNA here is from genome assembly GCA_019925795.1 of Dendrobium chrysotoxum. Lineage (NCBI taxonomy): Eukaryota > Viridiplantae > Streptophyta > Magnoliopsida > Asparagales > Orchidaceae > Dendrobium > Dendrobium chrysotoxum. The sequence continues at coordinate 13,705,187 of CM034300.1, read as the reverse complement.
TCTCACACTTTGAAATAAACTCTTTTATGTACTTCTTCAATTTAGGCCATCAAAACATACTTTAATCTCCGTACATCTTGATATTTTTTGGATGAATATTATAGCCATAATAATGTGCCTCATATAGAATCTCATCTCTTAACACACCAATAAAAGGAACCCATAATCTATCTTTACAGAAAATGACACTAGAATTAGATAGCAAAATTTTAGTTTTCTTATGAGACTTAACTTGGCCACTCAATTTTAGATACTATATATCTGACTGACTTCAGAGCTTCCTGAATTCTTTCTTGAAGAGTAGGCTGAATAATTATCTATGTGTTAAGTGTAAATTTTGTAATATTTTGTTATGTTAAATATCAACAAAAATGTTTTTTTCAGTTGATGTTGTGTAGAAAATGCTCAGGAGAAAGAAAAAAATTACAAGTATTGAACTTGTGCCATAATGCTATATCTACTAGCTCCATAACATTACTATGCTTGGTGCCAGATCATTAAATTGTAGTGCCAGAGTCTCAAGAAAAATGGTGATTAATTCAGCACACCAATCGAGCCAAGGTCAACACCGCAATGCTTTATAATGCCCCAGTGCTAAAAATTAACATTGTAGCATCTGAGCCTCAGTAGTTTAAGCATCATAGCCCTAATTAATACAACACTGTAGCACCAATTCACACATTCAAGCGCCATAATGTTAAACTTTTACAGTACCATGGTGGAGCAATTAAAGAAAGATGGAGCCACTCCAAATCAGCTAAGCGACACACCAGTTTAGCCATTATAAACATCGAGTCAGAGCAACGTAATAATGGAGTAAACAAATCAGCGTTGAGGTGCTACTTCATTTTATAACATCGTGGTGCCACCATCTCAAGCATCGCGGTGCCTGATTCAATTTTTTATAGAAGTATAAATAGTTTTCTGTTTGTTTTAGTGTATAGTTTTATCAATTTAGTTACAGTTCTATCATTTTTTTTCTTTTTAGACTGTAACGCTCCCTCATAGTAAAATCTAAGGGAGGTTAGGATAGTGTAAGATACTACATTTGAAAATTATTAGCCTATATCTTGTAAGCAATAAGACATTTGGAGGAGAAAGGAGTGTGGAGAATGTATTGTACTATCCAGATGATATCTAAAATAACTTTTACTCCTATAATTTATCCTTTATGCAAGCAATGAAAAATAGTTTGCTTCCTTTACATATCATGTCTAGCTAATTCCTTAGCTTTAAGCTAATGAAGTGAATCCAATGTTATTACTAATGTAGACTCTGGTACTTTGATTGAGAAATGGATAATTTCAATTTCTCTCAAACTTAATTTAATGCATATAATTATCATGTGTGTAGTTAAAAACTAATGTGATATATTACCTCGGTGGAGAAATATTGGAACAAATAAGAGTATTGAAATGCAATTGTTGCATGCCTAAACATAGGATGCTTAGTTTTCTAGGGCTCTACAAGCTCGACAGAGATCTAAGGATGTATATGCTTTGATCCATATCAATAATAGAGAGTCTTGTTACGAAAAATTTGGAAATTTGCATTCATTAGTTCAAAATATTTTAGTATCCTGAATCTTCTCTAGCTTTTCTCTTGTAATCCTTGGTAGTGATAGAAACTCAACCTTATCTTTGATTCATAGGATAAATATTATAATTGTAGTAGGCAGTACTAGTTGACTTACATGTTAGCATAACACTTTCTCATGGGATTGACACTCACTCAATCACTTTATTACTTTATCAATATGCATACTTACGTATTTTAGGGGTATTATATATCAAAGAAATCCTAAGCATATTTCAGCCTAGAGGATAAACTTAAATGCATTGAACGTGAGCCATACAAACTCACCCACACGCATAACACCCCATTAAGTTTTTGGCACCACTATCGGGGAAGTAATGTGTGTATTACAAGTTAAGCTATATTATTGAACTAGTTGCATATTTAATTCTGCTTATATCTTGTTTCTTATTTTTATTTTTATTTTAAATTTTTTGGAAAAAAAGATAAATCTTTTTTTTATTATAGTTATTTTATTTTTTTTTGTTATTTAATTCTTGCATTTTTATTGTTTATGTGTTATATCTAGTAAGGAGACCTTATTATTTGACTTAGAAATATAGAGGGCCCTTACAAAAATTAGAAAATCCAAAAAGACTTTAGTTTTAGATATGGCTGAACCAGTTCAAGATCATGACATTCCTATTAGGAGAGATTTAAGAAGATGCTTAGAAAATGCCCTTACCATGCTTTTCCAGATTGGTTGGTTTTTCATACTTTCTATAATGGAGTAGTATCCCTTAGGTCAATCACTAATGTAGTAGCTGGAGGATATTTAATGTCTAAGCCATTTGATGAAGCACATGCATTAATTGAAATAATGGCTATAAATAATTTTCAATGACCTTCTAATAAGGTGAATCCTAAGAGAGCAGCTAGAGTGTATAAGTCAGATGCCTTATCCATTTTGACTGCTCAGGTAGTTGCTATATCTAAAAAGTTGGATAGTTTTGGAGTTAGTTTAGGATAAGGATCACCTATGCAATTCAAAGAGCATGATTTGAATTCTTTTGGAGAGAATAATATTTAAGGGATTGAGAATTTGAATGTCATTAGAAGACAAAATAATTTCTATTCCAATAATTACAGTACAGGTTGGAGGAATCATTTTAATTTTAATTGGTCTAATAATAATATTGATGGTAATAATCAATGGAATGCAGGTTAATCAAATTAATGAGAAAATTGAAATTATCCTCAGCACCCTGTAGTAAACTCAAAGCCTTCTTATCCCTGAAATTTTAGTCAAAATGATCAATTCAGAGATTCGAAGACACCTTTAAAAGAGGTAGTGATTCAATTGGGAACTCAATTACAAAGTAAAGCTGCTTCATTAAAAATTTTTGGAAAATTAATTAGGATAGCATGCACTCTCTTTTAGTAGTAAACCTCATGGATCATTACCCATAAATACTAAAATTAATCCAAAGGAGAAGGGGAACAATCTTAGTATGGACTACTTGAGGAGTGGTGATGTAACCTAGACAAAATGATAAATCTTGGCATAGTATGGTTGAAAACTAAAACATAGAACTAATAAGAGGTAATCTAATTTTGTTATATGTTATGATAAGTATTTTTAGTTTCCTTTTACTATTTGGTTATGTTCTTTTTATCAATAGTGATTTATCTATTATAGTTGATTGTTTATATTATTATTGTATTAGTTCAAATTACATTTCAAGAAATCCCTATTTTTGCTTAACTATTGACAATGTTCTCTACATAGCGTTTGCACTTTGATTGCTTATTTTGCTAAAATAAAATTGTAAAAAAAAATTATTTAAAATTAAGAATAATAGTGAATTTTAGGTGATAATTTGAATGAATAAGAACCATAAATTTTAATTTGAAAATAATAATAATAAAATAAAGAAAAATTTTTAAGATATTGTCTCACTTTGATGTTAAAATCTATACATATAAGCACATACTAATGATTTTAATATTGAATAATTGAGTTAAGAGAAATGGAGTGTTTAGATTAAATTATAAAAATCTTTGTAAACTTGAATATGGAATTAGTGAGCTTACTAATATCCTTACATTAATTCAATTTACGATTAATAAAAGGAAAAGAGCAATCAGATATTCATAATTATTATTAGTACTTAAAGGATGAAAAATATGAAAAAAAAAACATGAAATCAAAGAAAAAAAAAGAGAAAAATGAAAAAAAAGATGACTGCTTCAAAAATTGGTATCCGATAAAGGTTAATTCCTAAAAGTATCCTAATATTAAAATTAAATGGGAAAATGTAAGTAAACTAATACATAAGATGATTTATTAATGAAATTCTAATTTTACTATAAACACAACCAATTTCTAAATGACATACTATTCAAATCTAAAAATTAGTAGTTGTCATTACACATACACTTTTAGCCGATAAGTTTAAAGTAACAACAAGGATAATTACTCATGATCCTTCAAATTAAAATTATATAACTTTAGTCATTCCAAATTACATCTATATAGGGAAGTATTTTCTTACATTTTGATAATCTTAAATTGTCAATTTTTATTTGGGCTACTAAGCTAATCAATGGGTGATTACACCATTTCTTGAGGATAAGCAAGAGCTTAAGTTGAGAGGATTTTGTTAAATATAAATTTTGTAATATTTTATTATGTTAAAGATCAATAAAAATGTTATTTTTAGTTGTACTGTGCAAAAAATGCTAAAAAAATAGGAGAAAAAATTCACAGGTGTTAAACCAGCACCATAGTGTTATAACTACTAGCATTGTAACATTACTACGCCTTGACTCCAAATCAAGAAATTATAATGTCAGAGTCTCAAGAAAAATGGTAATTAATTCATCCCCGATTAAAGCCAAGGTCAGTACCACAGTGCTTCATAACATTGATCGTAGCAGCAAAAATTAGCATAGCAATATTTGAGTCTAAGGGATTTGAGTGCTAGAGTGCTATGCATTACAACGCCGCAATACAAAATTGCATATTTGAGCCTTATAGAGCTCAATTTTTGTAGCGTTGTGGTGGAGCAATTAATGATAGATGGATCCATGCCAAATCAGCCAAGAAATGCTCTGATTCAGTCATTAGACTTGTTAAGTTAGAGCAACACCACAGCAAAGTAAGCCCATTAGCATCGAGGTGCTAGTTCATCCTATAACACCACGGTGCCACCATTTATAGCGTCATGACACCTAAATTTGTTTTTTGTACAAGTATAAATAGTTTTATATTTGTTTTAGTTAAGAGTTCTGTCAGTTAAGTCATAGTTCTATCATTTTTTTCTTTCTAGACTAAGTGCCCCCTTAAAGTAAAATCTAAAAGAGGTTAGGAGAGCGTAAGATACTATATTTAGAAATTGTTAGCCTATCTCTTATAAGAAATCAAACATTTGGAGGAGAAAGGAGTGTGGAGAGTGCAATTGTACTATCTTGGTGACATTTGAAATAACTTTTACTCTTATATTTTATCCTTTATGCAAGCAATAAAAACTAGTTTGCTTCCTTTACATAATATGTCTAGACAAATCTTTAGTTTTACTAATGTAGACTCTAGTGCTTTGAATGAGAAATGAGTGTTTTCAATATCTCTCAAACTTAAATTAATGTATATAATGTCCATGTGTGTAGTTAAAAATTAGTGTGATATTTTGCCTCGGTGATGGTATATTGGAACAAATAGGAGTATTGGAATAGAATATTTACATGCTTAGATATATGATGTTTAACCATTTAGTGTCTTTGGAGATATAATTAGGGGTGTAAGTGAGCTGAGCAAGCTCACGAGCTGGCTCAAGCTCGACTCGTTTATGGGCTCATGAGCTGAGCTCACGAGTTGAGCTTGAGCTCAAACTCAAGCTTATTTAGTAAAAGAGCTCACATTTAAGATTGATGAGGCTCGATTTGCGAGCTTGCGAGCCGGCTCGAATAGTTATTAATATTTTTAAATACTTTTTTCTTATTTATTAACTTTAAATATTTAAAAATTTAATAATAAATGCTAAACATATTTATTAAATTTAAATAATTTTAAATCCACCAAAATTTTAAAAAATCCCTCCTAAATTTTAAAAATCCTGCCGAGGCTTGTGAGCCGGCTCGAGCTCGTTTACTGTGGGATGAGATCAATTTTGAGCTCTCCTTTTTAGCTCAACTCAAGCTCGAGTTTGAGCCGACTATATATCTGACGAGCTGAGCTTGATAAGGCCACTTGACTCGACTCTACTCATTCACACCCTAGATACAATCACTATAGGAAGGCTATAAACCTCCCTTTATATTCTTATAAGCTTGATAGAGATCTAGAAATGCATATGCTTTGATCCACATTAATAATAGAGAGTCTCATTAGGAAAACTTTGGTAATTTGTATTCATTAGTCTAAAATATTTTATTATCCTGTATCTTATATTTTCTCTTATAATTCTCGATAGTGTTAGAAACGCAACCCTTTTCTTTTGATTTATAGGATAAATATTATAGTTGTAATATGCAGTACTAGTTTACTTACATGTTAATATAACACTTTCTTATGGTATCGACACTCACTCAATCACTTATTGCTTGATTGACATGTGCCATTATGTATTTTGGGGGTATTACATATCAAAGGAAACCTAAGACTATTTCAACCCAGAGCATAAACTTAATTCACACATTAAATGAGAGTCGTGTAAATTCACTCCCACACATAACACCTTGTCAATAAGCTAACCAACTGAAATATGTATCGCAGATACCACCTCTATCTCCATCTTTTCTAAACCTTGAATAAAAAAGTCTATAGAAGTAATAAAAGAGAATTATTTGAAGACTTCCAATTCAAAGCATCTGCCACTACATTCACCTTACTCGGTTGATACTGAATAGACAAATCATAATCTCTGATCAGCTCTATCCATCTCCTCTATCTCAAATTCAGATTCTTTTAAGCAAAAATATAGTTCAAACTCTAATGATCAATAAAGATCTCGCATTTGAATATATACAAATAATTCCTCCAAATCTTCAAAACAAATAGAACAACAGCTAACTCCAGATCATATATCAGGTAGCTCTTCACGTGTGGTTTCAACTATCGAGATACATATGCACTAACTCTATCATGTTGTATCAACAAACTTCTCAATCATTTTAGTGAAGTATCACTGAAAACATGAAATCCATTTGTACCTGAAGAAATAAAAAAAGAAGTCAAACAATCCTTGAATATCTGACAACTCTTCTCATACTCCAGAGTCCATATGAAAGCCACTAACTACCAAGTTAGTCTCATCAGAGGCAAAGAAATTAGAGAAAATCTCTAAACAAACTTTTGATAGTAACCAACCAAGCCTAACAAATTAAGAACCTTCAAAACTATAGTAGGCCTTAGTTAATTAGAAACAATCTAAACCTTTTAGGGATCTTCTGAAATGCCTGCACTGCTCACTATATGTTCCAAAAATGAAATTTTAGTTGACTAGAATTCACACTTTGAGAACTTAGCATATAATTGATGCTACCTCAGAATCTCTAAAGTAGCCCTCAAGTGTGTTGTATGCATATCCTAAGATCTAGAATAAATCAGAATATCCTGTTCATTAAAACTATCACAAAATAGTCTATATACTTCTTAATAATCATATTCATCAAATTCATGAAGATTGTTGGGGCATTAATAACTCTAAATGGCATTACTAAAAGCTTATAATGCCTGTGTCTCATACAAAATACAGTCTTCATCACATTATCCTCTCTCACCTTCAATTAATGATAACCAGATTGTAGATCAATCTTAAAAAATACTGAACATCCAATCAACTAATCAAATAAGTCATTGATACTTATTAAATGATACCATTTTTTATAGTTATCTTTTTCAGATCTTTGTAGTTGATACACATTTATATGGTACTATCCTTCTTCTTTACAAAGAATACAAGTGCTCCCCATAAAGACATACTAGGAGAGATAAAATCTCTATATACTAATCCTAAAATTACACCTTTAACTTTTGAAGTTCCTTAGGTCTGTATGGAGCCTTAGAGATCGGAGCAGTACCCAAAAAAATATCTATATAGAACTCCACCCCTATGTCTGATGGTGAAGTCACTAACTCCTTAGGAAAGACATCTAGAAACTCTTCAACTACAGGGAAACTACTCACACTACAAGAAAAACTAATATTTTTGGAAGCCAAAATCTGCCAAAAATGAACGTTATCCGCTGAAAAAATTGTCTTTCCGACAGATATTTTATGGAAAATGGGTCGACGATAAAACACGCGTCAAAAATACATTTTCAATGGAAATAAGTCCACCAGAACTATTTTTGTTGTATTTATCGATGAGTTTTTGGCAAAAATGTAGTCTAAAAAATGATGGTTCCATGTCATTATTTTCGATGAGATTTTAACCAGCATTTTCGGCAGAATATAGCTGCTAGAATTACCGGTGGTCAAGCTGCCTATTATTTTCACCAAGATAACCGGTGGGTCTCACTGACAGAGTGGCTACCAAAATTTTTAGCAGAACTATTCCACAAGAAATGTTATTACTATTCTCTATATCATCATTACTGGCAAATAAGCTGTCGAAAACCTATACCAGAAACAAAAAATTACCCTTTCTCTTTAATATTTAATAAGTGAAAATAATATATTACTTTATGTGCTATATTTTTAGTAAAAATGTGTTATTTTAGTTATATTGTGTAGAAAAGATATAAAAAGGCATAAAATTCTAAGTCTCATCTAGTGCCATGGTGTCAGATAAATCAATGCCTCAGCACCATCAATGGCACCATCAGAGCACTACAACATTGACAAGGCGGGGCCAATTTCTTTGTTGGACAGTGCAGCGGTGTCAAAATGGTTAGCTTTGTAGTGCCATATTCACTATCTTCAAGTGTCATAGCATCACAATCTATCATACCTCAGCGCCGAAATTGCCATTCTGGCACCACAGTGTTCGAAAGTCAGCAACACCATGGTGTAACAATTGTAACTTCCAAAGGACATGATATATTAGCCAAATGATGTGATTGTTCATTAAGTAATTGATCCACATTAGCAAGCACTACGGTTGAGCTAAAATAGTATTGCAGCAGTGTTAGTTCATTTTCATGGTGCAGAGGCACCAATCTTTCAAGCGCCATAGTGCAAGTTGCCTACTTTATGTTTTCCTATAAATAGTCATTGCGTTATGTTTGTAAGGGAGTTTAGTCACTTGTATAATTTTAGTACTCATTAGAATACTTCTTTAGATATATCTTAGAGTCAAATCTAAGAGAGATTATGGAAGTACTAGATACAATCATTAGAGTTTTTAGTCAGTGTTTGTTTAAGCCACTCCGTATGTTAAGAAAGAAGGAGTGTAAAGGAGATACATTGATCCTTACTAGTGATATAATTCTCTTGTATTTTCATTCTTCTATGATTTCAATGAAAATGAGTTTTGTTAACTTTTCTTCTATGTCTCGCAAATTCTTTCATTTTGGATTGAAAATGTAGATAATATTTAAATACTAATAAAAAATCTAAAAGTTCGAGAGGGATATTAAGCCCTGATGAACTAGTCCCAAGGCTAACCAAGAGGGGGGGTGAATTGGTTATTTAAAAATTCGAGAGCAACAGGAACAATCTTTTCGATGATTAGCAGCGAAAATAAGTAAACACATAAACGAAAAGATCAACCACAGATTTCACCCAAGCGGATAATCACATAAAACAAAAGTGTAGAAAATAATTAGAAAGAACACACCATATTTTATAGTGGTTCGGTCAACTTGACCTATGTCCACTCCCCGAAGCCTCCCCTCTGGGTATTGCACTAACTCAAAGTGACTCTCCTTCTGCTCCCACAGAAAGGCGGAGAAGCCTGTACAAAAACTACTTTCCACTGACACGATTAGGTAGAGAACCTAACCTCCTTTCGCTTCCTCCTGAAGCAGCCAGAGAATCTTGGACTCCTTTCGCTTCCTCCTAAAGCAGGCAGAGAATCTGAACTCCTTTCGCTTCCTCCTGAAGCAGGCAGAGAACCCGGATCTTCTTGCGAACGATCCTCCCACAAAAGACACGGACAAGATGAGAGACGACGAACGGAGAAGATGACTCTAATCTTTGCTTGGAGTAACCTTTGTGAATCTCTCACAACCTCCCCCTCATAAGATCCTCTCTCTCTCTCTCTCCTAAACTCTCTCTCTCTAGGGTTTCTCTGAAAAGGAAAGTGGAAAAAGATTTTTCTTATTGGAAGAAAAAGATCTTTTATAGGAGGGCTCAAAATTTGCCCTAAATCTCAACTGGTCGGCCAATATCATCCAGGACGATCGATAGATCGTCCTGTACGATTAGTTCAAAATCACCTGTTTCAGCCTGGATGATCTGGCTCTTCTGGACGATCAATGGAAAATATTGTTCAGATCGTCCCTTACGATTCTGCGATTGTCCGGGACGATTAGTGTAAATTCAGGAATTTTATCCAGAAGACCACTCTAGTCATCAAGAGAAACTTGTGCTAGACGACCTAATAATGACTTGATCGTCCAGGACGATACGAAAATCATCCTGTACGATTTATTCAAAAAGCAAGTGCCAAAATCATCCTGATCACCGCTCTGGACGTATAGCAGAAACACACTGGACGATCATGATCGTCCCGAATGATCTTGCGATCATCCCAGACGATGTGATCCTATCAATTAAATATTAATTGCTTTCCTTAATGACCAAACTAATTTAGGCATGATTGTACTGGATCGTCCAGGATGATACATGTATCGTCCGGGACGATCAGATCAAAGCTCTAAAAATAAAACTTGCCTAATTTGATCTGACAACTGAGAATTTCTGATTTGAGCCTATCGTCCCGTACGATGAATGGATCATCCAGGATGATCGGCTTAATCAAACAGACTTAACTTACAAATGAAATAAATAACACAAAATAAGATCAATACATAAAATAAAAACTACTACAACCAACTCCCCCTTTTGACATCACAAAAAGGAGGAGGAACTGACACAACAGTATAGACAGAAAATAGCACAAAATATAAAACTAAAATGGAGGCAGATCCTGATCAGAAGGAGGATGTGGTGGTGGCGTAAAGTAATTGTGAATGGCGGCGAAGTGTGCTCCAAACCAAGAAATGTCCTGGTCGTGCTGCTGTTGCTGCTGAGCAATATAGTCATTAAAGCGCTGTAGATCCTCAGTGTACTGTTGCTCCTGGACAGCAACATATGAATCGGATCGGGCCTCCTGAAAGTTTGATAGGGATGTTAAGCCCTAGTGAACTAGTCCCGAGGCTAACCAAGAGGGGGGGGGGGATGAATTGGTTATTTAAAAATTTTACGAGCAACAAAAATCTTTTCGATACTTTGCAGCGGAAATAAGTAAACAAGAATGAAAAGATCAATCACAGATATTCACCCAAGCAGTTAATATCAGAAAAGTAAAGTGCAAAACAGAATCAAAAAAGCAAACCAGATTTTATAGTGGCTCGGTCAACTTGACCTACGTCCACTCCCCGGAGCCTCCCCTCTGGGTATTGCACTAAACAGAAAGTGACTCTCCTTTAGCTCCCTCAGTAAGGCGGAGAAGCCTGTACAAAAACCTCCTTTTTACCACCTGGTGAGGCAGAGAACCTGAACTCCTTTTGCTTCCTCCTGAAGCGGGCAGAGAACCCGGACTCCTTTTTCTTCCACCTGAAGCGGGCAGAGAACCCGGACTCCTTTTGCTTCCACCTAAAGCAGGCATAGAACCCAGATCTTCTTGCGACGATCCTTCCAAGAACACCCACAAAGATAAGAGACGAAGAACGGAGAAGATAACTCTGATCCATACTTGGAGCAACCTTTATGAATCCCTCACAAACTCCCCCTCACTAGATCCTCTCTCTCTCTAGGGTCTGTCTAGACAGGAAAGTGGCAAAAAAATTTTTCTAAATAAAGAAAAAGATCTTTTATATGAGGGCTCAAAAATAGCCCTAAATCTCAACTGGTCGGCCAAAATTGTCCAGGACGATCGCTAGATCGTCATGTACGATCAGTTCAAAATCAGATATTTTATCCTGGACGATCTGGCTCTTCTGGACGATCAGTGGAAAAAGTTGTTCATATCGTTCCGTACGATTCTGCGATCGTCCGGGACGATTAGTGTAAATCGAGGAATATCGTCCAGAAGATAGTTCGGGTCTTCCAGAGAAACTTGTGTTGGACGACCAAAAAATGACTTGATCGTCTAGGACGATACGGGTATCGTCCTGTACGATTAGTTCGAAAAGCACCAAAATCATCCTGAACACAGTTCGGGTCGTACAGCTGAAATGCACTAGACGATCATGATCGTCCAGGACGATATGATCGTATCAATCAAGTATTAATTGCTTTCCTTAATTACCAGACTAATTTAGGCATGATTATACTAGATCATCCAGGGTGATACACGTATCGTCCGGGACGATCAGACCAAATATCTAAAAATAAGAACTTGCCTAACTTGATCTGGCGGCTGAGAATTTTTGATTTGAGCCTATCGTCCCGTACGATCCAAGATTCATCCAGGACGATCTGCTTAATCAGACACACTTAACTTGGTCACCCTAATTAGGGTTTCTATTTTTACATGATCATCTAGGACAATGTGTCTATCATCCAGGACGATCTGAATAAAAACTTGAACAGAAATCCTAATTCACTCAAGCTCTCCCCTTGAGTGTGTGTGTGCAAGGTTACTTAGCTAGGGGATCAGTTACATTACAATTGACTCAAGAAAAAGGAAAATAGTACATTGGATACACTTGGACCTGATCTTGAGTTGGCATGAGTTGCTTGTGATCTTTTGTACTTGAAACGGGTTAGCCAAGCAAAACACAATAGAAACATGTTTGTCATTATTAAAACCAGATTTGCAACAATCTCCCCCTTTTTGATGATGGCAAACATATGTGCAGTAGTTTCAAAATTAAAATAACTAGGAGATCAAGAAGCAGAATTTTTTTTTAATTTTCATTTAACAACCAAAGCAATACAGGAAACGCAATATAGGAAACACAACTACAAAAATAAAATAAGAACATAAACTACTACAATGGACTCCCCCTTTTGACATCACAAAAAAGGAGGGTAAACAGAAATATCAGAACCAACAGAAAAATAGAAAACGATGGATGATGGAGATGACAGATCAGGATCCCATTTATTTTTTTAATAATCAAACTGCTCCAGTAAATCAAAATTTTTTGTTGATTTTAGATTCAAAAACCAATAAGGAGATAATAGACAACACTAAAATCTAAAAAAGTTTGGAAAAATTAACTTTCGTAACTCCGACCTCGTACACCCTACAGGCTCAAATCCCTTTCAAACAAAAATCAAGTTCAGAAAAGAAGAAATTAGATTCGAAAAGAGATCCTTTCAAGCCTCGTTTCAGAAAAATAACTGATAAAATAGTATTATGAAGTAAGGAATTAGAAATCATGATTTTCAATCTCAAGCTTTTGAATATATTAAGTGGCACACGAATTTTTCTAAGACATTTAAAGATCTGAAAGAGAAGAAAGCTTAAGTTGGGCTCATTTTGTGCCTCTTTTACAATTCATTTGGCGCACTACACATCTTTTAATTTTTGATACACTTTGTGTATTTGGCATTTTCGCATCTTTTCAATTTTGGGCTCATTTATGCCTCTTTTTTAATTTGGTTGGCGCACTGCGCATCTTTTGTAAGCTTGCTTCCTTTCATAATCGTTAAAGAATCTCAGCTGTGAAAATACCATCCAAACTTAAGAGAAGGCAAAAAACACATTCTCTACAGTAGGGAAGATAATTCACAAAATAAAAATCATATGTCATATGATAAGTGCAATCACTTGATTAAGAAAACCTAACACTGATTCAAACTTTGAAAACACTACTCATATGAGGTAGATTACTGTAGGAGGATAAAATAAATCTCTATTTCAAAAACCAACTTTTTAATTTTGAAAAAGATTTTTAACCAAAAGAGATCACACACCACCAAAGGAGTTAGAGGAAGAGAAACAATTATCAACGTTTCTTCCCTTTAACAGATACAGAGGAGTCGATTACTGCTTACAAGCTTTCAAACAAAAAATAAGGCAAACACTCACAGCAAGAAATTTAGTTTATCAGCAAGTGAGTAGTGATCGGATTTTGAAAGGACTAAAATAGTAAATCAAAAAAGCAAGTAGAAAATCACATCACAAATAAATACTCAAATCACAAACTAACAACAGGAATAAAATAAAAATCAGTAAAAATAAGAATAAATAAAAAATAGATAATCAAATCAAACAACTAACTAATAGAAACAGAATGAAAAACAGACAAATCAGAAATCAGTATTCATCAGAATCAAGCATTTAAGTCAACCACACCAAGTCTGGTCCTCAAAATGCTGAATGAGTCAAAGGCCAATGGTTTAGTAAATATGTCAGCCAGCTGATTTTTAGTTATCACATGATGTAGCTCGATGTCCCCTTTTGTAACATGGTCCCTAATAAAGTGATGCCTTATGTCAATGTATTTGGTTCTAGAATGTTGGATAGGATTCTTAGAGATGCAGATGGTACTAGTATTATCACACAGAACAAAAATTGTGCCAACAGGTAATCCTAAATCCAAAACTTATTGTTTCAACCAAAGGACTTGGGCTACACAACTTCCTAAGGTAATTTACTCAGCTTCAGCAGTGGAAAGTGCAACTGAGTTCTGCTTTCTACTGGACCAGGAGACTAATGACTGTCCTATGAACTAACAAGTTCCTGAAGTGCTCTTTTCTATCAACTCTACACCCGACAAAATCAGAATCAGAATAGCTAATAATCTCAAAAGAAGTGCTGTGCCTAGGGTACCAAATTCCTAGGTTTGGGGTCCCTAAAAGATATCTAAGAATTCTCTTAACAGCAGTCAGGTGAGACTCTTTAGGATCAGCTTGAAACCTAGCACAAAGAAAAACACTAAACATGATATCAAGTCGGCTAGCAGTCAGGTAAAGTAGTGATCCAATTATTCCCCTAAACTTCTTTTGATCAACAGATTTGCCATTTGGATCCTTGTCTAACTGGACATTAGAACTCATGGGAGTATTGATTGGCTTGGCTTTGTCCATCTCATATTTCTTCAAAATGTCCTTAGTGTATTTAGATGGATTCAAGAAGGTTCCATCATCTAATTGCCTTATGCTAAACCCCAAAAAATAGGATAACTCTCCCATCATACTCATTTCAAACTCCTTACTCATTGTCTTAGAAAAATCATCACATAGGTCTTTATCAGAAGATTCAAAAAGTATATCATCAACATAAATTTGGACAATGAGCAGATATTCTCCTACTTTCCTAAGAAAAAGGGTGGTGTCTACATTCCCCTTAACAAACTCTCTTTCTAACAGGAATGTGCTAAGCCTCTCGTACCACGCTCTGGGTGCCTATTTTAATCCATACAAGGCCTTTTTTAATTTAAAAACATGATTCAGATATTGTGAACTCTCAAAACCCGGGGGTTGCTCTACAAAGACATCTTCTTTTATTACCCCATTCAAAAAGGCACTCTTGACGTCCATTTGAAATAACTTAAATCCTTGATAATAGGCAAAGGCTAATAGCACCCTAATGGCTTCCAATCTAGCTACAGGGGCAAAGGTCTCCTCAAAATCAATCCCTTCAATTTGATTGTACCCCTTAGCCACCAATCTTGTCTTATTCCTAACCACCACACCAGAATCATTCATCTTATTCTTAAAGACCCACTTGGTTCCCACAATATTTTGATTTCTAGGTCTTTCTACTAACTCCCAAACATCATTCCTTATAAATTGATTCAATTCTTCCTACATAGCTAAGATCCAAAACTCATCAGAAAGGGCTTGATTGATGTTGGTGGGTTCAGTCATTGAGATAAAGGCAGCGTGGTTTACTTCCTTCCTAAGTCCATGCCTAGTCCTAACACCTTCAGAAGGGTCTCCTAAGATCAATTCTTTAGGATGACTCGAAGAATATCTCCAATCTCTAGGCAGTGTGGGTTGAGGTTCTACCCTTTCCTCCAAGTTTACTTTTCCAACACCTTGGGTAACCTCAACAATCTCTTCATCTTCTACTTCAGATCTAGACTCCTTTGGATCAGACTCATAAAACACTACATGGGTTGTCTCTTCCACCACCAAAGTTCTCTTATTGAACACCCTAAAGAATTTCCCCACACTTGAATATCCTAAGAACACTCCTTCATCAGATTTGAGATCAAATTTTCCTAAGGGTGATTTCCCATTATTGTGAATGAAAACCTTACAACCAAAGACATGGAGGTGGGACAAGTTTGGAGTTCTACCCTTAATGATCTCATAAGGTGTCTTATTCTGATTGACTCTCACATTCACCCTATTCAGCACATAACAGGCAGTGTTCACGGCTTCAGACCAAAAGTATTTAGGAAGTGAATACTCAGCAAGCATGCTCTAGCGGCTTCCACTAAGGTCCTATTCTTCCTTTCAGCTATCCCGTTCTGCTGAGGGGTCCTAGGAGCTAAAAAATTGTGACTAATCCCTTGCTCCTCACAGAAAACTCTAAATCTTTCATTTTCAAACTCCCCTCCGTGATCACTATGGATGGTAATAATCTCACATCCTAACTTCTTCTGAATCCAAGTAGAGAAAGATTTAAACTCATCAAATGACTCAGATTTATGTGACAAAAATTTAACCCAAGTGAACCTCGAATAATCATCTACAATCACAAAACCATAGACTCTCCCCCTAAGCTGGCAGTGCTAATGGGTCCAAAAAGGTCCATGTGAAGAACTTCTAAAGGTCTAGAGGTGCTAATGTCCTTAATAGAGTGAAAGGAGGACTGGACTTGCTTCCCTAACTGACAGGCATCACACAGGTGATCCTTAGTAAACTTAAGCTTGGGCACACCTCTAACTAAGTCCTTTTGGGTGACTCTCCTAAGGGTTTTCATACTGGCATGACACAGTCTCCTATGCCACAACCAAGACTCATCAGTAGTAGTTTTTAAGCAAATTGAATTTTCAGCTTTAATGCAACTTACATCCAGCTTGTAGACGTTATTGATCCTTTGTCCCTACAAAATAACTTTATAATTTAAGCTTAAAATACGGCCAGTGGGCAGGAATTTGATCCTGTATCCTTTGTCACAGAGTTGACTGATGCTCAGCAGGTTGTGTTTCAGTCCATCTACAAGCAAAACATTATCAATCATAAAATTCTTTGAATCACCAATTATACCTGAACCTACCACCATCCTGGTGGTGTTATCTCCAAGTGTAACCTTGCCTCAAGCCCTGGCCTCCAGCGAAATGAACTGATTTGTATCTCCAGTCATGTGTCTAGAACATCCGCTGTCCAGGTACCACATGCTCTCACGAGGTCTTGTGTGAGAGCACACCTATAAAATCATCAAACGTCAGTCTTAAGAACCCAAACAGGTTTGGGTTCCTTCTTATGAAAAGAAGAATGCAATGCATGCGTGCTGTGCTGTGAAATAGGAAATTTGGGCCTCCACACCCAATGTGTACTACGGTGAACAGTGCAGGTGTGAGCAATGTGTCCTAACATGCCACATGAAAAACATCTAATACCAGGAAAAGGATTAACTAATCTACATGAGTGATAGTGCCTATTCCTAGGTTTATATGAAACATGTTTTGATGATTTTGAACTAGATTCTACAAAAGGTGGAGGTGCATAAAACTGTGCAAAAGTAGGAGGTGTTTGGTTTTTTCTCAAAAGCACTGATTTTCACTTTCAAAAATTCATTCTCTTTATTCAAACTTATAATTTCAAATTTTAAAGTACCATTGCTACTCTCCACTTCACATGCTAGATTGTCTAATTCTTTAAAAGCTTTTTCTAAATCAACATGTGAGGTTTTCAAAGAATCATGCTCAGTAACTAAATTAGAATATTTTTTGTTCAATTCATCAAATTCATCAAGCAAAGACATGTGATTGGAATCAACAGTGGAATGATCTTTAATTAAAACATCATTCTCTTTTTGCAAAATCAAATAATCTAATTTCAAACTAGCATGAGTTTTCTTAAGCTTCCTATACGATGTATGAATTTTTTCAAAAACTTCAAATAATTGATCGTAAGTAAGCTCACATACCTCTTCCTGTTCAGACTGACCAGGGTGATCATCAGCCATCAGACACAAATTTGTTTCCTCCTCTTCAGCTTCAGTCTCAGAAGAGTCGGATATAGAATCTGCCCAGCACGCTTTCTGAATCCGCTTCTTGTCCTTCCTGAACTTATGCTTCTCCTCACCCTTCTCCTTTCTTGGGTAGCTTTAAGTGTAGGATAATCCACCTTTATGTGTCCAGGCTTCCTGCATTAAAAAAAATAGATTTAGATGAACCTTTAAAGTTTCTACTGGTCTTACCTTTATTCCACTTTTGAAAATTCTTATTCTTCTTCCTTAGAAAGCTTTTGAATTGCCTTGTGATTAAGGCAACATCATCGCTATCAGACCCGAAAGTGCTAGCATCTGAATCATTGGCCTTTAGCGCCACTATCTTCTCCTTCTTTCGTTCACCTGCATCAAGTTGTCTTTGGTTCACCCCTTGCTCATAAGCAATGAGTGATCCAAGTAAGCTGTCAATAGAGTAAGTATTTAAATCTTTAGATTTCGTGATCGCAGTAATCTTAGCATCGTATGAAGAAGGCAAAAATCTAAGAATTTTGTTCACTCTTTCATAATTAGTTAGTTCTATTCCTAGAGCATGCAAAGAGGTAACGATTTGAGTGAACCTTGTGTATATTTCTGAAATCGTCTCACTAGGTTTCATGCAAAAAAGTTCATAATCATGTAACAAGATGTTTAACCTAGACTGTTTGACTTCAGTTGTACCTTCATATGTTATACACAATCTATCACAGGTTTCTTTACCCGTTGTACAAGTAGAAACATGCATATAGTCTTCAGATTTTAAAGCATAAAAGAAATAGTTCAAACATTTTGCATTTAATTATGCTAAATCATGATCATCAAAAGTCCAATCTGCAAATGGGAGTTCAGTTTTAATACCGTTAACAAGTCTATGTGGTGCTTCATAACCATCTTTAACCAACATCCACATACGATAATCGATTGATTAAAGAAAAGTAGACATGCGTGTTTTCTAAAAATCAAAAGGAATGTTATCAAACAACAGTGGTCTTGTAATAAAATAACCTTCAGCAGTATTACGATTGTTATAGTTAGCCATGAATCAAATTCAAAAGTTTTTCAAACCTAAATTTTATGAATCCTGCTTTGATACCACTTGAAAGTTTGATAGGGATGTTAAGCCCTAGTGAACTAGTCTCGAGGCTAACCAAGAGGGGGGGTGAATTGGTTATTTAAAAATTTCATGAGCAACAGAAATCTTTTCGATACTTTGCAGCAGAAACAAGTAAACAAGAACGAAAAGATCAATCACAGATATTCACCCAAGCAGTTAATATCAGAAAAGTAAAGTGCAAAACAGAATCAGAAAAGCAAACTAGATTTTATAGTGGTTCGGTCAACTTGACCGACGTCCACTCCCCGGAGCCTCCCCTTTGGGTATTGCACTAAACAGAAAGTGACTCTCCTTTAGCTCCCTCAGCAAGGCAGAGAAGCCTGTACAAAAACCTCCTTTCCACCACCCGGTGAGGCAGAGAACCTGAACTTCTTTTGCTTCCTCCTGAAGCGGGCAGAGAACCCGGACTCCTTTTGCTTCCGCCTGAAGCGGGTAGAGAACCTGGACTTCTTTTGCTTCCACTTGAAGTGGGCAGAGAACCCAGATCTTCTTGCGACGATCCTTCCAAGAACACCCACAAAGACAAGAGACGAAGAACAGAGAAGATGACTCTGATCCGTGCTTGGAGCAACCTTTATGAATCCCTCATAAACTCCTCCTCACTAGATCCTCTCTCTCTCTCCCAAACTCTCTCTCTCTCTAGGGTCTCTATAGACAGGAATGTGGCAAAATATTTTTTTTAAATAAAGAAAAAGATCTTTTATATGAGGGCTCAAAAATAGCCCTAAATCTCAACTGGTCGGCCAAGATCGTCCAGGACGATCGCTAGATCGTCCTGTACAATCAGTTCAAAATCAGCTATTTCAGCCTGGACGATCTGGCTCTTCTCGACGATCAGTGGAAAAAGTTGTTCATATCGTCCAGTACGATTTTGCGATCATCCGGGACGATTAGTGTAAATCAAGGAATATCGTCTAGAAGACAGTTCGGGTCATCCAGAGAAACTTGTATTGGACGATCAAAAAATGACTTGATCGTCCAGGATGATACGGGTATTGTCATGTACGATTAGTTCAAAAAGTGCCAAAATTGTCCTGAACACAGCTCGGGTCGTACAGCTGAAATGCACTAGACGATCATGATCGTTTGGGATGATCCTACGATCATCCAGGACGATCCTGCGATCATCCAGGATGATATGATCGTATCAATCAAGTATTAATTGCTTTCCTTAATTATCAGACTAATTTAGGCATGATTGTACTCGATCGTCCAGGACGATACACGTATCGTCCGGGACGATCAGACCAAATATCTAAAAATAAGAACTTGCCTAACTTGATTTGGCGGCTGAGAATTTTTGATTTGAGCCTATCGTCCTGTACGATCCAAGGATCATCTAGGACGATCTGCTTAATCAGACACACTTAACTTGGTCGCCCTAATTAGGGTTTCTATTTTTACATGATCGTCCAAGACGATGTGTCTATCGTCCAGGACGATCTGAACAAAAAATTGAATAGAAATCCTAATTCACTCAAGCTCTCCCCCTGAGTGTGTGTGTGCAAGGTTACTTAGCTAGGGGATCAGTTACATTACAATTGACTCAAGAAAAAGGAAAATAGTATATTGGACACACTTGGACCCGATCTTGAGTTGGCTTGAGTTGCTTGTGATCTTTTGTGCCTGAAACGGGTTAGCCAAGCAAAACACAATAGAAACATGTTTGTCATCATCAAAACTAGATTTGCAACACCTCCCACTGGTCGAACCGCTGCACCAGATGATCAAAAGGGGAAGCAATGTGAAGGGGAGCAGGTGCATCAGGTGTAGCAGGAACAGGAACAGCTTCTTCCTCTTCCTCCTCAACATCCAGGGCGGGCTCCGGATTTAGTCAGGTACTGTGAAGTACATGGAATGAATTATTTGTGAAGTAGGAAGGAGGGACATTGGGAGGGGCTGGATATTGCAGGTCATATTTTATCTCCAAAGTATATGCAATGATGTGTCCTAAAGCTAGATTTGGACATCGTCTATGCCTCGGATCCCTAATGGTAGTGAGATACTCGATATATCTAAAAAGAAGATCAGTAGCGTTGAAGTCCCGGTGGGAAATGATGTAATAGGTGGTCAGAGACAGTAAAGGGGTGATGTGAATGTGATCCCCAGCCTTTGGGATGACGGAGGAACGAAGGACATGTTGAATGGTACGGGCATCCTTAAGGAGGGAAGTGCAAGCGTTGCCGTGGTAGGGTGCATTGGTATTTCTAAGGAAGTGATTAACGACACTCCAATCATAATCAGGATCAGAAATAAGAGTGTGGAGTTTGTCTCCAGTGACAGAGAGATGAAGGATATTATGAAAGTCCTGGGCTGTGAGTTCTACAGGCCGCTGATTAACATAGGAGCGAAGGGTGGAGTAGTCAGTGGCAATGCGAAGATTTACGAAGAAGACTTGGAGAAGTTCAAGGCTAAATGGGAAGGCCAGGGTGAGGATGAATAATAGGGAAGTGTGCACAATTAGATCTAAGACAGGGTAGGTAAGGGTGCGGGGGTTTACTATTTTGGACTGTGTGATTCCCACTTCAAGATATCGTTCGAAGGCAGCCTGATCGACTGCATTTGGAAAGCGGGGATCGATATTTCCCTGTGAGGAGCTCGCACCCTTTTGCCTGGATTATTTCCCACCAGCCATTAGAAGACACAGGAGAGGAGGTATGGAAGGGGAGGTGTGAAGAGAGATGAAGAAACTGGCTATTTAAATAGAAATTGGTCGGATCGTCCCGTACAATCGTAGGATCATCCAGGATGATATGAGTAATTATGACGGCCAGGATGATTGGTCAAAAAGGCGGTCGGATCATCCAGGATGATCCGAGATCATCCAGGACAATTAGAGACAGGCGATCGTCCCGAGGACTCAAGCCGGACGACCGTTGATGAAAAGTATCATCCAGGATGATTATGTGGATCGTCTAGGACGATATACAATAAATGCATTGGATGGGCTGAATTTGAATCGTCCAACTGCTGACACGTAAATCATCTGGGATAATGAGGTGGATCATCCAGGACGATGAACAATAATTGGCGCATTCTCAGCCATTTGATCAGATCAGGAAATATGGATCATATCGTCCAGGATGATGTAAGGATTATCCAAGATCATCACCAATAATTGGTGTATCTCAGGAGCATGATCAAAGTGGGGATGATTTGAAGGGATCGTCCAGGACGAAGAAGATCGTCCAGGATGATGTGTGGATTATCCAGGACGATATGAAAAAAAAGTGAAAAAGATGGAGGATGGAGATGAAAGATCAGGGATCCCAAAAACACATACAATAAAATGAAAAACAAAAGCAGAGTAAATAAAACTTAAAATGAGAAACACAAAAATAATGATTTTTTTTATCGATCTGCTCCAGTAAATCAGAATTTTCACTTGATTTTGAATCCAAAAACTAATAAGAAGACGATCGATAGCGCTGAAATCCAGAAAAAGTTAGAAAATCAACTTTCGTAACTCCCACCTCTGACACCTTGTAGATGCAAATTCCTTTCAAAACAAAAATCTAATTCAGAAGAGAAGAAATTAGATTCAAAAAAATATCTGATATAATAGTATTACAAAGTAAGAAATCAGAAATCAAGTTTCAAACTCAAGCTTTTGAAAATATTAAGTGGCGCACGGATTTTTCTAATACATTTAATGATCTGAAAGGGAAGAAAGCTTGGTTTGGGCCCATTTTGTGCCTCTTTTTCAATTTGTTTGGCACTTTGAGCATCTTTTAAATTTTGATACACTTTGTGTATCTTTCAGTTTGGCGACATTTCACATCTTTTCAGCTTTGGGCTCATTTTTGACTCTTTTTCAATTTGTTTGGCGCACTGCGCATCTTTTATAAGCTTTCTTACTTTCATAATCGTTAAAGAGTCTTAGCTGTAAAATTATCTTCCAGACATAGGAGACGATAAAACTCACTCTCCACAATAAGGAAGAGTAATTCACAAAGTAAAAACCATACATCATATGATAAGTGCAATCACTTAGTTCAAAAAATCATAACACTGACTCAGGACTTTAAAAATACTATTCATATGAGGTAGATTACTGAAGGAAGATAAAATAGATCTCTATTTCAAAAAACTAACTTTTTAATTTTGAAGAAGATTTTTATCCAAAAGAAATAATACACCATTAAAGGAGTTAGAGGAAGAGAAACAATCATCAATCTTTCTTCCCTTTAACAGATCCAATGAAATCAATCACTGCTTACTTGCTTCTAAATAAAAATAAGATAAAACTCTCAGTCAGAAATCCAATTTATCAGCAGTAGTGAGCAGTGATCTGATTTTGAAAGAGATAAAATAGTAAACAAAAGAGATGAACTAGTAAATAGAAACCAGTAGAAGATCGCATCAAAATAAATACTCAAATCAAACTAACACCTAGGCTAAAATAGAAATCAGCAGAAAAATAAAAATAACAGAAAACATATAATCAAATCAAACAGCTAACTAACAGAAATAGAATAAAAAAAATAGACAAATCAGAATTCAGTAGTCATTATAATCAAGCATTTATGTCAATCACACCTAATATGGTCCTCAAAATGCTGAATGAGTCAAAGGCCAGTGGTTTAGTAAATATGTCAGCCAGCTGATTTTTAGTTGCTACATGATGTAGCTAAATATCCTCTTTCGTAACATGGTCCCTACTGAAGTGATGCCTTATATCAATGTGTTTGGTTCTAGAATATTGGATTGGATTCTTAGAAATATAGATGGCACTAATATTATCACACATAACAGAAATTATGCCCACAGGTAATCCTAAATCTAAGACTTGTTGCTTCAACCAAAGAACTTAGGCCATACAACTTCCTAAGGTAATGTACTTAGCTTCAGTAGTGGAAAGTGCAACTGAGTTCTATTTTCTACTGAACCAGGAGACTAAAGACTATCTTATGAATTGACAAGTAATATAAGTGCTCTCTCTATCCACCATACACCCTGCAAAGTCAGAATCAGAATATCTAATAATCTCAAAAGAGGTGTTGTTCCTAGGGTACCAAATTCCTAGGTTTGGGGTCCCTTAAAGATATCTAAGAATTCTCTTAATAGCAGTCAGGTGGGACTCTTTAAGATCAGCTTGAAACCTAGCATAAAGATAAACACTAAATATGATATCAGGTCGGCTAGCAGTCAGGTATAGCAGTGATCCAATTATTCCTCTATACTTCTTCTGATCAATAGATTTTCTACTTGAATCCTTATCTAACTGAACAGGGGAGCTCATGGGAGTATTGATTGGCTTAGCTTTGTCCATTTCATATTTCTTTAAAATATCCTTAGTGTATTTAGATTGATTGAGAAAGGTTCCATCATCTATTTGCCTTATGTTAAACCCCAAAAAGTAGGACAACTCTCCCATCATACCCATCTCAAACTCCTTACTCATTATTTTAGAAAACTCATCACATAAATGTTTATCAGAAGATCCAAAAATTATATCATTAACATAGATCTGAACAATGAGTAAATCATCTTCTACTCTCCTCAGAAAAAGGGTGATGTCTACGCTCCCCTTAACAAACTCTCTTTCTAACAGGAATATGCTAAGCCTCTCATATCAAGCTCTTGGTGCCTATTTCAATCCATATAAGACCTTTTTAAATTTATAAACATGATTTGGATATTGGGAACTCTCAAAACCTGGGGGTTATTCTACAAAAAACATCATCTTTTATTACCCCATTTAAAAAGGCACTCTTGACATCCATTTGAAACAGCTTAAATCCCTTATAACAAGCAAAAGCTAGTAGCACCCTAATGGCTTCCAATCTAGCTACAAGAGTAAAAGTCTCCTCAAAATCAATCCCTTCAATCTGATTATACCCCTTAGCTACCAATCTTGCCTTATTCCTAACCACCACACCAGAATTATTCATCTTATTCTTAAAGACCCACTTGGTTCCCACTATACTTTGATTTCTAGGTCTTTCTACTAGCTCCCAAACATTGTTCCTTACAAATTGATTCAATTCCTCTTGTATAGCTAAGATCCAAAACTCATCAGAAAGAGCTTGATTGATGTTGGTGGGTTCATTAGTCATTGAGATAAAGGAAGAGTGGTTTACTTCCTTCCTAAGTCCATGCCTAGTCCTAACATCTTCAGAAGGGTCTCCTAAGATCAGTTCTTTAGGATGACTCAAAGAATATCTCCAATCTCTAGGCAAGATGGTTTGAGGTTCTACCCTTTCCTCTAGATTTGCATTTTCAACCCCTTGGGTAATCTCCCCTACCTCTTATTCTTCCTCAACTCTAGTCACCTTTGGATCAGATTCATCAAACACCATATGAGTTGTCTCTTCCATCACCAAAGTCCTCTTATTAAACACCCTAAAGGATTTCCCCACACTAGAATAGCCTGAGAACACTCCTTCATCAGATTTGGGGTCAAACTTTCCTAAGGATGATTTCCCATTATTTAGAATGAAAACCTTACAGCCAAAGATATGGAGGTGGGACAGGTTTGGAGTTCTACCCTTAATGATCTCATAAGGTGTCTTGTTCAGATTGGATCTAACATTCACCCTATTCAGCATATAACAGGTAGTGTTCATCGCTTCAGCCCAAAAGTATTTTGGAAGTGAATACTCAGCAAGCATGGCTCTAGCGGCTTCCACTAAGGTCCTGTTCTTCCTTTTAGCTACCCCGTTCTGCTGAGGGGTCCTAGGAGCTGAAAAATTATGACTAATTCCTTACTCCTCACAGAAACTTCCAAACTTCACATTTTCAAACTCTCCACCATGATCACTATGAATAGTCAAGATCTCACAACCTAACTTCCTCTGAATCCAAGTGGAGAAGTACTTAAATTCATCAAATGACTCAGATTTATGTGACAGAAATTTAATCCAAGTGAACCTTGAGTAATCATCAATAATCACAAAACTATAGACTTTCCCCCCTAAGTTGGCAGTGCTAACGGATACAAAGAGATTCATGTGAAGGACTTCTAAAGGTCTAGAGGTGTTAATGTCCTTAACAGAGTGAAAGGAGGAATGGACTTACTTTCCTAATTGACAGGCATCATACAGGTGGTCCTTAGTGAACTTAAGCTTGGGGACACCTCTAACTAAGTCCTTTTGGGTGACTCTCCTAAGGGTTTTCATACTGGCATGACATAATCTCATGTGCCACAACCAAGACTCATCAGCAGCAGTTTTTAAGCAAATTGAATTATCAACTTTAATGTAACTTATATCCAGCATGTAGACATTGTTGATCCTTTATCCCTGCAAAATAATTTTATCATTTAAGCTTAAAATGCAGTAAGTGGGCAGGAATTTGATGTTGTATCCTTTGTCACAGAGCTAACTGATGCTCAGCAGGTTGTGTTTCAATCCATCTACAAGCAAAACATTATCAATCATAAAATTCTTTGAATCACCAATTATACCTGAGCCTACCACCCTCCTAGTAGTGTTATCTCCAAGTGTAACCTTACCTCCAGCCCTGGCCTCCAGCGAAATGAACTGATTTGCATCTCCAGTCATGTGTCTTAAACATCCGCTGTCCAGGTACCACATGCTCTCACGAGGTCTTGTATGAGAGCACACCTACAAAATCATCAAACGTCATATTTAGGAACCCAAACAGGTTTGGGTTCCTTCTTATGAAAAGAAGAATGCAATGCATGTGTGTTGTGCTGTGAAACAGGCAATTTGGGCCTCCACACCCAATGTGTACTACGGTGAATAGTAGAGGTGTGGGAGATGTGTCCTAACATACCACAGGAAAAATATCTAACACCAGGAAAAGGGTTAATTAATCTACGTGGGTGATAGTTCCTCTTCCTAGGTTTGAATGAAACATGTTTTGATGATTTTGAAACAGATTCTTCAAAAGGTGGAGGTGCGTAAAATTATGCAAAAGTAGGAGGTGTTTCATTTTTCTCAAAAACACTAATTTTAACTTTTAGAAATTCATTTTATTTGTTAAGACTTGTAATTTCAAATTTTAATGCTCCATTGCTACTCTCCACTTCATATGCCAGATTATCTAATTCTTTGAAAGCTTTTTCTAAATCAACATATAAAATTTTCAGTAAATCATGTTCAATAATTAAATCAGAATGCTTTTTGTTCAGCTCATCAAATTCATCAAGTAAAGACCTGTGATTGCTGTCAAGTGTGGAATGATCTTTAACTACAGAATCATGCTCTTTTTGCAAGGTTAAGAAATCTAATTTCAGACTAGCTTGCAATTTCTTAAGTTTCCTATAAAATGCATGAATTCTTTCAGATACTTCAAATAATTGATCATAAGTAAGTTCACATACCTCTTCCTGGTCAGACTGACCAGGATGATCATAAGCCATCAGACACAAGTTGGTTTCCTCCTCTTCAGCTTCAGTCTCAGAGGAGTCGGATGCAGAATCTGCCTAGAACGCCTTCTGAATCTACTTTTTGTCCTTCCTGAACTTGTGTTTATCCTCACCCTTCTCCTTGCTTGGGTGAGCTTTAAGTGTAGGACAATCAAACTTAATGTGTCAAGGCTTCCTGCATTCAAAATAAACAGTATCAGATGAACCTTTAAAATTTTTGTTGGACTTACCCTTGTTCCACTTCTGAAAGTTCTTATGTTTCTTCCTTAGAAAGCTTTTGAATTGCCTAGTAATTAAGGAAACGTCATCGCTATCAGACCTGGAAGTACTAGTATCACTCTCGTTGGCCTTTAGTGCCACTGTTTTCTTCTTCTTCTTCTCACCTGCATCAAGCTATCTTTGGTTCACCCCTTGCTCGTAAGCAATGAGTGATCCAAGTAAGCTATTAATAGAGTAAGTATTCAAATCTTTAGATTCAGTGATTACAATTATCTTAGCATCATACAAATAAGGCAAACATCTAAGAATTTTGTTCACTCTTTCATAGTTTGTAAGTTATCTTCCTAAGGCATGCTAAGAAGTGACAATTTGAGTGAACCTCATATACATTTCAGAAATGGATTCAGTAGGTTTCATACGCAAAAGTTTGTAGTCATGAAATAATATGTTTAACCTAGACTGTTTGACTTCAGTTGTACCTTCATAAGTGATGCACAATCTATCCCAAATTTCTTTGCCAATTATACAAGTAGAAACATGCATGTAATCCTCAGATTTTAAAGCACAAAAAAAATAGATCAAATATTTGGCATTCAGTTGGGCTAAGTCATGATCATCAAAAGTCCAATCAGTGAAAGGCCGTTCAGTTTTGACATTGTTAATCATTCTAAAAGGTGGTTCATAGCCATCCTTAACAAGCATCCACATGCGATAATCAATTGATTGAAGAAAACTGGACATACGAGTTTTCTAAAAATCAAAAGGTATGTTATCAAATAATGGCGGTCATGTAATTGAATAACCTTCAGCAGTATTACGATTACCATAGTTAGTCATGGATCAAATTCAAAAGTTTTTAAACTTAAATTTTTGAATCCCGCTCTGATACCACTTTAAAGTTCGAGAGGGATGTTAAGCCCTGATGAACTAGTTCCGAGGCTAACCAAGAGGGGGGGTGAATTGGTTATTTAAAAATTTGAGAGCAATAGAAACAATCTTTTCGATGATTAGCAGCAGAAATAAGTAATCACACAAACGAAAAGATCAACCACAGATTTCACCCAAGAAGATAATCACAGAAAACTAAAGTGCAGAAAATAATCAGAAAGAATACACCAGATTTTATAGTAGTTCGATCGACTTGACCTAAGTCCACTCCCCGGAGCCTCCCCTCTGGGTATTGTACTAACTCAAAGTGACTCTCCTTCTACTCCCACAGCAAAGCGGAGAAGCCTGTACAAAAACTCCTTTCCACCGACACGGTGAGGAAGAGAACCTAACCTCTGATCCTTTCGCTTCCTCCTGAAGCAGGCAGAGAACCTCAAACTCCTTTCACTTCCTCCTAAAGCAGGCAGAGAACCTGAACTCCTTTTGCTTCCTCCTGAAGGGGGCAGAGAACCCGTCTTCTTGCGAACGATCCTCCCACAGAAGACACGGATAAGATGAGAGACGACGAATGGAGAAGACGACTCTGATCCTTGCTTAGAGAAATCTTTGTGAATCCCTCACAAACTCCCCCTCATAAGATCCTCTCTCTCTCTCCCAAACTCTCTCTCTCTCTCACAAACTCTCTCTCTCTAGGGTTTCTCTGGAAGGGAAAGTGGCAAAAGATTTTTCTTGTTGGAAGAAAATGATCTTTTACAGGAGGGCTCAAAATTTGCCCTAAATCTCAACTAGTCGGCCAATATCGTTCAGGACGATCGATAGATCGTCCTGTATAATCAGTTCAAAATCACCTGTTTCATCCTAGACGATCTGGCACTTCTGGACGATTAGTGGAAAAGGTTATTCAGATCATCCCGTACGACTCTACGATCATCTGGGATGATTAGTATAAGGAATTTCATCCAGAAGACCACTATGGTCGTCGAGAGAAACTAGTGCTGGATGACCTAATAATGACTTGATCGTCCATGACGATACAAATATCATCCTGTACGATTAGTTCAAAAAATGCCAAAATCATCATGATCACTGGTCTGGATGTACAACTGAAACACACTGGACGATCATGATCATCCCGGATGATGTGATCATATCAATTAAATATTAATTACTTTCCTTAATCACTAGACTAATTTAGGCATGATTATACTGGATTGTCCAGGATGATACATATATCATCCGAGACGATCAGATCAAATCTCTAAAAATAAAACTTACCTAACTTGATCTGGTGGCTGAGAATTTTTGATTTGAGCCTATTATCCTGTATGATGAATAGATTGTCCAGGACGATCAGCTTAATCAGACAGACTTAACTTTGGTCACCCTAATTAGGGTTTCTATTTTCACTTGATCATCCAGGATGATGTCAATATCGTCTAAGATAATCTGAACAAAAATTGAACAGAAACTCTAATTCACTCAAGCTCTCCCCCTGAGTGTGTGTGTGCAAGATTACTTAGCTAGGGGATCAGTTATATTATATTTGACTCAAGAAAAGGAAAATATTACATTTAGACACACTTGGACCTGATCTTGAGTTGGCTTGAGTTGCTTTTGATCTTTTGTACCTGAAATGGATTAGCCAAGTAAAACAGAATACAAACATGTTTGTCATCATCAAAACTGTATATTTTGAAACCAAATTTGCAACAAAATCTTGTGTTATAAAATTAAATGATATTTTTAATATTATTTCACTCTTTATTTAATGCAAATAGTTGTCAAATGTGTAGTTAAAACCTAGTGTAATGTATAACCTTGATGGAGGAATGCAAGAACAATTAAGAATCGTGAAATAGTATATTTGCATACCTGGATATAGGATGTAAAATATGCTAGATTCTTAAGGAGATAATATAACTGTAAGAGGTCAATAGATATCCTTTTTACTCCTACAAGTCGACAGAGATCTAGGAATGCATATGCTCTGATTCACATTAAAATAAGGATTTCATTAGGAAAAATTTTTAATTTACATTCATTAGTCCAAAACACTTTATTTAAATATTATCTCTATTATTTTACTATTTTTATTCAGTGATTGAATCTCCATAGCCAATAATTTTATTTCAATAGGATACTTTTGCAATTTGAGTAGATAGTAGTAGTTGATAGCTAAAAAGCATACTTCTTCTTGGGTTTGACACTACTCTATCACTTTGTTACTTGATTTGGCACTTATACTTACATATATTAAGTGGGATTTGTTATTTTTATATATATAAAAAAGGTTAAGCATTATTTAGGGGAGATAGAGCCTTAACATTTTTATAATTCAAAATTACACTCCATAGTAACTCCTCATAAAAATTACAAAATTACACTCCATATTTTTATAATTTAAAATTACAATCCACAATAACCCACACTCCATAGTAACCACATTTTAACATGTTTAGAGTAGAAGTATTTTATTTTTTACAAAACTTTAACTATATTATTGAATTAATTATATAGTTAGACCTACTTATATTTTTTTATTGCTTTAATCAGTAATTGTATATTTTTTTGTTGCAAGTTTTATAGCCACAGAAAGGAATTTTATCACTTGATCCTAAAATTGACAGAACCCTTTCTAAAATTCAAAAAACTAAGAAGATTTTAAAAATTACTGAACCTTAGTTAGAGTAAAATCATTCTAGATCTCTTAAAAATTATGCAAAACCTTTAGCAGATGGAATTCATCAGAGCATAAATATACCAACAATCCAAGCTAATAATTTTGATTTAAAATAAGTTATTATTCAAATGGTTCAAAACTGTCAGTTTGGGGGAACTCCTATATAAGATCACAATTTACATCTAGCCAGCTTCTTAAAAATTTGTGCAATATTTAAGCACAATAATGTCAGTGCTGATGCTATTAGAATTAAATTATTTTCCTTTTCTCTAAGAGATAAAGCTAAAATATGGTTGAATTCTTTACCTTCAGCCTCTATAACTACATGGAATGAGTTGGCTCATAAGTTTCTTACTAAATATTTTCCACCTTAAAAAACTATCAAACCTAGAAATGACATAACAACTTTTACTTAGTTTGAAGGAGAATCCATTTATAAGAGTTGGGAAAGATTTAAAGAAATACTTACAAAATGTCCACATCATCATAACCTGATTGGTTGACTATAAAAAAATTTTATAATGGATTAGTAGGATCTCTTAGAGCTATAATTGATGATGCATCTGGAGGTTCATTAATGTCTAAGCCATTTGAGGGAGCCTATGAATTAATAGAGAAAATGACTACTAATAATTTTCAATGGCCTGCTGATAGGATAAATCCTAAAAAATATTTGAAATTTATAAATATGATGCTTTATCAATCTTAACTGCACAAGTTTCAGTAATTTCTAAAAAAATGGATAACTTGAAGATTAAAAATAAGGTTGATGGGTGTGATAATTCAACATCAATTCTGAAAATTTTAGCATCGCATTGTTTTGACACATAGCACTATAGTGTAATCGCTCAAATTTTGAATAACTTTATGTTGATAGGAATGAGAAAAATACCCTTGAAAAATATTATTTTACAATTAGGAATCTAAGTACAAAATAAATCTTATGCTCTTAAAAAAATTGAGGATTAAATAGGGCAACTCGCTTGGTTTATTAATTATAAAAAAAATGGAAGAACAGTGTTGTAATATCCAACTTAGAAGTGGGTAAGATTTAGGTGATCCTTACAAAGATAGAGATTTATATAAAAAGGATGAACAAGTAAAAAATAAATCTTCAACAGAATAATCTGAACTTATAAAAGAACTTGAATGAGTAATTAGGAGGGTTAAAGAGAGACCACCACCACCTTTCCGTCATAGATTAATCAAACAAAATCTCGATAAGCATTTCTCAAAATTTTTAGAACAGTTTAAAAAATTAACTATTAATATACCTTTATCTCAAGCTTTAGTGATTTGGGATCTAGTATTAACCTCATGCCACTTTCTATTTTTAAAAGACTAGATATATGAGAGGTTCAACCTACTTCTGTTACTCTTCAATTAGTTGTAGATCTTTTACTTACCCTAAAGGAGTAATAGAAGATTTGTTGATTAAATTTGATAAATTTATTTTTCTTGTTGATTTTATTATTTTAGATATAAAAGAAGATAAGAAAATACCTCTCATTTTAGGAAGTCCATTCTTAGCCACTGAAAAAGCAATGATTGATGTACAAAAAGGTGAATTGAATATGAGAGTTCAGGATGAGGATGTTAAAATTGATGTACTTAAAACTATCAAATTCCCTCAATAGAAGAATAAAGATTGCTTTAGGGCTGATTTAGAAGATGTGGTAATAGAGAATTTTAAGGAAGAGTTGCTAGAAGGGGGATTATCAAAAGAGGAAGAAGTTGAAGAGAATAAAGAAATGACAGG
The DNA here is from genome assembly GCA_019925795.1 of Dendrobium chrysotoxum. NCBI lineage: Eukaryota > Viridiplantae > Streptophyta > Magnoliopsida > Asparagales > Orchidaceae > Dendrobium > Dendrobium chrysotoxum. The sequence goes on along the minus strand of CM034300.1, from coordinate 13,672,451 downwards.
AGAATAAGTAGTAAGGAATAAAACTTAATCAATGAAAATTTTGCATTGTTGAAAACATACTCTTTTGAGAAAATTTTAAAACCATCTATTGAGGAAGCCCCTATTTTAGAACTTAAGGCTTTACCTTGTTATCTCAAATATGCTTTTTTATTAATAACTCTACTTTCCTGTAATTATTCCAATAGATTCACTACCACATCAAGAAAGTGAGTTGATTAGGGTTTTAAGTAATTTTAAAAGTGTTGTTGGGTGGATAATTGCTGATATTAAGGGGAATAATCCTTCAATTTGCATGCATAGAATCTTAATGGAAGCTAATTCAATACCAAAAGCTGGCCCTCAAAGAAGACTTAACACTTCTATGAAAGATATTAAAAAAGAGATTCATAAATGGATGGATATTGGGATTATTTATCTTATTTTAGATATTTCTTGGGTTAGTCCTATTCATTGTATTCCTAAAAAAGGAGGATTAACTATTATAACAAATGAACACAATGAACATATACCCATTAGAACTAGTTTAGGATGGAGGATTTGCATAAATTATAGGAAATTAAATAAAACCACTTAAAAAGATCATTTTTTCTTGCCTTTTCTTGATCAGATGCTAGATAGATTGGTAGGGTGTTCATTTTATTATTTTTAAGATGGATATTCAGGATATCATCAAATTCCTATTATGCCTGAAGATCATGATAAAACTACTTTCACTAGTCCTTATGAAACATTTGCTTTTAGGAGAATGCCTTTTGGTCTGTATAATGCTCTTGCTACTTTTCAAAGATCTAGGTTGTCTATCTCCTCAAACTTAATTAAGTAGGGTATTGAATTTTTTGTGGATGGTTTCTCAGTATTTGGCACTACATTTGATTCTTGTCTTAAGCATTTAACTTCTATTTTGAAAAGTTGTGTAAAAATAAATCTAGTGTTAAATTGGGAGAAGTGTCAATTTATGGTAACGGAGGGCATTTTCTTAGGGCATAAAATTTCTAAGAATGGACTGAAATAGATATTATAAAAATTCAGGTAATAGAAAAATTACCCCCTCCTAATTTTGTTAAAGGCATGAGAAGTTTTTTATGTCATGCAGAATTTTAGAGAAGATTTATTAAAGACTTATCTAAAACTTCTAAACCATATTGTCAACTATTGGAGAAGGATGTTCCTTTTATATTTACTTTTGTTTATCATAAACCTTTTAATGCATTAAAATAATATTTGATTACTTCTCTAGTGATTATTACTCCTGATTGGTATTTATTTTTTATAGTAATGTGTGATGCTAGTGACAATTTTATGGGTGATGTTGTAAGAAAAAAGCAAGATAGGAAATTTCATGTCATTTTTTATGTTATCAAAATTTTAAATTCTACACAATGTAATTATACAACTAAAAAAGAAAAAAAAAAACAACTAAAAAAGAATTATTAGCTATTATTTTTGCTTTTGATAAATTTAGATCATACTTGATTGGCACTAAAGTAATTATTTACACTGAACATGTTGCTCTCAGATATCTTATGATAAAAAAAGACACTAAACTAAGATTTGTGTGATGGATTCTTCTATTACAAGAATTTGATGTCAAAATTTTTGATAAAGGGTACTGAAAATCAAATTGCTGATCATCTTTTTAGACTTTCTATTGAAACGTATACATTAAATGAAGATGAGATTAATAAAATGTTTTTGATGAACAATTATTTGCACTTGATGCAAACAATTCACCTTGGTGTGCATCATTATTAATTTTATTGTTAGTGGTCTACTTCCTTATGATTTAAATCCTAATCAAAAGAGAAAATTTTTACATGATACAAAATCTTATTTTTTGGATGAACCTTATTTATTTAAATCTTGCAACGATCAAATTACGAGAAGATGTATTCCTAAAGAAGAAATAGAATCAATCATTAACAAGTGTCATGACTCTCATTATGGGGAACATTTTGGAGAATTTAGAACTACTTCTAAATTACTTCAAACTAGATTCTTTGGCCTACTCTATTTAAGGATGTAAATGAATATATTAAAAAATATGATCAATGCCAAAGAGTAGGAAATATTATAAAAAGAAATGAAATGCATTTGAACTATGTTTTAGAAATAGAAATATTTGATGTTTGAGGATTGGATTTTATAGGACCGTTTATGACATCCTATGAAAATCAATATATTCTTATTGTTGTGGACTATGTTTCAAAGTGGATTGAAGGTGTGGCAACTTCTAAAAATGATGCTCAGACTGTGATCAAATTTTTAAAGAAAAATATTTTCTCTAGATTTGGAATGCCTAGAGTTTTAATCAGTGATGGAAGAAGTCATTTCTATAATAAAAAAATATAAACAGTCTTAAATAAATATGAAGTTTATCATAGAGTAACAACTGCTTACCATCCTCAAACTAGTGGTGAGGCTGAGATCAGTAATAGGGAGATTAAGAGAATCCTAGAAAAATGGTGAACTCAAATAAAAAAGATTGGGCGATTACGTTAGATGATGTATTATGTGCCTATAGAACTGCTTATACGACTCCTATTGGTATGAATCACTATAAATTAATTTATGAAAAGGATTATTACCTTCCCATGGAATTAGAATACAAAGCATTCAAGGCAATTAAAGAATTTAATTGTAATTTAGAAATGAAAAAAGAAAAAAATTGATATAGTTGAGTGAACTGGAAGAAATAAAAAGTGAAGCTTATGAAAATGCAAGGATTTATAAAGATAAGGTTAAAAAATGGCAAAATAAAATGATTCTTAGGAAATAATTCACTCTTGGACATGATGTTTTACTATTTAATTCCATACTTACCATAGAAAATTAAAATTCAGATGGTCTGGATCATTCACTATGGTAAGAATATTTCCTTATGTAACTGTGAAAATTAAGGATAAGAAAAGTTTACATATTTTTAAAGTGAATAGCCACATATAGAAACCTTATTTAGATGGGGATATTGATCAATTGCAAAATATCTAACTGAATTGGTTTCTCCTGAAACAAAATAATTGGTATAGTTTGGAAGAAGACTTGAAACTTAACGCTTATGCGAGGCAACCCACTTGATATGCTGTATATGGCGCCTAGTGCACTAGTTATCTTGTAATCTATGTTATGTTTATGTTATATTATTACATGTTTTATGTGCCTTTTATCATTTATATGAAAGCATGTGCAGTGTTAATTATTGTTTATGTTTCTATTATTAGATTTTATTGAAATTTCTCTCATGCTTACTATAATTCTTATATTCTGATTATTTATTAAACCTTAGTAAAAATGATAATTAAAAATTATGTAAAATTATGATGATAATAATAAAACTTTAGATCATAGTTCAAATGAATACTATTTATACTTCATAAAGTGGAAAAAAATTAATAATTAATTGACTTAGACAATTTTAGTTATTGCTTCACTTTGAAATTATAAGTTATACCTTTATGTATGAATTTTTGAAATAAAAATGAATAATTAGAATTAAAGATTAGATATGAGTAGATTAAAATTAAAAATCATAAGCAACCTGAATTTGAAATTGGTAATCTTATTTAATAATTACATTAAATTCATTAAGATTGTAAAAGGGTTCAAAGCAAAAATTCATATTCAAAATCATTAAAAATGTACTCCATAAAAAATAAAAAAATAATGAAAATAGTTCTAAAAAGAAAAAGAAGAGAAATGAAAGAAAAAAAAGAAGATGAGTACATTAAAAAATTAGTATCAGTCAAAAGCTAAGAATCCGATTGCAATCTTATTCTTAAATTCATAAAGGATAAAATAAGAAAACTAGTATAAATAGTGGTGAACTAATAATAATTTTAATTTTAACTACTAATGTATCTAATCATTAAGTTACATTATTTACTTTAAAATTCAAAAATTAATAATTAATTCTATAACATGTGAACTCAAATTAAGCAATAATAAGGATGATTGATTAGTATAATTATTAGCATTTTTTCAAACTAAAATTATAATCATATTCATTTTTTCTACTTTTAGACTGTGATGTATTATCCTATGTTTTAGTAACTTTAAATTATTAGTTTTTACTTTGGTTAATAGTTTAATCAGAATTACAATATTTTTATTTGCTTGAGGATAACTAAGAGTTTAAGCTGGGGAGAATTGGATAAGTATTAATAATGTATTATTTTATGTGTTAGATTTTCAATAAAAATGTGTTACTTTACTTGTGTTGTGTAGAAAAGAGACAAATAAGGCATAAAACTCTAAGTCTCATCTAGCGCCATGGTGTTGGATAAATCAACGTCGTAGCGCTATCATAAGCACCTCTAGAGCACTACAACATTGACATGGCAACTCCAACCTCTCTGTTGGACTACACTACAGTGTCAAAATGGTCAGCTTTATAGTACCATGTTCACTGTCTTCAAGTGCCGCAATGTCACAATCTATCACACCTCAACGCTCAAATTGCCATTCCAGTATAGCAGTGTTCAAAAGTTAGCACTGTCATGGTGTAGTAGTTGTAACTTCCAAAGGATATAATCTATCAACAAAATGATGTGACTGTTAACTAAATAACTGATCCACATCAGCAAGCATTACAATAGAGCTATAACAGTAGCACAACAGTATTAATTTATTTTCTGGGTGCAGTAGCACCGATCTTTCAAGCTCTACAGTGCTAGTTGCCTATGTTGTGTTTTCTTATAAATAGTCATTCTGTTATGTTTGTAAGGGAGTTTAGTCACTTGTATAATTTTAGTACTTTTCAGAGTACTTCTTTAGATCTCTCTTAAAGTCGAATCTAAGAGAGAGTAGAGAAGTATTAGATACAATCATTAGAGTGTTTAATCAATGTTTGTTTAAGTAACTCCGTATGTTAAGGAAAAAGGTGTGTAAACAAGATGCATTGATCCTTCTTGGTGATATCATTTTCTTGTATTTTCATTCTTATATGATTTCAAAGAAAATGAGTTTTCTTAACTTTTCTTCCATATCTGGTAAATTCTTTCATTTTGGATTGATAATGTACAGAATATATTAAATACTAATGAAAATTCTTGTGTTATAAAATTAAATGAAAATTTTAATATTATTTTGCTTTTTATTTAATGCACATAGCGGTCATATGTGTAGTTAAAATCTAATGTGATGTATAACCTTGATGGAGGAATGCAAGAACAACTAGGAATATTAAAATAGTATGTTTGCATATCTAGACATAGGATGTAAAATATGTTAGGTTCTTAAGGAGATGATATAACTGTAAGAGGTCAACAGATAACCTTTTCACCCCTACAAGCTCGATAGAGATCTAAGAATGCATATGCTCTGAATCACACTAAAAATAAGAATTTCATTAGGAAAAATATATAATTTACATTCACCAGTCTAAAACACTTTATTTAAATATTATCTCTATTATTTTACTATTTTTATTCAGTGATTGAATCTCTGCAACCAATAATTTTATTTAAGTAGGATAGTTTTGCAATTAGAGTAAACAATAGTAGTTGATTGCTAAAAAGCATACTTTCTCTTGGGTTTGACACTCTACACTATCACTTGATTCAATATGTATATTTGTATATATTAAGTGGGTTTTTTTATATATCAAAGAAAACCTAATCATTATTTAGGGCAGATAGAGCCTTAACATTTTTATAATTCAAAATTACACTCCACAGTAACCCCTCATCAATATTTTATAACACAATAATCTACCAAAAAAAATTTTGACGGTATATCTGTTGGAAAAGCCACCGATTTTGTTGTTGATATTTTTGTTGGACTTTTATCTATCAGAAATGCCACCAAAAATAATGATTTTTCCTATTGTGTCACAAACAGAAGAGATTCTCATATCTTTAATAGATGATAAAAATATAGAACTACCTTTCCTCCAAAATCTATCGACATCTAGAGCATAAATCAAATAAGAAAGAAAGCTCCTAATTCTTTGAAATACAAAGCTATCACCATTTCGATACAAAGTCACATTCTTTTTTAGATAATTAATATGAGCTTCATACAAACTCATCCACCCAAAATAATAATGAATGTAAAAATAGGCAATAAAATTAAACCAAATCTCCAAATTTTCTCAAAAAACTTTAAATCACAAAAATGAATCCCTATTATCTATCATTCCATTTTCTATAGGCAAAACTACGAACAAGGAAATATGTAATAGTAAGGAAGGAAAACTAAGTGATTCAAAATATTGCTCTGATATAAAAGAATGGCTAGCACTAGAATTGAATAAAATATGATAAGAAAATGTAGAAATGTAAGCCATAGCTATTACAACATCCAGACACTCACTGGCCTCTTATTATGTCAGATTATCAACTCATGGATGTAGTGGAGTCAAAGTAATATAATTCCCTACACCCCATAAACGTCCAAAATACTAACCTTCTATTGATGAACCATCACTCCTATTACTAAAAATTATAGAATGTGATTAGGGTGGTATTTTCCTTAGCCTACCCACTGCCGGCTACCCAAAACTATTAGTTCTCCAGTTAAAATGTCTATTAGAGCCACCCTATGGAAACTCAAAAATCTTGTGTCCCTACTGACCATGGTAAAAATACTGGAACAATGCTTTATAATATTGACCACTATGCCTCCTTCCATAATGCTAGCATAATGGTGCCCCACTAACCAAACCTCTAGAGCTAGCAACAATGCCTCTATATGATGTAAAAGAAACCGCTACTAACTGTCCCCTCTTTCTGAACTCACTAAGTCCAAACCTACTCTTCTTTCCAAAATGGCCACTACCAACTATCTCACTAGTGAACATCTTCCTACTCGTATATATCATTATTGAACTGCAACTAAATCAGCCTCCATCCTCTTATCCCTCAAGATAAATTGAGAAAAATTTGTAATATCCTATGTGGAAAAAATTAAAATGATGACCACTGATTTGTGATTTAGTATTTTTAAAATAAAATCTGCATAATTTATATTAATTACCTCAAAAGATAAATTAATAATCATATTATCTACTTGAGAAAAGAAATAATTTATTTTTGTATTCGAATTCGGCATTGGGGATATGAAATTCATCATTAAGAATACAATTCACATACACCTATCATTTTAAATATGAAACTAACTCAGGATTCGCTTTAATCCATGTTTAGAAGATTTTCCCCTATTTTAGCAAACTAAGACTTGGTTTATTTTATACTCGGATCTTGAGTTCCTATATAGGCAAGCCCCTATACTGAATTATATCTCCGAAGAGAAACTTTTGATTAAAGTGAAGATTAGACTCATTTTGGATTTAAAATACATAAGAGTTACATTATATACTTTGAAAATACTAATCACTCCCTCAAAAATATCATTAAATTTTATAAAAATACCTTTGAATACATGATATTCTTTTTATAATAGAGTTTGAGGTGCACAAATACCTCTAGACTTATGTTTGCTTGGAATACACTGCCAGCTAACAACCTAATACATAAGCAATCATCTTAGATGTAGTGTACAATATAATCAATTATATCTTAAGAGATCAAAGGAGTAGATCAGACTCTGAATCAGTGACTTAAGATGAGTAATTTTGACTTTACGTTCAAATGACACTGATGAGATGACACACTAAAAACTCTATATTTTATCTTATTTAATTATCCTAACTAAATTTTCTAACTTCTAAAATGTTTAAAAAATTTTGGTAGCATAATAGCCCTGTACCAAAGGAAAAGTGATAGTATCCTCCAAGCACATGAGTGCCCCGCTACCTTGCCCCCATTGGGCATAAGTGTTTTGGTTTAACGTTCATTACAAAAATAAAATATGTGTATGTATGCATGAATAGGTAATGGGGTTAGTGTAAACGATACCCAATGTTATATCATCTTATAACTAGCATACAGGTTCTTATAAAGTCTAGAATATATATACTGAGGAAAGCTCAGAAAGATTTTACCCACTAATGTAAACTACCACCCATATGATATAATTTATGATGCAATATAATAAAAAGAGACTATGTATAAAAGAAAATTTATTTATTAATTGATTTGACAACTTACAACAAACTCAAATTCTATAGAATAAAAGGTGGTTGGGCTCCACCATAATAAACTTGGGTTTATAAGCCTACCATATGTATAGAATCAAATACTTTTGCTTGAGGTCTTCGAGCTCTAAGTCTTCTATGGAAAAAGAAGAAAGTATCCTTCAAGGGGGAGAATATCGTCTTTTGGAGCCCCATTTGTATGTATAAGCAGGTACATTTGATTCTTTTACAACTCAAGATGCTGTACAACTCGATCTATATACAATCTACAATTTACAGGGACTCATATATATATATATATATATATATATATATATATATATATATATATATATATATATATATATATATATATGCATCATTCCTACATACATTCTATTTTGACTCTTGCAAGAAATACAAAGCATATAAATCATTAGGCAGTTAATATAAAATATGTAGGAGCAGTTGTGTAATAGCCTAATGCTTCTAATGAAGTCCTTAAAGAGCCTAGGTGAACCATCAAGAATTAAAATGTATGACATTCAGAATTATAGAAATATAAATAAATAAATGCATGGTGCTCTCCAACCAAAGCACCTGGCAAGTAATTCAAACCACCGGCCTACCTAGGCTAAAGTTAATTATCCTAACAAACTATTTAAGTGTGAGAAGTAGGCTGTATGGCTTTGATATGTCCTATAGGAGTTTAATGTTTAAGTTGGATAAGTTTAAAGTGTTTGTTTATTAAGGCCAAAAAGGGTTTATTTAATTAATGTTTATCTTATATGAATTTGGATTTTATTATTTGAGTTTTAAAAATTGAAGTTGTTTATTTAGTTTTAAAATTTTATAAATTAATAAACCCCAAGTGTAAGGGTTACTAACTTACAAATCCTAAGGCTTATAACTATAATGCATTTATCACCCATATAGGATATATAATCACATGAAGCCTTTAAAATCTATTTATAATTTATTAAGGGATAGAAGAGGGACCTTTTAAATTAATACACATGCCCTCCTAGTAGAATTAAGCATGATGTATAAGGTCAATGTTTTATTAATATTTGATTAAGAGTAATGAATTTAATACAACCATGCCTTCCACAAGTGGAGGCAAGCATGCTGTATGAATCCCTTAATTGGTTATTAGTTTATTAAAAATATCCTAATCAAATGTTTTGAAGCCTTCCTAAAAGGAGTCATGCATCACATAAGGAGATTGTTAGGTGATTTGATGTGCATTACAGGCTTTGAATTTAATGCTAAAATGCCCTCTAATGGAATTAAATATTAAGTATAAAAGACATTATTATTTAATTAATTGTAATTATAAAATTTATTTTAATACAAATAAATTTTAATCAAATAAATTATAATTAATATTTTTATTTAAATTTTTGTTGATTTTTTTATTTGTATTGAATTATTTGAAAAGTTTAATTAATTATTAATAAATTATTATAACATTTTCTTCAAATAAATTTATTTAAACTCAATTTAATAATATTTGATTTTTGTTTTATTTTATTTGAATTTATTATGTATTTTTGAATTATATTCATTATTTTTATTTAATTATATCAAAATTTGGTTATTAATTAAAATTTAATTAAGGTTGAAATGGATTTTTATTTTCTTTGATTATGGAAGTGAATTACAAATCAGTAAATATTGATTAATATTTTAAAGGTTTTTTATATGATTTATTATAGTTTTTATGAAGATTAAGCCTTAATATAAAGGGTTATTTAGATTTGATTAATTAGGGATTTCAAATGGTTTGAGATTAAAAATAAATTCATCCCTAATAGATATCATGTCACTAAGTTTATAGTGTTTGAGTTCAATCCCTAATGGATGTATGTGAAGATCCTTAAGATTTTTCTAAGTTGGAAACATGCCTTAATTGTTTTCCTTAAGTGTCCTTACTATTCAAATGGGTTGGGAATCAAAGTACCTAACCCTTACAATAACACACATCATACACATGAAATTTGTGTCCTAGTTCTACATGAGTTAAATGCATTGAATTTCAAATTATTTAAATAAAGAAATGATCTAAACATTTAAAAATTTAATCAAGGTTAAAGAATGATTTAATTAAGGCTAGAAAAACAAAGGATGTGGATAACTATCTGATTATTACCTGCCAAATTTGAATGAAATTTGATGATTGGTTTGTGTATAATTTGAGAAATATGCAAAACAAACTAACTGAAATTAGGGTTAAATAATTCATCAAATGACCATACAATTATTTTTATTGGATAGTGTTGTTTGAGCTAAATCCATATAGTATTTAGTCATAATTTTTGTCCAAGTATTTTATTGGTTATGATTTTCCAAAGTTTCTGTCATGTAAATCATCTAATAAAAGATTTAAAATGGGATTTACACAGCTGGCACTAACGACTTTACATACAATGGGAGACTTTTGGCTGACTTAGATGGCGACGGTCAGCTGACTCAGCCACTTACTAGTGTAGTGTGAGGATGAACCATCAGTTCAAGCGTGAGATGAAATGGATGGGTAGGATTCAATCATGTAGTTTAGAGTGAGAGGAAGCGGTTGCAATGCATTCCAAAATGGCAAAATCAGGACTGATCGAACAAATTGTCGTGATTTCATCTTCCCCACGATTAGCCAAAAACCTTAATCCCATCTTTCATTTTAAACTGTTTGTTTAATGATCTAAATGATATAAATCTTTAAACATAGGTAAAATCAGTATAAAGGAAGAGTGGAGAAGGATTTTTTATGAGCATAGATACATTTTTGTAATAACTATTTAAAATCCTAATGTAGAACCTAGGGTTTAGATTTTACTTTCCTATAGAAGGTCTCAGAGGATGGATTTGGAATTATTTTTCTCATTGAGAGCTGAATAAAAAACTTCCTGAAGACTATACTATTTGAGATGGACAAATTTCTTATCCTTCATCAACCGTTCCATCGGTTGGGTCCAAAATGCTTGAAAATGACTGCAGAGTGTAGAGGAGTCTCTGCGATTGAAAAATGAAATAATAATCGCTCTAGAGATGCCCTAAAGACTAAGTATTCTCTCTATGTTCATTTGCCACCTTTTCCTAATCCAAGCATTTCGGCTGCAAGGGACTGCTGGGGTTGCTCAAGGATATTGTTGGATGAGCTCCACCAATCCTAAGCAGTTAGGGGACAGATGAAGTGGTTGAGTGAGCGGATAGTGAGAGGTTGTCCCTCTTACAAGGAGGGGACCACCAATGCCAAATCAAGCCCATTTGGTGGCTCAGATGAGCTAAGGCAAGCCTTAGAAAAGTTCTAGAATCAATTAGTATATGATTGGTGAGCTCGCATGGGAGAGAATGCCATATAAGCTAGGGTTTGACTAAATGGGGGTTCCTTTAGCTCTTTATTGATTATTTGACCATCCAATGGGTCAAGATGATTGGGATGACCTATAGGAAAGTTGTCCATGACACTAGAGTCAATGCCAAAGGGCTTCGAATAAAGATTTAAGTGTTTGAATGTTCGGTTAAGAGTAAAGGTGGGTTTGACCATTATTGATAGGTTGACCAAGTTAAGCCACTTGGGGTTCGACTCAAGGTGGTGTTTATCTTATTAAATATATATATATAATACAATAGGCTAGAAGGGTTAGATGTGTTTGGTTTGAATGTATGCATGACTCAAGTTGACCTAATTTGACCAAGCATGGGTTTGGGTTGAACAAGTCAGCTAATGACAAGATAAGAGTGATCAAACATGTCCATTTTATTAGGAGTGATGTTTAAAGATGTTTGATGGAAATTAGATATGATTTGTAGTTTGATTGGTGTTGATTGTGATTTGAAAATGATTGATGTAGAGTATAAGCAATGATCAATGATTGATTGAGGTATGGATGAAGGTTAATTGTAGAGGGTGATTGAATGTAAACAAGGGAGATGTAGATCAAGATGACCTCACACAAAAATGATGTCAACATCATGTGCTAGCAACAACTTTCTCAAAGCATCTCAAAGTCCCTCTATAAACCTATAAAACTTCTCCTCAGGAGTGTCAATCAACTATGGAGCGTACCTGGGGAGAGTAGTAAACTTAGCCTCGTACTATGTCACTAATATATTCCCTTGGATTAATCTCAAAAAAGAACTCTATAGCAATCTCCTAGAAGATTAAGGTATAAACCATGTCCTGAGTGTCTTCATAAACTCCTCCCAAGAAATTAGAGTGTTTATATGACCTTGAAACTTCTCCTTATACTAACCCAACCACCAGCATTCTGCCTTACCATTTAATAAAAATTCAACTAATGCAACTCTCATCTTAGGAGGACAATGCATTCCATCCCAAGTACTATATATCCTCATCTGTGAATCTTTAGATGCCCTTGGTTTAATAATATATAAAAGTATGGGTTATTGTAATCTCATAAAATTCTATAAATATTTATCCAGGTCATTAGATTAGGCACCAAAACTAGTGTATAAGCCTCACCCACCAACTATGCTACTAGACTTATAATATAAAAAAATGTTGCAAATCTAGACCTGGTCTTATGATTTTAATGATAACAAATATTATTGGATTCTTTACTATACTATCTCCAACTATTATTATTATTGCATATATGTTTTCTTGTGCATTAACATTTTAGGTCCACCGTATACTATGCAAATTGATCAGCTAAAGACTGGGTAGAATAGGGTTAAGTATCCTGAAGAGTCTGTATTTTTGCTATTATTTATTTCTGTATTTCTTAAGTCATGTTATGTACTTGGTGGATGCAAAACTTGGTGATCATGCACATACACACTCAATGGAGTGAGACAGTGAGAAAATTAGGAGTATAATTTTCAAAACTAATTATACTATATGATCAGCTATTTAAAAAATTATTAAAATAACTAATTATGATCATTAAAGCCAATTGAACTAATCGTACTATATGATCCATATCATATAGGATGATTAGTTGAAATCAAGATCTGAGCAGCCAATTATAATTTAGGAAATATTTTAAAATTAAAAAATTATGCTAATTATCCAATATGATAGGTATTGTACTAGATGATATACTTAAATTTTACCTAAATTAATCCTATAATTAAGGAACAATTTTAGGTTCATTGATCCAGCCAGATCGTACAGGACGATTGGAACCAATCTTACTATACGACCTGATCTTTGCATGAGATGATATTTATTCATCGTAAATCATACGGGATGATAATCCAAGCCATTTAAAATAATCATACTAGATGATGCTTTATATCATACTAGACGATCAGATCAGTCAGTTGAACTGATCGTATAGTGCCTTACACTTCATACAATACTAACAGGGTAATTTAAATCTGTTGCAAATCTGGTTTCAAAAAGTATAGTTTTGATGATGACAAACATGTTTGTATTCTGTTTTGCTTGGCTAATTCATTTCAGGTACAAAAGATCAAAAGTAAGTCAAGCAAACTCAAAATCGGGTCCAAGTGTGTCTAAATATAATGTTTTCCTTTTCTTGAGTCAAATGTAATGTAATTGATCCCCTAGCTAAGTAACCTTGCACACACACACTCAAAGGGAGAGCTTGAGTGAATTAGAGTTTCTATTCAATTTTGGTTCAGATCGTCCTGGATGATATTTACATCGCCCTGGACGATCAAGTGAAAATAGAAACCCTAATTAGGGCGACCAAGTTAAGTGTGTCTGATTAAGCCGATCATCATGGATGATCCATCCATCGTATGGGATGATAGGCTCAAATAGGAAATTCTCAGCCGCCAGATCAAGTTAGGCAAGTTTTTATTTTTAGAGATTTGATCTGATCATCCCGGATGATACGTGTATCGTCCTGGACGAGCCAGTACAATCATGCCTAAATTAGTCTGGTGATTAAGGAAAGAAATTAATAATTAATTGATACGATCACATCATCCAGGATAATCATGATCGTCGAGTGTATTTCAGCTGTACATCCAGAGTGGTGATCAGGACGATTTTGGCACTTTTTGAACTAATCGTACAGGACGATATCATTATCGTCTTGGACGATCAAGTCATTTTTAGGTCGTCCAGCACAAGTTTCTATGGACGACCAAAATGGTCTTCTAGATGAAATTCTTGAATTTACACTAATCGTCCCGGCCGATCGCAAAATCATACGGGACGATCTGAACAACCTTTTCCACTGATCGTCCAGAAGAGCCAGATCGTCCAGGCTGAAACAGGTGATTTTGAACTGATCGTACAGGACAATTTATCGATCATCCTGGACGATTTTAACCAACCAGTTGAGATTTAGGGTAAATTTTGAGCCCTATTATAAAAGATCTTTTTCTTCCAATAAGAAAAATCTTTTGTCACTTTTCTTTACAGAGAAACCCTAGAGAGAGAGAGTTTGGGAGAGAGAGAGGATCTTGTGAGGGAGAGTTTGTGAGGGATTCACAAAGGTTTCTCCAAGCAAGGATCAGAGTCGTCTTCTTTGTTCATCGTCTCTCGTCTTGTTGGTATTTTCTGTGGGAGGATCGTTCGCAAGAAGATCCGGGTTCTCTGCTCACTTCAGGAGGAAGCGAAAGGAGGTCAGGTTCTCTGCCTACTTCAGGAAGAAGCGAAAGGAGTCCGAGGTTCTCTGCCTGCTTCAGGAGTTTTTGTATAGGCTTCTCCGCCTTATTGTGGAAGAAAAAGGAGAGTCACTTTGAGTTAGTGCAATACCCAGAGGGGAGGCTCTAGGGAGTGGACATAGGTCAAGTTGACCAAACCACTATAAAATCTGGTGTGTTCTTTCTGATTATTTTCTATACTTTAATTTTCTGTGATTATCTGCTTGGGTAAAATCTGTGGTTAATCTTTTCGTTTATTTGTTTACTTATTTTCGCTTCAAATCATTAAAAAGATTATTTCCTGTTGCTCTCAAATTTTTAAATAACCAATTCACCCCCTCTTGGTTAGCCTCGGGACTAGTTCATCAGGGCTTAACATCTCTATCAAACTTTTAAGTGGTATCCCATGAGCTCCTCTGTTCAGTTAGATAAGGATTCAAGTGGAAAATCTGTTGATCAGAAGAAGTATAGAGGAATAATTGGATGACTGCTTTACCTGACTGCTAGCCGACCTGATATCATGTTTAGTGCTTGTCTTTGTGGTAGGTTTCAAGCTGATCCTAAAGGGTCCCACCTGACTGCTATTAAGAGAATTCTTAGATATCTTTTAGGGACCCCAAACTTAGGAATCTGGTACCCTAGGCACATCACCTCTTTTGAGATTATTGGATATTTTGATTCTGACTTTGCAGGATGTAGGGTGGATAGAAAGAGCACTTCTGGAACTTATCAATTCATAGGATAGTCTTTAGTCTCCTGGTCTAGTAGAAAATAGAACTCAGTTGAACTTTCCACTACTGAAGCTGAGTACATTATCTTAGAAAGTTGTGTGACCCAAGTTCTTTGGTTGAAGCAACAAGTCTTGGATTTAGGATTACCTGTGGGCAAAATTTCTATTATGTGTGATAATACTAGTGCCATCTGCATTTCTAATAATCCAATCCAACATTCTAGAACCAAACATATTGATATAAGGCATCACTTCATTAGGGACCATGTTACAAAAGGGGACATTAAGCTACATCATATAGCAACTAAAAATTAGCTGGCTGACATATTTACTAAACCACTGGCCTTTTACTCATTCTGCATTTTAAGGACCAGATTAGGTGTGATTGACATAAATGCTTGATTCTGATGACTACTGATTTCTGATTTATCTGTTTTTTCATTTTGCTTCTGTTAGTTAGCTGTTTGATTTGATTATCTATTTTTTGTTGTTGTTGTTTTTCTGCTGATTTCTGTTTTAGCCTTGGTGTCAGTTTGAGTTGAGTATTTATTTTGATGTGATTTTCTACTAGTTTTTATTTACTGGTTCATCTCTTTTGTTTACTATTTTATCTCCTTCAAAATCAGATCACTGCTCACTACTACTGATAAACTGGATTTCTGACTGAGAGTTTTACCTTATTTTATTTGGAAGCTGGTAAGCAATGATTGATTCCACTGGATCTGCTAAAGGGAAGAAACATTGATGATTGTTTCTCTTCCTCTAACTCCTTTAATGGTGTATTATTTCTTTTGGATAAAAATCTTCTTCAAAATTAAAAAGTTAGTTTTTGAAATAGAGATTTATTTTATCTTCCTACAGTAATCTACCTCATATGAATAGTGTTTTCAAAGTCCTAAGTCATTATTATGATTTTCTGAACCAAGTGATTGCACTTATCATACGGTGTATGGTTTTTGTTTTATGAATTACTCTTCCTTATTGTAGAGAGTAAGCTTTGTCGTCTCTTATGTCTGGAAGGTAATTCTACAACTGAGATTTTTTAACGATTTTGAAAGGGAGAAAGCCTACAAAAGATGTGCAAAGAGCGCCAAAATGAAAAGAGGCACAAAATTAGCCCAACCTGAAAAGATGCACAATGTCGCCAAAAATTGAAAGAATATATAAAGTGTATCAAAAATCAAAAGATGCACAAAGCACCAAACAAATTGAAAGAAAAAGGCGCATAAAATTAGCCCACAAAGAAATCAGCTTTCTTCCCTTTCAGATCTTTAAATGTCTTAGAAAAATCTATGCACCCTTAATATTTTTAAAAGCTTGACATAAAAATCATGATTTCTGATTTCTTACTTTGCAATACTATTATATCAGATATTTTTCTGGAACGAGGCTTGAAAGGATCTCTTTTCGAATCTAATTTCTTTTCTTCTGAATTAGATTTTTGTTTTGAAAGGGATTTGCATCTATAGGTGTCCGAGGTGAGAGTTACGACAGTCGATTTTTTAACTTTTTCTGGATTTCAGCTCTGTCGATCGTCTTCTTATTGGTTTTTGGATTTAAAATCAAGGAAAAATTCTGATTTACTGGAGCAGATCGATTCAAAAAAAATCATTATTTTTTGTGTTCTTATTTCGAGTTGTATTTACTTTTCTTTTATTTTTCATTTTATTGTAAGTGTTTTTGGGATCCCTGATCTTTCATATCCATCCTCCATCTTTTTCATTTTTTGTTCACATCGTCCTGGACAATCCCCTCATCATCCTGGATGATCTCTTCATCCTGAACGATCCATACATCATCCTGGACGATCCCTCCAAATCACCCCCACTCTGATCATACTACTGAGATGCATCAATTATTAGTGATCATCCTGGATGATCCTTCCATCGTCCTGTACGATATGATCCATACTTCCTGATCCTGATCAAACGGCTGAGGATGAACCAATTATTATTCATCATCCCGGATGATCCACCTCATCATCCCGGATGATCCACATGTCAGCAGTTGGACGATTCAAATTTGGCCCGTCCTGTACATTTATTGTATATCATCCTGGACGATCCACCTAATCATCCTGGACGATACTTTTCATCAATGGTCATCCGGCTTGACTCCTCATGATGATCGCCTGTCTCTAATCATCCTGGATGATCTCTGATCATCCCGGATGATCCGACTGCCTATCATCCTGGCCGTCATAATTGCCCATATCGTCCTGGACGATCCTGAGATCATACGGGATGATCCGCCCGATTTCTATTTAAACAGTCATTTTCTTCAATTTTCTTCACACCTCACCTTCCATACATCCTCTCTTGTGTTTTCTAATGGCTGGTGGGAAGCGATCTAGGCAAAAGGGTGCGAGCTCCTCACAAGGAAAAATCGATACCTGCTTTCCAAATGCAGCCGATCAGGCTGCGTTCGAACGATATCTTGAAGTGGGAATCACACAGTCCAAAATTATAAACCCCCGCACTCTTACCTACCCTATTTTAGATCTATTTGCGCACACTTCCCTCACCTTCATCCTCACCCTCGCCTTCCCATTTAGCCTTGAACTTCTCCAAGTCTTCTTCGCAAATCCTCGCATCACCGCTGACTACTCCACCCTTCGCTCCTATGTTAATCAGCGGCCTGTAGAACTCACAGCCCAGCACTTTCATAATATCCTTCATCTCTCTATCATTGGCGATAAACTCCACACCCTTATTTTTGATCCTGATTATGATTGGAGTGTCACTAATCACTTCCTTAGAAATACCAATGCACCCTACCACGACAACGCTTGCACTTCCCTCCTTAAGGATGCCCGTACCATTCAACATGTCCTTCGTTCCTCCATCATCCCAAAGGCTGGGGATCGCATTCACATCACCCCTTTACTGTCTCTGACCACCTTTACATCATGGCCCACCGGGATTTTAATGCTAGTGATATTCTTTTCAGATATATCGAGCATCTGACTACCATTAGGGATTTGGGCCATAGACGACATCCAAATCTAGCTTTAGGATACATCATTGCATATGCTTTGGAGATAAAATATGATCTGCAATATCCAGTCCCTCCCAATGTCCCTCCTTCCTACTTCACAAATAATTCATTCCATGTACTCCACAGTACCCAACTACATCTGGAGCCCGCCCCGGATGTTGAGGAGGAAGAGGAAGAAGTTGTTCATGTTCCTACTGCACCGGATGCACCTGCTCCCCTTCGTATTGCCTCCCCTTTTGATCATCTGGTGCAGTGTTTTGACTAGTGGGAGGCCAGATTTGATTCTTATGTTGCTGCACAGGAGCAGCAGCACACTGAGGATCTGCAACGCTTTAATGACTATGTTGCTCAACAGCAGTAGCAGCACGACCAGAACATTGGCTGGTTTGGAGCACACTTCACTGCCATTCATAGTTACTTTATGCCACCACCACCTCCTCCTTCTGATCAGGATCCACCTCCATTTTAGTTTTATGTTTTGTGCTTTTTTCTGTCTATACTATTGTGTCTGTTCCTTCTCCTTTTTTATGATGTCAAAAGGGGGAGTTAGTTGTAGTAGTTTTTGTTTTATGTATTGATCTTATTTTTTGTTATTTATTTCATTTATAGTTATTTTCCTGTACTGCTCAAGTTGTTCAATAAAATTTGGAAAGATATTTATTTTTTGATGTGCGTTGGTTAACTCCTGGTTGTTTTAATTAAAATTACTGCACTAATATTTTCCATCATAAAAAGGAAGAGATTATTGCAAATCTAGTTTTAAAAAGTATTGTTTTGATGATAAAAAACATGTTTGTATTCTATTTTACATGGCAAATCCATTTCTGGTACAAAAGATCAAAAGCAACTCAAGCCAACTCAAGATCGGGTCCAAGTGTATCTAAATGTAATATTTTCCTTTTCTTGAGTCAAATATAATGTAACTGATCCCCTAGCTAAGTAACCTTGCACACACACACTCAGGGGGAGAGCTTGAGTGAATTAGAGTTTTTGTTCAATTTTTATTCAGATCGTCATGGACGATATTGACATCGTCCTGGATGATCAAGTGAAAACAGAAACCGTAATTAGGGTGACCAAGTTAAGTCTGTCTGATTAAGCTGATCATCCTGGACGATCCATCCATCATACGGGATGATAGGCTCAAATTAGAAATTCTCATCTGTCAGATCAAGTTAGGTAAGTTTTTATTTTTAGAGATTTGATCTGATCATCCCGGACGATACGTGTATCATCCTGGAAGAGTCAGTACAATCATGCCTAAATTAGTCTGGTGATTAAAAAAGCAATTAATAATTAATTGATATGATCACATCATCTGGGATGATCATGATCATCCAGTGTGTTTCAGCTGTACGTCTAGAGCGATGATCAGGATGATTTTGGCACTTTTTGAACTAACCGTACAGGACGATATCAGTATCATCCTGGATGATCAAGTCACTTTTAGGTCATCCAGCACAAGTTTTTCTGGACGACCAGAGCGGTCTTCTGGATGAAATTCCTGAATTTACACTAATCATCCCGGCTGATCGCAGAATCGTACGGGACCGTCTGAACAACTTTTTCCACTGATCGTCCAGGCTGAAACAGGTGATTTTGAACTAATTGTACAGGATGATCCTGGATGATTTTGGCCTACTAGTTGAGATTTAGGATAAATTTTGAGCCCTCCTATAAAAGATCTTTTTCTTCCTTTATAGAGAAACCCTAGAGAGAGAGAGTTTGGGAGAGAGAGAGAGGGGGAGTTTGTGAGGGATTCACAATGGTTGCTCCAAGCAAGGATCAGAGTCATCTTCTCCATTCATCGTCTCTCATCTTGTTGGTGTTTTTTATGGGAGGATGGTTCGCAACAAGATCCAGGTTCTCTGCCCGCTTCAGGAGGAAGCGAAAGGAGGTCAGGTTCTCTGCCTACTTTAGGAGGAAGCGAAAGGAGTCTGAGGTTCTCTGCCTGCTTCAGGAGGAAGCAAAAGGAGGTTAGGTTCTCTGCCTCACCGTGTCGGTGGAAAGGAGTTTTTGTACAGGCTTCTTCATCTTGCTGTGAGAGCAAAAGGAGATTCACTTTGAGTTAGTGCAATACCCAGAGGGGAGGCTCCGGGGAGTGGACATAGGTTAAGTTGAACGAACAACTATAAAATCTGGTGTGTTCTTTCTGATTATTTTCTGCACTTTAGTTTTCTGTGATTATCTGCTTGGGTGAAATCTGTGGTTGATCTTTTCGTTTATGTGTTTACTTGTTCCTGCTGCAAATCATCGAAAAGATTGTTTCCTGTTGCTCTCGAATTTTTAAATAACCAATTCACCCCCCCTCTTGGTTAGCCTCGGGACTAGTTCATCAGGGCTTAACATCCCTATCGAACTTTCAAAAACAATCGTATCGGATAGTCTTGGATTATATTATATGATCATTATTGACAGAATTGAAATTTTGGGCTTTTTATAAACCCTTATATTTAATCTCTCTTAATTGACTTGTTTCAAGTCTTTGGCTGTTGAGTGTTCTAGAGAGAGACCTTGGAGAAGAAATCTTGGGGAGCTTTGGGAATAAGAAAGGTAGCTTATGTGTGAGGGAGAAATCGTGTGAGGGGTTCACACAGTTGCTCTGAGCAAGTGTCTTGCCTTGTTTCGTTTGAGTGTCTTGCAAGGTTTCTTGGGTGGCTCTGGGAAGAAGACCATCAGCTCGAAGATCATCGAGGTTCTCTGCCTTCATCAGGAGGGTGAAAAAGGAGGTTAAGGTTCTCTGCCTTCATCAAGAGGGTGAAAAAGGAGGTCAAGATTCTCTGCCTTCACTAGGAGGGTGAAAAAGAAGGTCGAGGTTCTCTGTCACACAAGGTTGGTGAAAAGATTGTAAGGGCTTCTCCACCTAGCTATGAGGGCTAAAGGAGAGCACTAAAATTTAGTTCAATACTCAGAGAGGAGGACTCCGGGGAGTGGACGTAGGTCACTGTTTGACTGAACCACTATAAAATTTCTGGTGTATTTTTTCTAGTTTTTCATTTACAACAATTTACTTTTTGGCATTTTTTTATCTTGCTATAGATTGCATAATAGAAATTATATGGTTAATAACATATTGATTTAATCTATCAACCATCATCATAATTAAAATCTTGTTGCAAAATTTTTCTTCAACATTTAGTGATAATTGTTGTTATTTCTAAGTTGTTAAAAATCCCAAAGTTAAAACGTAAGTTTGTGTTTTATAGTAAGATTCTAAAAACTACCGATTCACCCCCCCCCCCCCCCCCCCCACCTCATGGTGCGCATAGGGTAGTTCACCTAGGATTAATATCATACATCGAACTTTTTATTGGTATTAGAGTGGTTCTTGGAATTCATGATTTTAAAATCCCCAAGTAAAGATCTTATGGCGCATTTTGGTAATAAAAATACTACAAAAAGGTATTCTATAACCCGTTCACCTCTGTTTGAAAATATTCCTTCTAATTTTTGGAAAATTTGCATGTCTACATTTATGTAATCTATTAATTTTAGAATTTGGTATATGATTCAAACTTGTTATTCACTTCCATCTCGAATAGTTAATGGAGTTAAAATAGATGCTCCTTTTACTTAATGGAGTCATTAGGATAGAGAGCTCGCTGAATTGAATGCAAAATGTTTGAATTACTTTTTTTGTGCTTTCAACTATGAAGATTATATGAGAATGTCTACTTGTACTACGGGAAATGAAGTATGGGATAGATTGTGCATCACATATTAGGGAACTAGTGAAGTCAAACAATCTTAGTTGAATATTCTACTGCATAACTAAGAACTATTTCTCATGAAAACTAGCGAGACTATATCTTAAATGTACATTAGGTTCACATAAATAGTAACATCCTTGCATGCATTAAGTGGAGAAATTTCAAATGCTAAAAAATTTAACAAGATTTTATGATGCCTACCTATTGCTTATGATGCTAAGGTCGCTACAATTTTTGAATCCAAAGATTTAAATATGTATTCAATTGATAACTTGCTTGGCTCGCTCATTACCTACAAGCAAGGTGTGAGTTAAAGGTTACTTGATACATGTGATAAGAAGAAGGAAAAGATAATGGCCTTAAAAATAGATGACTCAGATAGTGACAGCTCTAGCTGAGTAAGATGATGACATTGCGTTGATAACACATCAGTTTAAGAATTTTCTGAAGAAAAAGCAAAAGTGTCATCAACAACAACAATGGACCAAATGTAAGAATAGTGGAAATTTTAAAGCATCATCTGACACAATTTATTTTGAATGCAGGAAATCAGGAAACCTGCAAACTGACTACCCCAACCTTAAAACTCACCCAATCAAGGGGAAGGGTGAAAGACAAAGTTCATAATGGGGAAGTAATGGACATAGAAAATATTTTGGGCTGATTCCACCTCAAAATCGTCTGAACAAGAAGCAGAGAATGAGGTAATAAATCTGTAATGATAATCTTGATTAGTTAGATCAAGATGAGGTATGCCAGTTATCTCATGATGAACTTTTTATTATATCTAAAAAAATTCTTGATTCATATAGGAAGCTAAAAAAGGTATATGCTAGCTTGAACATTGACTTTTCTAATTTACAAAAATAGCATGATTGTCTGATAGTTGAACATTCTACTTTAAATAGTCACCACATATTATTACTTGATAAATTTGATGCATTAAACAAGAGGCATACTGATGTAACCAATGCATATGAATCCTTGAAAGAAAAGCATATTGAGATAGAAGATTCATTCAAACAATTAGAAATATGTGCATTTGAACTAGATAATAATAATCATGAGTTAAAATTGGAAGTTACAAGCCTTGAAAGTGCCAATTAATTCTTAAGAGAAAAAATCCATGCACTTGAAGAAAATAGAACACCGCTAATTATAACACAATGGTATAACCCCACATCACTGCATGCATTATACCTCTATGAAGAGGCATCACACCTAACATAGATTAGTGAATCCCTTTCCTGGTGTTAGGTGTCATTCTTGTTGCATGCTAGGTCACATAACCCACACTTATATAATACACCATAGGACACATCTAGTTTGGAAGCCCAAATCACAAGCACCATAGCAAAGCATGTATACAAGTCATTCATCAAGGCATAAGCTAGAACCCAAACTCACTTGGGTTACCAAATCTAATATCTAATTGACTTTGTAGGAGTGCTCTCATAAAAGGCCTAGTGAGAGCATATGGTATCTAAACAGTGGATGTTCAAGGCACATGATTGGAGATTTGAAGCAGTTCATCATGCTGGAGGCCATATCAGGAGGCAAAGTCACACATGGAGATAACACTACCAAGTAGTGGGCTCAGATATAATTGGAAACTCAAAAAAATTTCTTAATTGAGAATGTTTTATTTATTGATGGTTTAAAGCATAATCTTCTTAGCATTAGTTAGTTGTGTGACAAAGGGTTTGATATTAAATTTCTATCCATAAATTACATGATTAGTTTGAAAGGTAAGTTGGTTTTAAATGGGAAAAGATTTAAGAATGCTTATATGTTTGATTTAAATTGCATTGAATATTTTAATTCTCTGTGCTTAAAAACCACTATTAATGAATCATGACTATGGTATAGGAGACTATGTCATGCAAGAATGAAGTCCCTTAAGAAGATTACCCAAAAAGACTTAGTTAGAGGCATACCCAAGTTGGATTTCACTAAGGATCACCTATGTGATGCATGCCAACTAGGAAAATAAGTTAAATCTTCATTTCATTCAATCAAGGACATCATTACCTCTAGGCCACTAGAAATTCTCCATATGGATCTACTTGGACCCATTAGTACAACCATCTTAGGAGGAAAATTATATGGTTTTGTGATTGCTGATAATTATTCTAGATTCATTTAGGTTAGATTACTAGCACAAAAGAGTGAATAATTTATGGAATTTAGAATATTCTCTACCTAGATACAGAGGAAATTAGGATGTGAGATATCGAACATTCATAGTGATTATGGTGGAGAGTTTAAAAATGAAATTAGGAAGAAGAAACAAAGATTACCTGAGGGATTGAATCCATTGACCTGGGAGATAGAGTAGAACCTCAGGAGCCTTTGCCTAGAAAATGGAGATACTCATTTAGTCACCCTAGGGAACTTATCCTTAGAGACCCATTTGAAGGTGTTAAAATTAGGCATGGACTTAGAAAGGAGGTTATTCATTCAGTAGTTATCTCAATGGTTAGTCATTTAAACCCTAGGTGATGAATTCTAGATACTAGTAATGCAAGAAAAATTAAATTAATTTGTTAGGAATGAAGCATGGGAACTGGTTAGAAGACCAAAAGACCTGAGTGTTGCAGGAACTAAGTGGGTTTTTAAGAATAAAATGAATGACTCTAGTATAGTGGTTAGCAATAAAGCTAGATTAGTAGATCAGCGGTACAATCAGATTGAAGGAATTAATATTGAGGAGACCTTTACCTTTATAGCTAGACTAGAGGCCATTAGAATGCTACTAGCATTTGCTTTCTTTAGAGGATTCAAGCTATGTCAAATGAATGTTAAGATTGGATTTCTAAATAAAGTGATTAAAGAAGATGTGTATGTTGAGCAACCCCCAGGTTTTGAGAATTCTCAATTTCTCAATCATGTATTCAAATTAAAGAAGACATTATATGGGTTAAAGCAAGCACCTAGAGCTTGGTATGAGAGGCTGAGCACTTTCCTTCTAAAGAGAGTCTTTGTTAAGAGTACTATAAACACCACCCTGTTCCTAAAGAAAGAAGGAGAAGATCTGCTCATTATTCAAATTTATGTTGATGATATACTATTTGGATCGACAAATAAAAATCTTTGTGATAAATTCTCAAAAATAATGAGTGAGGAGTTTGAGATGAGCAAGATGGGAGAGCTTACCAATTTCCTTAAATTTAGTGTGAAGTAAAGGGATGATGGAACCTTTCTTAGCCAAACAAAATATATCAAATATATCCTTAAAAAATATGAGATGGATAATGCTAAGGCAATCAATACTCTCATGAGCTCTACTATTCAGTTAGACAAAGATCCTAATGAAAAATTAATTGATCAAAAGAAATACAAAGGGATAATTAGATCACTTCTTTATTAGACTGCTAGTAAAACTAATATCATGTTTAGTGTATGTCTCTGTGCTTGATTTTAGGCTGATCCCAAAGAATCTCATATGACTGCCATTAAGAAAATATTTAGATACTTATTAGGCACCCAAAACTAGGTATCTGGTACCCTAGATATAGGTTATCCCTTGAAATAATAGGATATTTAGACTCTAACTTTGTAGGATGTAAGGTAGATAGGAAAAGCGCTTCAGGAACCTGTTAGTTCATAGGCCAATCATTAGTTTCTTTTTAGTTGAAAATAGAATTCAGTAGCGCTATCCACTGCTGAGGCAAAATATATTAACGTAGGAAGCTATGTTGCTCAGGTCTTATGGCTAAAGCAACAAATCTTATATCTTGGACTACTTGTAGGCAACATTCCCATTATGTGTGACAATATTAGTGTCATATGCATTTCTAAAATCTAATTCAATACTCCCAGACCAAACACAGATGTTAGATATCATTTCATTAGGAATCATGTAACCAAGGGGGATATAAAGTAACAACATATAGCTACTGAAAATTAACTGGCAGATATCTTTACAGAATCCCTTGCCTTTGAAACCTTTAGCACCTCGAGGACTAGACTAGGTGTTATAGATCATGCTTGAATCAGGATGATTTGGAAATTGGAAATATAAATATTTTTATGTAATTTGCTTTTATTCTTGTTTTGTTATTGTTATTTATTATCCGACTTTTATGTGAATTTTCACTTTTTCATGTCTTTTTATGAAGTTTTCTTTATCATCACACAAAAACTAAAAGTTTAACACATTGTATTGTACAATCTCACATCATACTGTATGATATTCATAAAGTTTCATATCATTGCTCATAACACATCCAACAGCTCTAATTGATCAATTATTGGTGATCGTACTATACGAACACCTAATTCATTCTATACGACACACATAGCACTAGGCATTAAACAAATTGAATTTGGTCGGTATGATATTGAAAATCATATTATATTATACAAACACCTACTCGTATTGTATGGTCTGACAAGTCAATGATCGTCCAAGCTGACTCCTCAGGATGACCATCTTCACACTGATCATCTAGTATGATTCTGATCATACTGTATGATAAGACCAACTTTTAATTGATCAGATTGGATGAATTAAATACACCATATCATACTATACCATACAACATCGTACTGTATGATTGGGCTGATTTCTATTTAAAAGGAGAGAAAATAAGTTTATTTCTTCACTCAAATCCTTTCAAATCTTTCTTCCTTTCTCCCTAAGTTTTTACTCTTTGCAATGGAAGGTGGAAAGCGACCAAGAGCTCTTATAGAAAGCTCCTCTCGATGACCAGTTGTTCCCCTTTTTGTTGAAGAAACAAACAAAGAAGCATGCCATCATTACATGGTTGCTAGTATTACACCTTCTAAAATCATAAATTAGAAAGTTTTAAACTTCCAGGTACTCACTCTCTTCGCTCACACCACCCTTCAATTCATCTACCCATTCAACTTCGAGCGCCTCTTCAAATTTTTTGTAAGTCTTCATTAGATACCAATTAGGCACCCAAAACCTAGGTATCTGGTAACCTAGATATATCTCATCCTTTGAAATAATAGGATATTTAGACTCTAATTTTGTAGGATGTAGGGTATATAGGAAAAGCACTTCAGGAACCTGTTAGTTCATAGGCCAATCATTAGTTTCTTGTTATTAGAAAATATAATTTAGTAGTGCTATCCACTACTGAGGCAAAATACATTACCGTCGGAAGTTGTGTTGCTCAGGTCTTATCGCTAAAGCAACAAATCTTATATCTTGGACTAGTTGTAGGCATCATTTCCATTATGTGTGACAATATTAGTGCCATCTATATTTCTAAAATCTAATTCAATACTCCCATACCAAACACATAGACATTAGATATCATTTCATTAAGGATTATGTATCCAAGGGGGATATAGAGTTACAACATATAGCTACTGAAAATTATCTGGCAGATCTCTTTATATAATCCCTTGCCATTGAAACCTTTAGCACCTCGAGGACTAGACATAGGTGTCATAAATATTCATGCTTGAATCAGGATGATTTGGAAATTGGAAATATAAATATTTTTATGTAATTTTCTTTTATTCTTATTTTGTTATTGGTATTTATTATCTGGCTTTTGTGTGAATTTTCACTTTTTCATGTCTTTTTATGAAGTTTTCTTTATCATCACACAAAATCTAAAAGTTTACCACATCGTATTATACGATTTCACATTGTACTTTATGATATTCATAAAGTATCATGTCATTGCTCATAACATTTCCAACAGCTCTAATTGATTAATTATTGGTGATCATACTGTAAGAACACCTAATTCATTCTATATGATATACGTAGCACTAGGCATTAGACAAATTGAATTTGGTCGGTATGATATTAAAAATCATATCATATTATATAAACACTTGCTCGTACTGTATGGTCTAACAAGTCAATGATCATCCAAGCTAACTCCTCGGGATGACCATCTTCACACTGATCATCTAGTATGATTTTGATCATACTGTATGATAAGACCAACTTTTGACTGATCAGATTGGATGAATTAGATACATCATATCATACTATACCATACAACATCATACTGTATGATTAGCTTGATTTCTATTTAAAAGGCGAGAAAATAAGTTTATTTCTACACTCAAATAATTTCAAACCTTTCTTCCTTTCTCCCTAAGTTTTTACTATTTGCAATGGTAGGTAGAAAGAGACCAAGAGCTCTTATAGAAAGCTCCTCTCGATGACCAATTGATCCCCTTTTTGTTGAAGAAATAGACGAAGAAGCATGCCATCATTACATGGTTGCCAGGATTACACCTTCTAAAATCATAAATTTGAAAGTTTTAAACTTCCAGGTACTCACTCTCTTCGCTCACAGCACCCTTCAATTCATCCTTACTCTTGTCCACCCATTCAACTCCGAGCACTTCTTCAAATTTTTTGTAAGCCTTCAAATCAATAGAGAGGGCACTACCCTCCAATCATATGTCAATAGAAGGCTCGTAGAAATTACTTACCAAGACTTTGACCAATTCCTACATCATTCTACCACTGGAAAAAATTTCACTCTTTAGCCTTTCTCCTTGACTATGATAGGATTCTTGTCAACACTACTCTTAGGGAGATGTCAGTAAACTACCACATTCCTCATGTTAACACCTTAGCTCAAGATGCCAGAATCATTCAAAAAATCCTTCGCAATTCAGTCATTCTCAAATCTGGTGATAGAATACACCTCTTCTATCACTCACTATATATTTTAACATAACTAAAATTGATTTTAATGAAGCTAATTTTATTATTAGATATCTTGAAAATCTTACCCGCATTAGAGATCCCATAAATAAATAGAAGCCAAATCGTTTATTAGGTCACATCATTTCTTTTGTTCTAAATTCTAAATATAATTTCTAGTTCCCTGCACCACTAGACCATCTTCCAATTTTCTACTCAAAAAGCTCCTTCCACATTCTTCATAGTGCTCGTCATTGAGATGTTCAATATGTTGACCCCGAGCTAGAGGAGGCAGAGGGAGGTCTAGCACCAGCACTTGTTCACCAGACCTCTCAGTACGATGCAAAACTTTAGAGATTTGATCAATGGGAGACTTGCTTCGACACCTACATAGTAGAGCAACACCAGCAACATGAAAATGATATGGCTTGGTTTGGATAGAAATTCACTTCCATTCATCTATATTTTCAACCACCACCTCCCCCTGATCAGGGACCTTCTTATTTTTAGAGTGTCTTGTTTTAGTTTTTATGTTTGTATTATTTTCTATTATTATTGTGATGATTGTTTTATTTTTTGGTGTTGTGTTTGGTTGATCTCTTTTTTGGTAATGTCAAAAGGGTGAGTAGCCTGTTGTTGGTATTATGTACTTATTGCTCTGTTCACAACTTTTCCTTTATTTTCTTGCTTATTTTTTGTGTGTACTTTTTATTCCTCATTTTAAAATTAAAAAAAGAATCTCTCCTTATTTTAAAAATACAACTAGTAAGGGGGAGCTTAGGTCATAACAAAAATTTATTTGAACTCAAAATTAATAATATTTGTTATCATAAAAAAGGGGGAGATTATTATAAATCTTGACCCAAGTCTTGTGATTTTGATGGTAACAAATATTATTAGATTTTTTATTATGCTATCTTATGTTATTATTATTATTGCATATACATTTTCTTGTGCACTAACATTTTAGGTCCACCATACACTATGCAAATTGATCAGCTAAAGACTGGGTAGAATAGGGTTAAGTGTCATGAAGAGTCTATATTTTTGCTTTTATTTATTTTTACTTTTTTTAGTCATATCATGTATTTTGTGGATGCTAAACTTGGTGACCGTGCACACACACACTCATGGGAGTGAGATAGTGAGAAAATTAGGAATATAATTTTCTGAACTCATCGTATTGTATGATCAATATCGTGATGTATGATCCATTATTCAAAAAATCATTAAAATGGCTAATTATGATAATTAAATCCATTTAAACTAATCATACTATATGATCCATATCATACAAGATGATCAGTTAAAATCAAGATCTCAGCCGTCAATCATAATTTAGCAATATTTTAAAATTCAAAATTTGTGTTAATCGTACAGTACGTTAGGTATCGTACTAGACGATATAATTAAATCTTGTCTAAATTAATCCTATAATTAAGAAATAATTTAAGATTAATTAATCCATTTAGATCATATAAGATGATTGGGACCAATAGTATTGTACGACCCAATCTTTGCATGGGATGATATTTATTCATCGTATATCATATAGGACGATAATCCAAGTCATTTGAACTAATCATACTGGACAATGCTTTATATCATATTGGATGATCAGATCAATTAGCTGAACTGATCATATATCACCTTACACTTCATACAGTACTAATAGGGCTATTTGAATAGTCATACCTTACGATCTTGGATCATACTATACGATCAGTGTCGATAGAATTTAATTTTAGGGCTTTTTGTGAAGCCTTATATTTAATCTCTCTTAATTGACTTATTTCAAGTCTTTGGTTGTTGAGTGTTTTGAAGAGAGAGCTTGGAGAAATCTTGGAGAGCTTTGGGAAGAAGAAAGGGAGAGCTTGTGTGTGAGGGAGAAGTAGTGTGAGGCGTTCATATGATTGCTCCTAGCAAGTGTCTTCCCTTGTTTCCTCAGGGTGTCTTGTTGGATTTCTTGGGTTGCTCTAAGAAGAAGACCATTAGCTCAAAGACTGTTGAGGTTCTCTTCCTTCATTAAGAGGGTGAAAAAGGATGTCAAGGTTCTCTACCTTCACTAGGAGGGTGAAAAAGGAGGTAAAGATTCTCTGCCGCATGGGGTTAGTGAAAATATTATAAGGACTTATATGCCTAACTCTAGCGGCAAAAGTAGAGACACTAATATTTAGTATAATACTCAAAGCGAAGCACTCCGGGGAGTGGACGTAGGTCATTATTTGACTGAACCACAATAAACATTTTGGGGTATTCTTTCTGGGGCAATTTACTTTTCTACATTTTTTATTTTGCTAGAGATTGCATGATAAAAATTATATGGTTAATGATATATTGATTTAATCTATCAGTCATCATCTTAATTAAAATCTCATTATAAAACTTTGCTTCCATATTTGGTAATAATTGTTGCTATTTCTAAGTTATTAAAAATTCCAAAGTTAAAACATAAGTTTGTGTTTTACGGTAAGAATTTTAAAACTACCAATTAAACTCCCCCCTCTTGGTGTGCCTAGGGTAGTTCACCTAGGATTAATGTCCTACATCAAACTTTCAAAAATGACCTCTGAAGTAATCATAGGAGCTATACCCTAAACCTTAGAAGCCTAACTACAAATTTGACTATTGGTCATATCTAGATTTGGGTGATCCATCTCAAAAATATTGAACAAAGTTGTATGCAACACATGTATATGAAAATAAATAAAATGAGCACCCAAAATTATCTAGAATCATTTCACTCTTCTATAGATTAAATTCTATTGCTCTATTATGATTTGCTTCTCCATTCAAAGTTTTGATACAAAAAAGCTTGTCACGACCCGACCCAATATGGCCTATAATTACACAGGTTATACCATGCCCGATTGTTGCAAGAATAAAAAATTGATCCCAAGATTCAGTTGAAGAAGTGCTGAGAAAAACTAAACTTCTAATTTATATAACACAAAATCACTACTGAATACAATTTAAAATGTAAGACTAAATCTCAAAAATAATTTTTCTATGTATCATCCAAAAATATGTGTATAATCATATATTTATCTACAATAGGGCTTGGAAATAGAAAGTATATTAAAATAAAGCTAAGCCTACAAAAATGAAATTAGCCAAAAAACATACCTACAGTATACAACTTACTATCAAAATACTCATTTTGCTCCTAACCCTTTACCTGACCTAAAAATGGAAGCAAATGCAAGAATAAGCTAACATGGCTTAGTAAGGTATCATAGCCTAAAAAATGAATCAATAACTCCAACCAAAATAATAAAAAATATTAATAATAAACAGAAGTATTGTATAGAAAGCTAAAACTAAAATATATACTGATACTTATCTTTTTATTTTTATTTAAATAACTACTGAAATTGTATTAAAACTAACTAAAAATAAATAAACATTTTACAGTAAATATCATAATAGCTCTTAGGTTCCAATTTCCAGTATATACAAACAAATAATAGAGTCCTATCTCTTTTCCAATAGAATCTCTTATCTCCACCAACAGAATCACTTCTCTCTACCAACTGAACCACTTCTAAGGGAATATCAGAACAGCCCTCATGCTCAAGAGTATTTATCATATAACAAATAACAAAATTCTTTCTCGCCACCAATAAAATCTCTTCTCTCCGCTAATTTAAATAATTCAATCATAGATATTGAAAATAAAGTGCATTCTACACTACTGAAATAATCACAGTATTGTTGTATGAGTATAAAAAAGCTCTAAAGGCTGTCTTCGCTCAGTGTTCTATAGTTTACCAAAACTAAGATTTTATAATTTCATAACATTACCAAAGATTGTGTATAACAATGTTATAAATCTTTAACTAAATAAAAGTGCTATTTTTAGATACCAAAATAAATTTTAAAATTGATAAAATAGTTTCCTTTCAAAATTACCCGGTAGAAAATCTTGAATAAATACTCAAATCGACCAGAATAATCATACCAATAACATATCAAAAGTCACATGGATAAAAATTATTAAAATTTGATAAAACTACAATTTTATAAAACTAAATTATAAATTTGATCGAAAAAATCCTAAAAAATATCAAATTATTAAAAATTGAGATAGACAAAATATATTCTACCTCAATTCCAGCAACTTTATTAATTGGGCCAACAACTAAAAAGGCTCACAATCACCCAAAATGGACTTTCTCCCACTATAAAACCCTCTCTCTCTCTCACTCTCTCATGTGGATGTGCTCAATTGAAAAAGATTGGAATGAATAGTGGATTTGGATATTTTTAAGTACAAAATTTAGCCCAGTGGGTAGGCGCCATTGTTTGAGTATTATGGCACTAGTTTATGTTTAATTTTCTCGAGCTCCCAATGTTGGGGTGCTATTATTTAAGCACTAGGGCACCATGTCCAGCGTCAGGATGCCAGATAACACAACACCAAGGCGCTCCAAGCGAAAAAAAATCAAATTTCACCAATATGTATTCCAATGCCTAGACTCTACTCCAGAATATATGTAGACCTTTTTCTAACTCAAATCTTTTCCAAACACATACAAAAGATTTCAGATTATAAGTATGAACATTATTAATTGATTATAAGTATGAACATTATTAATGTTATGAGACATCACATTGGAAAGTATTTGACTTATATTATTCAACAAATAGTTTTTTGCAAATTTTTCATGATGAGTAAATGGACCTTGAAAATATTTTAATCTTTTTTTTAGATGAAGTTTTATCATTTTCTTTTCACAATTCTTTGGATATATGTTCTATTTGGACATATGCTACTTTTTGGATTCAAAGTTTTAGTTGTGTTTGAGTCAGGCTGAAATGCATGTAATACTCAAACTTTCATTGAATCTACTGCCAATCCATTATAGTTAAAAAAAAATTTCTTCTTATCATACTGAAGTAGTTGCTCATCAATTGGACATATAAAATTAAGATGAAATCATTCTCTGTCGTACTCTATTCTAGATATATTGTAATGTCAAAATTAAATTCCACATCATTTACTTTACCATATTGTATTCTTGTGCTGCGCCACATTACTTTTTGGTGTCTTTACTAAAGGTAATTTCATCGAACAACATGACTATCATTATCTTCAAATTTATCATTGATATATCATCAAAAATTTATTTTGATTGGGCATGAATCCCGAGGAAAATTTGAGTTGGAACTTTTGAAATTAAATCTTAGAGCATTCGAGCTCCGATTTCAGTAAACTTATTGTCGAACTGAATGTCTCGAAAAGACGAACCCAACAACACCAAATTTAACCCAATCCGAGCTCAAATGGGCCCAAATCAAAGACCCGAAGCGTATTAAAAATATTCGAAACATAAATTGAATGATCAAATGATTTCCAAATGTGATATGCTTATAGTCGACCCGAGCAGCTTATTGAAAAGAATCCAACAAGTCTAAGATAATTGAATCTTGATATCATTAAGACACTCTATAAATGATCGACGATCAAGGGAGTCGATATCGACCGTCCATTCCGAACACTCCCAGCATATCCTTGATCTTCTCTCTATATACTGGCCATATCATTCCCAAAAAAACTATAAATAGACCCCTCATTCTTCATTGAAGGGGACCCAAGCATGGAAGAGAAAGGAGAGAAGGAAGAAAGAGAAACTAGAATTCTCTTACCACCAAACTCCTCCTCGACCACCACCCAGCCACCGACTATCATCGGACTTCTACCAGGCGATCGATTGATGCTGGACTTTTGCCCGACCATCAGCTGTTACAGGACTACTGCCCGACTGCCAATCGAAGCCAAATTTTTGCCCGACCACTAAACATCGTTGGATTTCTGTCCGATCTCTATTCATCACAACATTTCAACCTGATTGTTGAGTGTTGTAATTTGATTATCCTCAAGTTCAAGGATGAACTAGTCATTTGTAATCTATTCAAACATTAGTGGAATCATTTCAATTTAGCATGGCCTCATGGATTTTCCCTTCAGGGTTTTCCACATAAAAAATTTTGGACTTTCTTTTTCTCTGTTTGTGTGCTAGATACTCATGCAATGCTAAGACATGAAGTTTTTCATACTTTACTGTAATAAATATTCTAGCCTGTAATAGTTTAAAGCTATCTATGGGAATATCAATCTCACTATTCTATGCATTACTTCAATGGCTAATAGGCATAGCAATCAAAATATGGGAGCCTCCTGCTCCAACATACACCAATCTAGGAATCAGTCTCTGAACCAGAGACACCAGGCGTCTGCCTCTCTTTTCCCTAATGGGTGAAATCCTACTAGGGAAGGAACATCAAGGCCATCCCTGGATGTTCGCATCCAAAAAAAGGAGGAATCTCATAATGAAATCCTTCAAATTTTATGAGAGACCTGATAACCAACACTAGTATAACAAGAGGAGATTCTTCTCCCTTAAGATCCACCACTGGTCGAGGATGTTCAACCTAAACATCTTCATGCAAATATTCTTCTTACTCAATCAAGGGGTCACCCCAAGTCACATTAAGACATCAAGCTTGTTGACATAACTAGCTTTACTCATCCTTCTCACCCTGACCATCCAGAACATATTCCTCCGAATATCCCTAAGGACTTGGCTCAACCTCATGATGATGAGTTTCCATATAATGCCCTACATCATGAACTGTGATGATTGGTCTGAGAAGAGTTCCCCATGAGAGGTGGAAGGTAACCTCCTTATCAATGGAATTTTTAGGAATTATCACCCCTGACTGAAGCCATCCATCCTTCAACATCCCATTTTGACAGGCTTCAAATTACTTAGCTTAAATTCCTATGATGGAACTTCTAACCCTTATGAATATATCGATCACTATAGAACCATCATGCATATTCAGCACGCCTCAAATACCCTCCTATGCCATGTTTATTGTTGACCTCATTCTTGTGTGAGGTCACTAGGACCTACCTGGGGCTCCCAATGGTGACCTAATGATTGAGGGATGTCCACCACTCAATCATATAAGTCCCATTCAAAACCCAAAATCCAATCCAACTTCAAAAATCCAGTCCAAATTTAAGGTCAGGGACTTAGGTCCTGAAACCCTTCCTGTGTGAACTTTCTGTCACCTAAAAACCCAACCAAATGACCTCCAAATCATAATCTATCAGTTGCATATTGTCTAGACATGTTTCTAGGACCAAGCCTCCAAATTTGAGCTCAATCCAATACTTATAACCCCAAAAACTGAATCTTTTCTCAAAGGCTACGAAACCTTCAAATATTTACGACCCATGCCACTAGACCCGTCACCTAGTGGAATTTGACCTTGGAGCCTCCTCCAGACCATTTAATCACTTCCAGACTTTTGACATAAATATATTAGACATTAACATGCATCATTCTGGACTCACCTTGACCCATAATTAACCAGAGGTCAAAATGACCAAAATGCCCTTAAGGGGGACTTTTGGACTTTTGACCAAAATTTAACATGGTTCAACTCTTTTAACCTTTGAAACCTCTCTTAATGAATCTTATATGATATTTGAGACTCATTGAAACTCAAACCATTCCTTGGTTTGACCTGGTTGACCAAAATGCCCTTAAGGGGTTTAATGGGTTAATCCAACCCATTCGATCAAATTAATCCCTTAAAATTTTCAAATCCTCCCAATTAGATGTCTTGAGTATTCCTAAGCCTACCATGGGTCAAACCATGTTCAAGTTGACTAAGTCAACTCAGCAAAACCTAATCAAACTAACTTGAGCCCTCACATTATGACTCAAGCTCAAATCTACTAGACTTAAACCCATCCAAACTACTCCAATCAATTAGCATTGATATGTGGCTACCACCTCAGCAGTCATGTTGACTGTTTGATCAGTCAAACAGTCAAACCAAGTCTCCATAGGGCTCTTAAGTGGACAAACTCTTCCAAACATTGATCTCTTGCTTCATATATCAAACCCAAGACATCCTACTAGATTTTTGAAGCCACCTAGATGCCACCTCATCAGGCATCTAACCCTTGACTAGTCAAGATAGTCAACTCAAAGCTTTAGACCATTCCAAAATATTAAATCTCATATTTAACATCATAGCCTTTGGTCTAAGCTGCTGTGGAGTTGTTATTTAAAGGCTAAAGCTCTCCTTAAGTTCTCCAAACTGAGCTCAAGGCTTGGTTTTGCCTTAAATGGCAATGGTCCCCCCACCTCTTGCCCAAAGCACCGAATGGGAGAATGGTTTGGTCTAGGCTTTCCCCCTACCATCTAACCACCTTAGGGACATGTGGCAGTCATCAAGGAGGGTCTCCAGTCAATCCCAGTTATCCCTTTAGCTCCAGCACACATGAATAGGGCAATACCTCCTTTTGAGCACTCATTATCCATCTCACACTCTCTCTCTATTCAAGCTCTCCCAGACCTAACCCTCACTTCATTTGAGCTCTCAAGCAAACCCTCAACATTTCCCAAGTTCAATCCAACTAGTAAAATCCGTGAGTGATGAGCTTCTGCCACCTCTTTCTTGAAGTTTGTCCAACCTGTCTAGCTCGTGATCTAGATGTTGGAAGCCCTCGATTCCTTCTAGAAGATTATTCATGGACAATCTACAAGCTCAACAAGCTATTGAACATCAAAAACCATTCACCCAATAATGTTAAATCCTTAACCCTAGCTCCTAGATCTAGGGTTTAATGCGTTTGAAGTGTGATGAATTTTTAAACAAAAAAATAACTTACTTTCTCTTCTTTAATTACATTTTATGATTTTCCAAAGTTTCATTCAATTTACTCTACCCTAAGTTATGTTTAGAAGGTTTTCTAAGTTTAGGTTTTCAGTTATTCATGGGTAGAAGATGAAATCACAGCCGTCCATTCCCTTTATTTTGATCAAACGGTTGTGATTTCACTCCAGATCATGCATAAATGTACTGTACGATCTCACAATCATATAGTACAATCACTTGTATGACTCTCACTCAGAATATGCATAAAAATCATACTATATGAACTTATGTCATCTGGTACAATCTTTTATTCACAGAAACGACTGAAACTTTGTAAAATCGTCAAAAAGTCATATCTTGTCCAAATTTGACGTTCTTGGGCTCGTTGGAATCATCTCAAGCCCAAATTTATTTTAAAATTTATTTCATTAAAATTGAACCACTAGATTTTAAGATATTATTTTTTTATTAAAAATTGAATTTCCTTGATAACTCATAATCCTGTGATCCAATTTAACTCAGATTTGGTCAGGGCATACTTGGGGATGTTCCTCACATCCCAAATTTTTCTTAGACCTTATTCATGACTGTATTTTGGCAAATTAAATTTTTAAAGCGCTAGGTCATATTTTGACCTAAAACTTTAAAACTTCATTTCTTTCAAAACACATAGAAATAGGCTTTAAAATTTTTATGGTATATGTGTTTCGCTGTAAGGGCTAGAGACACCAAATTTTGGACCTATTCAAATATTAGCATCACTTAAGGAAAAAAATTATGGATCAAGGTCTAGGAACTTAGAAAAATTATAGGAATTTAAATATGCACCCAATAGGGGTGAAACTTGAACACAGTAACCTTAATGATATCATGTACCCTAGGTTTAAATTCCACTCAATTTGGAGGTCATTAGGTTAGAAAATTAATTACCAAAAGTTTCAACTTTTTAAGGACCCAAAAAATTCAAAAAATGTAATAAATCCAAATTAAGTCCAAAAAATGTAAATAATACCTTAAACTAACCAAAACCTATGCCCCTATCTAGGAAAAATAAAAGCCCCTTGACTGGATTCCTAATTTAACTTTAATTTGACTTTTAATGAAACTTAATAATTAATTAAATTAATTAATTAAAAATTATTAAAAATCCCAAATAATTTCCAAACACTTGGAAACACTTTTATGGGTCATCCCTGACCCTTGGGGGTGATTCCATGCAGTTTGGGATGAGCTTGATTCAAAATGATCAAAACCTTCCTAATTAAGCAATTTTAAAATTTAAATAATTAAGGAAACTTTAAAAATCTATATCTAATTACAAAATCCAAATTGAACAATTTCAACTCCAATTAAGATCTAGTATTTTCTAAAAATGTAAAACCTTCAAAATCTGGTCAAAGTCAAAAAGTCAACTTTTTTGTCAATCGTAGTTCAAATCTAGGCCGAAACTTCAAAAAATCATAACTTTTCATAGAAAACTCCAAATTGAGTGTGCTAACAGTTTAACTACTCATCATAAGCTCTAATATTTGTTAAAAATCTGAAACTTTCAAAATTAACTTTAATTTGAAAAGTTAACTTTTGGACCCTTAATTAATGTGATTAAAGTAATTTCAATAATTCTAAAAATCCAATAATTCATTAATTCTCCAGAAAACTATAATTTGATTAATAAAACACTCAACCAGCACTCAAATACATAACAACCACTCCAAAAATGAAGTTTATTGGATGGACTACTCCGGGCTGCGGGGCTAAGTGTCCTAAGGAGGCCTGGTTACTCGAGCCTGGTGGCACAATGCCACGAATGGATTCAATGGAGTATTAAACATTAAAATTAAGTTACTTTTAATTATCTAACCAAATTAAAATCCTTAATTCAACTACATCAGCATGGTTTTTAGGATGGACTACTCTGGGCTGCGGGGCTACGTGTCCTAAGGAGGCCTAGTTCCTCGAGCCTAGTGGCACAACGCCACGAACATGTTGATGGAAAACCTAAACTAATTTAACTTTTAAAATTAGTAATTAATTGAATTAATTAATTATAATTAACCCTTAATCCCTAACTGATTAAATCAACTTAATCAACCCCGATTACTACTAGGTAACCCAGGCCTACGAGCTATTAACTTAGCCCCAAGAAAGGTGAAATAAACTTCACGGCCTCGATGAGTAACAATGGTAGCAATCATTTAACCATCAAAATAGATTTAATTTAAACTTTAATATACTAATATTTAAACTTTAATTAATTATCCCTTTGAGCCTTCAGTAAATTTGAATATTAGATAACTTGAATTAATTACCCAACTTAGGATATACCCCAGGCACACAACCTTCTTCATACACATTAGATGGTTTGCTAGGACAACCAAATCTAGATCTAGGCTAGGCTATTGTTTACTTTTTTACTATGTGACAGGTTTTTTGAGTTTTCATTGCATGTTATGATTGAAATTGATTGATGTGTTTGTATACTTTCTTTGCTGTACTCTGTGAATTGATGTGATGGGCGATTAGATTACCCTTAGGTTAGGAATGATCTAGATGCTCACTAAATTTTCTGCAGGTGGCCACACTCATGCAGGGCAATAAAGGGGGCTAAATAAATAATAAATGTAAATGCTACAGGTGCTTTAGCTACTTAGCCCCCAAATAAAAAGAGCGTGGCCAAGTGTGTTTACTTTTCTGCTCACATATATAACTACTTCGGATGTATTTTAATATTTAAATGCTTAGGATAACCCTGCAGGAGAGTCTAGAATTTTCATTCTTATATTCATGTAATTTATTTGAGTATTGAGTTGTGAAAGTGTACATTTGAGTCGGGATACATAGATCCAAAGGTTGGATTCCAAAGAGGAAAGGATACTCCTTCGGGGGATAGTCCTTATCCATTTGGAACTCCAAATTTGGATCACTTTACTACCTAAACTGGAAAAAGTAACCTTCCCCTTGAGGGAAGAGTTCTCTTTTCCATTTGGGTATCCAGCCACGAAGAATCCAAGGATTTCAAAGAGGAGAAGATCGAGGAGTTGAAGATAAAGAGTATCCCACTCAAAGTCACTTGCATCTCTATTAGGATTAGAATCCAGGTTGTGGTTAGTGGTGCCCGGCCACTTTTAATTTTTGTAGACGCTAGGTTATAATAAATGGGGCATTTGCCTACAAACTTTACTTTAAGAAATTAATTATATTGATATGTTTGCTTTGATTTGATTGTGTATAAGGTTACCAATTTTTCCTAATTTTTTTTGCGCTTGCATGTCGCTTTTGTTTTAGCCTGGATACGAGGAGGCTTGTGAGGGTACAAAAAAATTCTTTTACTTAAACTTTAATAAAAAAATCTTAAGATAACATAGAAACTCTAACGCTTTTAAGAAGTAAGCCCAGGGCCACCGGGAGTTCTCATAGCATGTTGCTGCATCTTCTTTCCATTTGTTGGCACCTCCCCGCCTGCAGGTTCTGGCAGACCACTTGGCTTATGAGAGTGCAGATCTGTCAAGGGGCGTCTATGTACTCTAGGATAAAAAACTATTTTTAAGCCTTTTTAAAACTGGTTCATTCCAATTTTATGCATTTAATTGACTCAATCAGCATCCATTATATTAGAAACTAATTTAAAAGTGAGTCTAAATCTTTAACTACATTTGCTCTAGCATTTTCACCCAATATTAGTCAAGGGACCACTTAGGGCAATCTCTAGATGTCGGTCCCTAATTCAAAAAAAAAACTTTAATAAAAACATCCTACCACTCTTGCATCAAATGACCGGATTCATGGATTTTAATCGCTTAGGTGGTTAGCTGGCTCCCCAATCCAGGTCGGGGTAAGTCTAGGTTTTGCACTACATTAGTTAGGATCTGACTACTATATTCCAGTGTCCAAATTTAGATTTAGGATCTGGGGCAGATCTCTTTTTGAATCATAAGACTCCAACGTCAGGGAATATAATCACAATTTTCTAATAAAATGCTCCACTCAAACTAAATATTCTTTCAATTTAAAATTTAAAGCCCAACACTTAGCTTAGGTTGGTACACTTCTGAACTATTTTTAGAATCCCAAAGTGCCTCCTATCTCTCTTCCTTTGACTCCAAAAATAACTACTCAAAATTCAATCAAATCCCTATTCAAAATTCGAACTCACCTTCTTTTGATATCCACTCTTCAAAAATCTCCAAATATAATTTCTGTCGTTATTTTAATCGAGAGTTTTCGTAGGGAATTCAACTTCCCTAATATGTAATTAACTACGAGGGCTTCCGCTCGTAGGAGATTTAGAACCCACATTAATTTTCAAAATTGATTATCAAAACTCAATTAGTCTTCCTTGTGAAAATTAAATTATTAACAATAGACATCGTTATGTTCGAATGATTATTAATGAATGATATTTTCTTTCTTCGATAAGATATACCTTTTGTTAAAATGAATTCGAATATGAAATCAACGATCACTCTCCTTGATTATTGTAGCCTAATATTTAACTAAACTTTATTTTGGCCCTTCGGGATCACATAAAGTTCTCTCTTAAATCCGATTATGATATTCAAGATGGGATTCTTAATTCTAAATCTGAACCCCACTCTGAAATTTTATTTCCACCTCCTGAGGTGGTATACTTTTTTGATGGGATGTTCGATTTTAGAATTAGTACTCAACATCAATTTTAAAATTCCCCAAAGAATATTAAATTTTTCAAAACCCACTTTCTAACACAAACATTTATCTAGCTACCCTCAAAGGATAAGCTTGAACATGGTTCTATTCACTTCTAGTCAGAACTATTCCCATATTTGTTAAGTTGGCCAAAGTGTTCATCGATCAATTTTTTGCCAACTGAAGAATTATTAAGGATTCTTCTCATATTTTTCAGATTCTCCAAAATGAAGGACAATCACTTAAAGAGTACTTTCAA
This sequence comes from Dendrobium chrysotoxum, assembly GCA_019925795.1. Taxonomy (NCBI): domain Eukaryota; kingdom Viridiplantae; phylum Streptophyta; class Magnoliopsida; order Asparagales; family Orchidaceae; genus Dendrobium; species Dendrobium chrysotoxum. The sequence continues at coordinate 13,630,163 of CM034300.1, read as the reverse complement.
TGATTCTCCACTGAGGCATGACAAATTTTAGGGGTGGATCCTGAGTTACTGAGATGAGTTTTCCTTGGAGGGCTTTATCCTGGCCCTTTTTACTTAGCGATCATGCGAGACTTAGTCCATTCATATGCTGACCTATTCATCATGTAGAAACTTAATTATTTATAGATGAAGCCATCAAAGCTCATAGGAAGCAATTTGAGAAAAGTAAAAGGAAGCATAAGAATGCACTCGGAATGAATATTCTGCCCTTACAGCAAAAGAAGCAAGAAAATATATCTGCCCGGAATGTTCAATTTGATCCCTCGACCCTCACAGTTGTGAAATGATCTTCAAGAATACGCCACTTAATGTGTCTCGAGCAAATATATTGATGGCCATATGAGATCAAGAGAATATGAAGGGGCCAAATTCTTTAAAACCTAACACTTAAATTGAGGAGCAATAGTGCCATTTTCACCATAGCCGTGGACACACTACTGAAGATTATAGATAGCTCAAGGATGAGATTGAGAGACTGATTCGATAAGAATATCATTATAAATTCATTAAAATTCACCTGCTCGAGATGAGGCTGGTCCCATTGAGGGGAAAAATCAATAACTACAAAGATAACTATTGAATAATCATTAAATGGTTTGTGAGATTAAATTTATTGCAGGGGGCCCCTCATTATCCAATCAGGTCTTAATCGCAGAAAGTAAGGAGCCAATACCAAAAAGTCTCGCATTGATCTCTCTATTATTTTTGATGACTCCAACTTAGAAGGGGTAAAGACCCCTCATCAAGATCCACTTGTGATTAATATGGGGATTAAAAACCTGTGCTATAATATCAAAAGGATTTTGGTTGATAATGGAAGCTTAGTGCATGTCCTATTTTACTCCACTTTTCTTAGTATGGGCCTAGCCAGAGAGAAACTCCAACTCACCGTAGGTCCATTATATGGGTTTGATAATCAACTTGTATGAGTAGGATGAATAATCAGCCTCTCGATCATACTTGGAGAATTTCCTAGCAGGCTACTCACTCAATTCAGTTCATTATAGTAAAGTCAAAATTGGCATATAACATTATCTTTAGGAGGCCCCTCCAGTCAATCTTTAGGATTATTTCCTCTATCCCTCACCTCAAACTGAAGTTTCCTACCCTAGTGGGGATCAATATAATACGTGGAGGTCAAAAGGTAGCATGATTATGGTATCTTAGGCAGGCTCAACCACACACATCAGTGACCTTAAGCATTGAAGAATTCAATATCTAAAATGAGGAAATACCTCAGAGGGCTTTCCCTGTAAAGGACCTTATGTGTATCCCTTTATTAGATGGGTACACTTTGAGAATGATACATATTAGATTGTTGCTCTCAGTGAAGAGAAGGAAAAGTACATAGATTTTCTATGCATAAATTAAGATATATTTGTATGGAGTCCAGCCGACATGCTTGGAATTAACCCTGAAGAAATTATACACTCCCTCAAAGTAAACCCGACATGCAAGCTAGCTATTCAGAAGAAATGAAACTTTGTACTAGATTGCCAGCAAGTAATTGAGCAGGAGGTTGATAAACTCTTAGAAATAAGGTTTATATGAGAAGTTTACTATACCACATAGCTGGCAAATATCATTATGGTATGGAAAGCTAGTGGAGCTTGGAGGATGCTTGTGAACTATATTGACCTCAATAAAGCTTTTTCAAAAGATAATTTTTACTTCCACGTATTAAGTAATTAGTCGATATTACGTCCGGACATCAGATATTGAACTTTATGGATGCCTATTCTAGTTATAATCAAATAAAGATGGATCCTGCGGATGAAGAGGTAATAGCTTTTCGAATAGAAAAAGGAATGTACTGTAATCTAGTCATTACATTTGGACTTAAGAATGTTGGAGCCACATATCAATGCCTTATGAATAAGATTTTTAAAGATATTATTGATGCACTATGGAATTATATGTCGATGATATATTAGTAAAATGTATTTAAAAATCATAACATGTCTCTGACTTGGTGTAATGCTTCAATCTTCTACGATATTATAATATGCGACTAAACCTTGCCAAATATGCTTTTGGAGTCACCTCAAGAATATTTTTGGATCTTATGGTAACCCACCATGGGATTAAGGCTAATCCTTAAAAGATCAAGGCACTAAGAGATATGGTGCTCTTGAGGAATATCAAGAAAGTCTAGAGATGAAAGGATAGTAGTGTTGTCTCGTTTCTTGGCCCACTCAGGAAATAAATATCTACCCTTCTTTAAGATATTCAGAGGTGCTCGTAGCTCAGGATTTTAATAGACTGATGAATGTTAGGAAGCTTTTAAGCAACTATGAAAGTACTTGGCATCGCTGCCTCTACTTTTGAAACTAATACAGGAAGAGAAATTATATTTGTACCTAGCTGTGTCTAACTATGCTATCAGTTCCTTCTTGGTGCGAGAGGAAAGTGCTATGTAACATCCCATCTACTATATTAATAAGATTCTATGCAACACAGAGGGATATTATCCACTAGTAAAAAATTATGCTAAACCCTAAATAACATTGGCCATAGTTTATTCAGCTAGAAAATTATGCCCCTACTTTAAAGTTCATATAATTGGGGTATATACATATCTTCTTTTGAAGAGCATCTTAAAAAAGCTAGAAGTGTCTAGAAGATTAATCAAATGGTTGGTAGAGCTTGGAGAATTTGACATCTATTACCTGCTTAGGCCTGATATCAAATCTTAAGCACTTATAAAATTTGTGGTAGAATGTACCATCCCCACATCTAATGAACTACTGGCTACTTCTCCTTCTCCCCCATATTTGACATTATATGTCGATAGAGCTTCCAGAAGTTCTAGCACCGTGGCAGAGATTTTATTAATATCTCCACAATAAGTTACTCTTAAATATGGGCTATGATTGAAGTTTCCTGTAACCAACAACACTGCAAAGTATGAGGCTCTCATCACCAAGTTGAGACTGACAATAGATTGTGAAGTACAAAACTTGATGATTCACACCAAGTCTCAATTTGTCATCTCCCAAGTGGAGGGAGAAAACCCATAAGTCATAGCTGGCCTAGTGGTGCAACATAACAAAGTCACTCTTGTCATGTATAAAAGAGCATCAAATCGTTCATATTCTCCGAGAGTATAATGCACGAGCAGATGCTCTCTCCAAACTTGCTACATCAATAATTAGAGATAGCTTCAAGAGAAAGTGTATCGAGGAGATTCACTTCCTAAGTATCCAAGGTCTGTGAGTCATACAATCAATAAACGAACCAAGAGAGGCATCTTGGATCGATCCCATATTATCCTTTTTATAATATGGTGTACTGCCAGAAGATCCAATAATTGCAACATGACTTCGGAGATAAGTAATAAATTTCACTATTATTGATGGCGAGTTATACAAACGAGCATTCACTGGACCATACCAAAAGTGTCTCCACCTTTAGAAGTTGATTATTGACATCGAGAATTTCATTCAGGAGTATGTGGAGAACATTTGAGAGGTAGGGCATTAGATTACAAAATCATACGACAGGGGTTCTATTGGCCCATAATAAAATAGGATGCTCTTGAATTCACTCAAAAGTGCAAAGACTGTCAATTTCATTACAACCTCACCCATACACCCGCTATAGAGCTGGCATCACTTCAAAGACCCTACCTTTCGTCCAATGAGAAATTGATATAATGAGTCATTTCCCTATAGCCATTGGATAATAAAAATTCATCATCCTGACTATAGATTACTTCACCAAATAGGTGGAGGAAGAGCCTCTGGAAAAGTTTACAAAAGCCAATGCCAAGCAATTCTTGTGGAAGAATATAATATGTCATATTAGCATTCCTGCCAAGATCATCATTGATAATGAGACTCAGTTCAGTGGAAAAATCTTTTTTGTAAGAATTTTCATGTTCAACTAGTGTATAACTTGGAGGTTATAAATCGAACGATTATAAAGGAGTTGAATACATACCTAGGGAAGGCTGAGGTGGCAATGTGTTGAAGAACTCCCAAATGTCCTTTAGGCTTATCGTACCACTGCCAGAACTCCAATAGGGGAAACCCTATACAACCTCTACTTTGGAACATAAGAAATCATACCGTTTGATATTGGAGTCCCAAGCCATAGAGTTCAAACTTTTAACTTCAATAATAATGAGGAGAAGATCAGAAATAACTTGGATCTCCTTCCCGAAATAAGAGATGTAGCCTCACTTAGAGTCGCTGCATACCACAAAATAGTTGTCTGTCACTTCAATCGGAGAGTTAAACCTCATCACATAATGATTGGAGATCTAGTTTTGCATAGCATTGAGGCAACAAGAAAGGACCCCCAAAGCAATAAACTCTCTCCCCTATAGGAAGGCCCTAATTTGGTGGCAGCCATGGTTAAGCCCGATACCTTCAAATTAAAGGATGCCAATAGAAAAATACTCCCTCGAACTTGGAACATTGAAAACCTTTACAAGTATTATCAGTAAGAGATGATAGTACTATTAGTCTTGTGTTTTATATTTCTTCTAAGTTGAATATCGTGTATTCCCCCATATCTATATACCTCTTCTATGTTGACTATTATGTATAACTTAGTTATACTAGGAAACTATTATATTATCTTATATAATGCAGTGATATATTATTTGCTCCTTTCTAATATTATCTTCATCTTAAAAAAGAACATAACGATAATCAAGAGCTAACAATAAAATTTAATCCTTAATTTAAGAAATACATAATTTTATTGTATCTCAATCACTGGATGATCAATCCTAGGGGGTTTGATCTGACCTCTTCCATATAGGTTAATGTCATCAAACAATGCTTTGAATAATAACCTAGGATAGATCAAACATCCTAAAAGGATGTCTATTACATTCGCTCAAAACTGAGTGAGTTCATTAAAATATTTTTTATCATCTAAATTAAAATAATAAACATAAAAAAAGTTTTATATATATATAAAAAGAGAACATTAACAGCTCCTTGTTATATTAAAGAGAATATTACATATATCATATAAGAACATCAACTTTTGATATATATAATAATCATTAAGAAATATAAAGTGATACAATAAATAATAAAGAAACACTACATAACCTCAACATCATCATTATCCTCAATGGAAAATACCTTCTTTAACTCACTTTCAATCTCGTCACCATCTTAATCTGAAGAAGAATCATCAGAAGCCTGGCTAGGTGCCAACCCCTTAAGTTCAGCTCTAGTCTTGCGCTACACCAAACAAACTCCTTTCAAAAAATCTCATATGAAGCCTTCTTTAATACATTCCTGCTCCAAGTCCTTCACCTCCACATCATATATATGATCACGAGCTTCCTAGAAATGATCCTGAATTATCATCTTGAAGGCTATATACTTCTTAAACCCTTATAAAACTTTGGGAAATGACAGTTCTAATTTAGACTTGGCCTTTGACAAAGCAACCTCTTTCTCATACAGAAGATTCTGAAATCTTTTATTTCCATCCTCAAGGGCTGTTATCTTCTCCTCAAGGATCTGCTGGTCTTTCACATGCTGATTGATTATCGTTTGTGCATCCACCAATTTAATATGGACTGGATCCTTCTATTGATTTTGCAAAGAAGCTAAAGTTGTTATAGTATCCAATTTTTCTCTATATTATGCTAACTGCTCTTTCACAGCCTTCATCTCCCTAAACTTGTCATCATACTTCCGTATGTACTCTCCTTGAAGATATTTGACTTTCATAAATTCCTTATTCCAATCATTCAAGGCCTGAATTAAATCAATTTCAAGATCCATATATTGTAGTAACTGAAATAATAAGAGGGTATTTGTAAGAGACATACCCTTGTAAAAAGTACAAAAAGAAGAGCAAAAAAGAAACAAATACTCACCAAGTCATTAGCTTGTCGACGTCCAACACACTGGTGCTTCAAAATATCTTCTAAAATGTTTAACTTGGATGGAGAAGAATTGTAACTTTTGCTATTACCTGTTAAAATCTCCTCCATCTTCTTCTTTTTGGATGATGCCTGTAGATCACCATCATTCTCACATATTTTAGGGGGAGCCCTTGAAGTGTCGGCAGGTGCCTCCTGAATTTTTGTTGATATCTTCAGCACAAGCGCATGAGATCTCCCTACCTGAATAGACAATCTTACCTTGAACAAGTACTCTTCCTTGGCATACCTGTCTAGATAGCATACCTTATAGTGAAGGGTGTCTATATCAGAAAGCAAAATCCATTAGCCCAGCTCATTGATGGATCTCGAGTGTGAATATCTAGCCATTTAGATTTAAAAGTGATATTGCCCTGTGTATCACAAGTGAAACCCATCTGAGAGAGACACTCTGGAGTCAATACTGCACCACAATCTCTAAAAAAAGTAATTAATCCCATCATAATTGATATGGCCCAGTAGAAGAACTAGGATATACTCAGTCCACATATCCCTAAAATATTAACCAACTCTTAGGGAGGTGGAAACCGTAGCCCCGCTTGCAAGTTGAACTCATAGACAATTAGAAATCCTGAAGGAAGAGAACAAACACGATCAGAATTTTTAGGCACCTTCATCACATGATCATTTAAAAAATAAAACTTCATCCTAAAGATGATCAAAGAATCATTGGTTATGGTGGAAGCCACATCATCAATCTTGGCCACCTTGTGGGATTTCTTCAAACTATCATTCTAGGAAGTAGGTCATTGATCCCCTTTAGTCAATGAAATTTTAGTGGAGGCATGGTCACCCATTTGAACTTCTATATTAAAGAGGGCACTAAATTTTGATAGGGGATGCCACCTATCAAAAATAATGAAAAGCCTCCAAAGTAAGAAGAAATATGGGAGAAAATGATAAAGAAAGGTTGAAACTCTAACTTCTACACAAAGGAGGGATACTTGTACTTGATAGGGGATGCCACCTATTCAAGATAGTAGAAGGCCTCAACTGTAAGAAAGTTAGAGGAAGAAAGGAAGAGAACAAGAGGTAAATTTCCCCCCTACCCTGTGGGGGTATTTATAGGAGCAAATGGGGGGGGGGGGGGGGAGAGAAGAGGCTTCCAGAATTTTTTTGAAAATTTTAAAAGGTTTTCGAAAATTTTTTTAGAACTTTCAAATTTTTTAATAAATAATAATAATATATATATATATATATATATATATATATATATATATATATATATATATATATATATATATATAAATTATTATTTGGCTTAACCATAATCGGTTGGCTACAGTTTAGCGCCCTAACCATATCGTGGCACTAAAACGACGCCTGCCACGGGCTAGTGCACATCACAGGAGGTTGGGTAGGCACGTTGGCGTGCAGGTAGACTAGGTAGCGCGCACTGGCAACTGGGCAGGAGGCGGCTGATTGGCCTGTTCCACTCAATCCATTTTTGGGCTTGATTTTTTACCCGGATAGCTAGATTCGTATGTTTTTGGGGTTCCCGAGATCATTTTTTGACGTTCCAAACTCAATTTTGATATTTTTAGAGCTGTTTGTAAGTTCTATATCCACGATCGAGTAATAGACAGTGTCAGGAATTTTTCAGAAGCTGTAACTCATATATTTAGACTTTTGGAGATTCGACATCCAAAAATAAAGGGGTAATTGATATATTATCAAAAATTTAATTTGATCAGGCGTGAATCTCAAGGTAAATTTGAGTTGGAAACTTTTGAAATAAAATTTGATACCATTTGAGCTTCAATTTCAGTAAACTTATAGTCAAACTGAACGTCTCAAAAGGCGAACCCAACGACACCAAATTCAACTCAATTCGAGCCCAAATGGGCCTAAATCAAAAGCCCGAAGTGCATTTAAAAAGTTTAAACCATAAATTGGATGATCAAACAATTTCCAAATGTCACATGCTTATAGTCGAATCGAGGAACTCGTCGAGACGAATCCAACGAGCTAAAGATCACCAAATTCTGATATCATTAAGTCACTCAAATACTCAATAAATGGGCCACAATCAAGGGAGTCAATATCGACCGTCCATTTAGAATACTCCCAACATGCCTCTGATCATCTACTTATTTTCTGGCCATGCTAGTCCCAAAAAACTATAAATAGACCCCTCATTCTTTATTGAAGGGGACCCAAGCAAGGAAGAGAAGGGAGAGAAGAAAGAAAGAGAAACCAGAATTCTCTTAACACCAAACTCTTCCTCGACCACCGCTCGGTCATCGACCGTTACTGGACTATCACCGAATTTCTGCCCGGCAGCCAACTAACGACAGACTTTCACTTGGCCACCGAACATCTTCGAATTTCCATCTGATCTCTGCTCGTCACTAGATTTCAACCCAACAGTTGACTATTATAATCTGATCGTCCTCACTTTCAACTGGACGTGTCCCGGTGGTTTTTCCCTACAGGATTTTCCAAGTAGAAAATTATGGTATTTCTTTTTTTTCTATTTATGTGCTGGATACTTGTGCAATACTAAGATGTGAAGTTTTTTCATATTTTACCACCGTGAGTATTCTAGCCTGCAATATCATGCACTTGCTTACTTCCAGATATGGTTAGAAATGCTCTAGTTGTTACAAATCTGGGCCCAAGTACTATAATTTTGATGATAATAAATATTATTATTTTTTATCACTGATATTCTTGCATATCTATTTTGTTGCCCTACTCACTAACATTTTAGGTCCACAAGTCCACTGGTAATGTCAATCAGCTCAAGATTGGGTAGACTAGGGTTGAGTCTATCTATAATTTTAATTTCAAATGCTTTTTCCTTTCTTAAGTCAAATCATGTATCTGGTGGACACTAAGCTTAGTAACCTTACACATACACACTTAAGGGAGTGATTTAGTGAGTTAATTTTTTTTTTAGTTTTTGAACTAATCGTACAGTACAAATTATATCGTACTAGACGATCAGTTGAAAATAGAATACCCTAATTAGGGCATCCCTGTTAATTAAGAGTGATTAAACTAATCATATTATACGATCCATATCATACAGGACGATTTGTAAAGATTATGAAAAACACCTACCAATCATAATTTAGGTAATATTTTAATGTTGAGATTTTATTCTAATCGTACAGGACGATGTAAATCGGCATAGACGATTTAAGACAATCATGCCTTAATTGATCCTATAATTAGGGGATTAATTATGGTAAAATTACTCGATCAGATCGTCTTATATAATCTGTGACGATCATCTTGCATCATCCTAGACAAAAAACTATGATTTTTTCTAATCATATAGGTCATCGTACTGGACAACTCGAGGAATGTTTGGGATGATAATTAAATTGCCACCCATCGTCTCCCTTCGTAGACGATCAGTACAGTATCTTGAATTAATCGTACAGTATGATCGTAGAATCGTATGAGACGATCAGCACAAATACTTGACTTGATCATACAGGACAATGTGGATTGTACTAGCTAAAATGACTATTTTATACTAATCGTATAGGACGATATGAAGATCATACTGGACGATCTTTGCCGCCATATTAAAAATTAGGGCTTCTTTTGAGACTCACTATTTAAGCTCTCATAATTTCTTATGTACAATCTTTTGCTGTAGACTTGGTTTGAGAGAGAGAGCTTAGAGAAGGAAGAGAGAGCTTGGGAGAGAGAGATCCTTGTGAGGGGGAGTTGTGAGGGATTCACAAAGGTTACTCCTAGTAAGGTTTTCACCGTCTTCTTCAAGTTGCTTTCGTGGTTTCCTTGGTGGCTCTGGGGGAAACATTCTTCAGCATCAAATCAAGGTTCTCTGCCTACTCTAGGAGGGAGTAAAAGGATTCAGGTTCTTTGCCTACTCCAGGAGGCAGTAAAAGGATTCAGGTTCTCTGCCTACTATATGAGGGAGTAAAAGAATTCAGGTTCTCTATCTTCTCAAGGAGGATGAAAAAGATTCAGGGTACTCTGCCTCACCGGGTCGGTGTAAGATATTTATATAAGGGCTTCTCCGCCTAGCTGTGGGGGCTAAAGGAGAGACACAAAGAGGTTTAGTGCAATACTCGGAGGAGGCCCTCCGAGGAATGGACGTAGGTCAGATTTGACCGAACCACTATAAAATCTTTTGTCTTCATACTTTGACTTTTTCGCATTTTTATTTCAGCACTTTTCTGTGATTTACTATGTGGTTGGAAAATTCTGATTTTGTTATTGTGAAACTGATCTGCTTCTGCATCAAGGGTTTTTCTTTTTATTAAAGAATTTTTAAATTACCAATTTACCCCCCTCTTAGTTAGGCTCGGGCTAGTTCTTAGAGGTTTAATAACTTTCATGAACTTTCACTGTTAAAGTAACAATATCTTCTCATTACCTTCACATATAGTATTAGTAAAAGTCGATTACGATCCCTCGTCCAAAGATGAATACAATAATGAAATATTTGGCAATAAACAAGATGTGTTGTCCTAAAATTTTTAGTTGGCCATAATAATCTACATTGAATTCTCCTTATAAGGTCAAAATATGTTTGACCCTCCCATAAGATTAACTATAATGAGCATCACTAAGGATTCTCTAAGTATATTAAAATGAGTTTATCCATTATCACTTTCTAAAAAGATCAATAAAAATTATATTTTTATTGATTAAAATTTAATTTGTTAAAACAATTCAATATAATATGTATTACATAATATATTTATTTTAATTTTCAAATCACTACAAAAATATTTTTAGTATTTAAATTTCAAATCACTACAAAAATAGTTTTCTAATACAAAAAAATATAATAGAGTTTTACATATTAATTATTTAATTCAATATTAATTTACATAATTGTTAAAAAATATCATTATATTATCATATATTTACAATTTAATAATAATGTACATTAAATTATTTTGCATTTTTATGAAAAATGTTATTCTTTTTTATGAAAATGCAAAATCATTTTGAATTTTTATGAGACACGAAATATTTCTAATTACGTTTATCATCCTTAATTTATCTTAAACTGTCCTCTAATTAAAATTTTGCCCAAAAGTTTTTTGGTTAACCGGAAAAAAGTGTTCCTCAACGGCTCTTTGCCTTAGTCTACCTGCTACTCTCGCGGAACTATCTAAGGACAATGTTGTCCGTCCAAGTCGCACGTGGTTTCAACTTTCAACTTTCACTGCCATGCGTTTTTTTCCTAGTACGATGTTCCGGTGGAACACCACATCCAAGTCCGCCGCTCATCGATTTGAAATGGAGCTCTTCTAATTTGTCTTTCTCCCAGATCTCACTCACTCACTCTCTCTCTCTCTCTATTTCTCTTCCACCTTTCGCTCTAGTTCTTTGGTTCAGTCTCTGTGGCTCGGTCATCCATGGAACCCCTGCAAACCCTATCTCCCTCCTGCAGATTGGCGTCTCCTCTTGCTCCTCGTTCCCTCACGGGCAGCGCCTGCAAAACTAGTTCTGTTTTTGCGAATTCCAGATCGGGCCGGGAAAACGCCCCACCGAGCCATCCGAACATACAGATCGATCGCTCATCTTCAACTTTGTCTCCTAAAAAGAAATTGAAGCTGCCAGTCGCTCCTATCGTTGGGGGAAACCCTGCTTTTGATGGTCCAAAAGATGGATCTGTACCGCCCTCCGATGATTCAGTCAAGGTCTCATATCCTCTTGTGAATTCTAGAGTTTCTACCTATTCTCTTGGATTTCTTTCTTTTTCTTCCCTTGTCCCAGATTCATCCCAAGATTTGACAAAATAAGTCGAAAGACGTTTTAAATATAAAAGAAAACAATATCTACGCGTCTTCTCTTCCGTGCTACTACAGTTTTCTGATTGAGAATGTTAAAGATTTGGAGATTTACTAACGTATCACTGAACTTCTATGTACTTGTACATGTATGGCCTAAATTTTGAAATTGAATTAGATAACACTATAATGTTTAAATGACATCAACACATATCACTTTAGATATGTTAATTTTAGGGATATTTTTGATCTCATTTAAAGATAAATTAATCTAAATATCTTCTTAAAGATGAAAACGCTTTCTACTGGGCATCTTTAGGCAGATCATTTCAAAGTTTCACTTTTGGAAACCTTTAAGCGGATTTCTTGTCATAATTTTTGGGTTCCCCTTTTTAAATTATGAGCGTTTTTGTAGTGGGGGGAGTCTTCACTTAGATCAATTTCCAGTGGGCTGATTTTAAGCACTCAAACTTTTCACTTTAATTTTTATTGGTTCTTTGCTTTTTTTTACTGTTGCTGCAGGTTGTTGTGAGAATTAGGCCAGATCAAGAGAAAGTAGACCGCCGAATTGTTCAAAGAATTACCTCTGACACCTTGTCAATAGGGGATCAAACATACTCTTTTGATTCTATACTTGATTCAGGGTCTTCTCAGGTACAGATCTCCTGCCTCATCCCTGTCAAGATATGTTCAGAAGTCTCTAACATGACAATCTTTTAATGCTTTCAGGAGGATGTCTTCAATTTAATTGGAATACCTTTGGTGAAAAACTCCTTGGCTGGTTTCAACAATTCCATAGTCTGTTACGGACAAGTATGCATTCTATTGACAAGCATGTCTTTTTCTCATGTTTTCTTTGGAATCTGCGGCTAAATAGTTAATGAAGTAAAACTCCTTGATTCTATGGACAGTCAGGAACTGGAAAGACATACACCATGTGGGGTCCGCCTAGCGCAATGGTTGATGGCCAATGCATCAATAGCTCGCAAGGCATTGTGCCTCGTGTCTTCCAGATGCTGTTTTCAGAGATCAACAAAGTCTGTTTTGTTTTCTCACTCTTCATTGTTCCGATCTTGTTCAATTTACTGCATTGGTTGAACAACAGTACATATGTGAATAATTCCCTTTCACATACAACAAAAGAAAATATTTTGCATTTAGTCTTCCCTTTGATACGAAGAATATAGATGAAGTTTTCATAAGTCATCAAATTCTTGAACTATGTTCATTTATGTATCTCTCTGTTATTCAAACAGAAGGAAGAAAGTTCTGAAGAAGTACAAACAAATTATCAATGTCGCTGTTCTTTTCTTGAGGTTTGATCCATCTTACACAATTATGAACTACGTTAGTTAAAATAACTTCTTACACTTATTTGCTTACTTTTTCTTTTTCTTTTTCCTCAATAAAATTTTGTTTTGTAGATATATAATGAGCAGATCAATGATCTACTTGATCCAACTCAACGGAACCTTCTGGTAGATTAGTTGTTCTCTGACATGGACATGCTGATATCTTTCGCTTAGTTTTTTCCTCCCGTAATTTTGATTTGTTATATAAGTTGATCATCATTCTGAGCAGGTAAGGGATGAGACCAAAGGTTCTTTCCAGGTTGAAAATTTGAGTGAAGAGTATGTTAACACCGTTGAGGATGTTACTCAACTTTTGGTGAAGGTATTCACAACAAGCAAGTTTATTTGTTTCAATTTTTATTATGAACATTGGGAATTTACTGACTGCATTTAACAAACTCTATTTTCTTTTCCGAAATGCCAGCTGATTATTACTAAAAGAACTAGCCTCAATAGAAATACTTAAGGATATCTTGAACCATTTTATCTTAGGATAGGTTGCATTCCACTTCGTGATCCCTAAGTCTAGCATCAGTGTAGATTTGTTTATTAATTTCTATTTTGCTTTCCATTTGCTGTGCATCCACATGAACTTAATTTTTTTTCCATTTGCTGGAATTGCTCTTGCTTGTAACTGAGATAATAAGATGCGATGCCTTAATTTAATGCTTCCCACCCTTAGTTTTGTATATTTCCTATTGGAGAAGATGAGAAGGAGTAAACACCACAATGACGAAACAAGTAAGAAAGTAAAAGCAGCGGAAAAGTAAAGGACACCAGGATTTAACATGAAAAACTCAAAATAGGGAAAAAACCATGGAGCCACATCACACCAAGAAATCACTATGAAAATTGGGAGAAATAAGTACAGATCTCTCTTCTTTTTCACTATCTCCTTGCTTCTCTTCTCACATGCAACATTATCTAACATCACTGCAGCGCCGTATCTATACCGTTGCGTCACTCTGCTATCTGTCATTCAGCGCTGGGGCGCTTGAGTACGCAGCGCTAGGGCGTTGTACAGGAAAAAAATTTTGGTGTGCTTTGAGATCCGAGACAACAGAATAACTAGATTGATTAACACAATCAGATTCCACACATAACATTTCCATTTAAAACCAATCTCACCATATTTTTTGTTCAAAATAAATCTGAATTGGATATCTTGAAGGAATTTATGATGGGCTTGCTCCCATTCAGATAATTATCACTTAAGCATCGACTCCTTAATCGTTTTAAAGAACATGCGACACTTAAGTGAATTAAACAGAGAAAGTGAATTAAAAACCAATTTATTAATAAGATGCAAATAACTAATACATCTAAATAACAATAGTTCTGATACAAGCTAAGAGGAATGTCAATAGAACAAAAAGCAGGAAGGAAAACTACCTAACCCCCAATCAAAAGCAAAATAAACTATTACAAAAAATAAAATACCAAAAATAGCTACTGGTGATAACTCTGCTCCTGAGGTGACGGTCCACTAAACATACGTGTAGGACCTGCTGTAAAAAGAGACAACGGGTGAGTTTGATAAATCAAACTCAACAAGTAACTCCTATCTATCAAAGCATAAATGAACAAAAAGTAGGAAAGAAAACTACCTAACCCCCAATCAAAAGCAAAATAAACTATTACAAAAAATAAAATACCAAAAATAGCTATTGGTGATAACTCTGCTCTTGTGGTGACGGTCCACTATACTTACCTGTAACACCTACTGTAAAAAGAGACAACGGGTGAGTTTGATTTATCAAAGCATAAATGATAAAAAATGGGGCATGCAATATGAACAACCAAAGGGTGGAAGTAATAACCTATAGTCACTAAAACAAAATAGTATCGACACATGACATATTTCCTACAACAAAAATCTAATATGCTAATTCTCTTAATGTATACACTAAACTGTTATCAAAACATAAATGACAAAGGAGTGAGATATGCAGTATGAACAATTAAAGGGTGAAAGTAATAACCTATAGTCACCAAAACAAAATAGTACTGACACATACCATGTTTCCTATAGCAGAAATTTGATATGCTAATTCCCTTAATGTATACACCAAATCACTATCAATGCAAATTATTTTAATACCTCATAAGTGCAATCATGCAAGGTATCATCATACCTCAAAATGACTTAACAGTCATTTATTATTTCCAATATACACACAAACATATATTATTTATCATATATCCATCATCGAGAAGGTAAACACCAACCCAAGAAAATTCAATGATTTCCTATAGAGTCGTCACTCTAGGGGTCTGTCAATCCTAGCTAGTTAAAAACCAATAGCATTCCACCGATATACGCATAATCATACAGTGCAAGTATTTTTATGAATAACTAATAGACATTATATAAATCATGTTAAATTTGATTAGTATAAGTACTATGAATTACATGAATGAGATTCAATTTATTTAGCAAAACTAAAAAAACATGAATTTAAATTCTCCAAGACTTAAATTTAACTTACAATAATGAAACTAGTGAACAGTAAATCAATACAAAGTTAATTCTGTCCTACGTTGATTCATTATGAACAATAGCAAAAATTTATTATATGTGTGATGGTGCTGAAGAATATAATATAGAGCTGATAATCTAAATAATTATTAAAGAACCTAATACAAATGACACGGATTACGCCTCTAACAAAGAAGGGTACATTTACACCAAAATAAATAATAATTACTTACCTCTATGCGAGCGACACGACTCTGAGCCTATTAGAAGTTAAACTAACAAGCTACGAGGTCAATGACTTGAATGTCCTACAAAAATAAAATTCTAATATAATGATAAAAAAACTAATGCTTAAAAAATATAAGGTTTATTATTTTCAACTTAGTAACCTCCACGCAATGATATTACCCAAGCCTAATCAATTTGGGTTAAAATTCCAAATAATTCAAATCTATTAATACAAAGGAAAAAAATATAAAACATATAAATTTTAATAAGTTTAACTAATTAAAATCTAACTAAATTGACTATACCAAAACATAAAAATTATTTATTAGCATCAAAATTATCAGTTGACAGGAAAAAAGTGAGAGAACTTACAATAAAAGAAGGGGAGAAATATATTTCTTGCAAATAAGAATTTTTTGTTGATGTCGGAATTTGATTAAAGGAAATGGAAGGCTAAAAACTTCCTCTAATGGAAGATGTTGCAAAACAAAGGAGAGTTTGATGCCATAAACGTTTTATTGACATTAAAATAGGGAGAGGGAAGTTTGAGAGCAAGAAAATCATGAGAGCCGATGGGAGAATCCTTTGAATATGGAAAGAAATTATGATTGGAGAGAGAAAGGGTCGTGAGGTATCACGATTTAGCTTGAGTGAAGGGGGGCTGAGGCAGCCTGCTTGCACTGTTTGGCTCGTTTTTCACATCACACACAAGAGGGGGAGCAGGAGGGCCTGGTTTGTGCATTGATTGAGCTTCAAGAACTCAAAGTATAGCTATAAGAATTGCTAGATAAATGATTCATTAGACCTAGCGTTTCACCTTAGGGGGCACCCATTTTGGTCTTGAAAAAGAAAGATGGAAGCATGAGACTTTATATTGACTACAGAGAGCTAAACAAGATCACTGTGAAGAATAACTGCCCTCTACCTCGCATTGATGATCTATTCGACCAATTGTAAGGCTCTTCTGTATTTTTCAAGGTTGATCTCATTTGGATATCATCAACTGAAGATCAAGAATGAAGATGTGCTAAAGACCGCCTTTGAATCTCAATATGGTTACTATGAATTTTTAGTCATGTATTTCGGTTTGACTAACACCCTTGCTACTTTTATGGAGTTGATGAAAAGAGTTTTTAAGTTGTTTAGATCAAAATTTTGTTAGTATTCATTGATGATATTTTAGCCCTAAGCATAGAAATGTTGAAATTGAGATTAGAGATCACGTCTTTCTCAAAGTTTTGCCCATGCATGGAGTTACCAGATTCGACAAAAGTGGAAAGCTTCAACCCTATTTTATTGGACCTTTTGAAGTGAACGAGAGAATCAGTAGAGTTTTTCATAGAATGGTTCTTCCTCTAAGGCGTATAAGAGTACATAATATTTTTCAGTCCCTCTTCTACGATGCTACATGCACGATAATTCTCACATTATTTAGTTCGAGCCTCTGTTGATTCAATAAGATCTGAGCTAAAGAGGTATCAGAGCTTATTTTGGAGCGTGGAGTTTGACAGCTTCTTCGTCGATCTATTTCCCTTTGTCAGAGTACTTTGGAAGAGCTAGTCAGATGATAAGTAACCTGAGAGATTAAAGATGAGATGATTGCAATGTACTAATAGTTGTTCCAGAGCTAAGGTATGAATTTGGGGACCAAATTCTTTTAAGGGGGATAAAATGTTATAACCTGGATCGATTCGATCTAGGTCTTCCTCGCAAACCAAGCCTCCCACTCCCCCTCTCACGTGTGATGTGTGAATCAAGCTGAATAATGCAAGCATGCTACCTCCACCCCCCTTCGTATGAGCTGAACAATGATGCCTCCCCAATTGCGACCCTTTCTCTCTCCAATCGTGCTTCTTGAGGTTTCCCGCTCTCAAACTTCCCTTTCCCTATTTTAACGTTAATAGAAGGTCTAGGCATTAAACTATCCTTCTCCTTTTAGCTGCTGTTACTAGAAGTTTTTAGCCTTCCATCTCCTTTGATCAAATGCCGACATCAACAAGAAATCCTCATTTGAAAGAAGTATGTTTCTCCTATTCTTTTATTATAAGTTCTCTTACTTTTTTTTCCTATTAATTGATGATTTTGGTTATAACAATTAACTTCTATGTTTTGATAGATTGAATTTAGTTAGATTTTAATTAGTTAAACTTATTAAAATTTATATGTTTATATTTTTTCCTTTGTATTAATAGATTCAAATTATTTGAGATTTTAATCCAAATGATTATGCTTGGTTAACCTCATTGCGTGGAGATCACTAAGTTGAAAATAATAAACCTTTATTTTTTATATATTAGTTTCTTAATGATTAAATTAGGATTTTATTTTTTATAGGATCTTTGAGTCATTGTCCTCGTGGCTTGGAGTCGTGTCGCTTGCATAGAAATAAGAAATTGTTATTTATTTTGGTGTAAATGTACCCTGCTTTGTTAGGGGTGTAATCTGTGTCATTGTATTAGGTTCTTTTATAATTATTTAGATTGTCAGTTATATATAAAATTCTTCAACAAGATTACACATGTAGTAAATCTTCGTTATTGTTCATAATGAATCAGCAAGTGATCGAATTAGCTTTGTCTTGATTTACTGTTCACTAGTTTTTATTCTTATATGTTAAATTCAAGTGTTGGAGAATTTAAATTAATGCATTTTTAGTTTTGCTAAATAAATTGAAACTCAATATTCTTGTAATTCGAGTAATTATAAAATGAAATTTAATATGTTGATTTATATAATGCTTATTGGTTATTCATAAAAGCATTTGCACTGTGTGATTGTGTGTCTCTCGGTGAAACCCTATTAGTTTTTGGCTAGTCACAAGTGATGGGCCCCCAAAATGATGACCTTAAAGAAAATCACTAGATTTTCTTGGGTTGGTGTTTACCTTTCTGGTGATGGATATATGATAAACCGACATATTTATATATATGTTTGTGTGTGTGTGCATGCGTGCGTGCGTGCGCGCGTGTAATTTTGAGAAAATTTAAGTGGACATGAATTAAAAATTATAAAATGACTGATACATCATTTAGAGGTATGATGATACCTGATGTTGTTGCACATGTGAGTATTAAAATAATTTGCATTGATAGTAGTTTGGTGTATGCATTAAAGGCATTAGCATAAATATGGCATGTGTCTGTACTATTTTATTTTGGTGACTATTGGTTGCTACTTTTACCCTTTGGTTGTTCATACTACTTGCCTCACTTCTTTGTTGTTTATGCTTTGATAGATATGAGTTACCCACCCGTATCTCTTTTTACCATAGGTCCTACAGATGTGTTTAGTAGACTGTAATCTTGGGAGCTGAGTTATCAGCAACAATCTATTTCTTTTTGGTATTTCATATTTTGTATTTGTTTATTTTGTTTTTGATTGAGGATCATGTAGTCTCTTTCTTGCTTTTTATTCTATTTCTTTTGGCTTGTATCTTAACTATTGTTGTTTGGGTGCATTAGTTATTTGCTTTTTTTAATGAAGTGGATTTTAAATTCATTTCCTTTGTTTACTCTCTCTCTCTATATATATATAACATGTTGTATCTTGTATATGCATATCTCTCTTTGTGAATACAAAATATGTCTTTATATATTTTCATCACATCCTCTGCCGCCGGGGTGTACAACCTTCCGGACTGGGGGCATGACATGTTGTCTCTTCGTACTCACCCTTGGAGTTCGCCCAAGGTGTCCTAAATCATCTTCATTATTCTTTCTTCTATTTCCATCAAGTTGTGGTAAGTGGTGTAATCGACGTTTTCATGTTCTCAAATGACTCTTATTGATTTTAGCTCGTTGAGTAGGAACCATCTTCTTTTTAGTGGCTTCAATTCACACTCACTAAGCCCAAGATTATATTAAATCCATATTTGTCTATCGATGACACCCGACCTTACTAACTTGCGTGAGAATGGAGAGTGGAGAATAAAGCTAGAGAGGAAGAGAGAATTTTTGGAATGCTAATGAAAACTATAAATCTCATGCTAACACTGAAACCACTAGAATCAGTCAAAGATCTCAAATTGTTCTTCCTCACCTCTTATTAATAGGGTTCTAAGGGCTATAAAAAAAGCTACACAAAAAAGTAAAGTACAACGCTACACAAAACATCTAAATAATGCTACACAAACTATCCTAGACTCATGCCATCTTTTGATTGGCTGAAAGCAAGGCTTCGACAAGTTTTGTTTGAGTAAGCTTAGTAGCAGAGTGGGAGAGTAGGCTTGGGTGAGTTTGTGGGTGAGTATTGGGATGGGGGGACTTGTGACCAACAACCTTGCTGATGTTGTCAATGACTTGCGTGAGAGATCTTGGATTGCCTAAGAAGAGAAGCGAATGAGATATTATCACAGCATGAGAGATGCAATGTGTTGGATGGCCACGACAAGATGAAATAAGGGTTTCTTGAAAATAGGCTCTTTTCTGTAGCTGAGCTTGGTGAGCTTGCATGAGAATGATTACTCTGGAAGAGAATGAACGACTGACATGAAATGAGTGTTTCTTGTTAATAAGCATTTTCCTTTAGCTGAGCTTGGTGAGCTTGCATGAGAATAATCACTCTGGGAGAGAACGAGTGATTGAGATAGCTATTCAAGTACATGGCAAGTACCGAGTTGCTAGCTTGATGAGGAATCCCTGATTCACCCCTTAAAAGGGCAAACTCTTTGGCAGGCTCAGGCGAGTAGCGTATATTTATCTTGTTGGGCAAATTCTCCTATGGTTTATAGGCAAGTTCCTTTTGTGGTCCCATCTTGAGGGTGAGTTCCTCTGTCATGACTTACCAGCTACCTACTAAATACTTGTAAAGGCATATGTGATTATACACTAGAGAAATTCTTTAAAAACGAAAACAACTAAGCCATACTCGACAATAAAGCACCAACTGATTACTTGAAATCATTATAGCATCAACAATTAAGTGTTATTCATAGAGCAGTAATGTTCATCTATACTTACGGTTGAGGAGGCTTGAGATAAATTAATCCCACCCATTGTGTGATTGTGGTAGAGTAGTCATACTACCGCCAATCGTTGTTGACTAAGTTGAGATCAACATCTACTTATCTTATCTCACTAGAATAATTAGCTTAATTTAATATAATGCTCCTAAGAAACTAGTTATAAAGCCAACCCAAGAGGCTCTTCATGGCATAAAGTTTATGTATAAACTCACCTATACCATTGCCCAAAATATTAACTTGAGAAAAAACCTCGGCCACTACTCTAACAAAACCTAGGGATCACAATCTACAAGACAAGCTAACTAGATTGCTCACGTCAACCACTTAATGCCAAAACCTAGCCTCTATTAAAACTCAGAATGCTTGATTGATAAGATTGGAAAAGCTAATTGATAGAGGAAAGTTGATACAACAAAACTCATTATTATAGTATATTTTCATGGGTTGCACTTTATCTTTGAAGAAAAAGTATTTTCATGATAAGTCAATTGCAAGATTAATGAATGAGAAAAGTTAGTGGTGTATTACTTAAAGAACTGGTGTGTTTGCTACCTTTATGAACCATGCATGAGATGGTCAAATTATTCTTTAATAAAGTTGTTTTGTTTTAATTTTGGAATGAGCTTGAAAAAGCCTTTCATTGAAGATTTGGAACGGACTTGAAGTAACTTATCCATAAAGGCTCATTTTTTGATAAGCTAGTTGATACATCAATTGATTAAGGATAACTCGTGTTATTATAATATATTTTCATGATTTATACTTTATATTTCAAGAAAAAATATTTTTATGAGTTAATTGATGTATTAATGAATGAGATTGCTAAAAGAACTTGTGTGTTTGCTACTTTGTTTTAGCCATGCATGAGATGGTCAACCATACTTAGATAAAGAAGTAGTATTGTTGAAGATTTGAAATGAGGTTGAGAAACTTTTCTATGAAAATTTGGAATAGACTTTAAGTTACCTATCCATAAAGACTCCTGATTTTAACCCTTTAATTTGTGGTTGGATGAAATTCAACTCATAAACTGTGGAAGTTGAAAATTAAAGAAGATAAGAAATCAGTTTTCAAGAAGAAGAGATATATGCATTAAACCATCAATTGATGTATTCAAAGTACATATACCTCCCTTTTTTATTTGTTCAAATTCTATACTTTGTACTTCTATAAATACTCTTAGGATGAAGTGAAATGATATGATGAGTTGATATGGATAACTTTGTTACCAATGTGATAAGTAAGACTTGGCCCTTCAGGACATGGTGGTCCTTCCATTAAAATGATATTTGAAATTCCTCTTCTTACATCGTCCATCAATTTGGCATCCGAGCAAATGGTCTTGAGTGTATGGTTTCTTGTGAGGTGAATTTCATCTTTCTTCTCTTTGTTGGACTTCTTTAGTGAGATTATCCTTCATTGCATCTTGTTTTATTGATCTTCTTTTTTTTTAAATTTCATCCCTTTGCTCATTACACTTCATTAGTTTTTAAGTTTTCTTTTTCCTCTATCTTTCAAGAGTTAAAAGCTTGATCTTGAAAGTTTGAAAATTTGAGGACATAATGGTTGCATCCAAAGAGCTTATCTATGTGAAAGATGAAGATCTTTTTAAACTTAGGACAATAGTGTCATGAACATGCTATCTTCATCAAAAGAATGTCCCAAATGGGATCTCTCAAGGAGCAAAAAATAGAAGGTTATATGTGAAGTCCTTATTCACATGAAAGATGAAGTTCTCATTGGAGTTGTAAAACATGCGTTCCAAAAGAAAACCAACTGAGATGCCAAATAAGAAGGAAGTCAGCAATCCCTATAGGTTAGGAGAAGTAGTTATATGGTAGACTTAGTGGTATGGATCGAGTGATAATTATATAGTAAGCTAGGGGCCAAGTCTCATTTATGTTGATGGGTGTGTGCACCGTCTACTTGATAAAGACTATACATACCTTTCGTAATACCTTGGGAACTTTAGGTAAGTATACACTTTTACCCTAGGAACCAGTATTTTAGAAACCCGTGGGTTTGAATCTAAATTGGAATGTTGGAATTTTTTTCTTATGCAGAGCGATTATACAACATGCAATTTTTGATTTGGGTCGTGCTTGATCACAAAGTAAATTGGTGGTGGAGATTGTTGGATATTGAGTACAATGGGAATATCATTTCTACAAAGATGGCTACCAAATTAAAAAAAAGTATAAATAGAAGCTCTTATGGAAGAACTATAAAGGAGTTTGATATTGAAGTAATTAAAGTTCAGTTCTTAAGTATGTAGGCAATAATTTGGAAGTTGTGCAACTCCAACTTTAATAGCATCCACATTATTCTCTTCTCACATCTCTTTGTATCTTCTATAGTCTTGCCAGCTCAAATCATTTGTGGGCTCCAAAAATTTGCGCCCCAGCCTCTTTGTGGCCCGGGCTCTTAGGAGAGTTTTAACATTTAGGTTCTAAGGAAAATTTTTAGAAGGCATATTGGGTTTTGAATAAGACATTACCCAAAGATTTTGCCCTCATTTTTGCGAGGACTTTATGATCTGAGTTTAGGTTTCCTATAGGCGCAAGCTGCTATTGTTAATTACCCCTCCCGATAGCGAGAGAGAACATTTGATTAAGGTTAGTCGTCAAATAAATACATAGTATCCAACGTATAGTAGCAGCATGATTTGGTATTGAAAAATTAATATTAAAAATTAGAAATTCATTACCTTGCACTTAAAGGATGGTGGGAGGAATGATGATAGACCCGATCAAGATCCCATGGTTCTATCATCTTGGGCCATCGTGGATGGTCTACTTAGTCAGAGGAGGTAGTCGACCCAACCTGACTGAAGGATCCTTTTTGGCAGCCATGGGTTGATTCATCCAAGAGTACCCCGTAGATCTAGGGTGAATATTTTTTCCTAAAGGGACAGATTTGAATCCACCTTAACTAACAGAGGGCTTTGTGCCCTATCGGTCATATCCTATTGATTCATTACTCAAAGATTTAATGACGTTACGGAACATATAGGCTCTGACCATGACTGTAATTTAATGATGTTATTTGGCGGCAAAACTACTAGGTCAAAGGGTCTCTCATAACGATTTACCTGTCGTGCCATTTGGCGGTGAGACTATCATTTAAAGGACACGTGCCACGTCCTTACTGGCAAGAGATGGTTAGAGAATGAATCCCAATGATATTTTCTAAATTAGACATTTGCTCTTTGTAAGCTGAAGTGATTTTCAGATTTGTCCACCTCGGTAAACTATTGCTGAGGGTGAATAAGTATTTTGCTTTAAGTATTTTGGTGCTTTTAATTCAATTTTATATATTTTAGGTTTTTGGTGATTTTTGAGTTTTGAATTTTTATGAGAATTTGGGAGGCATTTAGAAAGTTTGGGGTTACCTCCGGTTGAGATTTTATGTCAACACGGCCATCATCGGTGTGACATTGAAGTCGATACGAATGTATTTTATTGTAATTTGGGAAACATTTGAAATGTTTGGAATGCCCTTTTATTGAGATTTTTTGTCAACACAGCCCTCATCGGGGTTACTTATGAGTAATTTTATTTTATCTGTTGAATCTTGTCGACTCTATCTATTTGCTGACAGGCGATCGAGTTCGTCGTCGGCTTCATGCCTTTATTAATGGATTTTTCTTTTAATAGGCCTTAAAGGTCTAATATATATCCCTGTTGGTGCTACGATGGTATATTTGTTTGACGGTTCAAGTTGTGTCTACTCCTATCTATTCATATAGAGGGATCAGGCTCGAACTTAGGTTCATTTCTTGACCTGCACAACATCCTCAGATGTCACGTATGTGCATATGTCACGCTCGTCGAGGCCCTTGCGGGTATATATTTTTACATGCATTTTGCAAAATATATTTATGTGGCGGCTATTTATATGCAATACAGTGGACGTATGCAACATATCTACATGTTGTGTATTTATGTGAAACAGTGATGCATTGACTTAGTTATGCATTTAGATGTGACACATTTGAATTATGCATCTGCGTCTTATATTATATGTTGACATATAGTGTAGTGATTTAATACACGATCATAGTATATGATGTATTTGCATAATTCGTGTGTATAGTACACACGTACATTGTCTATGTGCTTGCATAATAGATTTGCATAATTATTTAATGCTTGCATGATGTGCTTGATGGGCAATGTAGTGGTTTAACGCACGAATATGGCATATGGCCTCTTTGCATGATATGCATGTATGATGTATACATACATTGCCTACTTATATGCATAGTGCATTGACATGATGATTTGACACTTGCATGTAGTGTATGACGCATTTGCATGTCGGCGTAGCGCGCTGCTACTGCATAGCACATTTTACACATTGGACAATATGCTTGCATCATGCATTTTATTGTTTGCAACATTTGCATGCATGATATAAATGTATTAGTGCATATTTCAATGCATGGGAGGTGTTTTTGCAATGATCAACTCGTGTAAATAATTGCTATTGAGGGATACATTGGGTTCTATTTGGAAGCATGTAAATGCCTTCTATCTGCTTGTACGAGTGTTGTGAATCCAGTGGTGTTATTTAGCAGTATGTTAGGTTTTATTTGTCTTGCTTCGACAGTATAATTTTGCTCATTTTTCCTTTTGAATATTGTCATTTTCTTCAGTACTTAGCTTGCAGGAGTATGCTTTTGTTTGTAAATGAGCTACACGTTGCATCAGGAGTCTTCCACCTATTATTTGCAAGTGGGCTGATTTATCAGGCGTGACAGCTTAGTACCACAAATTTACTGCCTCAGCTTGCTAGTGGCTTGTGGTTTTTACTATTGATTCTCTGATTTTGCTTACAGGTGACTCGTAGCTTTATGTTGCGGGTCATTTGCTGCTTTATGAAAGTAGACTGTCGTGCCCTAACGAATCTCCTGTAGTTGTTTGTAGATATTCGCATTTATCAGTCTTTTTACATTTGCTGGTGGATAGCATGTCGTATAGATGACGGGTCTTCTACAACGGCTCATAGGTGCTTGCGTTTATTGTGTATCGACCCTCTTTTGCTTGGAGGGGATTATAATGTACATCGTCTGTCACCGAAGTCACATAAAACGACGGTCGTTCGATGACTTAGTTAGGAAAGTAAAGGTAATAGATTTGACTTATATTAAGAAAGGTAGAGGTAGACCTAAAAAGATTTGGTTAGAAAATATTAGAAATGATATTTCTTTATTAGATTTAAAAGAGAATTTGACTTTTAATAGGATTCACGTAGTCGACCCCACGTAGTGGGACAAAGGCTTGATGTTGTTGTTGTTGTCTGTCGCTGAGTGGTTGTTGATTGTAAAGGCGCTGTAACATTCACTGCCTCTTGCTACAACAACTTCGTGGGTCCTTGTATGCATTGCAAGCCTTCCGTTGTTATCCATAGATGAGCTATGCTGAAAGTGAATCTTCTAGCATCATCTACACGTGTAACCATCATACCTGCTACCAGTTCGTATGCTTTGTCATAGCTCTACTGCTTTGACTTGTAAGCAAGCGATCACATGCATGATGAATATCCTATAACAACTCATAGGTATTTGCATTTGCTACAACATCCACTGTATTTGCTCGAAGATAACACGTCGTGCACGTAACGGGTTCTTGATTCTCGCGTTGCAAATCAAAATCTTTTTCTTGTAGGGGACTCGTGCATTTGCTAGATGCTTGATTGACATTGACGGTGAAGGCGTTTTATCTAGTGCATGACTCTCATGCTTTGCTTGTGAATGTACTATTGCATTTGCCAAGATCTCCTTTGATATGTTTGTAGGAGAGCTGCCATTCCCACAACATATCTAGCATTGTCATGTATATATAAGCTAGTGTTTTTATTTGCATGTTATTGTTGATCGCCGATGAGCCACATTCACCATTGATCTTTCTACATTTGTTGGTTGAAATGTTACTGTATTCACTTGCACATCTTGTGCTATCGCCTATGAAGACTCACAGGCTCCTTATGGAGGTTTGTAAATGGACTGTTGTGTGTGTCATAAATTCACACTCATGCTTGTAAGCCCATTATCTTGCTCACTACATGTCCCATGCATAAACTCATGAGAATTCATGTTCACTGCATGTTCTTGGCCCTTGCTTGTAGATTGGCTATTTGAATATGATAGGTTGCTTTAATTTCATCATTTATGGGCAAATTGTGTATTGAGAGGTTTGCTAGTCATCTACCCCAAGTTTATTCGTTGATATTCAATTAGATGACCATAATTATCATTTATCATTTGTATTTTCATCTTGATAGTGCCTTTTATAAATTTAAAGTTTAGTTCCCTGTTTATCATTTTAGGTTATGTTCCCTATGATCCAGTTTGTATGCTCACTTCCCTATGTTTTGCTTAAGTACAGGTCCCCTGTTATTGTTTAAGTTTTGTGCATTTTAGTCTGAATTCCAGCAGCCTCCCAACATCTCCCCTATTTAGGAGAGATTTTGGGAGCTGGGCCTATCCACCATGCTAGAGAAAGACGTGTATAGTAGGTGTCGGGCAAAACAATAACCGTGGTCTTCAATCCCACCACTCCAAAGAAAGGCATGTATGGGTCTTCAGGGGTACTTGTTTAAAATATTTGTAGTTTTTCCCCGTAGGCATGGTGACACATACATCGGTACTTAGGGTTGTCCTTGCCATGCTAGAGAAAAGCATGTATAAGGCCTATCCGCCTCGCCGCAAGTGCCGCACTGGGTCTCTCCCACCACGTTAGAGAAAAGCGTGTATATGTGATTTTTTGATGCTCCACAAGCGCCGAAAGCAAGATTTGAGGGTTTTGAGTTGAGAGCGTTATACCTTTGTGGCAAGCTGATGATGGCGGTTTCGAGGGTAACAACGACGACGAAAAATGGACAAAGTTCTTCCTTTTTTTAAATTTTTCTCTTTTTTCTCTTTTTTTCATTTTTTTTGACTTCTCTATTTTTTCTTAAACTTTCTTTTTTATAATAATAATAATACTAATAATACTAATAATAATAATAATACTAATAATAATAATAATCATAATCATAATAATAATAACTATTATTATTATCATTATGATTAATAATTAATGTTTAGAGTGATGGTGAAATAGATGGGGATGTTATCAGTAGAATTCAAGTTGGATGGTTGAAGTGGAGGAATGCATCGGGCTTGTTGTGTGATAGAAAAGTCCCCCTTAAACTTAAGGGAAAATTCTATAAGATGGTGGTGAGACCTGCAATGCTTTATGGTGCAGAATGTTGGCCATTAAAAGAGAAGCACAATACTAAGTTATGTGTTGCGGAGATGAGGATGCTTAGGTGGATGAGTGGATTTACTCTTAGAGACAGGATACGAAATGAGCATATACGTGAAAAGGTTGGAGTAGCTCTAGTGGAGGATAAGATTAGAGAGAGTCGCCTTAGATGGTTTGGTCACATAAAATGGCGGCCTTCCGATGACCCAGTTAGGAAAGTAGAGGTATTAGATTTGACTTATGTTAAGAAAGGTAGAGGTAGACCTAAAAAGACTTGGTTAGAAAATATTAGAAATGATCTTTCTCTATTAGATTTAAACGAGAATTTGACTTTGAACCGGACACAATGGAGAAAAAGGATTCATGTTGCCGACCCCACGTAGTGGGACAAAGGCTTGTTATTGTTGTTGTTGTATTATGATTAATAATTAATAATAATAATTATTATTACTATAATTAATAGTAACCATAATTATGACTAACTAATGACATTAACAGGAAATTAAGGAATATAGAAAGTTTAAGGGAATTTTACCTATTAAGTTGAAGGCTGCGACTAGGCAATCACTTGATAGGGAGAGATCGACTTGTGTGAGGAGTTTAAGGAGGAAGTGAAACGGTTGGTTGGTCAAAGAGGAGGAATTTCATCGGGATTGGTTGGCTTCATCGTGAGCAGGGGCTCCCGATTAGGCAAGAGGAAGTGTTCAGCTTGCTTGGGGTTGACGGGTGAGGAAGAACATAGGGCAGTGGGTTTGGTCGGCCTGGAGTCGGGTGAAAAGGTCAGGTGAGTTACTGGGTAGTGGGTTGAAGAGGTCGGTCGCGGGATTGGAGGAGATCCGGCGGCATCAAGTAAATGGGGTTATTGGAGTTCGGTTCTTGAGGCAAAGGAGTCAGGATTTGGTTTGAATGCAAGTGAAGGTGATTGGATCGGCCGAGGTTTTGTTCGGTTGAATAAGGGAGTGGAGAATCTGAGCAGGTGACGGGATCTAGAGGTCAGAGGCAGCTTGTGATTGGGTTTGTGGTCAGAAGAGGCGTGGGCTTTCGATCGAGACTAGAGCAAAGAAACCGGGATGCAGGTCGGCAGTTGCGGCGGTTTGGGAGTCATGGCACAGTGAAGAGAGATGTTGATGGGGTCGAGTGAACGGGGAAGATCGAACAGGGAAGAGTTGGAGTTCGACAGTTGAAGACGGGAGGAGGGAGTTCGAACGAATGGAGACATGTATGTAGGAAGAAGAAGAGAACGTGTGTGGAAAAACAGAAGAGCCGAAGGCTCTGTTCGTGCCGTTTTTAATGAGCGGGAGATGAGAGCACGAGATTGGGGCAGATTTGCACACGCGGGAGACGAGACAGTTCAGCGTAGCAGGGAATGGGCGGTCGAGTGTGAAGGATTTGAGCAGGATTTTGGACAGAGGTAATAATGATTTTTTTTTCTTATGTGGAGGTCAACATTATTCGAGAGTTTCATTCTCCTCGCACCACAAAAAATTATCCATCATTTATTGCTCTGAACGAAATTCAAATAAAAACACTTGTTGACTTGCTCTTTATCATCTGATGAGGTTGACTCTACTTCAAAATCCACACATTTGTACCCTGATTGCTTTCTTGCCTTTCTTTTTCTACTCCTTTGTATCTGGTTTGTATAAAAGGCACTCTAATTTATGTGTGTTGGCTTTTTGCAACCCTAACATATACGCCCTTCGTTGTTTTGCCCACCTAATAGGAATTTTATCTTTATCTTTTGATGTCTTTTTTATTGCCTTCCTTGCTATTAAATGTTTTGCTTCTTTTCATCAGCACATTAATAAACTTCTTAGATATAAGTGCGAGTTTCTCATCTATGTCATTATCATCGGCTTAACTTTCTTCAAGTCTCATCCTTCAATGAAATATCCTTAGACTCCTTGCTTTCATCGTCATGTCCTCTTTTTTAATTTTTTAATTTTTGTTCATATCAAAGTGGCCAAAAGATATAAGTGCGAGTTTCTCATCTATGTCATTATCATCGGCTTCACTTTCTTCAAGTCTCATCCTTCAATGAAATATCCTTAGACTCCTTGCTTTCATCGTCATGTCCTCTTTTTTAATTTTTTAATTTTTGTTCATATCAAAGTGGCCAAAAGAAGATAGAGCAAATATTTTGATAAACCTTTAGCTTTGTGAATGTAGTGACCTTGGGGTCATAGGAAAGCTCATAAGGATATTGTTCATGAGCTCTTGGCTGGTCGACGTTTTCTTAAGAGATTGCAATCTATTAACTATATTTTTAAATGTATTGTGCATATCACAGACAAATATCTTAGATGCCATTTGAAATAATTTATAATCATCCACCAACATATTACGATAAGATTCAAGTATCTCCTTATTCCCTTCATATGTGATAATGAGCTTGTAAGTCTCTTTATTTAGTCATAGACACAAATATAATCATCTATGTTAAGTGCACAAAAGAAGCAAGTGATAGGTTTAGAATTCACTTATGAGAGATATATCTCAGAGAAGTTCATTGTTTAAATGACTACTCTACTGAGATACCATTAATAATTTTGGTGGGTTCTTTGGAACCAATAACTATAAGGTGCCGCCATATTCTCAAATCTATAGATTGAAAGTAAAGGAAATCAGCCATAAATTCCTTATTTACTTTATATATGACATTTTTAAGGTCCTGAACAGGATTTCAAATATATATAATATGAAACAAAAACCATCTCCTGTAATTTGTAGTTGGTATGCTAATTTTTCTGATTAGCAATATTTCGCTTTTTAGTACGTAATATGATAAATCTGAAATAATATTTATGATTATTAGCAGCGGTGCATTTACGATTCATTCCTTCATTTATAAATGTTCTTGGGTCGTAGTGATTTTGTTGATCCCCTTATTAAGCTTTTCCGATTTTTATAATATAAATATTCTTTCACTTTTGCTGTTTGACTCCCACCTTCAAGTTCTTGTTTGCTATTACTACTGCTTTTACTACTGCTTCTCCTCCCAAGACATGATGGCTAGTTCGGATCTGTTTAGGCTGCTTGTTATTGATTCATATTTCTTCATTGAGGCTTCCAAGCTTAATGTTTAATGGCTTTCTTTTTGGATTTCCGATACTTTTTACAGGGACTCTCTAACAGAAAAGTTGGTGCCACAAATGTAAACTCAAAGAGTTCACGATCTCATGTAATTTTTACCTGTGTCATTGAATCATGGTGCAAGGTAACATTGTTTATTGAACGCTCAAATTTTCATCCTATTCAATGGTTATTCCTCAAGCATGTGCAGCTTCAATGGCCTTAGAAATGTTATAGAAGTTATGTGGTAGAGTAGAACATACATGTACTCTCTATGAAATGTTACATGATTACTAAATTCTTTGGTATTCTTTTTATCATCTGAAGCAGCAAGTTGAAGTGTTTTGACTATTTGGGTTCAGCTCATTTTAGTCTTCATATAGAATTTAATAGATTTGATTACTACTCTTAAGCATCCGTCATTCTAGTCATTGCGTAGAACATGCCAGTTGATTACTACTTTTGGCGTTGAGCTCAACTGAGGGCCAACTTCATTGTAACTGTCAAGAAGTTTTTGAATCTCTTTTCCTAAAAATGATTTCATTTAATTTTTGCTTGAAAATGGATGAAAATGAAAATTCTTTTTGAAGCTCACCTTAAAAAAATTGAAGTTATTTTTATCTAGAGGGCTAGGAAGTCTCCTTCAAGTTTGTTTTTTATCCCTTTTAATAACAATAGAAGAATAGTAATTTAAATAAATGACAGTTTAGAATATTAATTTTAATTATAATACTAATAAAGTAATTAAGAATTAAAGTGAGCGTAGCTCAAGTAAACAAAGGAATTGAGATCACGAGAAATGAAACCAACAAAATAAAAAAAAGCACTGCAGCTAAATTCAATGGTCTCACCCTATGGAGTTGACATCCAAATACCTCATTCATGCACTTAAAATAAATTGGTCCTTAGACAATACATATTATATTATTTTTCATTATGCTTTTATTTATTTATGTTAATTGGATATTTTATGTCAGGGTTTGTCATCAAAATTCTTCAGCAGTTCAAAGACTAGCAGAATCAACTTTGTTGATCTTGCTGGCATTGGTGATAACAACGTTGATGGTTTCAGGAGACAAACTGTTCAAGAAGACCGATTTATTAAGAACTCACTTTCAAAACTTGGGTATGATCTCTTGGTTATCATTTTGAGCTTTCATGATAAAAGGAACTTTTATGAAGATCTAGGCTTTGTTAATGAGCTAAAATATTTCCACAAAACACTGTTAAGAACTAAAATGATAGATTTAATTCATAAACAAATTTTACAATTGACAAACAAAACTCTGGCTTTCATAATGAGTAGATGACTTCAGAGAATAAGCTATGTCAAATAATTGTGGCAAACTTATAGATTATCTTCTTAATTTATTATATTTGATGAAGTTTGCCATTTTCTATGCATGTCATTGTGATGAATAGTGTTTATTTATTCTTAGATTTGCTGAAACTTTAACTTCACTCTTTCCAAGTACTGGCAGCATTAGCCTCAAGCAATAACCTTGTGGCTTTTATGGCCATCCCATAGGAGCAATCGTAGTAGTGACCATTTTAGACTATTTGATGCCAATCTTGATGTGTCGTGCATATAGTGTGTTTATAAGGGAATTGAGTATTTTATAGGGGCAATCGTAGTAGTGACCATTTTAGACTATTTGATGCCAATCTTGATGTGTCGTGCATATAGTGTGTTTATAAGGGAATTGAGTATTTTATAAGAGATCTTTTTGGCTTCATATTTCATTTTATAAGGGAATTGAGTATTTTATAAGAGATCTTTAGGATCTCATTTTTCTATGACATTTGAAACAGAAGACTCTGGAAATATATCTACTTGGGATTATTCATATAACTTAGAAGATGCTTCAAAATTGCTTGCTTGAATCAAATTTCAGTGAACAACAGGATTAAGGTTTTTATCTTTTGTTCTTTTCTGTCAAATATTAAGTTGTCATGATATGGAAGATCAGGGGATCAAAGTCCATCAGGAAAAAAAGTAATAGTTATATTTCCTGTGAATAATAGTATTTTTCTTTCAAAATTTGTTCATATTAAGAACATTATGGCTTACATATAAAAATAATCTATAATGACAGCAATTTTTTTCCTCATTATGGCAACATGGCTATTATTGTAAAGCATATAAAAATACTAGGAGCAGAAAATTTTCAGTCCTTAATGCAATTGGAAAAGTTTTGGAGGCTTATATTGGCCACTTAATCTACATAAAATTTTTATATGGGCTTTCCCATGTAAAACTTAATCAAAATAGTATAGGAGCTTTAGGACTTCTAGATTTCTTCAAAATAACGAAATTGTAAGGCCTTTCTTGCATGAACTTTTATTATTGCAATGAAATAAAGCACGTGCATTACTAAATACTGGAGAGGTGCAAAGATGACTACGTACCAGTATAACACATCATGTAGTTTTTGGATATTTACATAATAGGAAGTTCTTCTTGGTATTTGACACTTTAGTTTCTTGCAAAATGCAAGATTAGTTGAGAGAATCCAATTCTTTAATGAATAATTGGAGGAAAGGTTTGTGTACATGTGTAGCAGTATGTTGCTATTTGCTCTTATTCCGTGCAGTAATTTTGTATTTGTGCTTATTATTCATCAGAGTTTCTTTAATGGAATATTTGGAAGATAAGAAAATTGTTTAGTAGGTGTCATGTACTCATTATTCAGTTTTTAAATTCCTGGCTTGACATCTAGCTGTTCAAATGCAGGAGATTGGTCAACATTTTATCAGATTCCACTCGCCAGGAAGATGATGAAAAGGTTCCACGCGTGGACTCTTGTTTGAATAACGCATTGCAAGACACTTTTGGAGGCAATGCCAAAGCTACATTTATTTGTACTATTTTCCCAGATGAAAGGTAATTCGACGTTCTTGTACTCTCTGTAGTCTGAGATTTCAGGAAAGAGAAATAACATTGTTTGCCTAACATAGCAGATATAAAGCAATAACACTAAGCACACTAAGATTTGGAGGACGGGTGGAACGAATGAAAAACAAGGCTATAATTAATGAAATATCTGAAGATGATGTTAATGGTCTGAGCGACCAAATACGTCAGTTAAAGGTAAAAGCTTAATGCAGAAGATTTAAGGGTAAAAAAGCACCTTTGTAAAGTATAAATATGTAAAGCTTGATGTTTTTTTTTCAAATACCTTTGCTGCAGGAAGAGCTCATAAGAGCAAAATCATTTGGAAGTAATTGTGTTATTAGCACGGAAGGACATTTCAAAAGGCATACTAATCGTGAGAGCTTAAATATTCTAAGGCGGAGCCTTAATCGTTCTTTGTTTCTACCTTCGATAGATAATGATTCAGAAGTTGATATGGATATTGATGAGGAAGATGTAAAGGAATTGTGCGTTCAGTTCAATGACTTAAATTCTTCTATGGGAGACCAAACTAAAAATGTTACAGAAGACTCAATATCCTTATTGTCATCTGAT
Organism: Dendrobium chrysotoxum; assembly: GCA_019925795.1. Taxonomy (NCBI): domain Eukaryota; kingdom Viridiplantae; phylum Streptophyta; class Magnoliopsida; order Asparagales; family Orchidaceae; genus Dendrobium; species Dendrobium chrysotoxum. The sequence goes on along the minus strand of CM034300.1, from coordinate 13,595,668 downwards.
TGCATGCCTAATACAGAATTAGACAGTAGCGTGAATCAAAGCGGGAGTAAAACTGATCAAAAGCCTAATTTTTGCTCATTCCCAGAGAGCAATGAATTAAAACAAGAGTATTCTGAAGTACCGGAACTTGAAAAACCCAATACATTAAAGGTTGTGATCATGGAGAGCAATAGTGTTCTGTGTAACTCAGAAAATTCCACTCCTTGCAATCCATCGCCGTTACAGGAAGAGCCGGTCTTTTGTGCATCACCTAAAGTTGATGACAGCTTAAAGAAAAGCTCATCTAACTCACCCACCCTTCTTATAACGAAAGTTGCCTCCGAAAGCCCAAAGCACAGTTCAGAAAAAGGGTCATTCAGTGAGGTGGTCGATACTACTTGCTCCTCTTTGCAATCAAGTAAAATCAACCCTATTGAGTCATTGGCGGCTAGCCTTCATAGAGGTTTACAAATTATTGATTATCATCAACGGAATTCAGCCTCCACTAAATCACCTGTTGCTCTTTCTTTTGAGCATTTGTCTTTGATCTCATATCAGTCGGGTATGAAGAAGGTTGAGGCGTCACCGAAGGATATGAATGCTCCTTTCTTGTGTTCAGATTGCAAAAAACAAGTGACTGCTTATGGTAGGTACAACATGGATGTGCAGATTAATCAAGCTGACAATTTTGGGCTTTCAAAGGAAATTAACAAAGAAGTGTTGGAGGTATTATACGCAAGCAGAGCTTTCTTGGTTATTTTTTTCAAATGTTTGTGCTAATTTCGTGTATACATTGGTAAAGAAGGGTGGACTTAAGGCTTCGGAAGATGTCAACCAGAGAAATGCTGAACTAGAAGCTCTATGCGCAGAACAAGCGGAGAAAATAAAAAAACTAGATTCTCAGGTAATTTCTATATTTACAGAAGGCAGCAATATGAAAATATGGTCTTTTAATTAAGGTATGTCTTAATAATAATTTGAGCTGCAGATTGATTTGTACAAACGTGGTAGCAAGCAATGTTCAAACTTGGAACATAATCCTTCTGTGGTCGTGGAGTCCGAGAATGAGGAGAAAGCTTTTTTTTCGGTAAGTGAAAATGTGATTGGTGTTTACAAAAGCTTAAAAGCATTCACCATCTCCTGTTTTCTGTAACACTTAATTTGGTGCTTGTGATACAGAATCAAGAAAATGTTACTGATCATGGAATCAGTTTAGGTTGCAGCGACAAGGAGGCTCTTCTTAAGGAAATAGAGTGCCTAAGAAAGCAGTTGAAGTCTTATACCTGTAGCTCTACGAATGTTTCCCCGCTTGAGCAGTTAAGAAATGGCAGCAACACGCCGGTAAAGGGAGAAGAGTTTGAAAGTGAAAAAGTGAGGTGGATGGAATCCGAGAGTAGGTGGATATCTCTAACTGAAGAGTTGAGGATTGATCTTGAATCAAATCGTAGGCTCGCAGAGAAAAAGGAACTTGAGCTTAGCCTTGAGAAGCAATGCACTGCTGAGTTGGATGATGCGCTACATCGTTCCATACTGGGGCACGCTAGAATTATTGAACATTATGCTGAGCTCCAGGAGAAGTATGATGAATTGCTTGCCAAACACAGAAAGGTCATGGAGGGCATCGCAGAAGTGAAGAAGGCAGCTGCAAAAGCAGAATCAAAATGTAAAGGATCAGCTTTCGCTGCTGCTCTTGCAGCTGAGCTTGCAACATCTAGAATTGAAAGAGAAAAGGAGAGAAAATACCTCAAGGAGCAGAACCGTGTTCTTAAGCTTCAACTGAGAGACACTGCTGAAGCTGTTCATGCTGCAGGAGAACTACTTGTGCGTTTGAAAGAGGCCGAAGAAGCTGTTTCAATCACAGAGGTTATTTTTTTTTCAACTATTTCCAATTTCTACAATGCAATACATAAATACGCAATTTGATGTTTGATTGGCTTGCTTTAATGCAGGAAAAGTATGGTAAAGCGCAGCAAGAAATAGAGAAGCTTAGGAGGCAAATAGAGAAGTTAAAGAAAAAACATACAATGGAGATTGCCACAATGAAACACTACCTTGCAGAGAGTCGATTGCCAGAATCTGCATTAGAACCACTCTACCACCATGATTGTGATAGTGTTGACCCGAACAGGGCACCTTTGCCTGATGATATGTCTTGGAGGTCTGCATTCAAGCCTTCTTATCAGTAGACTAGCAGAGGAACACGAGTTTTCAATGCTGGAATTCAGTCAACTGGTCAAGTTGACATTTTATAGTTTTGTCAACTGACTTGTTCTATTGTTCGATTTAAGATTTATTGTTGGATAAATTTAGTGATATTTTTTAATAGGTGCTTAATGTGTTTGTAATGAGAAAACATCCATCTGTAAGCCCCCATAGAGACCCTTACCTGTCCATTAGCAGCCTGCAAACATGTAACTTTCTATGTTAAAACTTTCTTCCATTTCCTAAGGATTGGCGAACTTCTTTTCTCTAAGTTTGTTCTGGTAATTACACAAGGAAGGAGCATTCAACTAGACTCACCAAAGCGTTTTAAAAAAATAATGCCCTGTCCTAATAGTTTCTACAGTAAATGCAAGATAGGCTAAGTAATTTGAGATTTAAGGATCAGGTTTTAGTCCACTGAAGCTAAATAGTTTGGCACCCTAGATCTAGAAGGCGGTATGCCCTTGTACCATAGTATGATGAAGGAATAGATTTAAATTCTTGAAATAAATTTCAAGAGCCAAGATTAATTAAAAAATTTTGCACTAAAAAAATTCTTATATAAATAATTATCAACAATAAAAACAAAGAAAAGGAAATTAAATAATATTTTTTTATGTTAATACAATCTATAAAAGTAGTATAACAAAAAGCAAAAAACCACAATTAGTGAAAAAATAGAAAAAATTATACAAGTACAATTTTCAAAATCCAACATAAATATGAATAAAACAATTAAATTAACTTAAAAACTACTTAGGGGACTGCTTGGTTGGCAGAAGAAAGAATGTCATGTAAAAGAAATGTAGTGTGAAAATAATGTAGTGTATTTGAAATATTTTGAGATTGTTTGGATGAGTGTAAAATTAATGCGGGAAATTATTTGTTTTGTTTGGCTTGGAATAAAATGAATGAAGTGTAAAGTCCAAAGATAGGATAATCGATGACACGGGCGGGCAGTGGTGGCCGGCAGTGGTGGCAACAGACAGTGGCAACGGCGACGGCCAGTGATAGTGGCGGAAGGAGATGGCTGGTAGTGATGGCGGCTGGCAGTGGCAGCGGTGATTGGCGGTGGTGGAGTAGGTAGCAGCGACCGATGGTGGCAACAACGACTCATGGTGGTAGTGATTCGTGGCACGTGGCTTTATGCAATGAAGTTTTAGCACATCTGGAAATCACTTTATTTTGAGGAATTTCAAAACTGAACTAGAAGGTGAATTCCAAATACACTAAATTTTATACCGCATTTAGTTTACATTAAACCAAACATAAATATTCTCTAAAACCCTATATTTGAAATACTTTATATCCCTTGTACTTCAAACCAAACAGTCCATTAATAAAATTTTATTATTGAAAGTTTTGCTCTTTAGTAACAATCCATCTAACATATGTTGACTTTTTGAGCCTCATAATCTATTACATTGATTTTTCTTGATAATAAATGTATGTTTGAATATTCTAATTTGTATGTAAAATATTTTAGGTGCATTGATTTTTTAGATGTGTAAAATGACTACTTATATGCATGTGCATTGCACAACCTAGGTTTGTTAAAAATTTAAGTATAGAAGAACCCCATATGGATTAAAATGGATAGAATGAAGATTTAGATATAATATTTCAGATTATATAGATTTAGAAGTGTCTTAAAATTCATAGAAGTTTACTTGTATGGTCTGATTTATTTATAATTTAATATTCATTAATGTGCTTTATATACTATCAATTAAGGATAATAAACTTAAGTTAGATATCATTGAGCTTTTCTTAATTAAATAAATTTTATATTGATAATTTTGGATATTTTAAAATGTTTTATATATAGTATCAAATTGTCAAAAATAATATAAAGATACCTAATTATAGTAATTAAAATTAATAAGTGATATACTTAGATTTTTATTAGGTATGCATATTGTATATATTTTAAATTAAGAATCTTATAATCATTTACTAATATATGTGTGATTTAAAGTAAATTATTTAAGATTTTTAATGAACTTTTAACATATTTGAAAATCATTGAATTTTATAATCGTTGAATTTGTATTTTGATAGAAAACATTTAAAATTATTGAAATTTGGTTTGATGTTTATTCCATTGAATTCATTAGATTCTGTAGATGCAATTTGATAGGCTACATAGCTTACTTTCATAGCTTCTTTGCTTAATCTTTCTTCACTCCTCTTTTATTTTTCACTTTATATTTCTCTTTAAAATTTTATTTTTGGTTGAAATAATATTTGCAGATCTTAAATCGTATTTAGATTGAAGCTTATATCGTATTTAGATTGAGTTGCACTGGCTTGTGTAGGAAAGTATTTATGTTGTAAGTAGCTTCTTTAATTTAAATAATTGAGGTTTATATGACAAGCCTAATATTCCATGGATTTTAGCCCAATAGTTGGCTAGCATGGATATAGGCCGGGTTGGTGTCTGAGCTAAACTACATAAAAATATTGGTTATTTTATTTTCTTTTACTTGCACTTGAGTTATTTTATCATTTAATCTACTTACAAAGTTTTAAAAATTGTGAGTTAATTTATAGTCTTGCAATTTTAGCCAAATAGTTGGCTAGCATGGAATGATATAGCTTGAGTAGATGTCTGGGATAAACTACATATAAATATTGGTTATTTTATTTTCTTTTACTTGCACTTGAGTTAGTTTATCATTTACTCCAATTGCAAAGTTTTTAAAATTGTGAGTTAATTTGAAAGGTCAAGAGAGGTTGTTATCCTTGTTGAATTGCCCTAGGCATAGGTAAATTTTTCTTTTTTTGTTTTTCTTTTTAACCTAACAAAAACATATTTGATTTATGCCAAGTAAAAATCACAAGTTTGCAATAATTAAAATAAGAAATAAAAATGCAAAAATTTAAAGTAAAAATAAGAACAAACACACTAGATATTTTTATGGTGGTTCAGTTAAACTTTGACTTACATCCACTCCCTGGAGTCCTCCTCTCTAGGTATTGCACTAAACCTTTAGTGACTCTCCTTTAGCTCCCATCCCATAGCAAGTCAGAGAAGCCCTTATAAACTCACTTCTAACCTTCCACAATGTAGCTGACAACCTGAATCCTTTCCACCATCCTAGTGAGGCAAAGAACCTTAAATCCATTTCACCCTCCTGATGAGGCAAAGAACATGGAATCATTTTCAACCTAATAGTGAGGAAGAGAATAAAATTCTTTCACCTTCCCCAGTGTGGCAGAGTAGCCAAGCCCTCTGAAATCAATTACACATGGAGGAACTCAGGTGCAAGTTCACTAGAATAACTGTATGAAACTCCCTCTCACACTTTCTTAAAATCATAAGGATCTTCTCCCTCTCTCACAAACTTCACCATTTCTCTCCTAAGCTAAAGTCTCTCTTCAAGCTTTCTCTCAAAAGACTGAACCTAATGAATGCCAAAAAGTATTTTACAGTCTAATGAGAAAGCTTAAATAGAGGGCTTCAAAACCCCCTAAAAATTTAATTCAGTTGTTACTTTTCATATAATACGATTAGTTCAAAGAAGCATGTTCATTCTATACGAAGAACAAGCTCCAGTATGATCTGCCAAAATATTATATACTGATCGTACAGTACGATCATTGGATCATATTGTATGATTAGTTTATTCATCTTAAGATTATACAGGATGAACTCTGAGATGATTGAAAATCATCTCTACCAATCATCCAGGCAATTTATATCGTGTAGTATAATTAGTTTAAAAATTAAAGTTTCATCCAAGATGATCCCTGGGATGACTATTATTTGTCTCTATCAATCATCTAGTATAATCTACATCATATTGTATGATCTGCCAAATTTATTAAACCTTGATTTGATTGACTAATTATGGAGATTAATTTAGGTAACATTTTAAACATCATAAAATACGAATAGCTTCGTACAGTATGATCTGTTCAAAATTATTGAAATTTGATGGGGGGCTAGAGTTTCCTAATTAATCTGATATTCATATATGATTTGGTTCTTACAATATGATTAGTTTAAAAATATTAATTATTCAATTTGTTATTTTAATTGATTTTCTAAATAACTGATCGTACAGTACGATCTAGTTTATACGGTACAATTAGTTCAAAAATCTAAAATTTATTTTCTCACTCCCTCGTGTATGTGTGCATGGTCGCCAAGTTTATATACACCTTTACATGAATATGACTCAAAAAATTTAAAATAAAGAAAATAAAAAATACAGATTCTTACAAAATATTATTATATTCTACTTAGTCTTGAGCCTTAAATCTTCATTGCATGGTGTGTAGTGTACCTGAAATATTAGTACACATAAAAAATATATGCAATAACAAATCATAGGAAAAATTAAATATAATCCAATAATGTTTATTATCATTAAAACTTAAGCTCAGGCTCCCGGATTGCAACTCCCTTTTTGATAATTTCAAGCATTGTTGGTTGAATTGCAAGTTAGTTGTATTTTCTCCTAGTCGTCCCCTCACTAATTAAATTATTATTATTTTTAATTAAGGGATATATATATATATATATAATTTATAATAATAATAATAATAATAATAATAATAATAATAATAATATTTTATTTTTAATTTAAAATTCACACAACAACATAAACTAAAAGCAAAGCACAAACAAATATTGAAATTATAAAATAAATAATACAACCAATAACATTATACTCCCCCTTTCGACATCCCCCTTTCGACATCACCAAAAAGGTGATCTATGAACTAACACCAATAAAATTAACACCATAATTATGATAACTGGCAAGGAAAGATATACAATAAAACTACAAATATAGAAAATACTACTCATAGGAAGGTCCATGATCAAGTGGTGGTGGATTTATCTGAAAGTATCAATGAATGGACATAAGCTATTTGCCAAACCAAACCATATCATCCTAGTGCTGTTGTTGCTATTACTGAATGTGAGTATCAAGGCGTGTCTCCAATTGATCAAATCTCTTAATCAACGTCTCATAGTAATGGGGTTGGTATACAGGTTCAGGTGCTGGCGTAGGTGCAGGTGCTGATACTTGAGCTGGTGCCTCTGCCGATGCTCCCTCTTCCTTATCATACTCCTACTCCCTGCCCCATAGTGATGGTCATTGAAAATGAGGTGAAAGGTACTATCGGTGTAGAAAATAGGGAGGTGATTACCCTGTGCAAGGTACGTGAGGCTATATTTGATATCAAAGATATAGGCAATGATATGTCATAATGCAAGATTTTGCCTGCACCGGGCTCTCGGATTCCTTATGTCTGTCAAGTTTTATATGTACCTAAATCATATATGTTGCATTAAATTCAATGTAGGTCATACAGAAATAGGTAGCAACATACAATAATGGAGTGATGTTTATCTTATCTCCGGCCTAAGGAAGGATTGAAGTTCTAAGCACATGCTAAATGATACATACATTTTTAACTAAGGAACTCACTAAAGGTAAATGTTGATTAAATTGGATGTTCATAAGAGTGAGGTTTATAGTTGTCCAGTCATAATTTGCTATATTAGAAACATCATGAGGTTTAATGCTAGTTGTAGAAAGATGTAGGTATTCATGAAAGACTTGGTATGAAATTTCTACTAGTCTTCTACAAACATAGGATACCGTTGAGGTACGTTAAGAATTAATTTAGAGGGTTACAAAGAATTCAAAGAATAATTCTAAGTGAAATGGAAAGGCAAGTGTCAGGATAAGTTGGAGAGTGGTTTCTGCAAAACAAATCTAGTACTTGGTAGTTTAGTTTTTCCTAGTTTATAATATGTGAGGGTGTGATCTGGGCAGCACTATAGCAGTGATAGGAATTCTCTTTATCCTATGTTTGGAATCGGTGATTTGCTAGGGGAACTTTCAGGAAGAAGATGCGGTCTCTTGCTAGTCGTTAAAGCACTCAAGTGATGGAAATGGAAGTTCTGAATGCTAAGGAAGAAAAGGTGTGAATGAAAGTGAAGTCCTTTCCCTTATTTTAAAAAAATAGAACATATCATACATTACAAAGCATTATTGCACAGTACAATCAGAGTAAGACGAATCATCCCATTCGAACAGCACAAAAGTCGGTCAATTTGTATGGTATGATTGGGTATTGTACAAGGTAATCTTTGATTTTTTATTCATCCCGAGAAGTCATTGTACAATCTTTGACCAAGGAAGTCATACAGTATGAACAGGTGATCATACAGTATGATTTGAATTTAATATCGTATAGACTGAAATTAAATCATCCAATGATTACTGCTATATATATCATACTGTATGAATTATGTGGTCGTACAGTACTATCCGCGATAATTGAATTGATCTAAGGCCATTAGAAATTTTATTTGGGAAATTGTGTGATGATTTGTTAAGATTGTACGGTATGAAGTGTATTATACAGTATAATGTGAACAAATGTGAATAAGAGTGTGGAGATCAGGAAAAACACATACAAATAATTACATAAATAATTAAACACATATCACACATAAATAAAAAAATAACCTACTACAACCATGAACAAAAACATACAAACAAACACACAAATAATATTTTTTTTTACATTTTAACCATAAACCTTATCATAAATCATTTTTCAAAATAATATGTTTTGAAAGATATTTTCAAAATAACAGTCACTCAGAAGAAAAAATCATTTTCAAAGCACTAATAAACATTCAATCAGGAGTTAATATTGCTATTCAAATCAGTTTATTAATCCTTGATTGCCATAGTTTCTTTTATTTAAACAAATTGCAACCATTTGTGAACATTTTTATAAAAATATGTTTAACATTAAAATCTTCACTATAGTTGAACAATGCTTATAAGATTGAAAGACTGTTTTACCACTTGATAATTTATCATCTTTACAAATAATACCAATATGTATTACCTTTCTAGCATTATAATTATTTAATGTAGCTTTACCTTTATACCTTTGCTTAAATAACATTAAATATTTCAGATTTTCAGTTATGTGTTGTGCCTGTAGTCCATGTTCTTTTTTGCTCTCACTAGACCACTTGTGAGAGCATAGCTACACACTTAATCAAACATCAGATTTGGGAACCTTAAAGGGTTTGGGTCCCACCTTATGCTTCCATGTATGCATACTATGTATGCTATGCTATGATACTACTTTGGGCCTCCAAATTAGGTGTGATTTAAAGTGTATAGTGCAAATTTATTTAATGTTTCTTAACATGTCACAAGAGTAACACCTAACCTCAGGGAATGGATTCAATAATCTATGTGGGGTGTTGGAGGGATATGCGATGCATGTTATGTTTTGGGATTATACCATTATGCTAGTGTTGATGATGGTTTATTATTTTTAAGTGCATGAACTTTCTTTTTTAAAAACTCATTTGCACTCTTAAAGGTTTTAACTTCAAGTTTCAATGCATGCTCACAATGGTCTAGTTCAGTTGCAAGTATTTCTAATTCCTTAAATGCATTTCTAGCTCAATATGTTTAGATTTTAAGGATTCATGCAATTTGCTTAGTTCAATATATTTCTTATTCAAATTCATCTAACAGAGATGCATGTTCATTATCTAACAAAATATGCTCAAATTTAAGATTAGCATGCCCTCTAACTAACAAATTATGCTCGCATTTTAGATCAAAAAATTTGTTTTTCAAATTTGCATGCAGTTTCTTTAGCTTCCTATATGAGTCATGAATTTTTTTAGAAATAATAAACAGCTTATCATAGGATAGTTAACATACCTCATCTTGATTAGAATGATCAAGATTATCAATTACCTAAAGGTACAAATTTGTTACCTCCTCCTTCACTTCGTGTTTGGATGAATCTGAACCAGATTCTGCCCAATATGCTTTTTTGCATCCTCTACTTTCCCTTTTTAAAATTTAATTTTTCTTTTCCCTTCTCCTTGGTAGGGTTAGTCTTTACGTTGGGGTAATCAAATCTCACATGTCTTAGTTTTCTACATTCAAAGCAAATAGTGTTAGAGAAAATTTTAGTGCTTTTACTTGATATACCTTTGTTCCATTATTGATGACATCTTTTCTTTCTCTTCAAAAAGCTCTTAAAATGCTGGGTCATCAATGCTATATCATGGTCTTCTTCAACTGTAGAGGCGTTGCTATCAGAATCATCAACCTTCACTGCCATAATCTTCTCCTTCCTTCTATCACCTGCATCTAAAAGTCTTTAGCTCACATTTTTTCTTATAAACACTGAGAGAGCCAAGTAGATTATCAATAGAGTAAACATTTAATCTTTAGATTCAAAAATAGTGGTGACTTTTGCATTAAATCTATCAGGTAAACAATGAAGAATTTTATTAGCCTTTTCTAAGTTTGATAATTTTTTTCTTAGAGCATGCAAAGATGTCACTATTTTTGTGAATTAGTATATATGTCAGAAATTGATTCATTAGGTTTCATACGGAAGAATTCATATTCATGCAGCAAAATATTTAAATGAGATTGTTTGACTTCATTAGTTCCTTCATACATGATACACAGTTTATCCCAAATCTCTTTTTCACTGGTATAAGTACATACTCTTATGTAATCCTCAGATTTAAGTGCACAAAGAAATAGTTTAAATATTTAGTGTTATGTAAGATATCTATCCTCATTGCTCAATTCGTTAAATAGTATTTCAATTTTAATACCATTAACAAATCTAAATGTTGCAGAATAATTTTCTTATATTATAAGCCACATGCGAAAATCAATTGATTCTAAAAATTCAAACATGTGCTTTTTTCAAAAATTAAATGGAATATTATCGAATAATTATGGATGAGTTATTGAATAATCCTCTGTGATATTACTATTCCAAAATGTACCATTTCATCTTTTCTTAGAGATTTTTAAATCACTAATTTTGAGACCTACTTTGATACTAATTGAAAGTTCAAGAGAGTTTGTTAAATCTTATTGAACTACCCTAGGCACATAAAGAGGAGGGTGAATTGGTGTTTTAAAAAATTTCTCCTTTTTTATTTAAGGAATAATTTACTAACATGATTTTTATAGGCAATCAAGTTTTGATTTTAAAAACAACTCACAAGAAAGAAATATTTTGATTTTAGATATTAAGCAAAAACTGGCAAAGGTAAAGCTTTTTTTTTCTTTTTGACCTAACAATAAGATATTAGATTTATGCTAAGTAAAAATCACAAATCATAGATTTGTATTAATTAAAATAAGAAATAAAAATGCAAAAATGTAAAGTAAAAAATAAGAATAAACATATTGTTGTAAATTTGGATTCAAAGATTATGATTTTGATGATAGCAAAAATTTCTATTTCTTTTTTAGTGTCTAACCTTTCAGGTTCACAAGATCAATTGCAATTCAAGCTAGCTCAAGATTGAGTCACTCTGTATGTGTTTCAGGTTCAATATAATTTTTTCACCTTTCTTGAGTCAAGTATAATGTAATGGATCCCCAAGCTAAGTGACCTTGCACACACACACTTAGGGGGAGAGTTTTAGTGAGTTAGAGTTTTTATCCATATTTTATTCAAATCATCCTGGACAATATTCATATCATCATGAATGATCCATTGAAAATAGAACTCTAATTAGGGCGAACATGTTAAGTTGGTCTGATTAAGCATATTATCCTGGAAAATACACCCATCATACAGGACGATATGCTCAAATCAGAAATTCTCAGCCACCAAACTAAGTTAGGCAAGTTTTTATTTTTTGATTTTTTATCTGATCGTCCTGGATGATACGTGTATCATCCTGGATGATTCATTACAATAATACCTAAATTAGTCAGGTGATTAAGGAAAGTAATTAAGATTTAATTGATTTGATCATATCATCCTGGATGATTACAAGATCGTCCTAGATGATCAATTAGAAATCCTGAGCGTTTAGTGCTTTTCACTTGGATGACCTGAACAGTGTGCCAGATAATATTCCCATTTTTGAACTAATCATACGGGATGATATTAATATCATCCAGGACAATCAAGTCATTTTGAAATCGTCCAACATGGTTGACGTGTATGACCCGAACAGTGTGTAGGATGATTTTGGGCAATTTTTAACTAATCATATAGGATGGTCTACGTATCATCCTGGATGATTAAGTCATTTTCCTTTGATCATCCAGGCTTTTCTCCTGGACATCCTGAACTATCTTCTGGATGATATTCCTAATTTGAACTAATCGTCCAGGATGATCGCAGAATCATCCCAGACGATCTAAATAGATTTTGTCTTCTAATTGTCTAGAGGAACCAAATTATTCAGGCTAAAAGTGGTTGATTTACACTGATTATATAGGATGATTTAAGGATCATCCTAGATGATCTTTGATGACTAGTTAAAATTTAGGGCAATTTTTGAGCCCTCCTATTTAAGATCTCTTTCATTCTCTGCTGAGATCTTTTACCGCTATCATTTCCTGAGAGAACCTTGAGAGAGAGAGAGAGGGAGAGCTTAGGAGAGAGAGAGAGAGGATCTTGTGAGGGGGAGTTTGGGAGGTGTTCACAAAGGTTGCTTCAAGCATGGATCTGAGTCATCTTCTTCGGTCATCATCCCTTGTTCTTTTGGTGTCTCTGTGGAAGGATCGTCTGCAAGAAGATCAATATTCTCTGCCTGCTTCAGGAGGAAGGGAAAGGAGGTAAGGTTCTCTGCCTACTTCAGGAGGAAGCAAAAGGAGTCTTGGTTCTCTGCCTCACCAGGTTGGTGAAAAGGAGTTTTGTAAAGGCTTCTCTGCCTTACTATGGGAGTAGAAGGAGAGTCACTTTATTTTAGTGCGATACTTGGAGGGGAGGCTCCGGGAAGTGGACGTAGGTCAAGTTGACCAAACCACTATAAAATCTGGTGTGTTCTTTCTGATTTTTTTTTGCACTTTACTTTTCTGTTGATGATTATTTGATTGTAGTTATTATTTTATTTTATTAAACATCTACACATCATCAGAAAATTGTAATTATTTTAAAACATTCAAAAAGGTTTTCAAAATAATTTTGGTCTAAGAATTTTTAAAATTACCAATTCACCCCCCTCCTGGTTAGCCTCAGTCTAGTTCATAAGGGCTTAACATCCCTAACGAACTTTCACATACCAAAAATTTTATAGTGGTTTGGTGAAACTTTGACCTACGTCCACTTCTCGGAGTCCTCCTCTCTGGGTATGGCACTAAACCTTTAGTGACTGTGCATTAACTTCCATAGTAAGGTGGAGAAGCTCGTACAAACTCACTTCCACCATTCCATAGTGCAGTTGAGAACCTGAATCCTTTCTACCCTTCTAGGGAGGCAGAGAATCGAGAATCTATTTCACCCTCATAGTGAGGTAGAGAACTTGCAATCCTTTTCACCCTCTTGATGAGATAGAGAAACTAGAATCCTTTTTACCCTTATGGTGAGACAGAGAACCAAATAACTTTCACCTTCCCGGGTGTGGTGAAGTAGCCAGGCCCTTTGACACTAAAGGAGTCTTCTTCCCAAAACTTTCCTTCAGACAAACCTTTACACTTGGAGGAATTTAGGTGCAGGTTCACTAGAGCAATAGTGTGAAACTCCCTCTCATACTCCCTTGAACCTAGAAGGATCTTCTCCCTCTCTCACAAACTTTTTCTCAGAAGACTCAACCCAATGACTGCAAATAAGTCTTTTATAAAGTCTAATGAGAAAGCTTACATAAAGGGCATAAAAAACTTAAAAATTCAATTCTATCATCACTTTTCATATAGTACGATCAAGATCATACAGTATGATTAGTTCATAGAAGCCTATTTATTACGTATGAAAAACAAACTCCAGTACGATATGTTAAAATATAATATATTAATCTTATAATATGATCATTGGATCGTACTATGATTAGTTCATTCATCTTAAGATCTTACAGGATGAACACCGGGACAATTAAAAATCATCTCTATCAATCATCCAGATGATCTACATCGTATAGTACGATTAGTTCAAAAATTAAAGTTTCATCTAGGATGATCCTTGGGATGACCGTTATTCATCTCAACTAATTATTCAGTATGATTTACATCGTATTGTATGATTTGCCATATTTATTAAATCTTGATTTGATTGACAAATCACGAGGATTAATTTAAGTAACATTTTATATTTTGTACAGCACGAATATATTCATACAGTGTGATCTATTCAAAATTACCTAATTCTGATTGACGGCTAGACTTTTTGAGTTAAACTGATCGTCTTATACTATCTGGTTCATACAATATGATTTGTTCAAAAACCTTAATTACTCAATTAGCCATTTAAATTGATTTTCTAAATAACTGATTATACAATATAACTTAGTTCATAAGGTATGATTAGTTCAAAATTTTAAAATTTATTTTCTCCCTCTCTCGTGTGTGTGAGTGCACACCAATTTTACATACACCTTTACATGAATATGATTCCAGAAATATAAAATAAAGAAAAGAAAAATATAGACTTTGCAAAATATTATCGTATTTTATCCAGTCTTGAGCCCTGAATCTTCATTGCACAGTGTATAGTGTACCTGAAATGTTAGTACATATAAAAAATATATGCAATAATAAATCATAGGAGAAACTAAATATAATCCAATAATATTTATTATCGTCAAAACTCAAGCTCGGCCTCCCGGATTGCAACTAATTTATACTCTTGCCATTTAACATTGAAATTAATTATAAATTTTTTAAGACCACATTTCACCCTCCTAAGGGAGCATAGTCTTCTAACAACATCTTGGTAGAACCATTATAAGAAAAGTTCTATAACGTTGAATTGGATTACATAAAATCAAAATACCTCATATTTATTAAAGAGTAAATAGTGATGTATTGAAATAAGTAGCATGAAAATAAAAAAGGTTTAATTACTTATGTAATTGTAGGTAGTAAGTGTTCTAATATCATCAGGTATATAAATATTATTGCATAGAGCATATATTTTTCTCATTGATTAATAATATCATTATGCTCATGATTATTTATGTGATAAATTATAAGTAATGATATTTTATGCCAATATTTATGTGCTATCACATTAGGTTTACTCATCCATATTTATATCACTCATCAGTCATTTATCTTTATTGATATATATATATATATATATATATATATATATATATATATATATAAACACCTTAAAATAAGAAAATTTATGCACCAATCATATGAAAATCTAATAGTTTGTTTAATGATATGACTATCGGGCTAGCCATTATTAAAAGGTATTTTTTACAACATGCACATTATTGTAACTTGCATAAACATTCTAGACATCATAAGAAAGTATTTTATAGTGTATCACAATCAATATGATTGATATATCATCAGCAAATTATCTTGATCGAACACAAATCTCGAGGCAAAATCTCATTGGAAACTTTCAAAATTAAATATAGGGCCATCTAAACTCTGATTTCAGCAAACTTATAATCGAACTGAGCATCTCAAAAAGATGGACCCAACAGTGGGACCAAGGAAGGAAGAGAAGGAAGAGAGAAAAGGTAGAGAAATCAGAGAGTTCTCTTGTCACCAAACTCCTCCTCGACTATACGAATCCAACGAGCCCAAGATTTCTAAATTCTAACATCATTAAAACACTTAAATAGTTGACAAATGGTCCATGATTAAGGGAGTCAATATCGACCACCCATTCAAAAAACTCCCAACAAGCCCTTGATCTTCTCCCTATTTATGGCCATGCCACTCCCAAAAAACTATAAATAGAATTCTCATTTTTCACCCAAGGGAATGGGGGGGGGGGGGGGGGGGGGGATGGTCTCCAGGCTTTTGTCAAACTTTCACCTGGCCACCAACTGTCGCTTACTACGATCATCGATTATCACCAGATTTCCTCCCGGACATCGATCATTGCTAGAATATGGTCCTTCCAACCACCATCACCTGACTACGGTCCTTTAACCATCATCAATAATAATAATCTTTTTAACCTCAATCACCTGTCGACTAAGGTCCCTCCGACCATCGTCACTCGACTACTGTCTTTCCGACCTTCATCATCTAACTACGGTCCTTTCGACCACCATCACTTGACTATGATCTCTTCGACCATCATCTCTAGACTACGGTCTCCCTTATCGCCATCGCCTGACCACGATTCCTCTGATTGCCGTCCCCTAACTACAATCCTTTCGGCCTCTATCACCTGCTGATTACTGTCCTTCCGACCACCTTCACTCAACTACTATCTTTCTGACCTATGTCGATCGCAAACTAGTGTCCTTCCAATAATTGTCGCTTGATTAAGGTCTTTCTGAACTCCGTCGCTCGACTACGGTCCTTTTGACCACCGTCACCCGACTACGGTCCTTATGACCTACATCGCTCACTGATTATAGTCCTCACGACCAAACAAACATGTTAATACTAATTCTTCCAACTCCTAAAACGTAATGCAATCTATATGTTTTATATTTGCTATATCGAGCCAAGGCCTTTGGCCCAAGGAAGGGCCTTATTGTAAGCAACTGCAAAGCTTACTGGATTCTTTTAAACCAGGTAAGGCCCCGTAGTTTTTCCTTCTTTTTAGGGGTTTCCACATAAAAACTTTGGTATCTCTTATGAATGCTCCACCCCTATCTTTCATCTGTTTGCGTGCTGGATCTTTGTACAAAGCTATGATACTAAACTTTATATTTTTGTGCCTCCATGATTTTTCTTGAATGTAATAATGATGAATTCTATTTTATTAATAAAATAAAATTTGTAGCAATACTATAATGTTTAACCAAGATAATGTGCATGATAAATAGATCATAATTCAATATATAGAATTTGCGGAGTAATAAACGAAGGCAAACTAACCATACAACATGTTATTTCATAATAAATATAAAAAGATATATATAATAATTGAATAACAAATGCATAAATATTAACTTATAAATATCCAGGAATCTCGTATACTCTTTTAACATAGAATTGTATGTTTATCCCTTAATAAATAAATGCTTTAATCCCATGTGTCATACGAAACTCCAACCTTAGTTAATATGAAAATAATGACACAAATTGAGATTCAAATTGAAGGTCATACACATTACAATCACTCAATTAATCACATAAGCACAAACACAAAGGCCTTAAAAACTAATATTTATTAAAATAGGTGTAATCTTATTCAGCTTAGGTTCTCCCATAACTAACCCAAATTAATTATTATTATTATTGGGTAAAACTTACAAAATTCGACCAAATCAAATAATCTATCCTAAAAGTAATTAAATATAAACTTAAATATAAGAAAAATTTTTAATAATATGGATTAATGAATGCTTATAAATTAAGGATAAAGAGAAAGGGGATAAGAATGAGGTTACCTATAAGCTCTCGAACATTGGATGATGGCAAACCCAATGGATAATTGTGAAGGAAAATGTAATAGCTCTAATAGAACTATTATTGAAAATAAAAATTGAGTAGTATTGATGTGGATTTGATAACTGCTATTATATAGCTATGCAAATGCATGTGTCGATAAAGTAATAAAGTAAAGAGAAGAGTTTCAATCCCATAAGGAAAATTATATCGTACAAATACCCCTAATACTATCTACTCCAAGCAACATAGTTTATCCTACTAAATTATGATGAAAGTAGTGTTCTACATTTTACTGCAGTTGCTGGAAACATAAATTAATAAAAAAAAAATGTTTTGAACTTATGATAATGAATGTTGCAATGTTTTCCTAAGTAGACTTTTTTAAGATTTTATTGTGAATCAGAGCATTGCACCCTTAGATCTCTTCCAAGCTTAGAAGGATGTTAAGTAAGGGATTTTGCCACACTACAGGGATTTTATTTTCATAAACCCTAAAAATCTATTAATTCTATGTCTGAGTATGAAAGTTTTCAAATTCAATCTTCCTAAATGTTTCAAAATTCCTCCATTGAGGTAATGAATCACACTTGGTTTTAAATTCAAACATGGATATTGAATGAATGAAATGATGATTGGGAGGAATTGAAAACAGTAATAAGCATTGCATGCACTAGAGTCTGTAGAAGAAAAAAATATGCTTCATTCACATCATAAGCCAAAAATAAGTGAAGTGGACAACCATATAAATTATTTCACTCAAAAGATATTTTATTATATGAATCACAAGATATAAGAGTTTAAGTGAAGAAAATATCACCCAGAGTAGCATTTACAATCAATTCTAAATAACAGATGCTTCCTGGATCAATTTTCCTTAAGCATGATCACTCTCCACACTAAACTCCGCACTCCCTTACTATTTTGCACACTAAATAGACGATCAACCCTCAATACTTTGAAAAAAAAAATTATTTATACAAAGCATGGAATTGACTCAGGCACCATAATGCTCAAAAGGTTGGTGTCATTGCATTACAATAATGAACTAGCAATTCAGTGCTTGATAGTTTGGCTCCACGGTGGCATTAGGCTAATTTAATGCAATGCTTCATAGTGAACCACTCTAACTCTCACGCCGCAGTGTTGCAGGTAATTTGATGCCGTGGTGCTACCATGGTGCTATGGTGTAGAATAAGGATGGGCACTATGATGCTCAGGTAAGATATTTAGCACTCCGATGCTACAGATATCGACATCAGAGTATTGAATTATTTATAAAATGATACAATTTTTAGCACAACGTCATTTGCAAATGTAGCTTGAGGCACTTCTAATATTGTGATGCTGGAAGATTTGGTGCTGCAGCACTGATTTAATTTACAAAATTCCTGAACTTAGTGCATCACGTGTTATGGAGTGGAGCCGGGGCATTAATAATGCTGCATCATTGTTGGTTGGGGTGCCATGGTGGTAGTGTATGCTTTGATATTTGTGATTTTTTTGGAGATTTTTTTGCACAACATCAACTAAAATAAATATTTTCATAATAATTTATGTTCAAAATGTTAACCTAAATTTCACCTAACAAATACCCCCCCCAGCTTAAGCTATTACTAGTCATTATGCAATGTGATTGCACTTTTTGATTAATTTATCATTCCTAACGAAATTGCATGTTAAATGATTAGATGAAGGAAAAGGCTTCATTAATTATAATAAGTCAAAAGTTGACAATTTTAATTAAAATAATCGATAACAAACATCCTAATTAATCATTTTCATTAATACACTTATCCCATCTACTACATGTATATGTGCAATTATTGACTATTTAGTTAGGTTGATTAATTACCATTTAAGAAATTTTTATACTTCAGTTAACTTTGAAATTCATTTATAAACATCAATATGTATTAGAATTCTTACACTTCCCTTGTTTAATTTAGTATTAGGTTCTTCAAGAATTTGAGCTTTTTTAGGTACCAATTCTTTATTTTCCAATACACATTTTTCTTTTTTATTTTATTTCCCTCTTTTCTTCTTTTTCTCTATTTTTTCTACTTTTTGGAGTATCTTAGTAATAATATTTAGTACCTAATTGCTTTGTCCTTTCAAGTAATCTAAATTTGAGTTAATTAAGGGTTGTTATAATGCTTCCTAATGCCATGCTTAGTTTATACAAAATTTTAAAACTAATATGTGTATTACATTTTTAAAAACTTAGTCAATCAATCTACAACTAGTAATCAATTTCTTTTGTGTTATAGTTGTTAAATTTAGTATGAAGTAGTAATGTAGATGATTTTATTAGTTGTTGTTAAGGTTGCTCTAATTATAATTATTATCCGTTTCTATTCAACTAAACACCTATCGTTTGGTATTATTCCTATTCTAATGAATTTTAATTTATAAATTTCTTAAAGGTTGAATGAATATAATAAAGTGAAGTTGAACAATAAGAAACAATCAATTCTTAAAGCAGGTAGGAAATTATAAACATGATAAAAATATAGGGTAAAAACCATAACAACATAGTAAACTATATAAACACAACATGGCTATAAAATGAAGTATGAAATATCTTAACCTTGGGGTATTAAAGTCCATACATCCATCACATCCACATAACAATGACCTAAGTTTACTTCTATCAAAGTTTGACAAGCCAAAACATCAATACATCCAACTAATAATAAGCTAAGCTTGCTTTTATCCACATCTCCAATGTCACAATACAACTATAAACTTACCTCATTAATTATCTTAGAGAAACTAAATAAAAAAAAAAGAAAATAAAAAACAAGAACAAAGAAACAAACATCACACATCCTCCTCCTCCTCCTCGTCATCATATCTTATTATCACTATTGTTGTTGTTGCTGCTATCGGTGGGAACGCTGGTGGGGGTTCTTGCTAAACATAGGGATCAAAAGATTTTGCTATTAGGAAAAGTGTTGATTGGTGTTTTTGAATAGGGGGCTACTCCTAAACATCTTGACCAATGCTTCATTAAAATTTGAAGCATAGGTGCATTGAGACTGATGCATATCCAACATATAATACATATGATGCATCACTCCTTGTAGCCACTGTCAGTTCTCATCAAAGTATATGTGTATATCGATGATAATCCTTAAGATTAACAACCTGATCTCCCAAAGAGGCATGAGTCATGGGCTAATTAGAGCTAGGTTGACTTGGCTAACTGGGCTGACTGGGTACCACTCCCTCCCCTCTCGTGCTTAAATTAAAATTTTCATTTTTTTTTTCTTTTGGAGAGAACAAGAATGGTAAATAGCTGCTCCTCCCCAACATCTCCCAAAACACCAATGAAGATACATAAATAATAAACCAAAGAAGGGTGGCCTAGACCTACATAATGGAACCCCTAATCATGTACATCAAAAAAAGAATGAATAAGCTTTCCTATATTAATAGTATGACCCACCAAAATGACATAATTTAATAGTGCATGGTCTTGGGTCACCTTGCTAATATTGATCCTAGGCAAAAGGTGGGCTGAGATGAAATAGGGCCAAACCTTATACACCTGAGTTAAAGTGGATGCAAGAAAGTTAATTACTTTACCCTCTCTTTATTTTCAAAATGCCCCACAATTTGGCCTAATCAAGACTTTCAATATTTCTTGTGGGTCAATGGGAGAGTGTACAAAAAGGGTGTACTCATCAAACTCAAAATCACAGGTTTTGTACACTTTGTTTATACTCACCAGATCAAATGAGACCCACTTACATCTAACATAGCACCAGTTATTTTGGGCTTCCCTTGCATTAAAAAAGAACTCCCTAACCACATCATCACACATGTTGTAGGTCCTCACAAAGATTAACACCCCCCTTCATGTGATAATATAGGCAATGACCCCCCCCCCCTCCCCTTGGACTAAGGAAATGCTACTCAAGAATTAACTATTTCTTGACAAAAGTTGTACATATCTCTTCCCAGTCTCAATATAAATGAATCTTTTATTATCATACATGTATAAATCAATTAAATGGAAAGTAATAAAAGCTCAAACCAATCATCAAATAATACAAACAAAAATTGATTTCCTCTCAAGCAGCACTAAGTTTATACTTTTTAGTTGGACTTTACCAAGATTTCTCATTTAGGCCAATTCAAACTAGTGTTACTCCTCAACTGATCAATACACTACTCCTTTCATTTATCCTTAGGGTTTATTTCAGTGCTACAAGGAAAAATGCCTTAAGGTCTACTATTAAATGAATTACTTCCCTAATTAATTCTCTATGTTCTTAATGGCAACATCTATATTCTACAAGTGATTTCTCATTTGAAGCACTAAATCCTCTAAAGGTGTATTCTTATCCTTAAATTATTTAATCTGATTGAAGCCTGGGTATAAGGAGGGCTAGGGTTAACTATAGGTTGTTGGGGATTGTTCCAAGGTCCAACAAGATTGGGATGATTTGCATTCTACTAATTTTCACCATTATTGTTATTCCAACTAAAATTTTCATGGTTCCTCTAACCTGGATTATGTGTATTTGAATAGGGGTTATTTTGTCTAGCAATTATATTTATATTTTCTAACCCTTGTATATTATGATCACTAGAATGATTAAACATATTCTCCTTTAATAGTATAGATGATCTTGAAATTGGACTAACTCCAAGATTGTCCAATTTCTTAGACATGGCCACTACCTGGGCAGTCAAAATAGAAAGAGCATTAGACTCACACAATGCTTATTCTCTTAGGATTCACCCTATCTGATGGCCATTAAAAGTTGTTTATTATCATTTCCTCTATTAAGGCTTAAGCCTCATCAAAAGGTTTTGACATAAAAGATCCTCCAATTGTCACTTCAATTATAGATATAAGGGATCCTAATAATCCATTATAGAAAGTTCGAATAACCAACCAATCACGTAAAATATGGTGAGGTCACTTCCGAAGCATCTCCTTAAATCTTTCCTAGTTTTCATAAATTGATGCTCCATCCGATTAAAAAAAGAGATAATATCATTCCTAATCTTTATTATTTTTGACGATGGAAATTACTTTGCTAGGAACTTATGAGCTAATTTTTTCCAAGTGGTTATAGAGCTTAAGGGTAAGGAATTTAGCCATATTTTATCTTTATCCCTTAAAGAAAATGGAAACAAATGAAGTCTAATGGTGTTATTAAAGACTCCATTATACTTGAAAATTATGTAGATCTCCATAAACTAGCTAAATGTAGGTTGGGATCCTCAATAGGAGTTCCCCTGAACTAGGAATTCTTAACCATTTGGATAATTACAGGTTTCAACTCATAGTTCTTATCTTGAATGTTGATCTATTGATACTCTGGTGGATTCCATCTACTAAGGGGTTGGCATACTCCTTAAGAGGTATAGGTTGATCCTAATATTGGTTTGGTTTAGCAATCTTTAAAGCTTGGGTCTTTTGAATTTTTTTGAATTTTGTAAGGGTCCTTTCTATTTTTATATCAAACAATAGAGGTCCCTTACTAGATTTACTAAGCATGCACAATAACAATCCATAATGATATGATGAAATAGAAGAAAAGTAAATTCATTGAATTTTAAAAACATTAAATAAATACACTAACTAAAAATAACACTAACAACTAAACAATACAAAATAAAAGTAAGATTAAATATGCTACTATTTTTAGACAATATATAGATATAATTAGAATAAACAAATTGTCCCTGACAATGATGCCAAAATCTTAATGTTGATTTGACAACTGCTATTGTATAGTTATTCAAGTGCATGTGTCGTTCAAGTAATAAAGTGAACATAAGAGTATCAATCTCATGAGAAAAATTGGATCCTGCAATTTCCCCTAATACTACCTACTCCATGCAACAAAGTTTATCCTATTGAATCATAATAAAAGTGATGTTCTACAAATTATTGTAGTTACTCAAAATATAAATTAATCAAAATAAATATTTTTTGAACTTATAATAATGAATATTGCAATGTTTTCCTAGGTAGACTTTTCTAAGGTTTGTTGTGAATCAGAGCATATGCACTCTTAAATCTCTGTTAAGCTTGTAAGGATTTGAAGTAAGGCTTCCACCTCACTATTGTGATTTTATATCCATAGACCCTAAAAACCTATTCATCCTATGCCTATATATGAAAGTTTTCTATTTCAATCCTCCTAATTATTCTATCATTTATCCATTAAGGAAATGAATTACAATTCATTTTAAATTCAAACATAGCCATTGCATAAATTAAATGAAGATCATGAGGAATAAAAAATAATAATAAGCATTGCATATACTAGAGTTTACATATGAAAAAATATGCTTCATTCACATTATAAGCCCAAAACAAGTGAATTAGCTAGCAATGGAAATAATTTCATTCAAAACAAATTTTATTATATGAATCACAATAAGATACACGAGTTTAAGTGGAGAAAATATCACCCAGAGTACCATTTACAATCAATTCGAAACAACAAATGCTTCCCATATCAATTTCCCTTAAGCACGATCACTCTCCACACTTCCTTACTAGTTTGTACATTAAAAAGATGACCAAACCTCAATACTTTAAAAAGAAAACTATTTATATTAAGCACAAAACTAACTCAAGTACTGTGGTGCCAACCTTTTGAGCACCGCAATGTTATAATAATAAACTAGTGCTTTGCCGCTCTATGTTTTGGCTCCGTCATGGCTTAGGCTAAATCAAAGTGGCACTTTATAGTGAACCACTCTAACTTCTATGCCATGACACTATAGGCAATTTGGCATCACAATGCTGTGGTGTGGAATAAAGATGGGTTCTACGGTGCTCAAGTAGGTGATTTGACGCTATGGTGCTAAAGATATCAGTATTAGGCATTAAATTATTTTCAAAATGATAGAATATTTAGTGTAATAGCTTTTTCAAATGTGGGGCTAGGTCACTTTTGATGCTACGACATTAGTGTTACAAATCTAGATTCAAGGATTATAATTTTGATGATAACAAATACTTTTATTTCTATTTGATTGCCTAACCTTTCAGCTTCACAAGATCAATTATAGTTCAAGCCAGCTTAAGATCGAGTTAGTCTATTTTTTCAATTTCAATGTAATTTTTTTACCTTTCTTGAGTCAAATGTAATGTAATGAATCTCCAAGCTAAGTAACCTTGCACACACACACTCAAGGGGAGAATTTTAGTGAGTTAGAGTTTCTATTCTGTTTTGATCATATCCTCCTGGATGATTGAAATATCATCCTAGATGATCCATTAAAAATAAAAACCTTAATTAGGGTAACCATATTAAGTAGATCTGATTAAGCAGATTGTCCGGGATGATCCTCTTATCGTATCTAACGATATGCTCAAATCAAAAAATCTCAACTACTAGACTAAGTTAGGCATGTTTTTATTTTTAGTATTTTGGTCTAATCATCCCTGACGATATATGTATCATCCTGGATGATTCATTACAATTATGCCTAAATTAGCCAAGTGATTAAGGAAAGCAATTGAGGATTAATTGATCGATCACATCACCCTGGACGATCGTAAGATCATCCTGGACGATCAATTATAAATCCTCACCATCCAATATATCTCACCTGGACCACCCGAACTATGTATCAGACGATATTTCCATTTTGAACTAATCATACAGAATGATAGCTTTATTATCCTAGAATATCAGTTATTTCAAGATCGTCCAGTATAGTTCAGGAGGAAGAAAAAGGAGGTAAGGTTCTCTGCCTGCTTTAGGAGGAAGCAAAAGGAGTCTGGGTTCTCTGCCTCACTGGGTTGGTGAAAAGGAGTTTTATAAAGGCTTCTTCGTCATGCTATGGGAGCAGAAGGAGAGTCACTGAGTTTTAGTGCAATACCTAGAGGGGAGGCTCTGGGGAGTGGATGTAGGTCAAGTTGACCGAACTACTATAAAATCTAGTGTGTTCGTTCTTTTAATGTTCTATTCTTAATTTCTGCACTTTACTTTTTTGTCGATGATTGTGTGATTAAAGATTTTATTTTGGTTAATTAATCATCTCCACATCAACGTGCTATTGTAATTATTTTAAAATATTCAAAAAGGTTTTCAAAATCATTTTTGCTTAAGAATTTTTAAAACTATCAATTCACCCCCCCTCTTGATTAGCCTCGGGCTAATTCATAAGGGCTTAACATCCCTAAGGAACTTTCAAGTGGTATCAGAGTAGGAATCATAAAATCAAGTTTTAAAATACTTTTGAATTTGATCCATGGCTAACTTTAGTAATAGAAACACCACGGAAGGATATTCAATCACTCGATCCCTTTATTTGATAATATACCTTTTGATTTTTGGAAAACTCGTATGTCTATCTTTTTATAATCTATAGATTATCACATGTGGATGCTTGTTAAAGATGGATACTCTGCAACATTTAGATTAGTTGATGGCATTAAACTAAAATTTCTTTTACTAGATAGACTGAAACACAACTTGCTCAGTATCAGTCAACTCTATGACAAAGGGTTCATCATAAAGTTTTTGGGAAACACTTGCATTATCAGCTTAAATAATAACACTATTTTGCAGGGCAAGAGGATCAACAATATTTATATGCTTGATTTAAATAACATTGAGTGTGATGTATCATTCTGCTTAAAAACTGTTGATGATGAGTCTTGGCTGTGGTATAGGAGGTTATGTCATGCCGGCATGAAAAACCTTAGAAGAGTAACCCAAAATGACTTAGTTAGAGGTGTCCCCAAGCTTAAGTTCACTAAGGACCACCTTTGTGATGCCTGTCAACTAGGGAAATAAGTCCAATCCACCTTCCACTCCATTAAGGACATCAGCACCTCTAGTCCTTTAGAAGTCCTTCACATGGATTTATTTGGACCCATTAGCACTGCCAGCTTAGGGGAAAAAGTTTATAGATTTGTGATTGTCAATGACTACTCGAGTTTCACTTGGATTAGATTGCTATCACATAAAACTGAGTCGTTTGATGAATTTAAATTTTTCTCCACTTGGATTTAGAAGAAGTTAGGTTATGAGATCTTGACCATCCATAGTGATCTTGGTGGAGAGTTTGAAAATGTGAGATTTGAAACTTTCTATGAGGAGCAAGGGATTAACCATAACTTTTTAGCTCCTATGACCCCTCAATAGAATGGGGTAGTTGAAAGAAAGAACAGGACCTTAGTGGAAGCCGCTAGAGCCATGCTTGCTGAGTATTCACTTCCAAAATATTTTGGGCAAAAGTGGTGAATACAGCCTATTATGTGTTGAATAGGGAGAATATTAGATCCAAACTTAATAAGACACCCTATGAGATCATTAAGGGTAGAACACCAAACCTATCCCACCTCCATGTCTTTGGCTGTAAGGTCTTCATTCTTAACAATGGGAAATCATCCTTAGAAAAATTTGACCCAAAATTTGATGAAGGAGTGTTCTTAGGATATTCAAGTGTGGGGAAATCCTTTAGAGTGTTTAACAAGAGGATATTGGTGGTGGAAGAGACTACTCATGTAGTGTTTGAAGAATCTGATCCTAAAAATCTAGAGCTAATGAAGAAGATGAATTAGGAGATATTACCCAAGGAGTAGAAAATGCAAATTTGGAGGAAAGGGTAGAACCTCAAACACTTTTCCTAGAGATTAGAGATATTCTTTGAGTCATCCTAAAGAACTGATCTTAGGAGACCCTTCTGAAGTTGTTAGAACTAGGCATGGACTTAGGAAGAAAGTAAACCATTCAGCCTTTATCTCAATGACTGAACTCATCAACATCAATCAAGCCCTTTTTGAAGAATTTAGGATCTTAGCTATGCAAGAACTTAACCAATTTATGAGGAACGATGTCTGGGAGTTAGTAGAAACACCTAAGAATCAAAGTGTAGTGGGAACCAAATGGGTCTTTAAGAATAAAATGAATGATTTTGGTGTGGTGGTTAGGAATAAGGCAAGATTGGTGGCTAAGGGGTACAACCAAATAGAAGGGATTGATTTTAAGGAGACCTTTACCCCTGTAGCTAGATTGGAAGCAATTCGAGTGCTACTAGCCTTTTCTTGTTTTAAGGGATTTAAGCTTTCCAAATAGATGTGAAGAGTGCCTTTTTAAATGGGGTAATAGAGGAAGATATATTTGTAGAGTAACCCCCAGGTTTTGAGAGTTTTTAATTTCCAAATCATGTTTACAAACTAAAAAAGGCCTTATATGGATTGAAACAGGTCCCCAGAGCTTGGTATGAGAGGCTTAGTACATTCCTACTAGAAAGAAAGTTTGTTAAGGGGAGCATAGACACCACCCTTTTTCTAAGGAAAGTAGGAGACGATATACTCATTATCCTGATCTATGTTGATGATATACTTTTTGGATCTTCTGATCAAAATTTTTGTGATGATTTTTCTAAAATAATGAGTAAAGAGTTTAAGATGAGTATGATGAAAAAATTGTCCTAATTTTTGGGGTTTAGCATAAGGCAAATTGATGATGGAACTTTTCTTAATCAATCAAAATACATAAATGACATTTTGAAGAAATATGAAATGGACAAAGCCAAGCCAATAAATACTCCCATGAGCTCCAGTGTCCAGTTAGATAAGGATTCAAATGAAAAATCTGTTGATCAAAAGAAGTACAAAGAAATAATTAGATCACTACTTTACTTGACTACTAGTAGACCTGATTTAATATTTAGTGTTTATCTCTGTGCTAGATTTCTAGCTGATCCTAAAGAATCCCACCTGACTGTAATTAAGATAATCCTTAGATTTCTCTTAAGGACCTAAAACTTAGGAATCTGTTATCTTAGACACATCACTTCTTTTGAGATTATCGAATATTCTGATTCTAATTTTACAGGGTGTAGAGTGGATAGAAAGAGCACTTCTAGAACTTGCCAATTTATAGGACAGTCCTTAGTCTCCTAGTTCAGTAGAAAATAAAACTCTATTACACTCTCCACTGTTGAAGCTGAGTATATTGCCTTAGGAAGTTACGTGGCCCAAGTCCTTTGGTTGAAGCAACAAATTTTGGATTTAGGATTACCTGTTAGCATAATTTTAGTTCTATGTGATAATACTAGTGCCATCTGTATCTCTAAGAATCCTATCCAACATTCAAGAACTAAACACATTGACATAAGGCATCACTTCAATAGGGACTATGTTACCAAAGGGGACATTGAGCTACACCATATAGCAAATGAAAACAAATTGGCTAACATCTTTACTAAACCACTAGCCTTTGACACATTGAGTATCTTAAGAACCAGATTGGGTGTGATTGGCATAAATGCATGAATTTGATGATTACTGATTTTTGAATTTTTTATTTTTCATTTTTTTTTTGCTTTTTGTTTGATTTGATTATTTGTTTCTTTTTTAATTTTTATTCTATACTATTTTCTTTTGTTGGTATTATTTACCTTATTTAGTTATTTCTTTTTATGCGCTTTCTTGAAGTTATTGATTTATTATTTATTTTTTTTAGAATCAGATCACTGCTCACTACTATTGATAAACTTAATTTCTAAATGAGAGTTTTTGTCATATTTTTATTTAGAAGTTTGTATGCAGTGATTGACTTCTCTAAAACAGTTAAAGGGAAGAAATATTGATGATTATTTCTATTCCTCTAACTCCTTTAATGGTGTATTGTTCCTTTTGAATAAAAATTCTTTTCAAAATTTGAAAGTTGGACTTTGAAATAGTAATCTATTTTATCTTCTTACAGTAATCTTGAAAGTTTGTGAGGGGTGTTAAACCCTAAAGAATTAGTCCCAAGGCTAACCAAGAGGGGAGGGGGGTGAATTGGATATTTAAAAACTTCTTTAACAAAAAGAAATATCTTTCTATATCTTACAGTGGAAATGAATTAAATCAATAATAAAAAGATCAATCATATATTTCACCCAAGTAGTTAATCGCGGTAAAATAAAATGCGGAAAATAATCTGAAAGAACACACCAGATTTATAGTGGTTTGGTCCAACCTGACCTACGTCCACTCCCCTAAGGCACCCTCTGAGTATTACACTAAACCTTTAGTGACTCTCCTTTAGCCCCCACAGTTAGGCAGAGAAGCCCTTACAAAATCACTTCCACCTTCCCCGGTGCTGCGGAGTAGTTGGGTCCTTTGACACCAAAGAGATCTTCTTCTTCCCAAAACTTTCCTCGAGATGACCCTTAAATCTGATGGTACTTAGGTGCAAGCTTGTCAGAGCAACCGTGTGAACCCCCTCACTCTCCCTTGAAAATCCCCCTTTTAAGGCTCTTCTCCCTCTCAAAACTCCACCCTTTCCACTCTCCCTTTCAAGCTCTCTCTTCAAGTTTTCTCTAAAAGAAATGAAGCCTCAATGGCTGTCAAAAACACTTATCAAGTGCCTTGAGAAAGCTTAAATAGAGAGCTCCAAAAATCCTTCCAAATTAGTTCTGGTGGCAAAGATCATCAAGGATGATCGCGGGATCATCCAAGATGATGTGCTAAAAAAGATAGCTTCAAAAAACCCTAAAAACTCAATCCTGCCACCAAAGATCATCCAGGACGATCACAAAATTGTCTAGGATGATCGCCGGATCATCCAGGATGATGTACAAAATTTAACCTGATAGTCTTGGACGATCTCAGGATAGTCTAGGACGATCAGTACAAATTTTGCACAAATCATCCAGTACGATATAAGCTTTCTCTTCTTTTAAATCTTTAAAAAATCTTAGAAGAATTCATGTATCCTTAATATATTCAAAAACTTGAGATTAAAAATTGTGATTTCTGGTTCTTTAATTTATAATACTGTTTTATCAGATATTTTTTTGGAATGAAATTTGAAAGGATCACTTTTCTTATCTAATTTCTTTTCTTATGAATTAGATTTTTGTTTGAAAGGAATTTGAACCAGTAAGGTGTCTAAGGTAGGAGTTACGAAAATCAATTTTCCTACTTTTGTGGATTTCAGCATTGTCAATTTTCTTCTTATTGGATTTTGAATTATAAATTAAGAAAAAATTCTGATTTACTGGAGCAGATCGATCCATAAAAAAAAGAAAAAAATATTTTAGATTTTTGTTGATTGTTTGCTAGTTTTACTTCTTTTTATTTTTCTGTCTTTGGTTTGATTTTAATTTTTTTATGATTTTTTAGGTCCCTTGATCATTCCTCTCCATCCTTCATTTTTTTATTTTTTTTTTCACATCGTCCTGGACAATCCTCACATCATGCTGGATGATATGATCAAATCATCTCCAACATGAACTAACGGCTAATCTGCACCAATTATTGGTGATCATCTTGGATAATACACCTCATCATCCTGGACGATCCATGTGGTAGTAATTAGACGACTTGAATTCGGCCCATCCGATCCATTTATTACATATCATTCTAGATGATCCACCTAATCTCCTGAATGATACTTTTCATCAAAAGTCATCCAGCTTGACTCCTTAGGACGATAGCCTGTGTCTAATCATCTTGGATGATATCTGATTATTTTGGATGATACGACCACCTTTTTATCCAATCATCCTGGACGTCATTATTACTACCTATCGTCCTGGATGATCTCACGATCGTCCTGGATAATATGGATGATTTCTATTTAAACAGCCAATTTCAGCCATTTTTCTTCACCACTCCTTCTTTCTACACTCATACACTCTACTTCTTATGGCTGGTGGCAAAAGGGCTACACAGCAAGGAGCAAGTTCCTCAAGGGGGAATGTTGATCCTCGCTTCCCTAATACAGCCGACTAGGCTGCATTCCAACGCTATCTAGATGTCGGCATTACTCAGTCCAGAATAGTGAATCCATATATCCTCACCTATTCGGTACTAGACCTCTTTGCTCACACCTCTCTTACCTTCATTCTGACACTTGCCTTTCCTTTCCGCACTGAACTTCTTCATGTCTTCTTTGCAAACCTATGCATTGATTCTACTTATACCTCCCTTTTCTCCTTTGTTAACAGACAACCCGTAGAATTAACCATTCAGGATTTTCATGACATTATCCAACTTTCCATCACTGGAGATAAGCTTCACCTCTTGTCCTCTGATCCTAATTTTAACTGGAGTCTCCCAAATCATTTTCTTAGGAACACTAATTCCCCCTACCATGATAAAGCCTGTACTTCCTTAGTTAAGGATGCTAGAACAATCTAGCACATCCTTCGATCTTCTATTATTCCAAAGGCTGGTGATCGGATCCATTTTACTCCCTTGCTATCAATGACTACCTACTATATCATGGCCCATCATGACTTCAATGCTACTGATATTCTATTTTGCTATATTAAACATTTAACTAGCATTAGGGATCCAGGCCACAGAAAACGTCCCAACTTAGCCTTAGGACACATCATAGCCTATTCTCTTGAAACCAAATATAATCTTCAATATCCAGTTCCACCAAATTTCCCTCCTTCCTTCTACTCCAACAACTCTTTCCATGTTCTTCACAGCACCCATCTTCATCCGATTGGGCACGGATGTTGAGGGAGAAGAGGAAGAAGCTGTTCCTAAGCCTGTCCCTGCACCTACTCGTCTCTTCCTGGAGTCACCTTTGGATTAGCTGGTGCATAGATTTGAGTCGTGGGAGGCCCACTTTGACTCCTACGTTGTTGCACAGGCGCAACAGCATAATGAAGATGTTGAGAGATTAAATGCATACGTCACCCAGCAGCAGCAACAGCATGACTAGGATATGGCCTGGTTTGGAGAGCAGTTCACCACCATCCACAGTCTTTTCAGCCACCACCACCCCCTCCTCCACCTGATCTGGGTCCCTCATACTATTAGTTTGTTCTATTTTTTCCTATTTGTTTTTTCTGTAATGTTTTGTACTGTCTTTCTTCTTTATGTTTTTCTATGTGTTTTTCTATTTCCTCCTTTTTTAGATGTCAAAAGGGGGAGTAGTTTGTATTGTTAGTATTCTGGGTTATTATACTTTTTGAGTTATTAGTGTTTAGTGTCGTTGTCCTATTGTCTTGTACTAATAGAATTTACATTACTTAGTTTTCTTTGCTCTGTGTTTTATTTGCTGAATTAGAAATTATCTAATAAATATTTACAATCAGCAAAAGGGGGAGATTGTTGCAAATCTGGATTCAAGGATTATGATTTGGATTATAACAAACATTTCTATTTCTATTTAATTTCCTAACCTTTCAGCTTTATAAGATCAATTACAATTTAAGCCAGCTCAAGATCGAGTCAGTCTATTTTTTTAATTTGAATATAATTTTGCATCTTTCTTAGTCAAATGTAATGTAATGGATCTCCAAGCTAAGTAACCTTGCATACATACACTCAGGGGGAGAATTTTAGTGAGTTAGAGTTTCTATTCTTTTTTGATTATTTCATCTTGGACGATCGAAATATCATCCTGGATGATCCATTGAAAATAGAAACCCTAATTAGGGTAACCATATTAAGTCGGTCTACTTAAGCAGATCATCCTAGATGATCCTCCTATCGTACTGGACGATATGCTCAAATCAAAAAATCTCAGCCACCAGACTAAGTTAGGCATATTTTTATTTTTAGTATTTTAGTCTAATCGTTCCTGATGATATGTGTATTATCCTGGATAATTCATTATAATTATGCCTAAATTAACTAGTTGATTAAGGAAAGCAATCAAGGATTAATTGATCGATCACATCATCCTGGACGATTAATTATAAATCCTCATCATCCAATATATATCACCTGGATGACCCGAACTATGTGTCGAACGATATTATCTTTTTAAACTAATCATACATAATGATAGCTTTATCATCCTGGATGATCAATTATTTTGAGATCATCCAGTATAGTTATCCTGGATGACTAGAACTATGTGTCAGACGATATTAGGCATTTTTGAACTAATCGTACAGGATGATAGAGATATCATCCTAGACGATCAAGTCATTTTCTTTAGATTGTTCAGACCTTTCTCCTGGATGTCCCAAAATATGTGTTGGATGATATTCTTGATTGAGAGCTAATCATCCAGGATGATCAGAACAAACTATGTCTTCTAATCATCAAGAGGAACCAGATTGTCCAGGCCAAAGGGGCTGATTTATACTGATCGTACATGATGATCTCAGGATGATCTTTAACAGCAAGTTAAAATTTAGGGCAATTTTTTAGCCCTTATATTTAAGATCTCTCATTTTCTATTGTTGAGATCTTTTGCTGCTGTCCTCACCTGAGAGAGTCTTGAGAGGGAGAGGGAGAGCTTGGGAGAGAGAGAGAGAGAATCTTGTGAGGGGGAGTTTATGAGGTGTTCACAAAGGTTACTCCAAGCAAGGATTTGAGTCATCGTCTCCAATCATCATCCCTTGTCCCTTGGTGTCTCTATGGGAAGGATCGTCAGTAAGAAGATCAAGGTTCTCTGCTTGTTTCAGGAGGAAGCAAACGGAGGTAAGGTTCTCTGCCTGCTTCAAGAGGAAGAAAAAGGAGTCTGGGTTGTCTACCTCATCGGGTTGGTGAAAAGGAGTTTTGTAAAGGCTTTTTCACCTTACTATAGGAGCAGAAAGAGAGTCACTGAGTTTTAGTGCAATACCTAGAGGGGAGGCCGCGGGGAGTGGATGTAGGTCAAGTTGATCGAACCACTATAAAATTTGGGGTGTTCGTTCTTTTACTATTCTACTTTTAATTTCTACACTTTACTTTTCTATGGATGATCGTGTGATTAAAGCTATTATTTTGGTTGATTAATCATCTCCACACCAACGTGCTATTGCAATTATTTTAAAACATTTAAAAAGGTTTTGAAAATTATTTTTGCTTAAGAATTTTAAAACTACCAATTCACCCTCCTTCTTGGTTAGCCTCGGGCTAGTTCATAAGGGCTTAACATCCCTAATGAACTTTCAATTAGGAGATTTAATGTTATGGCATTGAATTAAATTATAATATTCCTGAACTCAGAGTGTCATAATTTCCAAAGTGGCGTTAAGGCATTGATGGTGTTGCGATATTGTTGGTCAAGGCATCATGTGCTAGTGTAGATTTTGATATTTGTGGCTTTAACCTAAGATTTTCCTATACAATATGGACAAAAAAATATTTTCATAAGAATTTATGTACAAAATATTAACATAAATTTTACTTAATAAGTATGACAAGGGAGAAAATGAGGACTAAGAGAGAAGTGGGAATAAAGAGGTTCATTATTAGAAAAAAATGAAGATGAGGACTTCTAATTAGAGGTGGCAAGGACAAAGAAATAAGAGAAGAATGACTCATCCTTGATTGTGGATGATAGCCTATGCATGAGTGAGGAAAGGAGAGGGTCATTGTCATAAAGCTCAGAAAAAGAATGAGTGTAAGTGCAATGCCCCTACCTAGTCTTCTTTTTATTAAAAGTAAAGGTGTAGAATAATTACTAAAAGGGAGCAAAATTTGATAGCAATGACATTCTGATGGGGAAAAATTTTGTGACCCACAAAGAAAGTGACAATTTCATGTGTTAGGGAAATTAGGATCGATTTAAATTAGGAAATATGCTTGGTTTGTGTTATAATGGTGGTTTAGTTATTACCCACTGCCGTTTAAGAAAAATTGACTCTAAATTCATATCTTAGTTTTGAAATAGTTGTCGGTGCTTTACGATCATCTCTTCTTCTATCCCCCATTTTGCTTCTTATTCTAACTTGTTCTTCTAATGTAATATGATAAAAATATTAGATTAGGAAATGAATCTATCAAATATCATGATCCAAAACATGTTCGATTACTACTTTATAAGTTAGAGCTTATTGAATCAAAAGTCGCTTAAATTAAATTTTAAAGAATATTCATTCACATAGTACTTTAAAAAAGTGATGTGTCAAATATTATGTACTCTAATAAGCCTTGGGGAAGAGTAAAATAGAAAGAAAATTTGCTAACTCTCTTAAAATGTAAAAATGTCCAATGAAGCAGAGCTGAAGTTTTCACTTTTATTGATTCTTATAACCAACTATATGTGAAGCCTTAAGAAAAATATTATCTTCAACCTTAAACTCGATCTTTCTATGCTTTAGAATAAAATATCTTATTTGATGCTCCTGAACTAAATGTAATAATTTTTAATTTAGATTAGTCTCAATAGTTTGGTCAGCATGTTATGGTCCAAAAAGTTTTCTTTCAGCAACTTTAAACTTGCACAAAAGATATGTACTTCATTCCATAAAGAGCTTCATATGGTACCATACTGAAGTTAGCTTAAACAATATTACTATAGGAAAATTCTATAAGTGGAATATAATCCTTCCAGCTACCTCCTAAGTCCAAAGTGAAAGCCCTCAACAAATCTTCCAAGATTTAGATGGTGTACTCTTACAGACTATTTTTATAAGATGAAAGGCCATGCCAAACTGTATTCTCATACCAAAAGCTTTTTACCCTTTTTTTTCACAATTTAGAAGTAAATTTTCATATTGATCAAATATAATAAAGATTAGAATCCCATACACTTAATAAATGTTGTCCACATAGATCCTTTCTAGCATCTAGAAAGAGTAATTCTATTTGATTGGTCAAAAATACATAATCTCAGTGAACCTAACGATCAATACCTAAGTTATATCATGTCCTTATTTCGGTCTAGGCAAGGAAATAAATTTATTATAATCTCCTCCAACATTCATTCTAGAATAGGAAGAGGCTACAACAATCCTATGGGTCTTTGATGTTCAACTTTAATTATCTAATAAGCCAAAGACTAACATCAATCTCCAAATTAAGACAGCAAAAAGTTTCTTGAGATTTTCATATATTTTAGTGCTCTCATGATGAGAAAATTAAAAACATATTTGTATATCTATCTCCTATCAAATTTCTACATGATTTGGAATATATTATCTATATTTAAATCTTAACGTACCTACATGATTAATGGTGAACTCGAGTTTCAATTAATCTAAAATTGCTCCCTTAGCTGCATTAATTCAATGTCTTCCATAAAATTTATAGAAATATAATTTACTATCATTAGTTTAATAACCATATAATATATGCTGGAATTTTTTACTAAAGGTATCAACTCAAGCTGAGGTTGCACCATCTCATATAATGGATCTTTCTCCTGAGTGAACATCCAAGTTGTATGAGTTGAAGATTTCCTGCTTAAAGTGTCTATGATCATATTAGCCTTTTATAGGTCATGCCAAATCTATAAATCATTATCTTTCATCAATTCAAGCCCTTTTCTTTATCTAATGTTTAACTTCTTTTGAGTAAAAACATACTTCAAGCTCGTACGATAAGTAAATGTTACAAGTTTCTAGATCTTTAATGTGAAAGAATGATAGCCAGTTGCAAATCATAAGGAGGATAACTCTTCTCACCCACTTCGAGCTATATTGAGATATAAGCTACAACTACACCATAATGCATTATAATGCAACCCAAACCTTGATGTGAAGCATTAATATATATGTAAAATACATCAATACCACAAGGAATAGTAAGAAATGGTGCAGATTCTAAGAAATTCTTAAGCTTCTAAAAACTTATCTCAAAGGCATCATATTACACAAATTTAATAGACTTTTTATTTAAACTAATCAAAGGTGTAGTAATACTAGCAAAGCTTTCAACAAATCTCTGATAATAGAAGTAAGATAAAAAAAACTTGTGATAGTGCTTGAACTTAACCTATCCATTATTGCCTAGATCTTGGTAGGATCCATAAAACTTCTAACTCCATCAATTAATGTGTCCTAAAAATGCCATCTCTTAAAGTCAAAATCTATATATAAAAAACTTTTGATAGAAATTGTTCTATTAAAAAATATTTAACAATACTCTGAGATGTTAGGCATGCTACACTTCCCACTTAGAATAGAGTTAAATATCATTAATAAATGGTTTAAAGAAGATCTAAAACTCTATTCATAAAATCCATAAAAGTGATAAGAGCGAGAATCAATCCAAAGGATTCCACTAAAAATTCATAATGATTATATTAAAATAAAAAAGCAGTCTTAAACACATCATCTTTCTTAATCTTCAACAAGTGGCATCTAGATCAAAGGTTAATCTTAGAAAATAAAAATGAATCTCTTAACTAGTTAAATAAGTTATCTATATAAGGTAGAGGATATTTATTCTTCATGATCGCCTTATTATGCTTTTTATAGTTGATGCATAATCTCATGCTTATATCTTTCATCTTCATAGATAGAACTTGTGCTTCCCAAGGCGGCACACTTGATCTGATGAATTATTTGTCAAGAAGGTCTTGTAATTACACCTTGAGATCAAAAAATTCAATGGTTGTTATGAAATATGGTGCCTTAAAATTTAATGTGATACCTAGAACTAACTCTATGGTGAACAAAAAGTCAAAAATAGGTGATAAGTTAATAAATCTTCAAAAACATATACATTAATTCTCAAAATATAAGAATAATATCTAAACTAGTGCAAGGCTTACTAATATCCATTACATGAGCAAGATAAGCAGATACCCATGGAAGATCATCTTATATGACTTAATTATAGATACAAGATAGAATATTACCCCTTTAATACTATTAATGCTAAAAGGTATAACAAAATCATAGGTAGAAAGTCAATCCATATCTAATATCACATTTAACTTAGTAGAAATAAAATTAGTATAATAGTATGTGAATATATTTTATAATAATATCACAATCATGAAATATATTATTGATTTGATATAGTAATAGATAGATGAGACTATAACTATGAAACTATAGTATTTGATATAAATTTATCTAATATGAATGAATATGATGCCTTAGAATGAAACAAAATACTTCATGGTTGATTAAAGATAAATATTATCCTTGCCACCATCTAACGAGCTTTATGAGCCTCTTACTATGTCATAGTGAATAAATGAGGTGGAATCTTTTATTTGGATCCCTAGATTTTGGGGTCATGATGGGTGATAGTACACCATTTACTGTTATTATTGATATGACATTGAAAGTTATTATTATCTGTATTTAAATTTAGAAGGGTGTCGTTGATATGATTCTTACCTAAGAATACTTTAATTATTGATTATGCTAAAGATAATATTAACTTTCATGTCCTTTGCCACTTTAATTTTGATGTCAACCTCCATTAAATTTCTAACATACATTTTTTGTGTTGATATTAAAATTATTTTGGTACAAATTTCAAAGTATACTATTTTTGAATCTTAAGGGGGAAATCCATAATTTTGTGATCAATAATGTAACAATTGATGCATTTATCAATAATTAAATTATAAAGTTTGAATTATCTTTTTGCTACAATTGGGATAGTGAGAATTATTCTTCAACTTCTTTTGAGAACCTCCATCTATTAGAATTTTAGTATTCTTTTTCTTCCCAAATTTCTTCTCTTCATAGGCATTAATTGTTATTTTCACATGTATGGCTCAATCTAGTAACTCTTTTAATATGATATATTTGACACCCAATAAACTCTGTAATATCTTCTCTCATGTTTATAAGAAAATCATAAATATTTTGATCATAATGATGTCTAATAAAAGAATAAAATTTAATTGTACGATCAAATTGGGTATCATATTATTAAATAATCTTTGATCTTCTCTCCTTCCTCCTCAAATCATTCATCAGCTTGGAATGGTCTATCATTATAAAGTCTTGCCCTAAAAGTAACCTCTAAAGTCTTTCCAAGTACCCATCACATTAGTTATAAAGTTATTAGTACCTTCTCGTAGTTAGAATGCTACCTCATTCATGTTGTGGCATTCAAGCTATTTTATACTTCAATGTCTATTTTTGATGCCATGTAGTCATGCATTAGATTTAACTAGTTTTATCATCCTATTGAATTTAAGAGGATGTATCTTCAATAATTGATTTATCACTCAATCTCTTACCCCTCCATTGACATAAATAACCAATAGAATTTAAATTCTAATATCTTATAATGCTTATGCCTTCTGTGACTTTTAGATGTTTGTGAACCTATATATTTTAAGTCTTATGCTTTCTAAGAAAATTAGATGAGAGAAAAATATGTATTTTTTGAATCTTATACCTTAAGATATTTTTAGATGATGAAGAGACTAAACCTTCTAAGGCTTATATCTTATGAGATATTTAGATAAGTGGAGACTCTCTTAACCACTTGCTCTCATAGGAGATTTTAGGCCTTTTTAGGTCCACTTGGAGGCACATAGGCATTAATAAATAACTGCCAGCATTTACTTAATTCACTCATAATCAAATCACATAGTTATAAAATTTCCCATACATTCAACATATATAAACAAAGTCAAACACATTACAAAAATAT
The DNA here is from genome assembly GCA_019925795.1 of Dendrobium chrysotoxum. Lineage (NCBI taxonomy): Eukaryota > Viridiplantae > Streptophyta > Magnoliopsida > Asparagales > Orchidaceae > Dendrobium > Dendrobium chrysotoxum. Next base: position 13,555,939 of record CM034300.1, on the reverse strand, counting down.
ATTAAATTTTACATTTAAGACAGGCAATCAGAAACTTAGTGTAAATTCATAACCCCTTTCAAGTCTTACAGATTGTAAAAACATTCAAAGATAATATTTAAAATAATATTTATCGGCTTTTAACATTCTATAGAAATTTTTTATTAGAATTCATACACACTTCAAAATATGAAAAACTTTATTAAATAAAAAAAATCATAATAAAAATTTAGAAAAATAAGTCAAATGGTAGAATGGTAAGAATAATGACATACTAAAAGTTATATAGGGAAAATTTTAGATATTAGAATATCCCAAACTTTATATCATTCATGTAATTAAAAAAGACAGAACTTTCTTAAAAATCTTTATTATTAAAATAAAGATAGGGTAAATGCAAACTTGTCGATCCAGATAACTTTTTCAACTAGCCAAATAGAAGAAAATGGCTTGAAGACCCTCATATCAGACTTTCTCTTTATAAAGAATCTCCTATCTCTAGTCGATAATAAATGGATGGGATTGAGTTTGGGAGAGTGGAATTTTTGTGAAATTTGGTATTTATAAAATTCAAAATAAAGTGCCATAGCACCCAAAGGTCCAATACCATAGTGTTTCTTAAATCCCTAATTTCTATTCAGAATAAAGAGAACCTACTACCATAGTGCTCAGAAACCTAGTTCCTCTGTACTACTCCTAAAGACCCTAAAAAGGCCACAATACAAAGAACATAGTGCTATAGTATTCAGAACACAATGCCATAGTGCTCTCAGAGACTTCCTTTTTCTTAACGAAAAATAGAGAAGGTTGCAACGCAGCACCCAAAAAGTAGTGCCGCAGTGCTCACAAGAAGATTTCACACACATGCAAATTTTCATACATATAGGTTCTTAGGATTTATCTAACACAAAAGTAAATTTGGAAACATTCATAAAGGTATAGAGTTTGAACATGTCAACTTACCATATCAGTTCAAGTTATCACATATGCTTCGATTATTATTGCTATGGTCTTTACATGTGGAGACCGAAAACAAATTTGAGAAAAAATAGAGGTGTATAAGACACCTAAAATATCATTCCAAATGAATTTGGGGTCTATTAATAGTGATTAGACTAGTTAATTACCTATTTAACTTTATATAATATTAAATTAAAATACCATACAAAACTAATCACTAATTTCATGATTTTTTTATATATTTTTCTACATATTTTTCTAATTCGAGAGAGTAATTTTTTGATTTTTATTGAATTCATTATGAATTATATAAATTTCATATAATTTCTAGATATAATTAAATCCATAAATTTGATTTAATGGATTTCAGCTGAATCAATTATAATTTTACATGTGGTGCCTTCTAATTTACCTCTACTAATAATGGGGGTCCCGTGTGAAACTTAAGATAAATCTCTTTTATCTAATCTATGATTAGACAGTTTAGATTATCCAAATTAAATCAAGGGAATAAGTTTAATATATTATGTAACCTATTCATGCCGTTCATTTTATCTAATTGAAATGGATGGTGATGCATTCATCTTCTTCCTCCAGGTGTTAATAGAAGCCTTTGAGTTGTTCCCCTCTAATCAAGGAAGATATATTGATTGTTCTTTATACCATTCATTTAGGAGGATTAGAGGGTCCTGAACTCATAATCCAATGACTAGATATCCATATATTAAGAGTTCATTTCATAATTTTGAGTTTTTTGCTTACCTCTAATGATCTTCTGATTCAAGATATAAAAAGATTAGAGCTAAAGGTGATCACTCTTGTTAATTCAGATTTAGGTTTTCTAGCTCAGATGATTATACAACCATCACTACAAGATATCATTTATAAAGTTAAAAATCAAATACAGAATATTGAAAGTTGATTGATCAAATCTAGTCTAGTATGAAACCTAAACTATGAATATCTAAATATGATATCATTCTCTATAAGAATAGGTTGGGGGTTCCTAGTTCTAAAATTTAAGATGAAAGAACCTATATGAGGCATATTATTTGTGTTACATAATACATTCGGGGAGAAATAAAATGTATAGTGATATGAAAGGTATATTTTGGTGGTTTAGTTTAAAGAAGGATGTGGCTGATTTCATGTAAAAGTGTTAGGGCTGCTAGTTAGCAAACGCCAAACATCAACGATCAGGAGATTTTCTATAATTGTTGCCTATTACAGAATGGAAGTAGAAAGAAATGATGATGAATTTTGCTATGGGGTTTCTTAAATCAAGGCAAGGGCATAATGCCATCTGGGTGGTTGTGGATTGTCTAACAAAATATGCACATTTTATTTTGATCAGATGGACTGATTCAGTGGACATGTTAACACAGGTTTATGTATGAGAAATTATTTTCCTGCATGGAATTCCAAAGGTGATAATTTCTAATAGAGATGATAAATTTACTTTCAGGTTTTAGAGAGGCATTCAACAAGGTTTGGGTTCTAGGTTACACTTCATTACAACTTTCCATTTGAAAATCAATGGATAATTTTAGAGGACTATTCAAGTATTGGAAGAAATTTTGAGGCTTTGTATTCTAAACTTTAATTTGGTGGAAGCTGTGAGGATCACATTCATTTGATTGAATTCGCCTACAATAATAATTTTCAGTCAAGTATAGGTGTGACCCCTTACAAAAATCTATATAGTAGAAGTGTAGAACCCCACTGTCTTGGACAGGTGAAGGAGAGGAGTCTAATTGGGTTAGTCTTATTTGATGACACTACTAAAAAATCCATTTGATCAGAGATATATTAAAAGCGGTGCAGGTCAGGAAAAAAAATTTTTGATGTGAAACATCGAGCTATAGAATTCTAAGTTAGAGATTTTGTATATGTGAAGATAAACTGATAAAATATGTCAATAAATTCATAATGGAAGGAATGCTTAGTTTAAGATATGGTAAACCATTTGAAGTGATTGGGAGGATTTGAAAGTTTGCCTACATGTTTCTATTTTTAGAGCATATATTTGATATTCATAGTGTATTCCACATATAATCTTTGTGGAAATAAGTATCTCATTCTGGAAACTAAGAATTTGCAAAAGATGTCTAAATACAACTAAATTTGGGTTATAGAGAAGAATAGGAAAAGATCATAACATACAACATTAGAAAGCTAAAAAATAAATATATTCCAATAATCAAAGTATAGTAAAAGCATAACACTGAATGAGAAACTACTTAGGAGAAAGAATATGAGATGAGATAGTTATACCCTGATACATTGGACTAATCTGCATTTTGAAATGTCGAGAACGATACTTTTATAAAGAGGGGAGGATTATAATACCCATTGAAATAGTATTTAGTTTCACATGTTTTAACACAGTAAGCCCTATGTGTTAAAATTCTCTTCTTATTCATTTTGCATAAGTCTGGGAGGGTCTGTCTACATGAATAAAAAAAAACAAAAAATTTTCCCTTGGGAGCCCTACAGCATCGGGTTGGCGGCGCTGCGGTACTAAGCTCTCTTTATTTTTAAAAACTTTGGGAAATGTTATGGTGTTAGATTTTTTTTATTAAAATATCATTTTTCACTAAAATCCTAAATTTTGCTAAAATCCCCGAAGTGAGATAGTCAGCTGAAAATGAGGGAGAGAGTTTCTAGAGAGAGAAAGTTTCGAGGAACTTCAATCCATTTTTTGCTATTGTCCTAGCTCGAAAAGTTGCCCAGATCAATGCATGTTGCATTTTGTCTGTCTAAGTTTCAAAAAAAAAAGAGAAAATTTTAGAGTTTTTCTACTTAAAATTATAATTGTATAGCGTAAAAATGGGGATAACTTCCTATTAGTTAAACTTTTACCATGTAACTTTATATATGTTATAGGTATGAGTATTCTGGACATTTAGTTATTTTCTTAAAATTTTTGTTGGGTAAATAAAAAAGTGCATTATTTTTAGCAAATTAGAAAATGATTATGATCTCAAAAAATAACGTTGTAGAACATTTAAAGCTTCAAAATAGGGTTTTAACAATCCCTAGTAATTTGGTGAAATTATGAAATTATAAAATTTAACTTAGGGACTTAAATTATTAGCTATGATAGAGCACTCTATAAATTTCTACAATTTGATTTAGTTACATTTCTTTTATTATAATGTAATTATATATATGCTTATCTACTTCAAATGTGTGACAATGAAGAGATTTGATAATGGAGGAAGAACTTTTGTACCGAATGCACTTGGAGATATAAGGGCATGAATATCTGAATATCTGATGTGCTAAGCATTTGGGAGTCATCAGGGCCTGTGTGTTGATATGCTAGCACGGGAGTCCAAAAGGCCTGAATTTTAATATTTATTTCTAATAAGAGGCATAAGGGCCTGAGAAAAAATTCAAGGTGAAGTCTTTTAAATTTCAGTTATTTGCAAGCATTTTTTATTCTGTGCAATCGCTATAAATTACTACCTTTAAAGTTAGTTATAGGTAAAATGGGTTAATTATTAAAAATTTATATAAATGGGTGTGACTTGCTGAATTGTGTTGGCTCACACCTATTTCGCATTCTATTTCATGATAGAGAAAAGAGAAAGAGCTCGTTGAATAGGTGAGGTTGCAGGTTCTATTCTATTGGAATTTGTATATGTATTTTCTACTTTTTTATACAATCAAAGCTTTCCTTATCCTATTGTAGTATGTAGTCATGTACTTAACTACATAAATTTTATTGTATATATATTTTAAAGATGAATGAGATGAAAAGAATTTGTGGCTAAGATGATTGGAAGAAAATTAGTAGCTATGTCGTCTATTTTAAGTTTAAAAAAAATCAAAAAGTTTTTAAAACTTAGATCTTGGGCTTAATCTATCACAATTCAACATGATATGATATGTTCTATATATGAATCATATTAGGGTAGGTTGTGACACTCGACCAACAACAAAAAGAACAACATCAAGCCTTTGTCCCACTACGTGGGGTCGGCAACATGAATCCTTTTTCTCCATTGTGTCTGATTCAAAGTCAAATTCTCATTTAAATCTAATAAAGAAAGATCATTTCAAATATTTTCTTGAAAGTTCGTTAGGGATGTTAAGCCCTAGTGAACTAGTCCCGAGGCTAACCAAGAGGGGGGGGGGGGGGTAAATTGGTTATTTAAAAATTTCACGATAACTATGAAAATCTTTTTATTACGTGCAGCGGAAACAAATTAAAACAACGATAAAAAGATCAACCACAGATATTCACCCAAGCAGTTAATATCAGAAAAACTTAAAGTGCAGAATTGAATCAGAAAAGCAAACCAGATTTTATAGTGGTTCGGTCAACTTGACCTACGTCCACTCCCCGGAGCCTCCCCTCCGGGTATTGCACTAAACAGAAGTGTCTCTCCTTTTGCTCCCATAGCAAGGCGGAGAAGCCTGTACAAAAATCTCCTTTTCACCACACGGTGAGGCAGAGAACCCGACCTCCTTTCACTTCCTCCTGAAGCCGGCAGAGAACCTTCGAACTCCTTTCGCTTCCTCCTGAAGCAGGTAGAGAACCTACGAACTCCTTTTGCTTCCACCTGAAGCGGGCAGAGAACCCCGGATCTTCTTGCGAACGATCCTCCCACGACGAACACCGACTAGACGAAAGACGACGAGCGGAGAAGACGACTCTGATCCGTGCTCGGAGCAACCTTAGTGAATCCCTCACTAACTCCCCCTCACAAGATCTTCTCTCTCTCTCCCAACTCTCTCTCTCTCTAGGGTTTCTCAGGGAAGGAAGGCAGCAAAAGATTTTTCCAAAAATTGAAAAAAGTTCTTTTAAAGGAGGGCTTAAAATTTGCCCTAAATCTCAACTGGTCGGCCAATATCGTCCAGGACGATCGGTAGATCGTCCTGTACGATCAGTTCAAATTCAACTGTTTCAGTCTGGATGATCTGGCTCTTCTGGACGATCAGTAAAAAAAGTTGTTCATATCGTCCCGTACGATCCCGCGATCGTCCGGGACGATTAGTTCAAATTGTGGGAAATCGTCCAGAAGACAGTTCGGGTTGTCCAGAGAAATCTGTGCTGGACGATCAAAAAATGACTTGATCGTCCCGGACGATAGGGTCATCGTCCGGTATGATTAGTTCAAAAAGGCCCCAAATCATCCTGTACATAGTTCTGGACGTACAGCTTAAATGCACTAGACGATCAAGATCGTCCGGGACGATCCGGCGATCGTCCAGGACGATATGATCGTATCAACCAAAAATAAATTGCTTTCCTTAATTACCAGATTAAATTAGGCATGATTGTACTGGATCATCCGGGACGATACACGTATCGTCCGAGACGATCAGACCAAGTATCTAAAAATAAGAACTTGCCTAACTTGATCTGGCGGCTGAGAATTTCTGATTTGGGAATATCGTCCCGTATGATCCGTAGATCGTCCAGGACGTTCGGCTCAATCAGACCCTCTTAACTTAGTCGCCCTAATTAGGGTTTCTATTTTAACTGGATCGTCCAGGACGATGTGTCGATCGTCCAGGACGATCTGAACAAATTTTTAACAGAAACTCTAATTCACTCAATCTCTCTCCCTGAGTATGTGTGTGCAAGGTTACTTAGCTAGGGAATCAGTTACATTACAATTGACTCAATAAAAAGAAAAATCATACATTTGACACACTTGGACCCGATCTTGAGTTGGCTTGAGTGGCTCACGGTCTTTTGTGCCTGAAACAGATTAGCCAAGCAAAACACACTGGAAACATGTTTGTCATCATCAAAACCAGATTTGCAACAATCTCCCCCTTTTTGATGATGGCAAACATTTGTAAAGTAGTCTGAAAATAAAAGTAAACTAGGAGATCAAACAAACAAACATTTTTTTTAAATTTTCATTTAACAGCTAAAACAATACAGGAGGCATGACTCAAAAAATAGAAACAGACACGACTACAGCTGACTCCCCCTTTTGACATCACAAAAAGGAGGAGCGAAAAACATAACACGGAAATAAAACATAAAATAAAAAATACATAGAACAACAACACGACAGAAAACTAAAACTGAGGCGGATCCTGATCGGAAGAAGGAGGTGGCGGTGGAGGGTAGAAGTAATGGTGAATGGCCTGAAAGTGAGCTCTAAACCAGGCCATGTCCTGGTCGTGCTGCTGCTGCTACTGCGCAGCATAGTCCGCGAAGTGTTGGAGGTCCTCGTTGTGCTGCTGCTCCTGGGCAACCACGTAGGAGTCAAAACTGGCCTCCCACTGGTCGAAGCGCTGCACCAGGTGGTTAAGGGGAGAGGCAATGCGAAGGGGTGCAGGTGCCTCTGGTGCAGCAGGAACTGGAGCAGCCTCTTCCTCTTCTTCCTCAACATCCGGGGCAGGCTCCGGATGTAGGCGGGTGCTGTGTAGGACGTGGAATGAGTTGTTGGTGAAGAAGGAAGGAGGGACATCAGGAGGGACATGATACTGAAGGTCATATTTTGTCTCTAAGGCATAGTGAATAAGATGACCTAAAGCTAGATTTGGGCGACGCCTGTAGCCCGGATCTCTAATGGTGGTGAGATGTTCTATGTATCAGATGATCAGATCAGAGGCATTAAATTCTTGACGGGCCATGATGTAGTAGGTGGTCAAGGACAGGAGCGGGGTAATGTGAATCCGATCCCCCGCCTTTGGAATGACGGAGGAACGAAGGACGTGCTGAATGGTCCGGGCGTCCTTGAGAAGGGAAGTGCAAGCATTGTCGTGATAGGGTGCGTTGGTATTGCGAAGGAAGTGATTGGCGACACTCCAATCATAGTCAGGATCGGTGATGATCGTGTGGATTTTATCGCCAGTGACAGACAAGTTGAGGATATTGTGAAAATCGTGGGTCGTGAGTTCCACGGGGCATTGATTTACGTAGGAGCGAAGAGTGGAATAGTCCGCGAAAATGCGCAAGTTGGCAAAGAAGATGCGAAGGAGTTCCAGATTGAAGGGAAAGGCTAAGGTCAGAATGAAGGTGAGGGAGGTGTGTGCAAACAAATCTAAGATGGGATACGTGTGAGTGCGGGGATTGACAATCTTGGAGTGCGTGATACCCACATTATGATAGCATTCGAAAGCCGCCTGATCGGCGGCATTCGGGAAGCGAGGATCGACATGTCCCCGGGATAAACTGGCCCCCTTTTGACGAGATCTTTTGCCACCAGCCATTAGGAAACCAAAGAGGAGGAAAGGAGAAGGAAAGTGGAGAAAAAACAATGTGAAAAACATGAAGAAAATTGCTGTTTAAATAGAAAACGGACTGATCGTCCCGTACGATCGCGGGATCGTCCGGGACGATGTGGTCATTTATGACGTTCTGGACGATTGGTCAAAAAGGTGGTCCGATCGTCCAGGACGATCAGAGATTGTCCAGGACGATTAGACACAGGCGATCGTCCCGAGGAGTCAGGCTGGATGATCGTTGACGAAAAGTATCATCCAGGACGATTAGGTGGATCGTCGAAGACGATATGCAATAAATATGTCGGACGGGCCGAATTCCAATCGTCCAGCGGATGACACGTGGATCGTCTAGGACGATGAGGTGGATCGTCCAGGACGATGGGCAATAATTGGTGCAATGTCAGCCATTTGATCAGATCAGGAAGATATGGATCATATCGTCCAAGACGATGTAAGGATCGTCCAGGACGATCACCAATAATTGGGGTAGTTTCAGCAGCAGGAGCAGTGGGTATGATTTTGAATGAATCGTCCAGGACGATTTTTTGGATCGTCCAGGACGAAGAGGATCGTCCAGGACGATCAGTGTATCGTCCAGGACGATGTGAAGAAAAGAAGAAAAGAATGGAGGATGAAGATGATCGATCAGGATCCAAAAAACACTACCATGAAATCAAAATAACAAAAAGACGAATAAAACTGACTGCAAAAACACGTAGAAGAATTTTTTTTTTTTTTTTTTAATTTTTGATTAAGCTGCTCTTAGAAAATCAGAATTTTTCCTTGACTTTAAATTCAAAAACCAATGACAGGATGATTGACAGCGCTGAAATCCAGAAAAGGTTGGAAATAATCAACGTTCGTAGCTCCGACCCCGGGCACCTTATCGATGCAAACCTCTTTCAAAACAAAAATCCTATTCAGAATAAAAGACATTAGATTTGAAAAGAAATCCTTTCAAGCCTCGTTCTAGAAAAATATCTGATATAATAGTGTTACAAAGTAAAAAATCAGAAATCAGGATTTTCAAGACTCAAGCTTTTGAAAATATTAAGTGGCGCACAGATTTTTCTAAGACATTTAATAATCTGAAAGGGAAGAAAGCTTGTTTTGGGCTCATTTTGTGCCTCTTTTTCAAATTGGTTGGCACTTTGCGCATCTTTTGATTTTTTTTTTTGATACACTTTGTGTATTCAATTTGGCAATTTCGCATCTTTTCAGTTTTGGGCTCATTTTATGCCTCTTTTTCAAATTATCTGGCGCACTGCGCATCTTTTATAAGCTTTCTCCTTTTCATAATCATTAAAGAGTCTCAGCTGTGAGATTATCTTTCAGACATAGGAGATGACTCTCCGCAGTAAGGAAGAGCGATTCACAAAATAAAAGCCATACAACATATGATAAATGCAATCACTTGGTTTAGAAAATCAAACTAATGACTCAAGACTTTGAAAAACACTATTGATATGAGGCAGATTACTGTAGGAAGATAAAATAATCTCTATTTCAAAAACTAACATTTTAATTTTGAAAAGGATTTTTATTCAAAAGAAACTACACACCAGTAAAGGAGTTAAAGGAAGAGAAACAATTATCAATATTTCTTCCCTTTACCAGATTCAGCGAAGTTAATCACTGCTTATCAGCTTCCAAACCAAAACAAGGTAAAAACTCCCAGTCAAAAATTCAGATCACCAGAAGTAGTGAGCGGTGATCAGATCTTGAAAAGCATAAAACAGTAAGTGTAAGATATGAACCAGTAAATAAATAAAAACAGGTAGAAAATCATAGCAAAGTAAATACTCAAATCAAACTAACAATAAGGGTAACACAGAAATCAGCAGAAGAAATAAAATCAACTGAAAGCAAATAATCAAACCAAAACTAACTAACAGAAATTAGAAATCAGAATACAAAAACTAGCTAACAGAAATCAGAAAACAGAATACGAAAACTAACTAACAGAAATCAGAATACCAATCATAACAATCATAAATCAGCAGTCATCAGAATCAAGCATTTATATCAATCACTCCTAATCTGGTTCTCAAAATGCTGAATGAGTCAAAGGCCAGTGGTTTAGTGAATATGTCAGCCAGCTGATTTTCAGTTGCTACATGGTGTAGCTCAATGTCCCCTTTTGTAACATGGTCCCTAATGAAGTGATGCCTAATATCAATGTGTTTGGTCCTAGAATGTTGGATTGGATTCTTAGAGATACAGATGGCACTAGTATTATCACACAGAACAGAAATTATGCCAACAGGTACTCCTAAATCCAAGACTTACTGCTTCAACCAAAGAACTTGGGCCACACAACTCCCTAAGGTAATGTACTCAGCTTCAGCAGTGGAAAGTGCAACTGAGTTCTATTTTCTACTGGACCAGGAGACTAACGACTGTCCTATAAATTGACAAGTCCCAGAAGTACTCTTCCTATCCACCCTACACCCCGCAAAGTCAGAGTCAGAATATCCAATGATCTCAAAAGAGGTGCTGTGCCTAGGGTACCAAATTCCTAGGTTTGGGGTTCCTAAAAGATATCTAAGAATTCTCTTAACAGCAGTCAGGTGGGACTCTTTAGGATCAGCCTGAAACCTAGCACAAAGACAGACACTAAACATGATATCAGGTCGGCTAGCAGTCAGGTAAAGCAGTGAACCTATTATCCCTTTATACTTCTTCTGATCAACAGATTTTCCATTTGAATCCTTATCTAACTGAACTGAGGAGGGCATGGGAGTATTGATTGGCTTGGCTTTGTCCATTTCATATTTCTTCAAAATGTCCTTAGTGTATTTTGATTGATTGAGAAAGGTTCCATCATTCGTTTGCCTTATGCTAAACCCCAAAAAGTAGGACAATTCTCCCATCATACTCATCTCAAACTCTTTACTCATTGTTTTAGAAAACTCTTCACATAAGTATTTATCAGAAGATCCAAAAATTATATCATCAACATAGATCTGGACAATGAGTAAGTCATCTCCTAATCTCCTCAGAAAAAGGGTGGTGTCTATGCTCCCCTTAACAAACTCTCTTTCTAACAGGAATGCGCTAAGCCTCTCATACCAAGCTCTGGGTGCCTGTTTCAATCCATATAAGGCCTTTTTTAATTTATAGACATGACTTGGATATTGGAAACTCTCAAAACCTGGGGGTTGTTCTACAAAAACATCTTCTTTAATTACCCCATTTAAAAAGGCACTCTTAACATCCATTTGAAACAGCTTAAATCCCTTATAACAGGTAAAGGCTAGTAGCACTCTAATGGCTTCCAATCTAGCTACAGGGGCAAAAGTCTCCTCAAAATCAATCCCTTCTATCTGATTATACCCCTTAGCCACTAATCTTGCCTTATTTCTCACCACCACACCAGAATCATTCATCTTATTCTTAAAGACCCACTTGGTTCCCACAATACTTTGATTTTAGGTCTTTCTACTAACTCCCAAACATCATTCCTTACAAATTGATTCAATTCTTCCTGCATAGCTAAAATCCAAAATTTATCCGACAGGGCTTGATTGATGTTGGTGGGTTCAGTCATTGAGATAAAGGCAGAATGGTTTACTTCCTTCCTAAGTCCATGCCTAGTCCTAACACCTTCAGAAGGGTCTCCTAAGATCAGTTCTTTAGGATGACTCGAAGAATATCTCCAATCTCTAGGCAACTTTGTTTGAGGTTCTACCATTTCCTCTAAATTTGTATTTCCAACTCCTTGGGTAACCTCAATAATCTCTTCATCTTCTACTTCAGATCTAGACTCCTTAGGATCAGATTCATCAAACACTACATGGGTTATTTCTTCCACCACCAAAGTCCTCCTATTGAACACCCTAAAGGATTTCCCCACACTTGAATATCCTAGGAACACTCCTTCATCAGATTTGGGGTCAAATTTTCCTAAGGGTGACTTCCCGTTGTTCAGAATGAAAACCTTACAGCCAAAGACATGAAGGTGGGACAGATTTGGAGTTCTACCCTTAATGATCTCATAAGGTGTCTTGCTCAGTTTGACTCTCACATTCACCCTATTCAGCACATAACAGGCAGTGTTCACCGCTTCAGCCCAAAAGTATTTTGGAAGTGAATACTCAGCAAGCATAGCTCTAGCGGCTTCCACTAAGGTCCTGTTCTTCCTTTCAGCTACCCCGTTCTGCTGAGGGGTCCTAGGAGCTGAAAAATTGTGACTAATCCCATGATCCTCACAAAAACTTTCAAATTTTTCATTTTCAAACTCCCCTCCGTGATCACTATGGATGGTAATAATCTCACATCCTAACTTCTTCTGAATCCAAGTAGAGAAGGATCTAAACTCATCAAATGACTCAGATTTATGTGACAAAAACTTAACCCAAGTGAACCTCGAATAATCATCTACAATCACAAAACCATAGACTCTCCCCCCTAAGCTGGCAGTGCTAATGGGTCCAAAGAGGTCCATGTGAAGAACTTCTAAAGGTCTAGAGGTGCTAATGTCCTTAACAGAGTGAAAAGAGGACTGGACTTGCTTCCCCAACTGACAGGCATCACACAGGTGATCCTTAGTGAACTTAAGCTTGGGCACACCTCTAACTAAGTCCTTTTGGGTGACTCTCCTAAGGGTTTTCATACTGGCATGACACAATCTCCTATGCCATAACCAAGACTCATCAGCAGCAGTTTTTAAGCAAATTGAATTATCAGATTTAATGCTACTTACATCCAGCTTGTAGACGTTGTTGATCCTTTGCCCCTGCAAAACAACTTCATCATTTAAGCTTAAAATGCAGCCAGTGGGCAGGAGTTTGATGCTGTATCCCTTGTCACAGAGTTGACTGATGCTCAGCAGGTTGTGTTTCAGTCCATCTACAAGCAAAACATTATCACTCATAAAGTTCTTTGAATCACCAATTATACATGTGCCTACCACCTTCCTGGTGGTGTTATCTCCAAGTGTAACCTTGCCTCCAGCTCTGGCCTCCAGCGAAATAAACTGATTTGCATCTCCAGTCATATGTCTAGAACATCCGCTGTCCAGGTACCACATACTCTCATGAGGTCTTGTGTGAGAGCACACCTACAAAAGTATCAAACGTCAGTCTTAGGAACCCAAACAGGTTTGGGTTCCTTCTTATGAAAAGAAGAATGCAATGCATGCGTGCTGTGCTGTGAAACAGGCAGTTTGGGTTTCCACACCCAATGTGTACTATGGTGAACAGTGCAGGTGTGAGAAATATGTCCTAACATGCCACATGAAAAACATCTAACACCAGGAAAAGGGTTAACTAATCTACGTGGATGATAATACCTCTTCCTAGATGTATATGAAACATGCTTTGAAGAACTTGCAACAGATTTTTCAAAAAGTGGCGGTGCATAAAACTGTTCAAAAGTAGGCGGTGTTTTATTCTTTTCAAAAGCACTGATCTTTACTTTCAAAAACTCATTTTCTTTCTTTAAACTTGCAATTTCAAATTTCAAGGTTCCCTTGCTACTTTCTACTTCACATGCCATTGTATCTAATTCTTTAAAAGCTCTTTCTAAGTCCACATGCGTAGTTTTCAATGAATCATGCTCAGAAACTAAATCAGAATATTTTTTATTTAACTCATCGAATTCATCAAGCAAAGACATGTGATTTGAATCAAGTGTGGAATGACCTTTAACTACAGAATCATGCTCTTTTTGCAATGTTAAGTAATCTAATTTCAAACTAGCATGAGTTTTCTTAAGCTTCCTATACGATGTATGAATCCTTTCAGAAACTTCAAATAATTGATCGTAGGTAAGCTCACATACCTCGTCCTGATCCGACTGACCAGGGTGATCATCAGCCATAAGACACAAGTTTGTTTCCTCCTCTTCAGCTTCAGTCTCAGAAGAGTCGGATGCAGAGTCTGCCCAGAACGCCTTCTGAATCCGCTTCTTATCCTTTCTGAACTTTGGTTTCTCCTCACCCTTCTCCTTGCTTGGGTGAGCTTTAAGTGTTGGACAATCAGCCTTTATGTGTCCAGGCTTCCTGCATTCAAAACAAACAGATTCAGATGAACTCTTAAAATTTTTATTGGACTTACCCTTGTTCCACTTCTGATAGTTCTTATGTTTCTTCCTTAGAAAGCTTTTGAATTGCCTTGTGATTAAGGCAACATCATCGCTATCAGACCCGGAAGTGCTAGCATCTGAATCCTTGGCCTTTAGTGCCACTGTCTTCTCTTTCTTGCGTTCACCTGCATCAAGTTGCCTTTGGTTCACCCCTTGCTCGTAAGCAATAAGTGATCCAAGTAAGCTGTCAATAGAGTAAGTGTTTAAATCTTTAGATTCAGTAATAGCAGTAATCTTAGCATCATAAGAAGCAGGCAAACATCTTAGAATTTTGTTCACTCTTTCGTAGTTAGTAAGTTCTCTACCTAGAACATGCAAAGAGGTAACAATCTGAGTGAACCTTGTGTACATTTTTGAAATAGTCTCACTAGGTTTCATGCGAAAAAGTTCGTAATCATGTAGCAAGATGTTTAACCTAGACTGTTTGACTTCAATTGTACCTTCATATGTTATGCATAATCTATCCCAGATTTCCTTTCCCGTTGTACAAGTAGAAACACGCATATAGTCTTCGAATTTTAAAGCACAAAAGAAACAGTTCAAGCATTTTGCATTTAACTGTGCTAAATCACGATCATCAAACGTCCAATCAGTAAAAGGCAGTTCCATTTTCACATTGTTAATCAGTCTAAAAGGTGGTTTGTATCCGTCCTTAACTAACATCCACATGCGATAATCAATAGACTATAGAAAAGTAGACATGCGTGTTTTCCAAAAATCAAAAGGAATATTGTCAAACAACGGTGGTCTTGTAATAGAATATCCTTCAGCAGTATTACGATTATTACAGTTAGCCATGGATCAAATTCAAAAGTTTTTAAACTTAAATTTTGAATCCCTCTCTGATACCACTTGAAAGTTCGTTAGGGATGTTAAGCCCTAGTGAACTAGTCCCGAGGCTAACCAAGAGGGGGGGTGAATTGGTTATTTAAAAATTTCACGATAACTATGAAAATCTTTTTATAACGTGCAGCGGAAATAAATTAAAACAACGATAAAAAGATCAACCACAGATATTCACCCAAGTAGTTAATATCAGAAAAACTTAAAGTGCAGAATTGAATCAGAAAAGCAAACCAGATTTTATAGTGGTTCGGTCAACTTGACCTACGTCCACTCCCCGGAGCCTCCCCTCCGGGTATTGCACTAAACAGAAGTGTCTCTCCTTTTGCTCCCACAGCAAGGTGGAGAAGCCTGTACAAAAATCTCCTTTTCACCACACGGTGAGGCAGAGAACCCGACCTCCTTTGGCTTCCTCCTGAAGCCGGCAGAGAACCTTCGAACTCCTTTCGCTTCCTCCTGAAGCAGGCAGAGAACCTACGAACTCCTTTTGCTTCCACCTGAAGCGGGCAGAGAACCCCGGATCTTCTTGCGAATGATCCTCCCACGACGAACACCGACTAGACGAAAGACGACGAGCGGAGAAGACGACTCTGATCCGTGCTCGGAGCAACCTTAGTGAATCCCTCACTAACTCCCCCTCACAAGATCTTCTCTCTCTCTCCCAACTCTCTCTCTCTCTCTAGGGTTTCTCAGGGAAGGAAGGCAGCAAAAGATTTTTCCAAAAATTGGAAAAAATTCTTTTAAAGGAGGGCTTAAAATTTGCCCTAAATCTCAACTGGTCGGCCAATATCGTCCAGGACGATCGGTAGATCGTCCTGTACGATCAGTTCAAATTCAGCTGTTTCAGTCTGAACGATCTGGCTCTTCTGGACGATCAGTAAAAAAAGTTGTTCATATCGTCCCGTACGATCCTGCGATCGTCCGGGACGATTAGTTCAAATTGTGGGAAATCGTCCAGAAGACAGTTCGGGTCGTCTAGAGAAATCTGTGCTGGACAACCAAAAAATGACTTGATCATCCCAGACGATAGGGTCATCGTCTGGTACGATTAGTTCAAAAAGGCCCCAAATCGTCCTATACATAGTTCTGGACGTACAGCTTAAATGCACTAGACGATCAAGATCGTCTGGGACGATCCGGTGATCGTCCAGGACGATATGATCGTATCAATCAAAAATAAATTGCTTTCCTTAATTACTAGATTAAATTAGGCATGATTGTACTGGATCGTCCAGGACGATACACGTATCGTCCGGGACGATCAGACCAAGTATCTAAAAATAAGAACTTGCCTAACTTGATCTGGCGGCTGAGAATTTCTGATTTGGGAATATCGTCCCGTACGATCCGTAGATCGTCCAGGACGATCGACTCAATCAGACCCTCTTAACTTAGTCGCCCTAATTAGGGTTTCTATTTTAACTGGATCGTCCAGGACGATGTGTCGATCGTCCAGGACGATCTGAACAAATTTTTAGTAGAAACTCTAATTCACTCAATCTCTCTCCCTGAGTGTGTGTGTGCAAGGTTACTTAGCTAGGGAATCAGTTACATTACAATTGACTCAATAAAAAGAAAAATCATACATTTGACACACTTGGACCCGATCTTGAGTTGGCTTGAGTGGCTCACGGTCTTTTGTGCCTGAAACAGATTAGCCAAGCAAAACACACTGGAAACATGTTTGTCATCATCAAAACCAGATTTGCAACATTTCTAACCAAGTCTTTTTAGGTCTACCTCTACCTTTCTTAACATAAGTCAAATCTAATACCTCTACTTTCCTAACTGGGTCATCGGAAGGCCGCCGTTTTATGTGACCAAACCATCTAAGGCGACTCTCTCTAATCTTATCCTCCACTGGAGCTACTCCAACCTTTTCACATATATACTCATTTCATATCCTGTGTCTAAGAGTAAATCCACTCATCCACCTGAGCATCCTCATCTCCGCAACACATAACTTAGTATTGTGCTTCTCTTTTAATGGCCAACATTCTGCACCATAAAGCATTGCAGGTCTCACCACCATCTTATAGAATTTTCCCTTAAGTTTGAGGAGGACTTATCTATCACACAACAAGCCCGATGCATTCCTCCACTTCAACCATCAAACTTGAATTCTACTAATAACATCCCCATCTATTTCACCATCACTCTGAACAATAGATCCAAGATATCTAAAATGTGTACTCTTATTAATGACTGGATCGCCCAAAGTCACAATTCCCTCACTAGGTCTATTACTGCTAAAATTACACTCCATATATTTAGTTTTAGATCTACTCAAGTGAAAACCATTAGACTCTAAGGTTGATCTCCAGACTTCAAGTTTACCTTCAACTCCCTCTCTAGTTTTGTTAACAAAAAGAATATCACCAGCAAAAAGCATACACCAGGGTACATCCTCTTGTAAAAGTCTAGAGAGAACATCCATGACTAACGTGAAAAGATATGGGATTAAAGCTGAACCTTGATGTAATCCAACCAAATTAGGGAAATACTTGGTAAAACCACCTTGTGTTTGAACACAAGTAATATCTCCTTCATACATATCTTTAATGATTTGAATATAAGCATTATTAACTCCTTTCTTTTCAAGAACTCTCCATAGCACTTCTCTTGGAACTTTATCATATTCTTGCTCTAAATCAATAAATATTATATGTAGATTCTTCTTATTCTCCATATATTTCTCCATCAAACCTCTCAATAAATGTATGGCTTCCATAGTAGACCTATCAGGTATGAATCCAAATTGATTTTGAGAAACATTAGTATCACGCCGCAGCCTATGCTCCATAACTCGCTCCCATAGTTTTAAAGTGTGAAACATTAACTTAATTCCTCTATAATTCGCACAATCTTGTGCATCACCTTTACTCTTATAAATAGGAATCAATACACTCATTCTCCACGCATCTGGCATCTTTTTAGTCTTCAAAATAATATTAAAAAGTTTAGTTAGCCACGAAATTCCTTCATCTCCTAAGCATTTCCACATCTCTATTGGGATATCATCAAGTCCAACAGCTTTTCCACACTTCATTTTCTTTAAAGCCTCTCTAACTTCGGTTTTACTAACATGCCGATAAAAATAGAAATCTATATTTTCATTTCTAGTGCTAAGGTCACTAAAGTCAATTGTATTCTTACAATCTTCATTAAAAAGTTTATCAAAATATCTCATCCACCTTTGTAGAGTATCATCTTCTAAGAAAAGTACTTTTTGATCTTCATCCTTAATACACTTCACTTGAATTAAATCCTTACTACTCTTATCTCTTTGTTTGGCTAGCTTATACATATATCTTTCTCCCTCATTAGTATCTAATCTATTATATAAATCATTAAAAGCTATTGTGACACTCGACCAATAAGAGAAAATATTAACTTTAAATCAAAGTATACAGCTGCTAACAAATTTTAGGTCGGGTATGATTTTCTTTTTCTAAATGCATATTCATTCTCCTTATGAACCCAAGCTTTGATCTGTTTTTCATCTGTAGCACCAACATAATCTTATTTTAATATAAATTATATTAAAAAGAATACCAAAAAATTTGTAAATTTCACACATAGGAAGATGTTATACCCAAAAAAAGGCATTAATCTATTATTTGATTGAAATTTTCATGGAGTTAGGAGAAGGGACTGCATAATGAATTATTAGCTCAACTCCCCAACATGCTACTATAAAATACCTACTAATAATTTCCCTAGAGCATTACAAGTTAGATTGAATGACTTGATAATAAACACTATGCCTGAGTGTATGTAGTAACATAACAACTTATTGTTTAGTCCATACATTGAATGTGTCTACTGACAATCTTTTTATATGAAATAAGTTACATAATTTAAAGAAAAACTCTCTCCTAATTTGTACTATATCAATACAATTAGAATCACATCCATAATATAACCTAGAGAGATATGTTTTATGCTATATATTCTTTTAGAATTATATTTTTCTTTTTGTACCTATCTCATGCAATAACATGAATATACTACTCAATATAGTAGAAATAATTGCATGAACAATTGAATGATTTTGAGTTTGTTCTAATCTTGTGACATCCCAATAGTCATCAAAATTGGATGATCATTATTTTGCAGTTGCTCATCCAGTGGAAGAGCCAGAAAATTTTTTCTTCGTAGGAGGGGGGATCTAAATTTATTTGACAAACTTTCCATCAACTTTTTCATCTGGGTTTGGACTAACATAGATAATTTTAAGCAAAGAAAAAAAAATGAACAAACACTAGCCATAATTAATTTGTCCAAATTTACAAATCATTTGTAAATCAGATAAATACTGATTATGGTATATTAAAATTTAAAAATGAAATTTTTATTTAGACTTTTATGAGCTTCTACATTTATTTTCAACTTCTATGATAGTTATTTGTTTATAAAATGTATGATATTAACCTCTGGATTGTTTTAATTTTGAAATAACGTAGACAAAATGAAAGAAGCTCATAGTTACCATCTACTATGATTTGCTACACTTTTTATATTTTTTTTATGTATTGGTATGCGATGCCATGAATATTGCTTGGTTGGCCATCATGCTGTTGATTTCACTGCTAGATCTATAGGTAGCCTTCAACACAGTGTGCTTTACTGATCGAGGCCATAATGGTATAGTAGTTTTCATGTAAGCCATGAAGTCCCTACGATTGCCTACCCTATATGTCCAAACTTTTTTTTCTTTACTTTGAATCCTCAATTAGACATTGTAGCTACCAACATCAAGCTCTAAGTTAGGATGTCACCTTAACCCAACCATCTACCAAAATTAACACTACTTCAAGCAAACAAGGGAGCCAATCCAACACATAGGATAAAATATGAAATAGGATACAAAGAAGATTCAACATCAAAATTCAAATATTCTTAAATTGAATAAACAAATAAAGTTGAATTTGGTCTCCTGCCAAAATGCATTAATGGTTGAAGTTAATAATTGACTGATATAACTATTAGATGAAGTTGCCAATTTGAGTAGATGAAGCTATTAGCTTGATTGGATGAAGTCACTAGCTTATTTGATAAAGTAGAATGTAGTGAGTAGTTTTAGAGCCTATTCAAGTAACTTCATAAACTTGGGCAAGTCGATTTGATTGAGCCATGTACCAAGTATACTCTAAGGCAATTTATGCTAAGGGTGAGTTTATTGTATTTATCCTTCCTATTTCACATAGTTCCATTGAACCAGATTAAGTTGACCTGAATTGAATATGTGAGAAATTGATAAATAGTCTCTACATAACATGAAAAAAAGACGTTTATATTTTTATAATCTTGATATTATATTTAGGAACTTCAAATGAAAGAATTTAAAGTGCAACTTTCTCATTAGGTAGTCATCCAAATTCTGAATTAATATCTAATAGTGACTTCAGTTAAATATTAACTTCAAGTGCAAAAAAGAACTAGAAATTCGACTAGGAAAAAATGCAGAGTAAAAGGCCTCAACTGATAAATCTTCGAGTTTCAAAAAAAAAAAAAGATAAGTCTTCTGGGATGTAGGGTTTGGGCTGTGAAATCCTTGCTAATAGTTATAGTGATATGCCGAGCTCAGCCACCTCTCAAAATGCTGAAATGAAAAAATAGTGAATCTCATAAAAGTGGTGATTGTTCAATCCCTCCTTTAGGCACTATACAACCTGTTAATGTGGAATGTAGAAAACTTTTTTTTGGGGGGAAATTTTGGGGCAGATCCCTTTATATTAATGAAATGAAATTACAATACTGAGAAAGAAAAAGCAACCATAAAGCAATTACAAGAAAAAGGAAGAAATAATAAAGAAAAAACCTCGAAGTAAAAAACCACCCAAAAAGTGGATGAAAGGGGAGAAGGACTTAGGTGATCAAAACACCAACAATCAGATCAATCATATAGCTTGAGATTACTCATCCAAGTGCAGCCTTTGAACGGAAGAAAGGAAAAAACCCCTGGCCTAGGTGGCCACAAGGCCATCCATATAACTAGAGTAGATGGCTCAAGGACCTCCAATGAAGGCAAATTTACTCTACAGAAGGATGGCCCTGTTAGAAAAAACCTGGTTGCCACCATGGCCATCCAAGGAGGAGAAGAGGATTGTTCACTCATCATTATCCAAAAGCAAATAAAATTGCATACAAAATGAATTCCAGAATCAACAGAGAAGAGAAGGAAATAGTTCTTTAAGATCATCAAAATTCTTCCACTTTGTAGCCTTTAATCTGATAGCATATCTAACTGAAACACAAAGGGCTATAGGAGAAACCCAGTTGCTAGAGAAACAACGATTGTTTCTTTCTTTCCAAAGAAAATACATAAAGGAGCAAGCAACAAAATAATAAAATTTCATTTCCTTATTGTTGTATTCTTGCAAGTTCTCAAAATGCTCCAAAACTTGAAGTAAAGTAGGCCTCATAAAAATGAACTCAAGTGAGGAAATAATTTAGTAATAGTAAAAATGAGAAATTGCATTTAAAAAACAAATGCTTGTGAGATTCCATCGAATTGACGTAAAAATTGCATGATGGGGGAATATCAATATTTCTCTTAATAAGTAAGTCCATAGTTTTTAATATCTCAATCATTGCCATCCAAGCATAAGAAGAGAAACAAATTGAATGATTTTTAGGCCAAAGGAATTTGTGCCATGAAACTGTAGGAAAGTGCTTGAAGTAAATTGCCATAAAAAATCTATGGAAGTACAGGTTAGACCATACCAGACAACAGATGATTGGTTAGAAATAGCTATATTTAAAATTTCCTCTTGAGCAGGCATCAGTATGAAGTTAGGTAACACCAAGGAATTATGCTGTATGAAGCTTTTAAAAGGACAATGAGAAAATATCGGTGGATTAAAATGCATAAATAGTGCTTTTCCTTTACACCATGGGTCCCAATATATCAAAAGGTTGTTGTTTGGGGTAATGTTAAAAGCTAATTTGTCCTTAGTTTTAAAGGCAACTGAACAAATAAGTTTCCAAAGTTTGGAAGCCTGAGCCGGAAGAGGCTTCCATTGAGAGACAAATTTAATACCAGATTCTTGAGTCAACAATCTCCATAACAGAGAACATGAGAAACTATGATAAAGTGATTCAATAGAAGGAATCCAAAGTCTTCCAGCTATCTTAGGTTTTCAAGCAATAGTTTAAGCTATTAAATGCATTTTCTTTCCTTTGATGTTACCTTGAAACAGGAATCTGGAGCAAATTTTCTCAATAGATTTACAAGAACTTTTGGGAATAATAGAACCTTTAA
Organism: Dendrobium chrysotoxum; assembly: GCA_019925795.1. NCBI lineage: Eukaryota > Viridiplantae > Streptophyta > Magnoliopsida > Asparagales > Orchidaceae > Dendrobium > Dendrobium chrysotoxum. The sequence goes on along the minus strand of CM034300.1, from coordinate 13,533,603 downwards.
TCTAATAAGCCAATGTGTTTGAAATTGTGTATTTAGAAAATTATATCCTACCTGCAAAAGAATGAAACTTGATTTTCCAACCATCAAGTAGAGTAGAAAGCCTTCTCAAGAGTGGTTGAAAGTGAGTTGAGTTTAATTTTTTTAGGAGAAATAGGGAGCCCAAGGTAAGTAAGAGAGGAAGTAGTGGAAGATATTCCAAGGATGGAACAAACATCCAATTGGTTAATGGAATGATGTGAGAAGATAATAGAGCTTTTATTAGGATTAATCTGAAGAGCCAAAATAGTAGCGAAATTCTCCAAAATCCTTTTAGGCTTCTAACATTTTCTATAGAGAAAATACCAAACACAAGAACATCATCTGCATAAAGCAGATGGCTAAATTCCTGACCATTAGAGAAAATGCCTCTAAAAGGGAAGTAATGAGGATCCAAAAGATTACAGGAGAGTGTATCCATGACAATGCAAAACAATACAGGGGAAAGTGAGCATCCTTGCCTATGTCCAGAAGAGGACTTGAAGAAACCGTCAAGAGAGCCCCTGACGGAGATAGAGAAATACACATCATTGATGCAACCTTTAATCCATCTAAAAACTTTTCAAGAAAACCTTTTTGTCTCATTCGATATATAATAATATCCCTCAAAACTCAATCAAATGCTTTAAGAATGTCTAGTTTAGCACAAAAAAGATTTCTAGATGTTTTGAAATCTCTCAAAATCTCAGATGCAAGAAGAATGTTATCTGAAGCACATCTGTTATGTAAAAAGCCAGAATGACTCTTATGAATGATAGTAGGTAAAACCTTCTTCAATCTATTAGCAAGAAGCTTAGCAACAATCTTATAGAATACACTACAAAGTGAAATTGGCTTATAGTCTGAGATGGTAGAGGTATGAGAGCACTTAGGAATTAAGGTAATGGCCGTAGCCTTGACCCCTCTAGGAAAATGACATGAGTTAAAAAAAAATCGCAAAATTACATACTTTAAGCCCTATAATATCCCATGAGATCTTCTAAAATTCTGCAGTGAAATCATTAGTTCTAGGTGATGAAAAAAAGGGTAAGAAGAACACCACCGCTTTAATGTCTTCATTAGTGAATGGAGTTACCAGGAAATTAGGTAAATCCTGAGTAACCATATTCCTAGGAGGTATAACGGAGTGAACATCACATGGTGGAGAATGGGTGTTAAACAAATTGCAACAATGCAAACCAAAGCTTGAGCAATATCATGGTGGGTGGATAAGAGGCTATTGGGCATAGATATCTCTTTTAACACGCTGAGATTTTTTCTGGATCTAATCTTAGCATAAAAAAACCCAAGGTCCTCTTCTCCATGAGTAAGCCAATTAACTTTTGCATGCTGAAGCATCTAGAAGACCTAGGAGTTCTGTATAGAAGGGAACGCTTCATTGATGTGTTTCAAATATGAGTTAAGAGATGGATCTAAAGGATTCTTCTGAATTTTTAAAAGGCAGTGGAGTTGCTTAGCTTTAAGATCCTCAATTGATGTATAAATAATGTTAGAAGTATTCCACTTTTTCCCCTTAAGAATACTATTGAGATTCATGAGGCTCGAATATAAAGAGGAAATTGGGCTATCAGAAGTATAATCACAAAAAGCGTCAAGAGCCGCTTCTCTAAAACCGTCCAATTTGGTCGAAAAGTTTTTAAAGAGAAACCTAGAAGGTTTATAGTTGATGATAGTATGTTAGATGATGAGAGGGGAGTGATCTGAGAATTGAGGAGGATCTACCTTGTAGTAAGCCTTTGGAAAGAAATCCAGCCATGTAGAGTTAACAAAAGTTCTGCCTAGCTTAATGTGAATCAGGTTGTCAGTTTGTTGATTGAACCATTTGTAGAAAACTTCTATGTAAGCAATGAAGTTCATTAATGATAATTACTTAGGTCTTCTTTGTACTTTCACCCATTCCCAAATTCCAATTTCTTTTATTTGTAGAGGTCAAACAATAAACAAAAAAAGGCAATTCATGCTTCATTTGGGACAACTTTTTTACTACTTTCTAAAGTAGTTTTTTAGCACAAAAAATTTTGTGTTAGAAAGCTGCTTCAAAAAGAAGTAAAAAAGCTATCCCCAACGAAATATAAAATTTGATGTGTTTCCTACATTTTTAGACAGACATCAGATGATCGATAATTGGCTTCTTAAAGAGTGAGAGAGAGGTTTTATCTCTGTCTCCTTTTTCTTTCTCTACTTTGCTGCTTCAACAAGTAGAAGAATGACTTGGAGAAGTACCGACACGTGAAACTGCAAAATTGTGAATGACCTAGGTTACATACTGTTAAAGCGTCGCTGGAGGAAGCTTGCGAATTTGCACCTCAATTTCACGTTGAAGGAATGATGAGCACGCCTAGAGGATAAGTGTAAGACATATGAAGAGCATATATTTCTCTTTTACTTGTTTGGTTCCATTTTTTTTCCTCATGTTAGATAGGTTCTTATCACTCTTATGCCGTCTTTTCCACTCCTTATATAGAATTGTATTTTTGTTTCAACTAGTAAAAATGCCTTTGCATTAAATGCACATGACTAAACATTTAAAAACAATAATTTATATTATAAATATTTTAATTATATTATCATTTTTATGATGAAAAGAAATAATTAAATTTATTATTATAAATAATTATAATCACTAATGTTTATTATAAAAAAAACATTTTTAATCTAATTGAAAAAAACTTTTTAAATCATCATCTTTGCTTTATGACTCCATACAAGAGTGGATATTTCTTAGCTAGAGATTGTGATTTCATGATCTTCAATAATCTCATAACATAGCTTACAAACATTTTTCAAATTTGTTTATATATTCAGTAACAAATTTAGTGCTTTGCTCTAATGAATTAATCTCATCAAGCAAATAAACACAATTAGAGAAATGCAAGTAATTATCTTTTGAAGTTCTATTTTAGTCCAAATGGAAGACATCCCCACACAACCCATCATTTCTTTCACATTTTCTTCCATACTAATCTAGTATATTTTAGCTTGTCCATCAAATTTTAATTTTGCAAACATCACATTCTTTGAACATTATTTGTCATTAAAAGAAATTATTCATACATGTTATCTAGTCAATAAAAATTTAGAATTAATTTTAATATCAAAAAATAGAAACTTTAAATTTGAATTTTTTTTCATTATCTACGCCAAATTTTTCTATCTAAGATTTTCATAAGCCTCATATTAAACATCATACAATATCTATCTTGATTATTTCACTACTACAAATACTAACATTCAATTGAATAGCCTTATAATCATAACAAGAATCTATTTGGTTCATGTGCACGTAGTTGATTAGTTTCTAGATTTCAATTAGTTTTATAACCATATAATATTTAACATTTTATTCAATTGAATTTACTAACACATTTTAAGTTATAATACCAGCTGAGATGCTTGGATAGCATAAGCGTTCAATAATTTCAGATGAAACTTCTGAATTGAGAAGTGATAAGCACGCATCAATAATTGCACAAATATAGATCTAAACCTACAAATAAGTGCTCAAAAGCCTAATCACTACAAAAAACACAACTTTTCTTAGAAATTACAGACTGTTGTGCTTGTTTCAACCAACATAACTAAAACCCAAATATCAAACAATTGATTGATAACACCATGTTAACTTCTATTTATAATGATTCCTAACATGTTATCAACTGCAATTATAGGTGGTAAAGAACAAAAAAAATATTCCTCATCAAATCGGCATTAGAATTAGCTGTGGAGAATGAGAATGGCGGCTTCTCCTTCCCCTCAGTGCAGACATTAACATCAATCTACGCATCAACGATCAATTCAAGCTCCTCTAGTAGTTTCAATGCTCTCTAGCACTGATCCATTACCACTTGAATGGTCTCCCACTTCACCCTTACTTGCTCTGTTTCCCTAGGAAGCCGCTGTTGATTCCCTTGCGGGGGACGAAGACACTATCGCTTCCACCTTCACTGCCTCCACTGCCGCAATCCCCAAGATATCCTAACCCCAAATGATGGGAAGAGAATGTGAGTTTGAATTGATCTAATCTTAATATTTATTATGATTTTGTATTAAATAGAACTGAATTCTAAAGCTAAACGTAGGATATTTTTAATAATAAATGCATGTGTTACAAAATCTATTATCGATATATCACATGCATATCAAACATTATATAAGAATGGCTATATATATATATGTATGTATGTATGTATGTATGTAAGTATGTATCTTAAATAGATTACAAATGTTAAATATATGTAGTTCCATCACAGAGAATGGCTAGGAATTCAATCACAATGGAGACTAGCATAACTATAAATGTAAATTAAACATATGTTTGACATCATGGAGCTATTTTAATTGTGGTACACATTAGCAATGATGATAAATTATTATATTTATTGAAAGAACATGAATTAATAAAATTTTAAGTAAATGAAGATATTATCTCAAGGCAAATAGAGGGTATGGCATGGAATTGGTAACCATGATCCCTTGTTATGACATGCATGCAAGAAATCATAATTGAGATTATTGTAATAAGATGGTAAAAGTTCAAATACCTCAATTGCTAGCTGTTGACTCCAAAGAAGAGCAGATCGGTCACCTCTATTAATAGTTGAATGTGAACAAGAACAAAGCAGCTGGCTTGTATGTTGATTCTCTGTGATGAAGTTGCGTGGAATAGAAAAAAGTGGCACAATTCCATCCATCATCACTCTGAAGAGAAGAAAAAATAATAAAAAATCAGCATTTGGTTAAAACACTTGATATATTAGATGTATTAAAATGGTTAATTTATTTTATAAGGCCACAATGGAAACCTCATACAACACTTCAAATGCAAATACTATTACAAAGATGTCATCATCAATATTGTGTAGAACAGGCAGTTAAAATTATGCTATCATAAGATAGTTAACAAAATGAGACCGCAAGCATGTAGTTAAGGCTTCATTCAGGTTTCTTACATGTTTTCCAAATTACATTAAAATAATAGAGGTCTGGGGTGCTCAACTAAATGAATTAGGACAATTTCCATTAGATGCCACCCTTAATGGTTGGCAGAAAAGGCATTAGTACCTACCGCCAAATGATGCACTCAAGTATTAAATTATTAGTGAATAAGCCCTTATATTCTAGTAGCATAACATAAAGATTCCTTCTTCCATGCATCACATTTAAAAATGCCCTGTTATAAGGTTTCCCAACATCTCATTAAGGGGTCTGGAGGCTATATGAAACACTTACCTGGCACTGATAAAACCCAAGTTCTAACAAATTAATTATAACCCAAAATTTTATATATATATAACATATTATAACATTTGTAATTGATATATAACGTGCATATAATTCTTCTTTGCTCATTTAACAATTTCTCCACGTGAATGAATTGGCAAGTCGAAGGTCTTCTACAGAAAGCTATAGTTTCTTTCTTTTACTATCCAATCAGCTACCACCAAGTTTACATCAATGACAAATTTAGTAGGTTACACAATTGAGTGGATGCAGCTAGAAATTGTTATTGCTTTTAAACCACACAAACACCTTTGAAATCACTAACATATAATGATTTAAATTTTACAAAGAAAATGAATAAAAAAAATAATTCATCATTTTCTAATTATGTCTACCATATATCTACAAATAATAAAAGAAAGGCTATGCATGGAAAAGATTAGTTATTTGTTGCCAAGGATAGAGTGGAGGTTGAGGATGGTTTATTCCTCGTTAGGTGAAAACTTGCCCCTCTTAATATATAGCCTCAAGTTTTTGTTCCATCTTACCATTCAGCTCTTCCCATATCTATTAAATCTTGTAAGTGAGAAATAACATGCTTTCTTTACGAGTGCTCATATTCATACAAAATGATTGATACTGTATAGAAAAAAGGAGGAAGAAGACAATACCTGTAAGGTTAGGAAGAGCTCTCCAACTGCCATGGCCATGCTTCTAGATGTAATGAACCAACTTCTAATCTTCTTTAGGAGTCCAAGGGCCTTTCTTGAGGCCATTCTCATCATAACAAAGAGATCTTCCCATGAGAAGAGAGTAGAGAAGGATAGAGAGAGTAATGGAGTTGGAGAGGAAAAAATGGCTAATTGGCCATATCCCTTGTTAATATGGTTAATTTTTTTATTGTAATAAAAACAAACCCTCAACCTTTTTCATCCGGGCTTGGGACCGGCATTGGTGGTTTTAAAAAATTTTGATATATTATTACCTCTAAATAATTTGTTGGATTTGTAGTGAGGAATCGTGGTATAGAAATTGATACTGCAAAGAAAAAAAATATATTTAAGATATGTCAATTGGTAGAAGTAGATGAACACATCATGAAGTTTTATTTCTAATCTTTCAGACTATTGTTAGACATTTACAGTATTGATTATAAATAAGATGCATATTCCATTTGATTGAGAAATAGCAAACTTCCAACATGCATAAGTGAAAAATCTAATCCAATATTTATATTAAACTATGATTACTAAGTAAATTCAACTAAAACATCTCACAAAATAGGAACATATATGAAAGATTGAATTAAAAATTATAATAAAATTGGAATGCAAACTAAAACTTATAATAACATGCTTAAATGAGATAACTAAATATCTAAAAATATATTTTAAAATCTAAATTTAAAACAAAGATTGTTGACATGTAATTAAAAATATACTAGAAATCAAATTGAACAATAGCATATGTACTTTTAACATAGATCGGAATTGAAATTTTCTTGAATCTGTAAGATTACTAATCTCTGCAAAAAAATAAAATGTTATTTTATAATATTCAATGTATAGTTTGAATACAACGATTGAATGAAATAAAGCATTAATATACAACATATGAGAAAGCAATTGATGGAAGCATCATACCAGAGCGAGCTGCCTCAAAGATATCTATGATAGGAATTCATTGCTCATAATGATAATTAGAATTAAAAAAAAAGAATTCTAATTATATTATTATAAAGATACAAGAGTTATTAAAATTATATTCAAATGTGTATGAATTGTTAAATACAACTAAGATGTATAAAAAGAAACTAATTATAAAAAAATGGAAGATAAATTAAGTTTAAATCATTTAATAATAATGTATATATATAAAAAATAGATGATCTATATTAGAATCAAATCCATGAAAGAAACTCACTTACATAAGTTGTATAGAAAAATTAATATTAATAAGTGAGTAAAAAAATTAATGATGTGATGGTTTTGTCAAAACATTTATAACTAAAAATAGAATAGAATAAAATACACAAAAATAATTTTTAAACTTTAGAGTAAAATGTATTGCACCTTATTCTAAAAATATTAAAGGAAAAATAAATAAGACATATCAAAGATTAGTAATATATATATATATATATATATATATCAATTATGATTAATTCTTCTTTTCAAAGTTTCCTCAATTTTGATTTTTTTATGTTGAAGTTCACCAACTTCATCAGAGCCTTTCTTTACAGACTGAACTATAAGTGAACAAAATGTTTGGCTGCCATCAATTTTATCTTGAGCCTTTACAAAGAATGTCATCTCCTTGTCAAAAACATTTTTGATGATGCTATTATAATCTTCTCTTTCTGATGCCTACAAAAAAATTAAGTTTATGCATATATAAAATTGAATATAAATAAATTAATATATAAAAATATATATTTACCTTGATTTTTCCTAATTATGTAACTGTCATGCCAATTATCTATTCAGCTTCATTATCAAATAGTGTAAAGATTGAAGTTGAATTATGATCTTCAACACACAATTTGATAAGATACCTGTATAATTCATCATGAAATATATTAACTAGACTTATATTATTTAATTAATTAGGATAACATCATATGAATATTTTACCTCAAACTATATTGGGCATTTTCATGGGTTCATTTAGTACATTGTACAATGCCATCAATAATAGTAACTTTAGATTTACATGTATCGCATGAATTGTACCATATACTTCCTTCCTGATTTAATCCTTTTGCAAAAACTCTTGTATAATAGTACTTTATCTGAAAGGTAGTAAAAAAAATAAAAAAATCATAATAAGAAATTATTAAATTTATTACCTCTCCTCATGAATGTTTAGATGTATTAATCTTTTGTAAATCTGTCATTAAATGTGTATCAAAAGTAGAAGATGTATTTTGATGAACATTTTCCTCAGACCTTTAATATTAAACATTAAATAATAAAATATAATACATAAAAAATTAATAAATAACAATTAAACATAAAATAAAATATACCATTCTAGAATTTCTTTTGATACTGGTAAAGTTAGATTAATTTCTATAGTCGTTGATGTTGTTGTTTAGAGTATGAAACCTGATATTATAATGCACAATTGAAGTCAAAATAATGTATATATATATATATATATATATATATATATATATTAAGGTAGATGTACCATTAAAATATTTCCTCATGACACATTTGACCAAAATGATTGTTTTTTCATTTCGTAATTCTTCATGTTGTTTGCCTTCTATTGTTGCCAATGTTTCCCATAAAGTAAATATACACACTTCTAACCTATTATAAAATAAAGAAACAGTATGAGTTAAATATAATTAAAAGTAAATAAATAAACATTATGTACCTTAAGTCAATAACTTATAAATCTCGTTTGACAATTTTCTTTTTATCAATATGTTTGTAGATCATTCGTACTTCAGGAACTTTTACAACTAACAAAATGATATCTACATGAAATTTAGGAAATTAAAATTAATTATAATAAAATGATTAAGAAAGTAAATAATAATAAATGTAATAAAAATTTTATTGACTAACCTTATGGCAAATTTGGATTTCCCTTGATATCTTCAATTACTGATAAATTGATTTTTGATGAATCTATATTATCAATGACAGATAGTTGTATGTTTGATGTGTTGTTTAAAATAATCTCAAATTTATCATTGATATTATAAAAATCTTTATTTATTTCTTTTATTTGTCCATTTGAGAAAACATAAGTTTTTTCTGTTTGTAAAATATCATGAAATCTATCAATTATTTTATTGAACATGAAAGCATATATTTTTTAACCCTCAAAATAAGATGAGAAAAAAATGTCATATTAGTTATTCAAATAAAATAAAATATAAAACAAAAATTAGTTTATGTTCAAATTTATATCTACATTTTTAATGAAAATAAAATATTGTTAAAAAAAAAATAATTACGTCCTTATCCATTAAAGTAAGTTTGTGGATCTTTCCTTGCCCATATTTGAATGTTCACACTATCTCAATTTGAGTTAATACAACAACAATACTCCAATAGCATTGGTGAAGAGATAAATTTCTGATAAGACTTGATGCCTCCATTAATCTTTATCTAATATTAAAAAAAAAAGAAATTCATTAGTAAAAAATAATAAATATGTTAATACTAATTTCATTTGTTATATTTAAATAGTAATAATATAACAATTAATTTAAATATATGTTCATACCTTCTATTTATTTGAAAGATTTGAAGATATCTTTATATACAATATTTTTTGTATAAGAACCTTGAGTTGAAGTATATTTATTTGGTATAATAAGCACTTTTGTTTGGCTCATTGATATACATATAATTGTCCATGGGAGAAAATATTATGAGGAAGATAAATCCCAATATTAGGAATTGTTTAACCTTGTGACTTATTGATTGTCATTACAAAACACAATTATATTGGGAATTATTTTCTCTGAAATTTGAATGGAAGAGCTTCATCATCATTGGTGCATAATGGAATTCGAGGTATCATAATAATTTTGCCTGAGAATTGACCCTTTGAAATTTTTACAAAAAGAACATTATTTTAAATGATTTAAAAATCATTCGTGTTCCATTACACAAACCATTTGAAGGGTCTAAATTTCTTAATAGCATTATTGGACAATTCTTCTTCAGAGTAAGATGGTGTGGAGGAAGTCCATTAGGTATCAATGAGTTAAGAAATTCAACTTAATAAAGATTACTACTATCATTACTAACACTGTCAAAATTGAAGTAAGTTACATCATCAACTGAAAAATTTTTAATAAGCTTCTGATTAAGCCTATCAACATACTCATTTTTAATACCTAGAATAGATCTTTCCATAATATAATATGAAAATATTGATCTTTCATGTAGAGATGGAAATATGATATTTATTAACAAATCTTCTGAAGTCTGATCATCAAAATAATCTATTATCATTTCATCTAGAATATGCATCAGGCCACCTTCAGTTTCCTCTTCATCTCCATTCCCAATTCTAAGAATGAAATCACAAAATAATTGATATGTCCTAGCTCGCATATTATCTTTTAAACTGAAAAATTCCATATCTGACCATAAGTATGACTTAAACATGCTATAGTTAATAGTTTCTAATCTTAATGCATGTCTTACCACTTGCAATACTTGACAAAAGTTGCCTCCAAATACAATCACTTTATCACCAAAATAAATGGAATTATTCATAATATCTTTCAAAGTTCTATCAAAAGATACAATAGCTGTTCGTTTAACCATAGGAGCCTCATTCAAAATTAAAATACTTGCTTTTTTAAGTAGCTGAGCAAGTCCACTTTATTTTTTAATTTAACACATACTTATCTCTATTGACTTTATAGGTATTTTGAACCTTGAATGTATTGTACGACCTCTAGGTAATATTGATGCAGCCACTTCTGATGTTGCTATTGCAATCACTATGTGTCCATTATTCCTTAAAGTTGCAAGTAGTGCACGATACATATATGTTTGACTTATCCCACCAGGACCATCAATGAAAAATATGTCATTCTTTTTCTTATCGACATGATTTATAATTTCTTGGTACGCGTTCTTCTGATCTATATTAAGAGTGTGTCCCATATCTATATCTTCAACTGGAGTAATAACATTTCGCTCTTCAAATATTTCCATATTATGGAGTTCATCATTATAATCAATAAAGTTCTCTTCAATAGGTGGCAATTTTTGCAAGTCAAAATCATCAATAGTTTTCCCCATTCTCTCGAGAAATGTATTTATATCTAATAATGTTTTTGAAATGCATCCATTAGAATAAATTTCTTTATTGGTTTGATAATCATGATTGGAGAACGTTAGTTGGCTCACAATAAATAAGAAGAATAGAAAATAATTGTCTTAGTGCATTTGGCATTTGATAATTGGATGCATCATCTAAACAATCTAATATATAATGATCTATTTCTAGGAGACCATGCTTCTCTTCAGCTTCTTTAAAAATAGAGTATTGAATTCTATGAACTTGTAATAATCAGAGAATAATGTTGGTCCATACACATGATTTAATAAAATTCTGAGATAATATCTTTCACCGACTGATGGATTTGTTGTGTTTATACGGCCTATTTGGTCATATCTTTGTCTTCGCTTCCATATTTTTTTATTTTTCCCCACATATATTTTTCAGGAATTCTCTATAAAGGTACTTCTTTGCCTCTGAATCAATTTTATTAAGATAAAAGAACTCGGTCAATATAGATTTTTTCCGAGCATTGCTTTTTAAGATATCAACCAAATTTTGATTGTCTTTATAATAAACTGATTGATGATCTTCTAAATATAGTTGTAAATTACACACTGATGGATACATCTTATTTAAGTCAAATTTAAATATCCTCCATAATGCTTCTTTAGTTGATACCCATTTGCCATCTTGATATTGTTGAATCTCATCAAATTGTTGTTCTCCATTTTTTTGTGAAAATGATACTGAATTCCTATCATGCCCCTTCTAAATATATTTATAAATATATTTCACTACTTTGATACTGGAACATATCTCAATATTTATATGATAATTATAGCTAGATAATAAATATGGATTATAAGGAATAACCCCACGATTATCCAAATAATTATTTCTTACTTTTACTTGTTGACCATCATTTCTTCTCTGATAAATTGGATGTTAGTCATCCCCAATTAAAGTTTGGCTTGAGAATGATCGGTGATATTTATTATTACATAATCCTTTTCTCATACAAGCATTATTCTTTTTTAAGTTTCCACATGGACCATGCATCATATGCTTAACAACCAATTCATGTAGCATCTTATATTTTGAAGGATCTGGTAATTCTGTAGATACAATTCTATCAAACTAAACTGGAACTGTTAGCTTAAATGTAGTCTTCAAGATAGTTAAAAAATGAGCATGTGGAAGACCACTTTTACTAAATTCTATAACATATACATGAGCAGCTACACCTCCATAAATAGATTTCTTGAATAATTGATCCTTTAAATCTTGTAAATTAGATCTAAATATATGTGTTGTTAGGTCAGGTCTATCCTATGCCATTTGACCCGGCTTTAACTCATTCTGTATTTCTTTCTAATCAGGAATATACGTCATTGTTATGAACAAGTCTGGTTTTCCAAAGCGCTAACATACAGCCATTGCATCTAAATATCTTTGCCTCATATCACAAGGTCCACCAATGAATGATGATGAAAGTATAACTTTTTGTCCAGTATTATTACTTAGTGTTTCTCTAGCTGTTATGAAAGAGCGAATAGGTTGTTAGACCTATAAATTATGTCCCTAGGCTAACTAAGAGTGGGATAGAATTAGTATTTTTAAAAATCTCTTAAAAATTTTGAAAACCATTTTGATTAAAACTTTTATATATATCGTACAGTACGATACTGCTCGTACAATATGAACAGTAATGAATTTTTTACTTTTTCAATCACAGAAAAATAAATTATAATACAGAAATAAAAATGCAATAAATAAAAACAAGAATAGAGAACACCAGATTTATAGTGGTTCGGTCAAACACGATCTACATCCACTCCCTAGAGACTCCTTCTCTAGGTATTGTACTAAACCAAAGTGACTCCCCTTTTGCGCCCATAGCAAGGCAGAGAAGCCCTTACAAACTCTCTTCCACTAAACCCCGATGCGGCAGAGAACCGTCATCCTTTTTCACCCTCCTGGTGAAGACAGAGAACCCACTCGTCCTTTCACACCCTCCAGGTATTGGCAGAGAACCGTCATCCTTTTTCACCCTCCTCGTGATGGCAGAGATCCGAACCTTCTTTAAAGATCTTCCCTCAAGAGTCTTCAAAGAGATATAGAAGAGACTTGAAGTACAAACAATGAGATCCTCATATTTGGACAACCTTGTGAATCCCCTCACAATTTTCTCTTCAAAGATCTCACCACACTCACTCCCAAACACTCTCCCTAATCACTCTCCCTTCCACTCTCAAGAAGAAATTTGTAGAAGATTAGTTGGAACGCTAGTTTTTAGGTACCTTATATTCAAAGGATAAGAAAAACTATCAAAAAACTAAAAATTTTAAGTTTTATGAAGTAGGATCGTACCGTAAGATCAATAATCATCCCTAACGAATAGTTCAACAAATGAACCGTTCATCCCGTACGATATACCATACAAACCATGTAAGCCCTATTTCGTACTCTGGAAAATGAAATATGAAACCAAATTATACTGCATGAACTGTTTAAAAAGTTGAATAGTTTATCCCGTACGATGATGTACGAACCTATAAACCCCAGTTTTTATACTCTGTAGAATGATATATGAACTAAAATCGTACTGTACGAATAGTTCAAAAAATGAACAATTCATCCCATACGATCCTGTAAGAACCAATGAAACCCAATTTTCATACTTTATAAAATGATATACAAAACCCATTCATACTGTACGAACAGTTCAAAAAATTGAACAGTTCATCCCTTACGATCCAGTACGAACCATGCAAGTTCCCATTTCGTACTCTGGAAAATAATATACGAACACATTTTATACTATACGAACATTTCAAAAATTTAAACAGTTCATCTCGTAAGATCCAGTATGAACCATGCAAGCTCCCATTTCATACTCTAGAAAGTGATATATAAAAATATTTCGTACTGTATGACTTATACTTAGAAAAATTTTAAAACTGCCAGGTTCATATTAGAGAAGAAATTGCACAAATCATCAGTATGATTCAACATCGTACAATACGATTAGTTTTAAAAAATTAAGTTTTATCTCACTCCCCCAGTGTGTGTGTGCACAGTTATCAAACTTATAATCACACTCTCTCAGACTCAAGAAAAGTAAAAATTACAGACTTCACTTACAATAAACTCTATCAAAATAACTTGAAGTCTTCAGTAGTCTGGAGTGTGAATTTCCTGAAAGACATGTTAGTACACACAAAATAGAATTTCTAATATTTGTTAGGAGAAACAATAAACAAGCAATAAGATCAAATAATAAGAGTTTATAATCATCAAAAACTCACTTGAATAACCAGATTTATACCATTCTCAATAATCTCCCTCTTTTTGATGATGACAAAATAATTATTATTTGAGTTAACAAGTAAACGAAAATTTTCTCCTAAGCTCCTCCTAAAAGTAAGCTCCCCATAAATGAATGATCTATTTGGAACAAGGGGACATAAAAAATAGAGAGACATGACAAGATAAAATAAACACACACAAACACAAATACACCCATAACATGCATATCAAACAAAACATATCATACAAAGCATATCAAACAAACTCCCCCTTTTGATAACAATAAAAAGGGAAACAATCAAAGTAGTTAATGAATAAGAAAATGTTAAATGAATTATAATTAAAACATTAAAATCAAATGCAAAAAGTAAGGACTCAAATATTTTTAATCACAGAAAAATAAGGATAAGAGAAGTTGATCTATGTCAGTAATATAATAGATGCATTATGTAACCACAATTATTACAAAATGATGAAATAAAATTACTAATTTTTTAATTCAATAGTGACTATCATTGATTAGTGTAATTAAGAAAATGATAAAGGAAAGAACGATTGGCGACATTACGCATCTTTTCAAATTGAATGGCACACTTTGTGCATCTTTTAATTCTAGGCTCATTTTATGCCTACTTAAAAAAAAATTTCTTTCCAAAAATATAATGTCTTGACATAAATACAATAATGAACACTTTAAGATAGAAACAAGAGCAAGATTAAGACATCAAATATGCAAAAATTTAAGCTAAGTAATATATGTCTAAAAATAATGTAAACAAGATCTTCTAATAAACACCAAGTCACAATATAATCTAAATATTTTGAGAGATTAAATTATGCACAGAGATTAGTATTGTAATCCAAATTCAACCAACATTTTATAAAGTCAATCAACTACATTTGAGTGATAAAATTTAAAACATTTTAAGTCATAATCACAATCATATAGCACTATGTATAGAAACATGACTTTTGCATTTCATTGAACATATCATAAAGCAAGCTTACATTCAAATCATCTAACAAAAAATATTTAAGCCTGTAAATACAACAATAAAACCATAGCAAAGACAGAGAATAACCAGCAACAATAACAACCACAACAATCAAGCCTAGAAGAATAATAAAGACAACCAAATACTAAGCTAAACAGACAGAAAATCATCACTAGAAGCCAAAAGGACCCTCATCTGGATGTGGTGGTGGAGCAGCGAATATAGCAAAATAGCTATTAATCATGGAAATATTCATGTTCACTAACTTAAACTGATCTTGGATCCACCCTCTGTCTTCATTATACCTGTCATCCTGCTGCTTTAAATGTGTTTGTATATCATCAAATCTTTGATCAAGCCGATCAAAGCGCTAAACCATATTTTGATAAAAGTCTTGATTAAGTCTAGGTGCAGGGGCAGGTGCAGGTGTAGCTTCTTCTTCAGAAATATCTCTAGATCCCTCTCTCCCAAAAAGTGCCCAAAAAGAGGCATCAGTAAAGTACACTGGCAACTCAGTAGGTCCGCTAGGGTGGACTAAATTATACTTCTTCTCTAGGATATATGAAATTAAATGGCCCAGTGCAATATTTTTCTTCCTCCTAATGCTAGGATGGCCAATGTCAGTAAGAGAATACAAGTAGTCCATGATTAATTAGGCTTCATCTATAGGTTGTCCAGTCATGATCAAGTAGGTAACAATTGTGAGGAGGGGTGTCATATTGATTTGATCTCTAGCTTTTGGGATAATGGAGGTTCTAAGAACATGTTGGATGAACCTTACATTTTGGTTCAGAGTGTAGACTCTAGGTAAGTGACTTGGTTGACTTACTCCCCTAAGAATCTGCTTTACTTCTGACCAATCATAGTCAGCTCTAGAGGTCAGGGTGTGTGCTCGAATCTTTAGAGTTCTAAGATGAAGGAAAGTCCCCAAATCCTCCTTAATAATTTTTACTCTCTATTTCAGAACATAAGAGGTGATTCTAGTGTGGTCCTAATTTATTTTAATGTTTGTGAGAAAAATATGAAATAAAACCTTATTATACGCATGAATAAGGGTGACGATGAACGATAGTTTTGTAGAATCAAAAAGAGGCATTACAGCAAAGTGGATCTTATCTTTCATTAAGATACTTGAGGGCGTAATCTTGGATGCACTAAGCTTTAGGTATGCATCCTTATTTTGTTGAGATAAAAAATTGTCATCCCAATTATGTCTGGAAGACAATCCTCTAACACTTCGTGATCTCTTCCCGCTGCCAGACATCTCTAATTCGTGGCTTTGAAGGGTTTGAAATGGAAGGAAAAAGAATGAAAACTCCCCTTTTATATAAAGAAAAATGATCAATCATACAGTACAAAAATGTTTCATACAGGATGAAATAAATTTTGTATGTACGAACGAAAATGGCCAAAAATGAAATGGCTTTTCGTAAACTATCCTTAATGATGCGTCCTTTCGTACAGGATTTTTGACTTCTCGATTGTACAGATGATCACGTGTTCATCCAGGATGATCAGAATATTAAAGATCATTTTGATGACGATTGGTTTCATCCCTATCCAAAAATGACAACCAGGATTATGCATACGAACGATACGTTCGTACATACGATCAGTAATAACTGCCTAAAACTGCAAACACATCCCCATTCGTACAGACAAATCTGTATATATCATATAATATGATGTTGTCATCGTACAATACAAACTATTAAAAAGATTATTCCATCCCCTCAACTCTATAAATCTTCACACACACGATACAAAATTCGTATTATACGAAATAATTTTGTACAGTATGAATAGAACAATAAAAAATAGTATATGAAAAGCTCAAAAACTATTTAAAGTAAAATATTTTTAATTTTTTTATTAAAGTACAAACAATAAAAAGGCAAAGCAACAAAATACAATTAAAATACAAAACAAAAACAAACAACTTATACTACACAACCTTAATTTAAACAAACATACAATTACACACAAAATAACATTTGCAGAAATTTCAATTATGCATTAAGATCAATCACACCTAGTGTTTTCCTTAAAATGCTAAATGTGTCAAAAGCTAGTGATTTTGTGAAAATATCTGCAAGTTGATCCTTAGTAGCAACATGATGTAATTTAATTTCCCCTTTTGCTACATGATCTCTTATAAAATGATGCCTTATATTGATATGCTTGGTTCTAGAATGCGAATAGGATTCTTTCAAATGCATATGGTGCTAGTGTTATCACAAAAGATTGGAATTGTGCCAAAAGAAAATCCTAAGTCAATTAGCTATTATTTTAACCAGAGCACTTGTGCAACATAACTTCCTAAGGTAATATATTCAGCTTCTGCAGTTAAAAGGGCTACTGAGTTCTATTTTTTACTAGACCAAGAAATTAATGAGTTTCCTATAAATTGACAAGTTTCAGAAGTGCTATTTCTATCAACCCTATAACCAGTAAAATCTGAATCAGAGTATCCAATAATTTCAAATACAGTGCTATTCTTAGGATATCAAACTCCTAAGTTTTGAGTCTCCAAATGATATCTCATAATTCTCTTAAATGCAATCAGATGTGACTCTTTAGGATCTGCTTGAAATCTAGTACACAAATAAATACTAAACATGATATCCGGTCTGCTAGCTGTCAAGTAAAGCAAAGATCAAATCATCCCTCTAAACTTCTTTTGATCAATTGATTTTTCTTTAGGATCCTTATCTAACTGCACTGAGGAACTCATGGGTGTATTTACTGGTTTAGCCTTATCCATTTCATACTTCTTAAGAATGTCCCTAACATATTTTGACTGACTCAGAAATGTTCCTTCCTTATCCTGCTTAATGCTAAACCCCAAAAAATAACTCAAGTCTCCAATTAAGCTTATCTCAAATTTCTTACTCATTATTTTTGAAAATTCATCACAAAGATTTCTATCAATAGATCCAGACAATATATCATCCACAAAGATTTGAACAATGAATATTTCATCTCCCACTCTTTTTATAAAGAGGGTGGTGTCCATGCTCCCTTTTACAAATGAACGTTTAAGTAAGTAAGTGCTTAGCCTTTCATACCAAGCTCTAGGTGTCTGTTTAAGTCCATATAATGTCTTTTTCAATTTAAAAATATGATTAGGAAATTGTGCAATTTTAAAACCTAAAGGTTGCTCAATATAAACATCCTCTTTTATCATCCCATTTAAAAAGGCACTCTTTACATCCATTTGATACAACTTAAAACCTTTAAAATAGGCATAGGCTAAAAACACTCTAACTACCTCAAGTCTGGCTACTGGGGTAAAGGTCTCCTCAAAATCAATTCCCTCAATTTGATTATACCCCTTAGCCACTAACCTTGCTTTACTCCTTACAATCACTCCAAAATCATTCATCTTATTTTTAAATACCCACTTTATTCCAACAACACCTAGATCTTTTGGTCTTTCTACCAATTCTCAAACATCATTTTTAGCAATTTGATTTAACTCATCATATATAGCTAGAATCCAAAAATCATCCAAAAGTGCTTGATTTATACTAGTGGATTCAATCATTGAAATAAAAGTGGAGTAATTTGATCCTTTCCTCAAATCATGCCTAGTCCTAACTCCTTCACTTGGGTCACCTAAAATTAACTCTTTAAGATGACTCTTAGCAAATTTCTATTCCTTAGGCAATTGTTTTTCTTTCTCATTTTTAACCCTTTCTTCAATTTTTTTTTTTTCAAGTCCTTGGGTTATTTCCTCAACTTCATTTTTATCCAACCTAGACCCTCCATAATTATTTGATTCATCAAAAATAACATGAGTGGTCTCCTCAACTACCACTATTCTTTTATTAAACACTCTATAAGATTTTCCAACACTTGAATATCCTAGAAAAATTCTTTCATCAGATTTAGAATCAAATTTTTCTAAGAGAGTTTTTCCATTAATATGTATGAACACTTTACATCCAAAATCATGTAGGTGTAAGAGGTTGGGAATTCTACCTTTAAGAAGTTCATATAGTGTCTTATTTAATTTTGATCTAATGTACACCCTATTCACTACATAGCATGCAGTACTAACTGCTTTAGCCCAAAATTATCTTGGAAGTGAATATTCTGCCAACATGACTCTAGCAGCTTCAATTAATGTCCTATTCTTTCTCTCAACTACTCTATTCTGCTGAGGTGTCCTAGAAGCTGAGAAGTTAAGATCTATTCTATGAGATTTACAAAATCATCAAACAATTCATTTTCAAATTCTCCCTCATGATCACTTTGGATAGTAATAATTTCAAATCCTAGTTTTCTCTAAATCTAAGTGGCAAAATCTCTAAACTCCTCAAATGATTCACTCTTATGATTTAAAAATCTAATCCATGTGAATCTTGAATAATCATCCATAATTACATACCCAAACCTTTTTCCTCCTAGACTTAAGGTACTAACGGGTCCAAAGAGATCCATGTGAAGAATTTCTAAGGGCTTGCTAATTCTAACTTCCTTGATTGAATTGAAGAAGGATTTAACTTATTTTCCTATTTAACATGCATCAAACAAGTGATCTTTTGTAAAGTCTAATTTGGTTACTCCTCTATCTAACACTTTTTGGGTGATTTTTTTAAAATTTCTCATGCTAGGGTGACAAAGTCTTCTATGCCATAACCATGACTCATCAGATATAGTTTTCAAACAAAAAGTAGTAGAAGATTTTATAGAATTCAAATCTAGCATGTATATATTATTTACTCTATCACCATTCAACACAGCAATTCTATTTTGACTAATAACACAGCTAGTAGGTAAGAATTTAATATGATAACCTTTATCGTATAATTGACTTATGCTCAATAGATTGTGTTTTAAGCCTTTTACTAACATAATATTTTCAATCACAAAATTCTTTGAATTTCGAATCATACCTATACCTACCACTCTCTTGGTGGTATTGTCTCCAAGTATTACTGTGCCTCCATTCCTGGCTTCCAGTAATATAAATTGATTCGCATCTCTAGTCATATGCTTTGAACAGCCACTGTCCAGGTACCAAATGCTCTCACAAGGTCTTGTGTGAGAGCATTCCTATAAAATCATCAAATATTAGTCCTAGGAACCCAAATAAGTTTGGGTTCACCTCTTGGCAATTTTAAATCAGATGCATGTGTGATATGTTATTTTTTATGCATCTTAGGTCTCCACATTAAATGTGTTCTATGATGAATATTACAAGTGTGGGAAATATATCCAATCATACCACAAGAAAAATATTTTACTTCGGAAAAAGGATTTACCAATCTATGTGTACTATAAGATCTTCTCCTAGATTTTGAACTAGTGGATTTGTGGTAATATTTGTAAAAATCTTCAAGTTTGGGTGGAATCCTATTTTTCTCAAGTGCTTTCAACTTAACTTCAATATATGCATTAGTACTCTCTAGAATCAAATTTTCAATCTTCAAGTTATGCTCTCTACTATCTGATTCATCCATAAAAATTTTGAAATCATTTTCAAGTTCAGTGTGTGATGATTTTATAAGTTTATGCTATTTATTCAAATCATCAAATTCATCTAACAAAGTCATGTGGTTTCTATCAATTAATGCATGGTCTTTTCTAAGGATTTCAAAATATTTTTGTAGTTCTATGTAATCCAAATTCAACTTAACATGCAATTTCTTTTGTTTCCTATATACATAATGAATGTGCTTAGAAACTTCAAACAATTCATCATAACCTAAGTCACATACCTCTTCTTGATTTGAATGATCAAGATTGTCAGCCATCAAGCATAAATTTATGACTTCCTCTTTAGGTGTTGTTTCTGAGGAATATGAAGCTGAGTCCACCCAAAAAGCTCATTGTAGTCTCTTCTTGCCCCTTATATTCTTTGGTTTCTCCTCAGCTTTCTCCTTGCTAGGATTGGCTTTGAGATTAGGGCATTTGATCTTTATGTGTCCTGGCTTCCTGCACTCATAGTAAATAACATCATTAGAAGCCTTAGCATTTTTATGAAACTTATCTTTGTTCCACTGTTGGCATCTCCTCTACTTCCTCCTTAGGAAACTTTTGAACTGCCTTATCATTAAGGCAATGTCTTCCTCCTCCTCAAGTAGTGACTGATCACTATCTGAACCATCCACCTTCAATCCTATATTTTTCTCCTTCCGTTTGTCACCTTCATCAATCTATCTTTGAGTCACATATTGCTCATAAGTAATTAGTGATCCAAGAAGATTGTCAATAGAATAAGTATTTAAATCTTTTGATTCAGTTATGACAGTTACCCTTACATCATAAGTAGTAGGCAAACAATGAAGTTTTTTGTTCACTTTTTTTGCATTAGTCAATTCCTTACCTAAAGCATGCAATAAAGTGGCTATATGTGTAAATTGAGTATATATATCAGAGATTGATTCATTCGATTTCATGCGAAAGAGTTCATAGTCGTGTCAAAGAATGTTCAATCTAGTTTGCTTCACTTCATTTGTACCTTCATATGTAATACAAAGTCTATCCCAAACTTTCTTTTTAGATTTACAAGTAGAAATACACATATAGTCTTCAAATTTAAGAGCACAGAAAAAGCTATTCAAGCATTTTACATTTAATTATGCTAAATCCCTTTCTTCTACAGTTCAATCAATAAATGGTGTTTCAACTCTAATGTCATCTACAAGTTTAGTAGGTGAATTATAACCATCATGTACTAACATCCACATGCGATAATCAAGAGATTTCAAAAAAGTAGACATGTGAGTTTTTCAGAAATCAAATGGAATGTTGTCAAACAAAGGTGGTCTAGTGATCGAGTAACCTTATAAAGTATTTTAATTTCCAAAATGAGCTGTAATCAAATTTCAAAAAGTAATTTAAACAATAATTTTCAAAATAGGCTCTGATACCACTTGAAAGAGTGAATAGGTTGTTAGACCTATTAATTATGTCCCTAGGCTAACTAAAGGGGGGGGGGGGGGTGAATTGATATTTTTAAAAATCTCTTGAAGGTTTTAAAAACCTTTTTGATTCAAACTTTTATATATATCGTACAGTACGATACCACTCATATAGTATGAATACTTATGAACTTTTTATTTTTTAAATCATAAAAAAATAAATTGTAATGCGGAATAAAAATGTAGTAAATAAAGACAAGAATAGAGAACACCAGTTTTATAATGGTTCAATCAAACACGACCTACATCCACTCCCTAGAGACTCCTTCTCTAGGTATTACACTAAACCAAAGTGACTCTCCTTTTGCACCCACAGCAAGGCAAAGAAGCCCTTATAAACTCTCTTCCACCAAACCTCGATGTGGTAGAGAACCGTCATCCTTTTTCACCCTCCTAGTGAAGGCAGAAAACCCACTTATCCTTTCACAGCCTCCAGGTGTTGATAGAGAACCACCATCCTTTTTCACCCTCCTGGTGATGGTAGAGAATCGAACCTTCTTCAAAGATCTTCTCTCAAGAGTCTTCAAAGAGATATAGAAGAGACTTGAAGTATAAATAATGAGATCCTCACCTTTGGATAACCTTGTGAATCCCCTCATAATTTTCTCTTCAAAGATCTCATCACACTCACTGCCAAACACTCTCCCTAATCACTCTCCCTTCCACTCTCAAGAAGAAATTCATAGAAGATTAGTTGGAACGTCCATTTTTAGGAACCTTATATTCAAAGGACAAGAAAAATCATCAAAAAATTAAAAATTTTAAGTTTTACAAAGTAAGATCATACCGTACGATTGACAATCATCCCGTATGAATAGTTCAATAAATGAACAGTTCATCCCGTACAATATACCATACGAACCATGTAA
Organism: Dendrobium chrysotoxum; assembly: GCA_019925795.1. Classification (NCBI taxonomy): domain Eukaryota; kingdom Viridiplantae; phylum Streptophyta; class Magnoliopsida; order Asparagales; family Orchidaceae; genus Dendrobium; species Dendrobium chrysotoxum. The sequence goes on along the minus strand of CM034300.1, from coordinate 13,510,476 downwards.
GCTCTATTTTATACTCTGGAAAATGAAATACGAAACCAAATCATACTATACGAAATGTTTAAAAAGTTAAAAGGTTCGTCCCGTACGATGATGTGTGAACCTATGAACCCCAATTTTATACTCTGTAAAATGATATACGAACTAAAGTGGTACTGTACGAATAGTTCAAAAATGAACAATTCATCCCATACGATCTTGTATGAACAAATGACACCCAGTTTTCATACTTTATAAAATGATATACAAAACCTGCTCGTACTTTACAAACAGTTCAAAAAATTAAACAGTTCATCCCATACGATCTAGTACGAACCATACAAGTTCTCATTTTATACTCTGAAAAATGATATACAAAAATATTTCGTACTATATGAACAATTCAAAAAATTGAATAGTTCATCCCGTATAATCCAGTATGAATCATGCAATCTCCCATTTCATACTCTAAAAAATGGTATACAAAAACATTTCATACTATACGAATTATACTTCAAAAAAATTTTAAAATTGGCAGGTTTGTATTAGAGGAGAAATTGCATAAATTATCCTGTATGATTCGACATCGTGCAGTACGATTAATTTTATAAAATTAAATTTTATCTCACTCCTCCAGTGTGTGTGTGCATAGTTATCCAACTTACAATCACACTCTCTCATACTCAAGAAATGTAAAAATTACAGACTTCACTTACAATAAACTCTACCAAAATAACTTGAAGTCTTCAGTACTCTGGAGTGTAAATTTCCTGAAAGACATGTTAGTACACACAAAATAGAATTTCCAACATTTGTTAGGAGAAACAATAAACAAGCAATAAGTTCAAATAATAAGATTTTGTAATCATCAAAAACTCATATAAAAAACTCACTTGAATAACCAGATTTACACCATTCTTAACATGCAACACTATCAATAATCCCTTTATACAAATCAGATCGTATTATATGTTGATTTTGTCTAAAAAAATCTATTCGACTTATTTCAATATTCACATATATATCAACAACATATTGATGTAGTAATTGACCAGCATACAAAATAACTGATCTATCATTTTCTCAAATTTGACGCTTATAACTATAATATTCCATACATAAAACTCCTTTTTTTATGACTTCTTAATGCATGTAAATTTACAAAATAAAAAGCATTAATTATCATTTAAATAATTATATATATATATATATATATATATATATATATATATATATATATATATATATATATATATAGTACACTTAATAACATACCATTTTCTTCTTGGTTAAATAAATCTTCCTCTATCAGGGACAACCTTATAATTTGAACTGGTATTTATTCGTTTCTTCTTTCAAACTTGGACGTTCGGTCTATATTTTGATGCCATCCAACCTCTTTATTTGGGAATAGAATAGGATATTGTAAAGGGTCGTAACATCCAAAATAATGCTTGATCTTTTGATATGTTCCTGAATGTGAAGTTAATATGATATCACATTCAATAAAATCTGTACTCGTGCCTTTAATCCATATTGCAGGTACTTGTGACATAGTAGGAGCATTATAACCTCTTTGATCTACTCTTACATCAGATCTAATTTGTATTTGAAGGCTTTCCAATATACCTCTATTACTTAAAGATCTGAAGAATTGAGCATATGGATTTCTAGAAAGTATGACCATTAAATTGATTATTTATTTCAGCATCAATATCATAAATATATAATTTGAAGTAGCATGGACCATTTGAACCTTTCGTAATTATAAGTAGACTATGGTAAATTTTTCCTTGAGCTCTAATTGTGTAAATCCCCTGTCTTACATTTTCTAAAGTTTTATCTATATGAGCTCCGAAAGATGTGAATGCAAATATATAGTTATATGCTCTGATCTTACTTCTAAATTCCTTTGAATCAGATGAACTTGAAGTAAATAATTCATAGAGTTGTTCATCAACATTTGTCAGAGCAAGCATGACTTCCTCATTGTAACAACAAAAGGTTGGTGGCTCGAATTGAAATATTTTTGCATTATAATAACAGCATGAACATGGTTGTTCGAGAAAATGTAATTCTGACATACTTGATTCATAATCTATAATTACATCATCTATATTTGATATTTCTATATCTGTGTGTTCAAAGATAAAATATATTAAATATTTAGAACTATGAAATAGATATAAGTTAATAATTGTTGTTTGATAAAAGTGCACCTGTAGAATTTGATGATGATAGCAAACAAGCAATTTCTAAATTAGAAAATTACTTTCTTATTTTTTGTAGCAATATTGTTAGCTTGAATTTTTTTTTTGTTTTGCTTCGTTAAACATTTTAGCACACAATTTCTTATCATAATCTTTATTTTCTTTGATCTTCCATAGAAAATATATATCTATAAAATTGTCAACAATACTAATAAATATCAATAATTACAAAAAAAATTATAAATAAAATGAACATGAGTTATCAAAATTCATTGGAAGGGAAAAATCATAATTTGAAAATTTAGAAATTTGAAGAAAAATTTAAAAAAAAAAATAGTTCAATCAGTTATTGTAAGCTTCACAGTAAGAGGAGTTCATGTAGATATGACAAAGTATTCTCAGTGAAAAAATTAATATAAAGCAAAACAAACAGTAATAAGATTTAAAATTCCAACATAAACATGAATTAACATAAATAATAATATTAGACATTTCTAATAAATGATGAAAAAAATATAATCTGAATAAATAAAAAAGTGCATGAGTGGGATGAAATAATTAGGAGCATACAAAAATAAAAATCATGCCATAAAAAATAATTACCAAAAAATGATAGTAAATTACCATAACCATTTTAAATAATTAGAAATAATAAGAAATAAATAAATTAAAAATGAATGGCTAACCATCAAATAGATGTCTTAATTCAAGCAATATTATTTGGAAGAAATCAGATTATTGGAATAAACGTTATACTTAAAAATGTTGAGGGCCCTCTTTCTTCTTCAAACACAAAAGCATGCAATCTGTAGCAATGTATAATACATTAGTAAAAATAAATAAATTAAATTCATCTCATGATCAATTAAAATAAACCAACATTTAAGCAAAGAAAAAAAATCATCCTAGAAATTTTATGGCAATCCACTTATAAAATATCTGTGGGGTTAACAACCCATATAGATATGTATAAATTAATGGCAAAGTTGAACTAATTAATTTGTTCAATCTCATTTTTTGCCTATCCATTTTAATTTAATCATCATCTTTGCTTTATGTCTCCAATCAAGGAAACCAAGTTTGCATCAGAGGATACAAACTATCTGGATTGAACTGGCCTAAGAAAATCACCACAGCATCTAAAGAGTACTTTGTTAAATCTCATCTTCATAGAGCGTAAGGAAAACCGCCACCTCTAGATTGAGAATCTTGCGTCGTAATTATGCATATAATATAATTAGTCAATGGATTCTATGCATGTGAAGAGCTTACTTACCAAACTGTAAGGCAATATTTCTTCTGCTGGGGATAAGATTTTGTGGATTATGGGACTGCTTTCTACAAATGTGATTCATATCTAACTATTTGATGCTATTTAAGGAGAATCTAATGCATCATTGCTCTTTTTTTTAATGGTTTACATTCATGTACCAAGTGGGTTAACCATGGGGTAGATGAATTTTTTATTCATACAATAACCTAAGTATGATGTTATAATTTTGATTTGCAAACCAAACCCAATTTTGTTTATGCATTGTTTTAAAATAAAAAAAAATTCCACATTTAATAAGACTTGTTGTTGTCTGCTAGCATGATGAATGACTGAAGTTAGTTTAGCAAACTACATGTAAAAAAGGCTGAGGATTGGGCTGTGAAAATGTTATATGGCTACATGAAGGTTGGTTTAAATGATGGAAAGTGTTATTTCCTTGATAATTTATATACATATGATTAAAAACATTGGTTTCCAACTACAAAGTTTTGATAATAGTATTGATAGCTCTACTCAAGGTTTGCTCTAAAGCTGTAAAAAAAGGTGGACTAATAATTTAATCTTGAAGTGAAATAGTATATTTTGGTTCATACATCTATTAGAATTTTTGGAATAACTTTATCAGTAAATTCAAAGAATCTGGTAATTAAAGTAATTATGCATTTCTCACCAATTTCACAATTGCTTTTTTGACATTTTTGCATTTAACCTATCTCAATCAAAGTATCAGCCACAATTTTTATTCTATGATATCATGAAAGTTTTGGATGGTTTTTAAAATGTACATACAATCTACATAAGCCAAATCTCATCAACTTTCTAGAGAAGAAACTAATAGAAAGATGGAACTAAAGAGTGTGCCAACTATAAGATGAATCATATAAAACATTACTATTGTTGTAAACACAAAATGGAATATAAAATAAGTTGAAAAAATGTCTTGGCGATCATTAGATCTTGATCGGGTCCATGACAACCAAGGAAGGCAGAATCATTTGATCTCGATCAAGTTCATCATCACTCCCCTCACCATCCATTTTAGACTAAAGATGATAAACTTCACTCAATCCTAAGAACAAAATAACTGTAATTATATGGTAAGCACATTGTTCCTAATAACAAACCTTAATAGAAAGCTTTTTCTCATCACCGGGAGAGGTAATTAATCATAAGGACTTACATGTATAAGAAATCAAGAACCAAATTATAAAATTAAAAAAAAGGGCAAAATCTCTTGGTAGTGTCTTATCTACAATCTAATCTGCCTTCTAAGCTCTTACAAATAACACTTGACTCTTTCAACAATACCGCCTGCGAATATTTGCAGCCACGGATTTATGCAAAGGAAGATGCTTTTACTCTTCCATGATATCAAAAAGTCCAACAAGAAACTTAAATCAGCCTGTAACTAACCATTAGGTATCAAGGCACACAACCAACATCATTATACCATAGAAGAAGACAAGAAGAATATATTGGAAAGAACAATCCATGACTTGGTGTGCCAATAAGAAATGGAATTAATTGATGACAGGAAACTAAATATAAATGATGAGGATTTTGCATAAATTTATTAACTTGTAAAACCAGGAAGAAAATATCAAGTCGAGTTAATGTTAAAAAATAGTAGGATCAACAAGAATATCACATTCCTCACTACAATACTTTGTGTTTACTTTCGAGATAGAATTTATAAGGGAAGTATTTTGGAGACTTGCCAAAGTAACCAATGACTGTGTTTATTTATGTTGGTTAAAAAAGTAACAGAGAAATTAGTGTGAACTTTCAAACTTAAGAAGTAAGAGCACCAAGATTCTTCACATAAAATGTAGCATGAAAGATATTACAAACGACTCCTCAAATCCAAATTTATCTCAATAACGATGATGTCATCAATATAAACCAAGAGCAATACCACTATATTTCTTGTAAATTTTAAAAAAAAGGGTCTTAATGGCTCTATAGAAAAATAAAATAAAATCATGTTAATCAAAATTTATCAAATCATGTAGGTGTGGCATGTTACAATCCATATATAGAGCACTTTAGTTTGCATAGATCTAAAGTAGAGGAGATAGAAGTGCCAAGTGGAAGAACAATGTAAAGCTCCTACTTGAGATCATAAACAATGGCACTTTTAACATTCATTATGAAGGATGGCTATCCTGAATTCCTGGTTAAATAACAATAAATGCAATCATTTTTATAGCACTCATTTTAGCTACATGATAAAAAAATTCCTAATATTCAATTGCATATTCTTGTTTATTACCAAGAATAACAATGTGTGCGTTATAAAGATTCAAAGTACCATCAAAGTAAATCTTGGTAAGTAAACCCATTTGCAGTTAATGGCTTTAGCATTCTGTCCGATGTATGGTTATCCTTAAGAGCTCAAATTTCTTTAGCCCTAGCCCTTTCCAACGATCATGTTTACCAATCTCTGAATAGCGCACAGGATTGGGACTTTAAACTAAAGTACTGTGAAACCATATCAATTTTAGAGATAAGAGATTCTAGAGGATCTGCCAGAAGTAGTGATTAAATTAAAGCTAGTGGGCACAAGTGGCAAATCAATTTGTACAAGCTCAAATGGTAGACCTAGCTTGGAAAGTGGTAAAGTTAGCAATTTACTTTCATGAAAAAATCCAAGTATGAAACATTCATGATTAGATTTTAATTCACATAATAAAGGAAAATATATCTCTACAAAGGTTCAACATAAACAGGGGAGAAAAATTCATGGTCAAGTTGACAAAATGATAAATTTTTAATGTTCTAGAGCATGATTCATAACAAGCATAAACTTTGTGATAAGCATAGAACCCATAAATAAACATTTAACAAATTGAGCAAAGAATATATTATAATTATGGACTGGTATATGAACAAAACAAACAAAATCTAATATATGCATACTATGGTAGTTGGGACACTTATAAAAGAGAAGAAAATAAGGAGAACCAAAATTTAATGTACGACATGACAACCTATTTTTTAAATAGATTGTAAAAACAAACCTTTATTCAAGTGAAATGAAAGATTCAAGCAACAAAATTTGATTAACATATAAGAGGTGGCTATTCCTATAAGATTTATATGAGCAAGATTGTTGAGAAACAATTCCTCTTTCTTGAAGGTCATCAAATTCAAGTGACATATATTTAACCTCAGAATCAAATATTAAAACTTTGATGTTGCATGAAAACTAAGTAGCAACACACACTACAAATTTTTTAAATACAATTAGTACTTTAAATTTCAAGCAAAAATAATAAACCCTAGCAAGCTTGTTGTAATCATCCACAAATGCCACAAAATATTTACAGTTTGCATTTGATATAATAAGAGTAATACCCTATGCATACATCACTATGAATAAATTCAAAATAGTTTTCATCTTATTTGCAATGCAATGAAAAAGGAAGAAGCTTTATTTTCCAGATGGTATATTTAAAACAATAATAAAAAAAGATGATAAAAGAATTGATCTTTATAAACCAATAAGCCATAATCCATAAAAAGAAATAAAATAGTAGAATTTGAATGACATAATCATTTATTCCATAAGTTATCATTTTTATTTTATTTACTAAAATACAAATTAGCAAAATAACTTCATAAATAAAAGGATGAAAAAAAAATTGTCTGCTTCAGGTCCCCCCTTCAAGGTTAACTACAGCACATAGATTGGCGATAGTATTTTTTTTGCTTCATAACAATTGAATTATCCTACCTCAATCAACTCTACTCACAATTTCGGGCAACATTATACAAGCACAATACTAAGCCATGATCTTTACACAGAAAAATATAACTCTTTGGGGCAAATTCGGCTGGAAAAAAAACAATGAACTCTTCCATTAATTCCCACTATAACCAGTTCAACTGATGACAATACTCCTACATCCTAACCAAATCAGAATTAAAGATGCTAAAATTGGGCACTTCAGTGCCTTAGCTCTTCTTTCCCAAAACACCTCGCAGATTAAAGACGATAACTCAAGCAAAAATCGCCACAGCAGCAAGAATAAAAAAAAGGATCATAGAAATATAAAAGCTTAAAGGAGAAGAACGATTAGAAGAAAAGGTACATCTGGTAGTAGTCGATCAGCTGGAGGTGATAACTAGAATCAATACATAACTGTCGTTCTCCGTGCAGCATAGAAATGCCAAGCTGGAGAGCGATAATTGATGATGAAAGCTTTATCATTCAAGCTGACTGGAGGGTTGCTGGTTTTGGCCAGAGACAAAAGCGGATGAGTAGTTGCGTTCAGCGAGTGGGAGATTAGAGAGTAGAAAGCGAAAGAAGTGAGTAGAAGTGATACGTGGGTTTTAATTGGGGATTCGTTCGACTAGGCGACTGCTTCCTGCGACAAGCTGAACTAAAACGGGCTGCGGAAAGGGCGGGTGGTGTAGTAACAGATAGCAATATGAATACATATGTGTTGGAGAAGTTTTTTCTCTTCATTGCATACAACAAGATGCGGTATCCGGAAATGAATCGGCGAGGCATTGCAATCGAAAGTGGAACGGCCGAATTTGGTAGCAATCAAAACACTAAAGACGTGCCTTATTTGGAAGCTGAATGGTCACTTAAATGTGATAGAGAAAATCTAGGGTTGAAATCGAAGGTCGGCTGTGGCTGAAGCTGAACTGAAATCCGTCATAATTTGCGATGGAATATTCTATCACAAAATACGATACACCTTCGTCGTTTCGAAGTTTGTAATGGAAATAAGGTCGAAAATCCACTAGAAATCTATAGAATATACCAAGAAAAAATAGCACCTGCCATCAATTATTAAGCTTTTTCACAATAACAATCCAAGCTATTTAAAAGCAGTAGTTAATAAAGTTAATATTTTAATAAACACAGCTAAAATAAAAGTAAGAAACACACTATTCTACAATTAGAATCTAACTGCTCATATAGACAATCATATTCCAAACTGTTCAACAATGACTACAATACTGTTAAAGTAAACATAATTCTTATAAATTAAAAAATAATGCATCAAAAACCTAAGAAGAAAATCTAAGTAAAATCTGCATCCTCACTCTCCTTCTTGGCCGATGCAGGTGTAGGCTGATTTCCACCAATCTGTTCTCTCAATCTCTGAAGCTCATCTAGCATCTGAATGTTAATAATGTTTGCTTTTGATTTTTGAATAGTTTCTAGCTCTGCTATCAAGTTAGCTATATGTTAGCTATACAAACTCTCATGGCTGTTTACAAAGTAGTTGGAGGTAGAAGAGGACTCTCCCTCATACACGTAGGCATGTGAGCCTAATCTATAAACTTGCCACTTCTGCATTTTGCTTATACCCTATAACCAAATGTAGTAGTCACAAATATTTATGGACCCCCCAAAGGATCCCTCACCAGCTATAGCCTGGCTCTCTCGAAGTTGTGTATACTCATCCTACAAATTATAATATTACTCATCGTATATTCAGCACTTTCAATATTTCTCTAAGAGTTGTAACCTTATATACTTACATAAGCCCTCCTCCCTTGCTCATCCACCCGCTACTGGTCCTCTTGGCTCTTATGGGTGTGACTGTGCAAATTAATAGCAGTGGGTTATCTACCCAGCATCTCATTCTGCAATATACTTAGATTAGCATGCATAACCAAACAATTATTAAAATTTGTTAAAATTCGTACCAATTTTTATCTGTGCTTAGTAGAGAGGCATATTCAGCACTTTCACGAATATGCTCATTTTGTATCCTGTCTCTAAGAGTAATGTCATTCATCCACCTGAGCATCCTCATCTCTGCAACACTTAACTTAATATTATGCTTCTCTTTTAATCGCCAATATTTTGCACCACAAAAGCATTGCAGGTCTCACTACATCTTATAGAATTTTTCCTTAAGTTTGAGGGGGACTTATCTATCGTACAACAAGCCCGGTGCATTCCTCCAATTTAACCTATCCAACTTGATTTCTGCTAATAATATCTCCATATATTTCACCATCACTAAAAATAATAGACCCAAGATATCTAAAACATGTACTCTTTTTAATCACTTGATCGCCCAAAGTCATAATCCCTACAACTAGACTCTATGATTGACCTCTATAATTCAAGTTTATCTTCAGCTCTCTCTTTAATCTTCTCAACAAGAAAAATATCATCAGTAAAAAGCATAACTTTGCAATAAAGCTCGACAACAGAGAGGGAGTTCAGCGGGTCGGATTTGGACAAAGAAGCTCGTAGAAGGAAGAAAGCTGGATACCTTCGCAAGACCAAGCTCCCGTCATCTCGAAGGAGGTGTGACTTCAGATGCGAGAGAAGAATGGTGAGAGGAGGATTGACTTTAGATGTGACAAGAAGAAAATTCATCGAAGGTGGCGACTTCGGATGCAACATGAAGGAATGTCGTCGAAGGTGGCGATAGGAATGCGAACATCGTTATCAAAGGAGGAGAGGCCACGGGAAGGAATGTCGTCAAAGGATGCTAAGAACTGCCAGAGATGAAATCGAATGAGGTCGAGAAACATAACAAAAGAAACAAATGCAAACTCAGTCAGTTAGACAGGTCAATTAGCGTCGAATTTGCGACGGATTTGCCGTCACAAATTTGCGGCGAATTTACTGTTGCAAATTTGCGGCGGATTTGCCTCTAAAAGATCATCGAAAATTTCCATCACAAATCCACCTCCATTTTCAACCAAAAAATCTGCCACAAAAAGTTGTATTTCCTGTACTGATATTAATGTTTGATTTTAAGTAAATTAAATGTAGTGTAAAATTTTGGTGTATTAAAAATGTATCTTCTAGTTTATTTTGGGTGTATTTGGAATTGCTTCGATTTTGGCAATTTCCAAATACACTGGAACTTCATTGCAAGTCCCCGGCCGCCGCTAACTATCGCCACCGCCGACAGCCACCATTGCTGGCTGTCGCCATCACTGGTTTCATTTTACTTCATGTCAATTTAAAAAAGTAATTTCTTTGTATTTATTTTATATTCATCCAAACAATTTCAAAGTATTTCAAATATATTGCATTCTTTTTTTAGCTATCCAAACAACCTTGTGAGTTTCAAAACGAAATCACCCATAAAAATTAAATGAAATGTAAAGTATTGTAAATGCTAGAGTTTTGAAAATATTGATATTTGAATTGAATTAAAAGAAATGTAGGGTAAAATTTTGAAATATTTGGAGTTCATCCTTTAGTTCAATTTCAGTGTATTCAGAAATTATTAAATTTAGTCGAGTTCCAAATACACTTTAATTTATTTACCACTGCCGCCACCTGTTGCTGTCATCTGCTGGCCACCTCCATCTCCACGGTCGCTAGTTGCACCCCTGCCGGTCTCCATTGATGTCAACTATGATATCCACCGCCATCAGATGCCTAACATCGCCTCCCATTGCAGTTTATCGATCCCCGCCCACCACCATCACCATTATTTGTTGCTGGGCTCATTATTGCTGGCCAACATCATTATTGTGCTTTACACAACTTTCATTTTACTGCATGCCAAACAAAAATAATTATCTGCATTTACTCATTCAAAAAACTTCAAAATATTACAAATCCATTTCATTTCTTTTACATTGGATTTCTTTAACTCTATTTTTTTTTTATCAAAAAGCCAAATAACCTCTAAATCTGAATCAAAATTTCACTTTTTTTATCTATCACACCAATAATTTTCTTATAATTGTTCTTTGCGTCTACTGTACATGAACGCTTCGATGGTGCTATGAAATGAGTTTGACTCAATAATGGCTCAAATCCGTATAATTCGACTTGTAATTTGATTTCGAGTGATGTTTTTTTATTGTGCTTTTCCAGCTCACACCCACAAAAATCGGACGCAGCTTTGGTCCGGACTCCGCATGTAATAATCTCTCATTTATAAGAGACATGCAGAGTGTATGGAATTTGAATATAAGATGCGTTCAAATTTTATGAGGGTACATAATAAATACATAATTTTTTTATAAAATTATATATTTAATATGTATTTATTATATACCTTCACAAATTTGAATGATCCGAACACCACATATACTAATTTCTCTCTTCATAAGCTCATTAGATTGAAAAATGATTATGTGCAATGTTCGGACATAATTTATCTCTACAATTCAATAAAATCATGATTTTTTTTTTTTGAGAAAAGAGGTATTTACCCGCTGTTACTCTAAAGAGAGCGCTTAGCGGCATAACTAATCCCTTGACAGAACTTAACAAAACCACCCACCGTCATGAGGCCCACTTATTTTGCCTCACTGAAATTGTTTTGCCTCACTGAAAAAGGCTAGGCCTAAACCCGTGGGTATAAAATCATAATTTATATTAGAGCGCACTTATCAATTGGGCGAATTATTACGTCCGGTCACCGGACCGTCCGGAGACGAATCCGGATGTGCCAGATCACTCAAATGCATTGGGCCTGGGTGACGTGACGCGTCCGAATTCGTCTCCGGACGAATCCGGACACCGGACATAATAATTTTCCCATCAATTGACTACCGCCACGTCACTGCGGTAGTGTTCCCACAGCCACCTCCCCATCCTCGGCCTACTTTCCTTTCATTTTCATATTCATATTCAGTGTATTCCTCCGTAACACTTAGCACTGTTTCTATTTGTTACCTAAACAGGCAGCGGTAGCAGAGAGCAGCGAGGGGGAGAGAGAGAGAGAGGTTCTCATGGAAAAGTCCCAAGACCGCTACCCCCCGCGGCAACGACACGGAGGCGGTGGAACAATAATCGCATCCTGTGCCCTCGCTGCTGGCTTCATAATCCTTGTCTCCGTCGTCCTAACAGTCGTCTTCTTCGTCCTCTTCCGGCCGCGCGATCCCGAGATCCACATCTCCGCCGTCAATCTCCCACAGTTCGCTTCCGTCAATGGCACGGCGAGCTTTTACTTTGCGCAGTACGCAGCAGTACGGAACCCTAATCGCGCCGCCTTCTCTCATTACGACAGCTCGCTCCAGGTTCTCTACGCTGGTGTCCAGATCGGGTTCATGTACATTCCTGCCGGCGAGATCGCCGGCGGCCAGACGGTGTACATGTCGGCGAGCTTTCCCATCAAGTCATTTCCCCTTGCGCCGACAGGGGGGTTAGTAGAGGTGCAATCGAGGATGAGGATGAAGGGTAGGGTTAGGGTTTTGATTTACTTCACGCACCACATTGATGCAGCAGGCGAATGCCACGTTGGTTTCTCTTCCACCGACGGATCGGTTCTTGGCTATCAGTGTTGACAGTCGATTGGATCCTCTTGGAGGAATATGATCGGTTGATGGGAAGTAATTAGGGTTTGTAAATGAGTGTCGGGTAAAAAAATTAAAGGGAAATGATATTATATGATCGTACGGCTGATATTTTGTGCTTTTAAGAGTGGCTTGTCTTGAATTTTTTTGAGCAATTATATATGTATGTATATATTTGAGGAGATGATATTACTCCCAAATTTCTTTAGGACTGTACTATTATCGGGAAGGATCCAGCTGTCTTAAATTTTAATTATTTATAATAAAATTTGTAATGAGATTCAGATTTTATTTGAGTTAGTTTTTTTATTATTATTTAAATTTTTTATTATAAATATTTTTTAGTTTAAAAATTTTTTATATTATAAAGTTATTTTAAAAAGTAGAAAGAAAGTTGTCTCAAATGAAATCTTAAATGTGTATAAACATAAATTTAATAATATAAAAAATATATATATTAATTTTTAAAATATATAAACTTTTAATATTATATAAATATAGATAATTTGTTATTTTTTTCATGTCCGACTTTCTTTTTTACTTATATGAAAAATAATAATAATAAACAATGTTTGTAAAATTATAGCGTTATTTTAATAATATCTCGTACAAGTGGGACTAATCAAATCTTCCCCTCCGAAAAGTAATACCCTTTTGAGATCTTATATCTATTAGGGTTTCTTGCGAACCTTAGGCGACTGGGGGTTTTTCCATCTTCCTCCCATCAGGAGGTTGTTCTTCAAGCCGTCTTCTTTTTTTTTGTTCCTTCTCCTGATGGATCTTGTTATGGATTTTTCTTTGTTTAAGTTTTCATCTCATATGGGTACGTCACTTATGACGGTTTCCTCTGATCCGAAACATTGGAAGGGGCTATTGACTTCTCGTCATTCCTCTCACAAAGATTTTTTAGTTTCTTTTGTTTCTCTGAAAGATAATCTGGCTCTTTTCTTCTGATAAGAATGTTCAGACTGCTTTAAAATCTTGGGGGTTAACTTTGGTAGGTTATTCCTTAAGTAAAAAGCCTTTTTATGAAGCTTTGTGTTCTAAATTATTAAAAGTTTGTAAGTTAAATGGTACACTCACTATTCTTTTTTTTTTTTAATGAAGGTTTTTCTTTGGGAAACAATTTATTATTCAAAGATGGTTGCCCTTATTTTGTCCTTAACAAGATAAATTTGTCTCAATTTCTCTCTGGATTAAAATCTTGGACCTCCATTTGGTCTGTTGAACACTTGAGGGTATTTGAAAAATAGTTAGTTTGGTAGGTGTACCAATTACTGTAGATTCTCTTACAACTGAGCAAATGTGGCTTACATTTGCTTGTGTTTGTGTTCTAGTTAACAAAGAGTCTCCCCTTCCGAAGGAAATTCATGTATCTGTTGCTAGAAATATTTTTACCTTGAAGGTTGTTTATGACTGGAAACCGGTTCCTTGTACGGGCTATGGTTCAATTGTTCATCCTCCATTTTTCCCAACCAATCTCAATATTTCAACCTTTGAGAAAGAACCCCCTAGGAGTAGAAGTAGAAGTAGAAGTAGAAAGGCAAGGATGGCCCCTTCTAGTCATCCTCGTCCTTCTACTCCTAACATCTTTAATCCTGCTATTTCCACCTCGTCTTCTGATCCAAATTCTTTAAAAAACATTTGAAGTTCTTCCAACTTCTGTAGTGGCTCAGTCATTAGAAGCTTCCTCTTTGGTTGTGACAGTTGATATTCCAAATTTGAACTCTCCAACTAACGATTCTCCTCCCTTTGATCCCTTTATTATACCTCCACCAAATACTCCTCTATTAAAAATAAATCTTCAAAACAAAATTAAGGCCTGTAGTCTAAGGATTTGCCTTCTATTATGAAACAAAGTGGTGAATCTCAGTATTTTTTCTTGAATTCTCAACTTACACTAGTTATTAAAGTGTCTAATCTATCTGTTTATCCTGTTTTAAAGTTTCCCCTTATGTCAGGTAAGTCCACTAAAGCTAAGAATGCCAAGAAGGTAATAAACTCATCTTTTAAGTCTTAATATTTTTTTCCAAATATTGCCTCCTAGAATGTTAGAGGTTTTAATAGTTTTGAAAAAATCAATTCTTTTAAAGATCTTATTCCTTGTTTTAATCTGAAAATGCTCTGTATTCTTAAAGCAAAAGTTACTACAAGAAAAACCATAATTTTCGATGGCATTTCCGACAAGCATACGTCCACCTGAAATATCAGCTGATAAACCAGCAGTATTTTTGCTGGAAATATTCCACCCATTTTTCTGGAAGATATACAACTGGTAATTTTTCAGTGGCCAATCCATTGGGAAGGCCGCCAGTAATTTTAACAGACAAAATTTGTCAGTGGAAATTTCATTGAAAATTGCTCGAAGACTTAAAACTTTTGGCAGAAATACCGTCAGAGATTCCACCAGAGGAAGACCTATTTCCATCCATTCACGGTCGTCTGCTTGTATTTTGTCCCTTTTCCCCCATTAGCTCGTATTTTCTCTCTTCCTCCCATTTGTCGCTCTAGTTTGTGTGAGTTGACACCCGTTGTTCACTGCCATTGTTCGCTCTATTTTCTGTCTCATTATGCTATAGTCGTCTGCACCGTTCACCGCCTCATCGTGGTGTATCTATCCCCTGTCTCGTCTATGATTTGGTGGTATCTTGGTAAGTTTTTCACTATTTTATTTTGTGATAGAAATATGCCCCTTAAACTTAAGGGATAAGATATTTGTAGGATCTTTAATGCTTTATGGCGTAGAATGTTGGCTATTAAAGTAAAAGCATACAATTATTTTAAGCATTGCAAAGATGAAGAGGATCAAGTGGATAAGTGGCTTTACATTTAGGGATAGAATGAGAACAATGCATGTACATGAAAAGTTTAGATTAGCTCCAATGATAGTTAGGATTAGAAAGAGTCACCTTAGATGTTTTGGTTATATAAAATATCGGCCTTCTGATCACCCAGTTTTGAGAGTTTGACTCTTAACATGACACAATGGAGAAAAATGTTTCACGTTGCTAACCCCATATATGGATGAAGGTTTGATGTTGTTATTATTAGTATAATGATAAATGTCTATATGAAAGTTCCATGTCAATGCAATTAATGCCAAGAAAAATGCGTACTCTAGGTCAATTTGCAAACCATTCTAAATTCTTTCTATGCGTACTCTAGGTTGATTTACAAATCATTATGAATTGTATGCATGTGTAGGATAAAATGTACCCCTCTCATAACTTCATATTATACATGTGTAGGATAAATTCTTCATATAATAGTTATTAGGAATCAAAGAAGTTGGATGTGTAACTATTTGAGGCAAGGAAGAAAGGAATTAACAGATGAGTTTGTTAATGGGGTATTTTTTTCATCCGCCTGCTTGTCAATTGCCTAACTTTCTCTTGGATGGAAGGTTTTATTGTCCGTATTTTAAACATAAAAATCAAGTTTACCTCACACGAGATGAGATAATTATTGATCTATATAACAGAGGGTTCATACCAGAATATTGGTATTGGAATTTTCATGATGAGTACGAGCCACATTTTAATTCTCGATGCGGCCCATCTACAAATTCTAATACAGTTGAGAAAGAAAATATCTGAATATTAAAGGACTTTGTTTATGATGCAACTGGGATATAGTTTGAATAATATACAGAAAAGTCACCAAATAAGGAGGCATAGAACTTCTATGATTTGTTACATGTTGCTCAGTAACCAATTTAGAAGGGTGCACTACTCACTCTATGTTATCTATTGCTGTGAAGATGTTAAGCATCAAGATAGAATTCAAAGTCCCCTGTGAATATTTTAATTAGTTCGTTGGGCTACTTAAGGAGACCAATATGGAAAATAACATAATTTTTATAAATTTATATCAAATTAAGAACTTGGTTTCTAGGCTTTATTTAACATATATAAAAATAGATTATTGTGTTATGCTTATTATACTATAAAGTTGATATATCATAGATTGCATACTGCTATTGTAATGTACCAAAATATAAACCAAAGTTTGGGATGAAAAGAAAGTAGAAGGATATACTAGTCAATAGGATGTTTTACTTACCCATAATTTATTGAATTCAATATTTATATGTAATTATGAGTTCTACTGCACATATGAGATGGCATAATGAACACATCTCACAAGTTGGTATCATGACACATCTGTCAGAAGTAGAGGTCTAAAAATACTTTGATCATATACATCTTACCTTCACCTTTGAATCAAGAAATATTAGATTAGGTTTATGTGTAGATGATTTTACTCCATATAGCTAATCAGCTTCACCTTACTCATGCTGGCCCATGATACTCGCCCTTTATAATCTTCCTTTAGAGTTGTGTATGACTATACCGTACATGTTTCTGACACTAATCATTCCAGGGAAAAATAATCTAAAAGCAAAGATCGATGTATTCTTAAAACCTTTAATCAATGATTTAAATTTATTGTAAGAAGAAGGAGTAAGTGCATATGATATCTCCACAAAATAAAACTTCTTAATGAGGGCAACATTACTTTGGATAATTGGTAACTTTCCTGCATACGATATGCTTTAAGGTTGGAACACTTTCGAGAAGTTAGCTTGTCCATATTGCATAAAATTTACTAAGTCATTCACTTTGAAGCATGGAGGCAAGAACACCTGGTTTGACTTTCACAGTATGTTCTTACTTACAAGTCATTCTTTTAGGCAAAATAAGGATGCGTTTACCAAAAATAAAATTATGATGTTGCAGCCTCCTTCAAGATTAAGCAGTGATAAAATATTTGAAAACCACATAAATACCCCTTCTACATCAAGAAGAGCTTATGCCAAACTTAAAAGATCGTTGCTCTGCTTTATTTTCATAGCTTAGCAGTACTAACAATTTTTATGAAATGCATGTTACTAATATTTTTTTTAATATTATTTGCAAATGTCTTCTAGTGATGAGAGCCCCCCTAGTGAAAAAATTAATATCGATCAAGAACATCTTTGGTAGGTGAAAGAAGGTGACTAGTGGCTCATCTAGTAGGCCTATATGTACTGAAGGGACCTATTCTTCTCAGCCTGCCACTCAAAGCCAGCCAAGCCTGCCTTTACCTACTCCTCCAATTGATAGTCCTTAATTTTACTCTCCAGACTTCCATTTTCCTTCTCTAGACCCCATACACAGTACTCCCTTTTACCCTTATTACCCCCCACCACCTTCTCATGGAGTCCCTCCATGTTACCCATATCGATCATATGTCCCATCATTCTATCACCCACCATGACCTCAACCCTCTGTAAGTGGACCTTCCACCCCGATTGTAGTAAAGCAGTTGTTAGATGAGCGCATATTGATTATACCTGAGGGTGATATGTAAGTACTAAAGATATTATTAACACTACTAAGAAAATTTGAGAAATATTTTTCACCTAACACATTTTGTATAGGTTCTATTCATCAAAGAAGCTCACGTATAAGATACGAGACATCATACAAAGAAGGTTTGATGCTCCTAATATTTATTTAAAGAAAATCTTAAAGGAAGTGTGTAATTTAAGGTTTAGAGACTTTAAGGTTCGTTATTAATAAAAAATATATATTTAATATTATATCTTTTAAATTAAGCTAACAAAAATATTATATATTATATATTTTATATGTAGAAAGATTTTTACTGGTTGCCCAAGAACATTGATAAGATTTTAAAAAAAATTTAGAAGAGTGGGTCGACTCACCTTCGAGACATGTTTACGGACATTAAGAAGTCAGGCAAGTGACCCCTCTAGATTAGTGAGAGTGTATGGGCGGAGCTGACTAGTGCTTGGGGCAATTGAGATTATACTAGGAGGAGGGACCAGAATAGACAGAATAGAGCTTCTAACATTGGGGGCATGGGTGTTCATTCGATATTGGGGCCTTAGTTCTACACAATAAGCACATGCAATATTTGGTAAGAATTTTAATAAATTTTAATAATTTAATTAG
The DNA here is from genome assembly GCA_019925795.1 of Dendrobium chrysotoxum. Lineage (NCBI taxonomy): Eukaryota > Viridiplantae > Streptophyta > Magnoliopsida > Asparagales > Orchidaceae > Dendrobium > Dendrobium chrysotoxum. Next base: position 13,491,811 of record CM034300.1, on the reverse strand, counting down.
TTATGAATGCTAATATAAGTATATTATAGAAAGAATTATTGGGTAGAGAACTGACCGCTGTTGAGTTGCATAGTCATACCCACAAGCGGCAGGAGGACCAGTAATGAGTTGATGAGCTAGCAAGGAGAGCCTACGTGAGTATATAAGTGTCATGGGTAAATTAATTAATCTTGTATTAACTTTTATAAGAAGAGTTTACACGGCTTTGAGAGAGCCAGGTTGGAGTAGGTGAGGGGTTCCTCTGGGGGATCTATAGATTCTTCTGACTATCGCACTTAGTCGCAATCGGTAGGTGGAATAAAGAAAGGACAGGTATATGGATTAGGCTCGCAAGCCTATGCATACAAGGGGCAGACCTTTGGTGGCTCTAGCTTCTTAGAAGGCAGCCAACACACTTTGTACATCTAATAGGTAGTTGTCTTTACATCAGAGCTAGATCAAGTCCGAAAATCACAAGCTGGCATGTAAATGTATGTACATATGGAAAAAAGTTAAATATTAGAGGAGTTGTAGAGAATGAGGGAGCATTTTAGTGGAAAGTAACCTGCATTGATTGAGGAGGAGAATGATGAAACTAATTCTGATTAGACATTTTTATTATAATTGAACATTTTATAACTATATTTTTATAGAGTTTATGGTCCATTTTTATTGTAAAATGAACATGATGTTTATTTTAGAACTATTTGATAATTGCAAAATATATTTTTGTGATCAAATGTCTTATTACATATAGCATTAGTATTTCTGTTCAAAGTATAAATGTGCATATGATGTATATATGGCTTTCGTAGGATTATTATGTTAATAAATATTTAAGGGGAAGGGCAATTTTTTTATTTATGGTATAGGTTTCTAATGGATTTCTAACAGATTATTCGCTAGTAACTATAATATGATAAATTGTAGCTGCATTTTCGGCGATACCTTTTTGCCAAAAATTTTGGCGGTTATTCCATCGGGGATACCCGCCAGTTATCTTGGTGGAAATAACTGATGGCATGATCGCTGGTAGTTCTTGTGGGTATTTTTCATCGAAAATACTGACAGGAATCCTCGCCGGAAATAAGGATATGGAACTGTCATTTTTGAGACAACTTTTTTGCCGGAAAACCACCGGTGAATTTGCTAAAAATATTTTTGGCGCTCTTATTTTTGTCAGAAACATGTTTCTGATGTGCATTTTACCATCAACTTATTACCCATCAGAAATCTGCCAAAAAAGTCAAAATTTTCGGCGAAAAACATTTGTTTTTGGAGGCTTTGTCCGTCGGACTACCAATTTTTCTAATTGTGAGTTAATTATGTTATGGTGGAGGATCCTTGGTTCTGTGCTAGGCGTAGGGTCTTTCAATATGAAGCTAGTTGTAATAAATTTAATTTTTCTTATCCTCAAAGAATTTGGTTAAAATGGAATGCATCTTATATTTCTTTCACAGCTATTTTCTCTTCCAATTAATTAATTCTTGGCTCTTTGATGGTAGGCTCTTCTTATTCCTTATTATTATTATTATCATTATTATTATTTCTTTTAATTCTCTTCTTGAGAGATTAATCTTGTGGAATGATATTCGTAAGCTGTCTATTGATATTACCTCTCTTGGGTGCTGTTGGAAGTCTTTAACTGTTATAGATTCTCATGTGAAAATTTTGGGGGGAATATCATTCCTAATATCAAGTTGTGGGATTTTAGCAATCTTATTTTTAATATTAGAGTTCAAGATCTTTCCTTTGTTAGGTATTTTTACACTTGGCTTAATTAAAGGTGTGATTTCCCAATTCATATTAAACTTCATAGGATCTTAATGAATGGTAATTGGTTGGAAGCTTTTCCTTCTTCTTATTATTATGTGGATAAATCTAGATGCTCTGATCACTCCCCTCTTCTTCTTTGTAACAATAAAATGTCTAATTTAAGTCCTGGTTTCCTTTTTAAAATTTTTTGATGTAAAAAACTTGAATTTTGGGATTTTCTTATTGATATTTTTGCTACAGCACATGTTGTCAACCTGATTATTGATCTCCATTCTAGGTTTCATAAGCTTAAATATAGCATTAAAACTCATCATTGGGTTTCCTCTTAGTATGTTTCTACCTCTATTGATGCTCTCTAGAAGAAGGAAAGTCTTCTTTAGCAAAAAATTCAATTCAATCCCCTTAATCAGTAGTTGAATGATTCTTTAAAAGAGGTGAACTCCCTTCTTAATCACAATATGCCTTTATGGGCTTCTTGTCTTATTTAGAGATCTAAATCTAGATGACTTTCTTGTGGAGAAGATGAATTGGGTTTTCTTTATTCTAGAATTTGTGGAAGGCGGAATATAAATAATATCAAGGTTATTTCTATTTCTAAGGGGTTGGCTTATGATCCTAAAGTTATTTCTGAAGCTTTTATTCAGCATTTAAAAAAAAAATTAATTCTCTTCAACCTCCTTTAACTTTTTCTAATTCTATTCATGATGGAAGAACACTTCTTAATGTTCTACTTCCACCTCTTATGGCTCCTTTTTCTCTTGAGGAGGTTAAAAATATTGTATTCTCTGCTTTGGGCCCAGATGGTTTTACTTTTGAATTTTTTAAAAACTCTTGGGAGATTTTGGGCGTTTTTTCTACAAAGCTATTTTGCATTGTTTTTCTACTTGTCACATGCTTAAATCAACAAAAGCTTTAGCTATTGCTCTTATTCTAAAAAGTATTCATGCTTCTCTTATCACATATTATAGACCAATTTCCTTATGCAATATTTTTTATAAAACTATGGCTAAATTCTTGTCTAATAGAATGCAATATATTACACCTTTTATCATTCTTCTTAATCAGGCTCGGTTTATTAAAAAGAGAATTTCATCTTATAATATTTTGGTTGATTTTAAATTGTTGAGGGACTTTAATTATAAAACCAAAGTAAAGTATTTTTGTGCGAAACTTAATATTCATATGACATTTGTTATTTTCTAGAGATTTTTTTTTATTTAGGTTGGCTAAAAAGGCTTTTCTAACCTTTTCATTTCTTGGATTAAGCGTTGTATTAAGGATAGTTTTCTCTTTGTTGCTCTTAATGGTTATTTAAATGGGTTTTTCTCTCATCTTCAGGTCTTCATCAAGGCTATCCCTATTCTTTTATTTATTTTGTATTATGATGGATGCCTTATCTAATTTGTAAGATGATAAGTCTTCCGATGTTCATTTTGAGGGTATGGATGCTGGTGAAAATTATGTTTCTCATTTACTCCATTCTGATGATATTCTTATCTTTCGAAAAGCCTCTATTTCTAATGATGAAAAGTTAAAGGATATTTTGGAATATTTCTATCTTTGTTCTAGTCATTTTGTCAACAATAATAAAACTTTGACTATTTTCTCCAAAGGTTCTTCTGTGGAAAATAATATTTGTCAGATATTGAATATTTATTGTACTCAAAACACTATGAAATATATAGGGTTGCCTATCTCTACTAAAAGGCTCATTTCCTCTGATTTTTAAACTCTACTCAATAAAGTTACTGATCTTCTTACTGGTTGGAAAGCTAAGATCCTTTCATTTGCAAGAGGACTCCAATTTTTCAATTTCACTATTTGTAATTCTATCTCTTGATAGATTAGGGGCCTTATATTGCCTAAATGTTTTTGAAGGTCTGCTCTAATTTTTTATTTCATGGTGATGTTAATTTAAGAAAAATTCATATTATTGCTTGGAAAGAGGAGTGTCAACCTAAGTGTTTCGGGGGTCTTGGCATTCCTGATCCTAATTCATTATAATATACTTTTAGTTGTTCCCTTATTTGGTATATTTTAAATGGTCATTATCTACTATCTAGCTGGGTTAAGCATAACTATACTTCTCTTTGGGAACCTACTACTAAAAAAGGTTCTACTTTTTGGAAATTTATCTGTTATATTGTAAGAAATACAATGAATAAGAACTATTTTATTATAAATTCTAATAGTTCTCTTTCCCTCTTTTTGGGATCCTTGGTGTGGGTGTAGATCTTTACATGAGATGTTGTATTCTAATATTAGCTCTTCTTTGCAATTGGCCTCGGTAAGAGAACTAATAGAAACTAGCTGTTAGACTTTGACGAATACATTTTCTACCTCTATTTTTTTTAGTTGTCTCTAATATTTCCATTTATGATCATTATGGTTCCTGTATTGCTTTGGATGGGGTACTTTTCCCACCTTTCAAGAGTTTTAATGCTTCTTTTTATGATGGTTTTACTCGGGTGGAATGGTGTTCTTTTACTTGGCATAAGAGATTTGCATTGCATTTTTCTTGTTATGCCTGGATGGGTCTATTCAAATAGTTAAAGACTACTAACATTATTTTCAAACAGAATTTAAATGTTCCCCTTGTGTTTTATCTGCTAATGCCCTGGAAACTCCTAATGACCTCTTTTTTTAGTGTGAATTATCCTTTTTCATTATTTTTGATTTGGTACATACATTATAACACTTCATTCTTAGGCCTACGTTTCTTCAAGTCTTAGACTTTATTTCTACTTCTAATTTGGAGAAGGATGTAAAGAATCTATTTTTCCTTGCTTCTTGATGCACTTTGTATTTTTTATGGAGAGAAATGAATGATAGAAGATTTACCAGTAACATAAAATATGCAGCAACTAAGGGTCAGCTTATTAAGAATGCTATTCTTGTTAAAATTGCTTTATGGAGATCTTATCATAATATTACGTATCTGATTCTTTGAGGCTTTTATTTGGGGATATTTTGGACTAGCATTGATTATCTGCTGGTATCTTTTCTTTGTTATATGATGGGTTCTAGACTCTCTATAAAGGCAAGCCTCTTTAGTTAATTGCATCTCCAAAGAAAATACCATTAATTAAAGTGAGGATTAGATGCTTTAAATATATGAATATTTAATTAAATATTTGAGTTTAAAAGCTTGAAGATTGATTTATCATTTTATAAGAAATTATAAATTGAGAATTTATTAAGACCAAAGGCTGTACAATTTGGACTTATGTCTGCCTAGAGTGGACAGTCAACTAATATCCTAGAAATCAGTCAATGCCTTATGCATGCAAAATAGGATGGTTGTATCCTAAGGAGTCAAAGATTTTAATTCAAAAATTTAAATCAATGTTATATAATATGCAAAAGCATCTAACTAGTTCCATGTATGATGGATGGAGCAAATGCATAAAGAAAATCTTTTATTCATTTATTTAGAAACATAAATATACCTGGGGTTTACAAGAAAGTAAGGGGGCCAAGCTCCACCACAGCATGCTTGGGTTTCTATACCTATAAATGAAGTAGGTTAAAAGATATTTACTTATCATCTTCTAGCTCCAGATCTGCTATAAAATTAAAAAGAGAACACCATCTAAAGAAGAGGAAATTATCTTTTAGAGCCCTATATGTATGTAGGCAATCATCTTTAAACCTTTTATAACTCATTAAATTTGTACAACTTAATCTAAATATACAACCTAGATACTTTACATTTATATTTAATTATTTTCATATACATTTATACTAGGTACATTCTACTTTACTTTTCTTTAATTTTATAAGTAGGCCTAAATATATTCTACTTTGATTCTTTCTTTTGTAATAAAGAAAAGATAACATGAATAAATGTATGTATGAATATAGTGCAAGTTTATATAATTTAAAAGCTTAATTGTGCGCCAATAAAAAATTAATCATGCATGCCATAACATCCAGAGTGCTGAAAGTAAGCAAACACAACAAGGATATCCTCCTAACAAAGGTACCCACATCACACCAAACATATTACGACCTAACCTAAGATTAGAATCAATGGCCCTAAAAAAAAGTTCTAGTGTGTGAAAAAGATTGTGTCTTTGATATGTCCTAATAGGTTTGATGTTTAAGTTATTTTATTTAAAAGTTATTTATTAGTTATAGATCATGGGAGATTTTGATTTAAGTTTAAGTTTTAATATTTTGGAATTTTAACTAATTAAATTTTAAGGTATTTTATTTAATTGAGTTATTTTATTTCAAGTTTTAAAGAATCATGCTAGCTAGTGGCTTTAGAATGAAAAAGCCAATAACTGAAGCCCTAAGACTCTTAATTGTAATGCTACTATTCTCCCTTAAAGGACATATTAGTTACATAGAGTCCTTTATTTTGATTAAGTATTTTAGTCCTTAAACTTTCAATCCAATGCCTCTTTGCCTTTCTAAAATGAGTCAAGAAAATATTATGAAAGCTTTAATATCTAAATATTTTATTACTCATTTCTTAATATTTTTTAAAGTTGAATAGCAATTGTCATTGTTATACTAGGGCTATGAGATTTATTTCGCCCTCCTCGGGACTAGCTAGTAGCCTTGTGAACCCAGGTAACCTAACAATATACTATGTTATTATATTTTAAAATTTATACTTATTAAAATGATTAAAGGCTTATGAATCTCATGCAATTTATGTTTTCACGAGTTGTTGTCTTGCTCTCTCGATGCCCTGTATACTCATCTAATAAAATATAATATAAAATTAATCATCTTATAATCATCACTTATAATATTTCTCTAAGTATTATAACCTTATATACTTACATATGCCCTCCTCGCTCGCTCATCAACCTACTAATGATCCTCCTAGCAGTTGCAAGTGTGACTGTGCAACTCAATAATAGTGGGTTGTCTACATAGTATCTCTTTCAGTAATATACTTAGATTGACATACATAACCAAATAAATTATTGAAGTCTATTAAAATTCTTACCAATTATTATCTGTACTTAGTGTGTGGAACTGAGCATCTAGTTTGGAGGGATGTACGAAGCCCTCGATGTTAGAAGCTCAATTTTATTTATTATGCTCCCTCCTCGCTGTATAATTTTTTAGTCCAATATAAATCTATTAGAATTATATTATTTGTCGGGTTGGTCTCCTTAAGTAGGTCAATGAATGATTAACATTTTTTATAGGCATATTGTATTTTGTCTTTATGCTTAACATCTTCACATCTATAGATAACTCTACATGAGTATTGCACCTAATCCAAATTGGTTGTTATGTAGCGTGCAAAAAATCATAGAAGTTTTATGCTTTCTTATTCGGGGACTCTTCTATATATTGTTAAAATTGTGACCCAATTGCATCATAAAATAAGTCCTCAAACATCCTAACTCTGTCTTTCTTAATTATGTTGGAACTTACAGACTGGCCACATTGAGAGTCGAAATGATGCTCGTACTCACCATATAAAGTCTAATACCATTATTCTGGCATGAATCCTCTACAATATAAATCAATAGTAATCTTGTCTAGTGTGAGGTAGCCTTTATTTTGATGTTTAGAACATGGACAAAAAAAATCTCCCCTTTGATATAAAGGAGTGTAAGTGATAGCCTATCTGGATGAAAAAATTCACCCCATGCAAAAAATTCATCTGTTGCGTCCAGGCAATAGTTGTTTATACATCCAACTTTTATGATTTCAAATATTCATAACACACTTGGGCTATAAATTACTACAGCCAAATAATGAGATTTGTATCAATTTAATGTTATTTATGTATAATTGTCATCATAAAAAACTTTTGAGATAATATCTTATGTAATTAAGATATTCGAAAATGATATGTGACCAAACTATCTAAGGCGACTCTCTCTAATCTTATCATCCATTGGAGCTACTCCAACCTTTTCACATGTATGATTATTTTGTACCATGTATCTAAGACTAAAGCCACTCATCCATCTGAGCATCCTCATCTCTACAATATTTAACTTAATATTATGCTTCTTTTTTAATGGCCAACATTTTGCGCCATAAAGAATTGCAGGCCTCGCCACATCTTATAGAATTTTCCCTTAAGTTTGAGGGGGAATTTTCTATCATACAACAAACCCGATGCAATCCTCCACTTCAATCATCCAACATAAATTATGTTAATACTATCTCCATCTATTTCACCTTCACTATGAACAATAAACACAAGATAGCTAAAATGTGTACTCATATTAAAGACTTGTTCGCCCAAAGTCATAATCCCTCTAATTAGACTCTATGGCTGACCTCTATAATTCAAGTTTACCTTCAACTGCCACTCTAGTCTAATCAACAAGAAGAATATCATCTGCAAATAACATACCTTCAATTGGCAGCAGGGAGTGAGTTCAACAAATTTAGGGATTTGGATGAAGAAACGTGCAAAAGGAAGAAAGATGGATAACTTAGTATGGCCAAGCTCTCGTCTCCGATGAAGGAGGTGTGACTTCGGCTGCGACAGAAGAATGGAGAGGAGGTGTGACTTTAGATGTGAAAGGAAGGAATGCTGTCGACAGAGGTGATGTGTCAGGAAGGAATGCCCTTGAAGGAGGTGAAGAAGTTATTTAGCAACTGTTAGCCCAGATTTTGTGGAGGCAAAGTTGAAGGAGAGCTAAAGGGCAGACGAGAGCAGTTGAAAGACAGAATGAACAAATGAAATGGATGCATAATCAATTAGTTAGATATGATAGTTTGTGGCAGATTTATAGTGGAAATTCTGCCACAACTCCATCACAAAAAAAAATGTTAAAAGTTTCTATCGCAAATTTGTTGCCATTTTCGAAAAAAATCTACCATAAAGTCCGCCGCAGACTGCTAACTTTTTCTATAGTTTCTAATTGTTGTATTTAAACTTTTACAAAATTAATTTATTTTTAGAGACACACCAATTCATTTTCCCCCTTTTGGGTGTACCATACACTACAATTAGATCAAGAATAAAGCTACTCCACCAATTTAGACTAGAGAGCTCACCGCAGTAAGCCCATACTCATAAGGGTAGTCGCTCTATGAGGACTTGGATCTCATGATTTTTCTCTGCTAAGACCATCCATCTTATGTGGATATCCTAATTCAAGCTAACAAAGGCACACACCTACCAAGCCTATGATTATGGCTCTATAAAATATGATTCATTCCCGGCTCACAACCATACTCACCTATGAGACTTGTTGCTCGTCCTGAGGGATTCTAAACTCATGCAGTAGACTTGCTTGCATAAACATGCTCAAAGCATTCATTCTTGATGACATTCCAAGTCACTCCCTTTCGAGTACATGCCAATTGAACTCATTATGGGCATCTCGAGCCACCTCAGAGGCAAGGGTAACATGTGTACCTTTTAGCCTAGACTACATGTTTGTGCAATCTTTACTTATTATCTCATGCATTATTTTTTTTATTTTTTTAATGTGTAGCCTTTCCTATCCTCTCTAAACTCGATAAATAAGAAGTCAATAGACATATTATGCATTTCATGCTATATTTACTATGCACATAGATCACTTAGTCTCTCATCTACTCCCCATACTGATTTGCTCATCCAATTTTCTTGTTCTAGCTAGTCAAATTTTGTAGTAACATGATTGGGGGAAGGTTAGGCAAACAAACTCATTATGAAAAAAAAAAAGAATATTTTGATCAAAATTTAAATTAAATTTGGTCTTAAAATCTTTAAATTTATTTGAAAATAAATATAATTCATAAATAATTAATATAATTATTTGGTTTTAAAATTTTTAAATTCAAAATAACCCAAATGTTAGCATTAGAACAGAGTAAGTAATTAAATAAGTATGGCGGCACATGTTCATTTCTATTGGATTTTTTTCCCAATAGAAATGAACTTGTATTGGCATACTTCTTGATATTATGGTTGTAAATAAGACTAGCATTTGATAAATTATTCATGGCTCAACACAATAATAGCTCATTTATGTTCATTTAATTAATTAATTGAACAAATATTAACACTTTTATAAATACTCAATTGTTAAATGAACAAGCTTAAATATTTTGTTGCTCGATCCATTTATGATAATGAATAGTATCATTTAAACTATTGAAAAAGTTCTTTAAGAAGCTTGACTAAGCTTGAAAGAAAATTCAATTAAATTTAATATAGATTTAATTCACATTTAATATAAATTTTTGTTCACATATAAACCTATAAATTTAATATAAATCATTGTCAATTCACATTATAGATTTAAATATAAAATTATACATATAGATGATATACTAAATTTAAATTATAGATTTTCTCCTATAAATCATTTATAATAAGTTAATAGATAATAAATAGATATATAAAATCATGTATAATTAACGAGACAAAAAATAAAATATCTCAATTATAATTAGTATAAGAAAAATCTCAATGAATCATTACTTAGTAATTAATTTAAAAAACAAGCTAAAATAAATTTTAATTAAATTAAATTATAAATAAGAACAATTTATTTAAGTTATTATATTCTCATCAACTAACCTACATCTTAGATTTAAGGTAAAATGGAAAAAATGGGATTTCCCATTTTGTAGGATCTATAGTTCTCATTTTTCTATTTAGCAATGCTCTACAAGAAAACAACCTATAACAGTCCAAACTTTTAACTATCAAGACATTATCCACTTTGGCCTAGTAGGCCTCACAATTTTGTCATATTAGTTTAACTTTCTAGGAGTTCACCCATCCCAGGATTTCTCCGAGGTTAGCATGCTTAACCATAGAGTTTTTTAATAAAATTTTAACCATTACACTAAAAGATGCTTTGACGTTTAAGAGTTTAGATTCTTTTTACTTAAGAGGCTTCACAATCTCCCCCACTTAAGTAACTGACATCATCATTAGTATCTTTATCCCAGAATCAACCACCAGGTAGATAGGATTCAAGATGTGACCCCTATAAGTTCAAGTAGTGACTCCTGCCACGTAGCACTTTGTCCCACATAGGATTCAAGAGGTGGGCTCGCATGGCGCAACAGTTTGTCTTATATGACACTTAATTAGTTCCCATGTTACAGCTAATGTATTACTCTAATAACATTTTAGATAGTTTTCATAATTGTATAATAAAAGATAAAAGAAAGAATTCTTTTGAAAGAGATTTTGGGACATGACACAATCTTTTATTTTAGTTCCACATCATTTATGAATTTTAACTTTATACAAGTTATAGAATGCACACATTGGGTGGTGTGAAGACATATGGAGTAGATGCAAGGTTATAAAATTTTGATTTCCTAATTTAAGCATAGAAGTTATCATCTTAAATTCATTAAATTTATAATTTAGATTTTTGGCATATTGACATTATATATTATATCCTAGTAATCAATAAACATGCCAACCTTTATTAAATATAAATTTAAAAGTATGAAATAATGTGTTTACTTAATGTTTAAATTATAATATTTTTTTTTATGCAACATACATAATGTCAAAAAACAAATTTTTCCTGGAAGAATTCGGTTACTAAATCCTGGAATAATTTAGTTGGAGGTGATTTGGTCCAAATCCTCAATAAGAAATTTAGAAGGACTTTGAGAGCTTTATTTTTTTTGGAGTAAAGCTAAACTTCAAAACCTCACTGTTTTGAAGGATTCTCTTAAAAAAGAAATATTAGAACTGCAATTAGAGGAGGCAGAAGGTAGGTTATCTGATGAGAACTTGTTGCTGCTTAGGGCAAAAATAAATTAATGGAATATCTCTCTTGCTCATTTGAATACTTGGTGGATACAAAGGGATAAAGCTAAGTGGATGGAAGAAGGAGATTCCACATAAAGTTTTTCCATTCTTTTGCTAGTGCTAGAAGGAATGGAAACTATATTAAGCAAATCAAAGACGGTAATGGAGTTTTTGTGGAAGAGCAGAATGTTATTGAAGGAATTTGCTTCGATTTCTTACAAGATAAGTGGAGGGAGAGGAGCTGCATTTTTCAAGGCTGGCCGAATCCTGCAAAGGCTCTTGGAGATGATGACAAATTCTTTTTGGAAAAGGATTTTACCAAGGATGAACTTGAGCTGGTGGTTGATCACTTTGGGAGTAATATATCACTAGGTATTGATGGATTTATTTACTCTTTTATAAAAACTTATTGGAAAATTATTAGTGAAGAAGTTTAGAAGGCCATTAATTTATTTTTTTCTTCTGGAAAGATGTATCCTACTTGGAAAGAAACTCTCATTATTCTCATTCCTAAGGTTAATAACCCTACGGTTCCTTCTAATTATCGTCCCATTAGTCTTTGCTTTTCTATTTACAAATTGGTGGCTAAAGTATTGTTAAATAGTCTAGAGGAAGTTATTCATAAAATTATTTCAAAGGAACAAGCTTCATTTCTCAAAGGCCATTCTTTATTTGATCATATTTTATTGGCTCAAGAATTGTTCAATAAATTTAGATTTCCTAAAGCTAAGAATGGTCTCTTGGCAATCAAAATTGATATGGAACAAGCTTATGATAGCATGGGGTGGCTAGCTTTAAGGCAAGTGCTGAAGTATTTCAATTTTCATTTAAAATTTTTTGAACTCTGTTGGAGTGTGTGGTGGATCCAAGACTTTCTATCTTGATTAATGGTAAGAATTCTAATTGGATTGAAGTGGTTTTAGTCAAGGGTGCCCCTTGTCTCTTTATCTTTACATAATTTGTTCTCATCTTTTATCAAATGCTTTTGCTCAAAAAGGAGGAAAGCTTGAAATTAAAATGTCTACAAATGCCGCTAAAATTACTCATTTATTTTATGCAGACAATATTTTTATTTTTTCTGAAGCTAACTCTAGGAGTGTGAAGAAGGTAAAAGGTATTCTTTATAACTATTGTAAATGGTCGGGCCAAAATGTCAATTTGCAAAAATCTATTTTCTTATTCGGTAAATCAGTCAATATGAAGAAAAAAGAAAGCTATTTCCTACTTGTTGACATTTAAGATTTTGAATGAAATAAATTATCTTTGAGTGAAGATTTCTTTGAGAAGACTTGTTGCTTAAGATTTTCAAATTTTGATGGAAAAGGCTTTAAATAAATTGAATGCTTGGGGGAATAGATTTATTTTCTTAGAAGGAAGGATGGTCCTTGTTAAATCTGCTTTCCTTTCCCTTCCTATATTCTTATCGATGCATTCTTTAGTTCCTATGGGAATATTAAACAATTTTGATAAAATGTGCAGATTTTTTATTTGGCATAAGCAAGATGGTAATCAAGGTCTTCATTATGTTGCTTGGGATGTGTTATGCAAAACAAAAAAATAGGGGTGGTCATGGGCTTCACTCTGTCTTTTCTAAAGTAGTTCCCCTTCATGCTAAATTTTCTTGGAATCTCATTGACAAACCATTCACTCTACTTAATTGTAAGTTGATTGCAAAATATGGAAGAGACATTTGGAATGCTGAAATTAAGAGAGGAAGCTCGGTTACTTGGAGAATAATTGTTAATGGTGCTTTGTTTCTCCATCTAATTGTTAGGTGGAAAGTTTCAACTGGAGATTCTATTAATATACTTAATGATGTATGGATTCTTAATCAAAATATTGTTAAATGGCCTACATTTGTTGTTGTTCTAGAAGATGTGGGTTATTGCCTTAACAATTTTATCATAAATGGTTCATGGAATGTGGATCAGCTTGAAAATTATTTTGGCAAACACTTGGTTGAACTGATTCAGCAGGTTTCGATTTATTCTGGTTCTCTGATGGATCAAGTGGAGCTGAAGGCGAGGAATCTGGGAAGACTATTGCAGCATTGGTTCATGAGGCTTTAGTGGAAGGCTTGATTGAAGATAGGTACTGAAGCTGGATTAAAAAGCTGCAACTTAGACCTCAGGTGGAGCTTTTTTGGTGGCGTCTATCAAATGATGCTATTCCTTCTAATGCATTTTTAATGTATAGAAGGTTATTGGATCATGATGGTAGTCCAAGAGGATGCTTTGCTATGGTAGACTTGAGCCATATAGTAGCTGATTGTTCCAAACTTATTCAAGTTATAAAAGTTCTTAACAAATGGGGATTCCAAGTGCCGATTTTTTCTTCCTTTGTGAATTAGACCAAAAATCTGAGATGACTTTCTTATGCTAATTCCTTCATTGCAAATTTATATTGTACAACCGTTTCTTTTCTTGGAAGAGTAGGAATAAAGTTATACATGGTTGAAAGGAGGACAGTTTGGTTTTTATTCCTGCAAATGCTATCTCTTTTGCTTCGGCATCATCTCTTCTTCATATCCATTTGGAAAACTGGGGTGTTAATTAGCCATCTCAGTTGTCTCATAAATTACAGAGAAAACTATAAGCTGCGAGCAAAAATTAGCATAGGTCAAAAAAGAAATATAAAAGGGGTAGCCAGAATTATCAAAAGCTGGACTCAAAATATGCAAAAAATTCACTGAGAAGTCAGGTGTAGTATCTTCATTGATGAACAAGAGGCATCCCCTTGTTGCCAGGAGGGCCGTCCAAGGGGATAAGCTGACATGCGGGTGCAAAAGGCATCCATTGTCGTCCTGAATATATCCTCAAATGGTATAAATCTTTGAGAGCCTGTCAAGAAATAAGTAATCCAAGCTTGCTAGTCGATAAGTATTGTTGAGATTAAAGCCGCCAACACCATAAAATAAGAGATAAATAGCACGTTAGTCATTTTTGTGCCAGATATATTGATGCCATGAAAAAGGGAAAGAAACCTTATAGATCCCGAAGAATGTCGTTGGGCAATCTGAATTGTTCCAAGTCAAACCAATTCTAGGAGCCTACATAATACTAAATTGGGATGTCTCATTTTTTATTGTGGTAGGGATGGTAAAGGGCAGGTTCTAGGTGCCATTGGAAATGAAGGTGGAGGTGTAGAGGAAGAGGAGATGGAAGGAGACAGGAGGCAGATGTCAAAAGGTTCAAACAGAGACTTTCCATTAAACCACAAGTCCTAGAGGAAAGAGAATTATTAGTAATTTGCATGTTAAGGCTCAGCTTATACTTTTCAGCCACCTTACACGAGTTCTTCTAAGAAGATGTGCAATTTTGGAGAATTAGTTTTCAACATGAAATGTATTTATATTTGCACTAAACAGTGAGGAGGCCATCAGACGTGAGGAGATGCATGCAAAATATGACAACAACTGCAAGCATGTTTTAAGTGTTGAATGGCAGAAATCCTTGGAGCACCATATTGCTTGGGAAGACAAGTTTTATTTCAAGTGATTAAGTGGAGCTTGTGGGTATTGGGGATGCCATGATAATGGAATTTAGCACTTATTTTATTTATAATTTTATAGCAATTTTTTGGGATAGTAGAGCCACTAATCTTGTGTGAAATGCACTTCGAGATGGAATATATTAGGTATTGAAGCCTATCACCAAAGAACAACCGTTTAGCTTCCTAACCATCTAACATGTAAGAGATCTTTTGTATAAGTGGTTGGAACTTAGAGACAAGAACTCTCTTACAGGAAATAGGGATGCCTAGATATTTGAGAGGAAGAACTGAATTGGAGAGGTTTAGAATAGAGCAAATGCCAGTGGAATTGGAGATGATGGAAGAGATGATTGATAAATCTACTTTTCCTTTGGTAGATTTGGAGGCTAGAGTGAACATAAAAATTTCTTAAGATGCTATTGAGAGAAACATCATTTTGAATGGTGGTGCAGTGAAATATTAAGAGGTCATCTGCTTAAAGTAGGTGGGTGAAAAAATTATTGTCTGTGTGGATGCTATTGCATGAATTATTCAGAATAAACTTGTAAAAGATGTTTGATAAATTATTCATAATGATGCAGATGACATAAGGGAATAAGGGGTAGCATTGCCTCAACTCAGATGTGAAGCAAGAAAAAACCCATGAGTGCACCATTAAAGCAAATTGAGTAATAAAAATCCTCAATGCATGCTTTTATCCAACAAATGAATAGAGGCTAAACCATTTTTCTAGCATTTGCAATAAGAAACCCCTTAAAGCAATATCAAAAGAATTTGAAAACATGCAGCTTGGCATATAAAAATTCTGATTTATGATTATGTTTGAACTCACCCAAAAGCTCAAAGGAATGAAAAATGTAATCCATAGAAATTCTTTTTTTGATAAACCCATCTTAAGTCAAGCTAATAATATGAGACATGAGTGGCTTAAGACTATCAGCCAATGTCATAGAAATAATTTTATAAATGTATTGCAAGGGGAGATATGCCGACGGTGGAGGCGACACGGCGACAGACAAAGAAATGGCAGCTGCAGGAACTGGCAGCCCACGCATAACCCAAGAACTCCTTCTTGGGACGGTAACGCCACCTGAAATCCTTCAGGATACAAAACCCATAAAACAGAGTACAAAACTTAATTCTTATCCATCTCTCATCCCTCTCTATTACAAGTATTGGTCATGTATTTATAGCCAAAGGAGGTAACACAATAGGCTACACACAACATAAAAAAGAAGTAATCCTATGTAGCCATATAAACTACAAAATGGAATTAAGCTAGCCTGAAGTTAACATATTTTAAGTAGCTCAGCTCCGACGTCATACTACCAGGGTAGGAGGAACTTCAGTCTCATAAGAAGATACCTGGTCGGCCACATTAAAGAGGCGGATTTGGTTGGCTAAACCGGTCAAGATAGGTCCACCCGATGTCAATTTCCCTACCAATCTTCAATCTCTCAAGAGTAGCATAAGCAGATGGAATACTTGTGATTGTGAAAGCATATAGGACTAAAGGTGCTTCTTTCAACCATATAGAGGAAAAGATAAGAGCTTCAAGATCCAACCCATTGAGGAGATCTTCACGTGCACTCTTTTTATTAACGAGGGCGAGCGTAATTATTGTCTTGTTCGAAACACTGTGAATGAATAGTTTTGGCTGGACATATGGCTCCAGCTGGCCATCCATTTGGCCCTCGTCATCATCACATGTAGGCTGATATATATCAATAACTTCACCGAACATGTCTTCATCATCATACACGTCATACATGGGTTCAATAAAGAAAGGCAAAGATTGCAATTTCAACAACGAATCTTCAATTTTTTCGAAGCTGAACTCAATCGGGGGTGGGGTGGAAGAGATCTGATCATCTGAAATGCCCTCGTCATCATTGATAGTTCGTAAGGATCTTCATTTAATCCTTGATAATCTTAATTTAAGTCAGGCAATTTCTTATAGCAGATCTTCAATTTCTTCTTCTTGCATTGGTTGCTGCCATCGAGGCCACATCTTTGCCGACTCTTCTCATAGGATGAAGAGGTTGCAAGGAGTCTTGATAGCTGGAAGAAGAACAATAGCTCCCAGGATTTCTTGTAATGATATCAGCCTAGAACGGACCCCTTGCCCCGTTTCACTGATGAGACACACGCACGGACGAAAATCACGGCCAGTCTCTACTAGGATGGACAGCATGGCTTCAGGCAATGGAAAAACCTATTTGTTGTTGCTAGTGACAAAAAACCTGGCTGACACTGACACCTTGCTACTATAGCTACAGAAGCGCCTTTCTACTATTGCAGGAGATTGAAAAATGATGGGAGATCACCTGTTTAGCGGTAAGATAGCAAAAGATTATTGGGATTATTGAATCATGTGGAGAAGATAGCAGTGGCAATCTGACGACTAAATGAGCCTGATGACCATGGATGAACCACGGACCAGGTCTTTGGGAGTCTCAACAAACACCTCTAGCAGATCTTAAGAGGATCTGCTTCGCATTGTTCTGGTCCTCTCTCCACCACCAAAAACTCTTGACTCTTGTATTTGCTATCTTGGAGTCTGACTGGAAGAAGACTATTCCCTTCTTGATTATCAGAAGGAGAAAGAAGAAAAGGCTGAGACCAGCTTGCCAGCAACTTTCTTGATGCATTGCCTGAGGGAAATTTCAGTTCAGCTAGCTTTATGGTGGTTCTAAGGTGATTTGGTGGCAGCTGTTGTTTGTCACACAACAGATCCTCTGGTGGCAGTCCCTTGGCCTAACCCTGAGCACCCCTCATCAACACCTGAGCTAGGATAAAGATACAGAACATCGAGGGCTCTTTAGGCTTCCACTCCATCACCACTGAGATCAGTCTCAGATACAGAACAAAGACTCAAGTAGATAAAAACAATAACTATGTTTCTTAAAAATAGGCTCCGCCAAGGTCTTTTGCTTCATCACACGAGGACTTTATCAAGATAAAGAGCAAGAAGAGCCTGTTGGCTTTGATACCAAATGATGCTGACGGTGGAGGTGGCACGACAACGAAGAAGGAAATGGCAGCTGCAAGAACTGGCAGCCCACGCATAACCCAAGAACACCTTCTTGGGAGGGTAACGCCACCTGAAATCCTTCAGGATACATAACCCATAAAACAGAGTACAAAACTCAAATCTTATTCATCTCTCATCCCTCTCTATTACCTGCATTGGTCATGCATTTATAGCAAAAGGAGGTAACATAATAGGCTACACACAACATAAACAAGAAGTAATCCTATGTAGCCATATAAACTACAAATTGGAATTAAGCTAGCCTCAAGTTATCATATTTTAAGTAGCTCAGCTCCAGCGTCAGGAGATAGGTCAAAATTTTGAGCTGTTAGAAACATAGGTAGCTTTAGGACTCAAAGAATTAGTACTACGTTGGCCATCTTTAGAAGGTGAGAGGTGTGAAAGAAATGTTTGATAGCCTTTCATGCAAAAGGACCTCTAATCATCCAAGTGAGATTATAAAATTTAAATGTGAATCTATCAAGCCAAGGGCTAAGCCTTAAGGGTAGAAAAATGATACTCCTAATCTGTTCATTACACTAAAAATTATTATCGAAACACCGGCAAAAATCTTGGCAAAAAAATTCTTAATATTTTTCCATCGGAAATTTTGGCAGAAAATTGCCGATGCTTGCTACTTCTGTCATTTTTTTCGTTGGACAATCTGCCAGTGATAAGTAATTTTTTCGGTGGAAAAATTTGCCAAAAATTTCACTAAAAGAGGCCCTATTTTACCCCAACTTCCCTCTCTTCTTCAATTTCATGAATTTTTGCCCAGAGAAGAAGCCAATGGCTGCTCTGCCCCAATTTGGAGATCCAAGCATTTTGTAGCTCATTTCTCTCCGTTTCTTCAAGATTTACAAGGTAAAACTCATTCTCTTTACTCATTTTATTTTTAATGTAATTTGAATCATTAGCACACATGTTATTCTGAGTTTGAAGAGTTTTTTTCAATCAATATTGTATAACTTCATAGATATAGTTTTATAGTAAATATTTTCATGTTTGGAGTGGTTTTTTGTTCATTGCACTAACTAATTTCTTTGGGTTTAGGGTTATGTGATGAATTTCTGGAGTAGATATTAAAGGGTAATTTTAGTTTGAATGATTATACATGAGTTTGAGTGATGTATGGAAGAATTTTAGTGATGTTAGAATGAATTTATTCATGATTATATTTGATTTTTAATATTTAGGGTTTACTAAATTATCATTGAGACATTTTAGATTTCATGGTTTAAGTTTTTTTGTCATTCGTTAGTTATACATTTGACAATTTATAAACTATAATTCGATGGTTATGTAGACTTAGATACCTAGGCATTTTATATCTTGGAGTTGCAAATCAAAATAATGGATTTTGTATATTTGTTTAATTTTAGGATTATTAATTCAACATCTATATGACTATCCAAGAGGAGAGGTTTTGGATGTATAAAAAATTTTTACCGGGATGAAAAGCATTGATAGATGAATGTATTAAGGAAGTTGATACTTTCATTCATGTCGCATGCCAACTACCTTTGTTTAGGTCAGATGGAATCTCTAGATGTCCATGCTTGAAGCACAAAAATCAAGATTTTCTTAAACCTGAGGATGTTAAACTCAATTTATATCGTAGGAGATTTATTCCAGGATATTAGTTTTGGACTTCACATGGTAAGTATGAGCCACATAGAGATACTCATGTCGGTGTATCCTCAGCTTTTAGAATAATGGACAAAGATCAAATTAATAGACCATATATAGAAATTATTTTTATACAGTAGTTCTAAATTTAAGAGCATATATAGAAGAGCTACCAAACCTAGAAATTTTTTTTAAGTTACTACATGTTGCTCAAAAACTAATTTGGGATGGTTGCACAACTAATTCAAAATTTTCATTTGCTATTAGGATGCTTAGTATAAAAATTGAGTATAATATCCCTCGGGAAGAAAAATTAAAAAATTATTGAGTTTGTGTTAGAGAAAATACTCATCAAGAAGATGAATGTGATTATTACAATTTTAGGATGAGGGTCAAGCTTCTTCTGCTGAGAGATCATCTTCAGGATCAACGTAATACTCTAAGTACCACACGTGGTCACAGGCTATTGGAGGGAGACAAAAGAGGAGGGTGTATGAATTAGGTTCTCAGGCATATGCATATGAGACCAAAATATCCTCCTCAGCATTATTTGGTGAAAGTGGAGTTGATGATATCATGAGCTACAGGGTTTCTTCAATCATAAAAAGAGATAAAGGAAATGAAATAGATACATGCCAATATACTAACACAGCAAACTAAGATGTAGGTAGATCTAGAATCAAATCTGAGACAAAATAGAAAGAAAAAGGGTCAAATACTTAAGCATGAATTACAAGGGAGAAAGGAAATGGAAGATGATTAGATAGCTTAATGTTTAAGTTGCTATAGTAGTTTGGAGAACTTATTTTGACTACTTATTATTATGTTTAAGTTATTGTAGCAATTTGGAGAACTTATTATTGCATTTTAAAAACTTATTTGAATAGTTTTTATTTCAAATGATTGCGGGCTCTGAAAATACACACCCCGGCATCTCTGTGGACCCCTTTCTTTCTTTTTTGGGTCGCTGAGGAGATTCTGGGGCAAATTTTTAGAAGGCAGATTGGGTTTTAAATAAGACACTACCTAGAGATTTCACCCTTATTTTGCAAGGACTTTATGATATAAGTTCAGGTTTCCTATAGGCGTAAGTCTTTATAGTTAATTACCCCTCCTGGTAATGAGAGAAAACTTTCGATTAAGGCTAGTCATCAAATAGATACGTAGAGATATGTAGTATATGGTGTATAGTAGCAGCGTGATCTGGTATTTGAAAATTTAAAATTTAAAATTAGAATTTCACCACATTGTATTTAAAGAGGATGATGATCAGCCCGATCAAGATCCCATGGTTCCGTCATCTTGAACCATCATGGCTCGTGGTCTACTTAGTCTGAGGAGGTAGTCGACCCAACCTGACCGAAGGATCCTTGTCGGCAGCCATGGGTTGTTTCGTCCAAGGGTACATTATAAACTTGGGGTGAATATTTGAATCCAACTTAACTAACAGAGAGCTTTATTCCCTATCAATTATATCTTATTGACTCATATCATAAGGATTTGAAGCCAATGGGGAACATGTGGGCTCTAACTATGCTCGTAATTTAGTAGTGCCATTTGGTGGCAAAACTACCTAATTTAGAGGGTCTTGTCATAAATGTTTACCTGTAGTACCATTTGGTGGCAAAATCTTTGATTAGATGACACGTGCCACATCCTTACTAGTAAGAGACTGTTTGAAAATGAATCCTAGTGATATTTTTGACCAGACATTCTCTCTTTGTGAGATGAAGTAAGTTTCAAATTTATCCACCTTATTAAATTATTGCAAAGGTTGGATCAATTTTATTTTAAGTGTTTGATGGTCAATTTTAATTTTAAATATCTTAGAATTTTGGTGATTTTTTATTTTTTATATTTTCATGATAATTTGGGAGGCATTTTCAATGTTTGGGGTCCCCTTCGGTTGAGATTTTCTGTCAACACGGCCATCCTCAAGGTATTTATGGGAAATTTTATTTTCTTGATTGAGCCTTATTAACTATATCTACTTGCCGATATAGGATCTAGTTTGTTATCGGTTTTATGCCTTTGTTGGTGAATTTCTTTTGTTATAGACCTTGATGGCCTAATATAAATGTATAGAACAAATATCCTGGTCGATACTACAGCTATATATTTGTTTGATGGTTAGAGCTGTGTCGACTCCTATCCATATAGAAGGATTGGCCTTAAACTTGAGTTCATTTCTTGACCTACGTAGCATCCTAAGATGTTATGTGTGTACTTGTAACATGCTTGCAGGGGCCCATAAGGGTATTTGTTCTTGTATGCATTTTACATAATGCATTTATGCGGTGGTTGCATGTATGCATGTATGTTAGAATATATATATTTACATATTACATGGTGTATTTATGTGATGCATATTGCAAATTGTAATATATATTTTGCATGCATTAATGAGTATACATCAGGTATATTTATATGTTAGGTGAGACTGCCTGCAATAGTCTACTAATTCCTAACTACATGTAGCTATAACCTATTTATGATATATATTTCCATAGTGTATTGAAACTTTGAAGCATATACATGCATGAAGTGTTTGAATGTTAGTGTAATGTGATGCTACTGCACAATACATTTTTCACGTTCGATGTTGTGCTTGTATAATGCATTTTATATATTAAGTAGTATGCTTGCTTTACATCACGTATCTTCCATGTTGCAATGTATACATGTTATGCATGTATTAGTACGCATCTTATTACATGAGGGGGTGTTCTTGCATTAATTAGTTATGTTCAATTACAGAATTTAATTTAAAAGCCTATGGTAGCTTGTAGACACCTTCTGTCTTCTTGTATGAGTTTTGTAGATCTGTTGGCGTGGCGTTGTGCTATTGGTCCGTTGTTTTTACCATGAATTCCATGCTTCTGCTTACAGGTGAATTATAGTGTTATGTTTTGGGTCGCTCGTTACCTCTTGTGAGCGAGCTCTCTTGCATTGCAAACTTTATTTAACAATTCTTATGGTTCATCAATGTGTGTCCAAGGGCGAACAGTGGTTGTATCATGCTTAGCAAAAATTTTCCACCATTTCTTGCAGGTAGGTTGAAGTGATGCGCCACGAGTCACTTTTTATTGTATGCAGGTAGACTGTCGTGCACTAACAAATCTCCTACAGTAGTGTGTGCTTAGTTTTATGCATTTATCACAAACACATTGCTTTATGTAGGTAGACTATCGTGCATTATTTAGTCTCCTGCAGTGATTCGCAAATGTCTATATTTATCATAAGCTATTTATTTTTGCCTGGAGGCAGTGTGTCATATTCGTTACAATTTTCTTACATATTCTTGTAGTGGATCCACTGCACTTACAGTACGTCCGTTAGTATCATCTACCGGCTTTTGCATTTATCATGGTTCTTCTGCATTTGCTCATAGATAATGAGTGGTACACATGATGAGCCTCCTACAGTAGCTTGTATGTGGTTTTACCCACCAAGATTCAATTCTACTTACCAATTTAAGGATAAAAAACCTTTGTTAGAATATTTAGTATTATAAACAGTGACTCGATAGCAGAGTCTAATGAATACTATTCAAAAGAGAAAAAGTTATTAGGGCATGTACCTAATTCTTTCAGTAGTAGACCCCAAGGTATCTTTCCTAGCACTATCGACCTCATTTTTGTATGAGGTCATCGGGACCTATCTAGACTCTTGATTATTAATCCCATGATTAGCAATCAACCTGCAACCAATCATCCAATCATATAGCCTGCATATGTCCAATCAAATTTTAATCTATCACCATCAATCAATGATCTACAATCAATGCTAGAATCAACCAGCATTCAATCAAATTCCAATCATATATCCTGCCTATAATTATCCAATCAATAATAAATAAATTAATTAAAACTTCAATTACTAAGTATCCATTCAAGCTTTAATCACCTAAATAATTGTAGCCTCACACTGTAATTACACAGCTCAGTGTATTACTTAGCACAATGCACTAATTATCTTTGACCTCAGTCATGGTTCAAATCATTTCATTAGGATCCCTATACATTAAATTTAGCATCACTGGCCCTCTAAGCTAGTGACTAATGAAGATTATTAGTTGAGCTAACTCAGGCTAGTTCAATCAATTATTAACATCAATCACTTCCAATTGAACTACAATTGAACTCTGAACCTCACCAAAACCTCCTACTCAATCCATCCTAGTAAATTGAACATGACTGGTCTCCCTGGCCCAGTAAACAATTGACTTGGTCAACTAGATATATTTCTAATCAGCCCAAGTCAACATGGGTCAGTTCATAGAAATCAATTAAATCAACCTACATAAACTCCATTAAACCTTTAACCACACTCCACTGTATGGAATGAACATGTCTAAATCATTAGTGAGTGAAACCATAGTTCTAACACACAACGATTTGGTCAAACACACATTTATACCCATTCACTCATCCCAAATTTAATCTCATACTCTCAAACCCGCTATGCTTCATTAAATAGTAACTCATGCATTCTCCCATATCCACCTTACTAGCTATTGACCAAGTTGACTGGTCAAACTAGTCAAAAAATACTTAAACCCTCTCAAATGGTCAAATCACATAACCCGACTTGCCTAGTTAAACCCAGGCCCATCCAGCTATCCAAATGAGTTCAAGAAGCTTCCTAAGTCTCAGCTTGACCCAAATCGACCCATGGATCAGCCCAAGCTAACCCTAACAGTCCCCTCATGCCAAGACAAACCTAGAGTTTATTTTCACCAGTATAGCCACTCCCTCTGATTGCTAATGCCCTAGAACAGCTATTGAGCATCCACACAATAGTTCTGAAGCATCCTAGTCATCCCCTTCAGCTCCAGTATTTGAATTGGGCCAAGAGACATAAAACATTCATTCTGACGTAACTCCTAGCTCATTGCCTTCTCAAAGAGGGAGAAAAAGCATTGAAGAACCGCTGCTATCACCAGAAGGGTAACATAGCTTCCGGTTCTCTACAGCACCAGGTTTGGTGAAAGTAATTCTTGTAAGGGCTTCTCCACCTTACTGTGATGGCAAAAGGTGAGACACTGTAGTGTTTGTGTAATACTAGGAGTGGAGTACTCCGAGGAGTCGATGTAGGTCAAGGTTTACATAACCACTATAAAATCTCTGATGTGCTCTTTCTTATTTGCTATTTATGTTTCTACATTTTTATTTTTGCAATTTAAATTTTCTGCACGAATCTCATTATTTATTATCAACTATAATTAGGTTAATTTGTGGTTTGCTAAAATGAAAATTTTTATATCTTAATTGATATATTTGTGCCCAAAAAAAACTAAAAATATCTTAAACTCTAATTTGCTTTTGGCATGTGTTAGATTAAATACTTATTCAGAGTTATTTTCAAAAGTCTTTCTTCAACTAGATGTTTTGCAGCAATAATTTTTTTTAGAAAGTACCAATTCACCCCCTCTTGGTGCGCCTTGGGATAGTTCATTGAGATACTTTCATTTACTTATATATATATATATATATATATATATATATATATATATATATATATAACTGCTCAAAAGACACTTTCATACTGGTGTTTTATTTTTTGTCATTTATATTTCTGCAAAGTAGAATGTTCCTAGTTGTTGATGTATATGAAAAGAGAAATTTGTATTTAAATTTCATAGATTTTGTATATAGATCGAGTTGTACAGTGTCATGAGTTATAAAAGAGTTAAAGATAATATCTAAGTGGAGCTCCAAAAAATAATATCCTTTTATAAAGTGCATATTCCTTTTTGGAATTCAGTAGAAGACTTGGAACTCAAAGACCATAAGCAATTATATTTGATTCTACATGTATATGATAGGATTAGAATCCAGGTTTATTATTGGTGGGTCATATCCATGATTACTTTACTGCAGACCCTGTGTTGTACTTTACAAGTTTATAAATCAATAAAATTAGCTTTTTTATACATTGTTGTTCATGCATCTTATACATCATACGAGTAGTTTCTATTTTTTGTAAGCATGTTGTATAGCATTTGATTTAAAGTGTTTTAATAACTCCTTAACTCTTTCGATAGAGCTTATCAATTCTTGCATACATATGATGATTGTTGTGCTTAAGACTTGTTATCTGGCAGCTCACTCTAGGCAAGTGGTAAGTCCAGATTGTGTTCACCCCTCTCTTTACCCATTCCTCCTTCTTTTAAATCAAAATTTCCAAATTTAACTCCAGAATTTATAATCTAAAGCTTGTGCATCAAAATCTAAGTAGCCCAAGAACTTCTTTAAATTTAAATGAATTTTAAAATCATTTATTCCTAATTTTATTTGAGAGTATTCTCTTATGATATGTAATTAACTATAGAGGCTTTCCCCTATAGGGAGTCTAGATCCCAGAATAAAATAAACCCTATTTAGTTCCTTTCTAAGGTAGGGGAAAATCTGTGAATGTAGGCTAGCTTTATCTATAATCTAAATTTAATTTCATAATCAGAAGATAGATGGATATTCTATTTGCTTTTACAGTGAATTTAATATCCTTTATACATGATCTTGGAAACAAATTGATAATTTATTTTTATAATTGGAATGATAGGAAATTTTGCTTTTTTATCTTTTGGAATGAATTATATATTCCCTATGTTGTGTATGATTAGAAAAATAAATTGTAGTTTTTTTTTCAAAATTGATAGGAAAATAGTAGTCTACCCTTAGGGTTGGTATAATGTTAAACTATATAGGTTTGAACAAAAAAAATTATTATGATATATTTAAAGCAAATCTTATGGGACGATAAATAAAACAATTATCCACAAGCACTACATAAGTAAACCTTAAGGTGAAAAGTAATGAGCAGTGTAAAGCCATCTAACTTAAGAGTTGGAAGGAACTCGAAGAAACCAGTGGAGATAGGGAAAAACACAGGAGGAATATATGGTAGAAGAACATATTGTGACTTACTAGCCTAAGGAGCAACTTGAGCCTGTTAAGCAAGTTGATTATCCCATTAGAAAGGTTGTAGAGAGGCCACCACCACAATTCCCCCAAGGTTTATTAAGAAAAATATGAATAGGTAACTTTTTAGGTATTATAGAGGTGTTCAAGAAGTTGATAATTAATATATCCTTTATAGAAGCCTTAGAACAAATGCTTACCTATGCCAAGTTTATGAAGGATATCTTCAACAATAAGAAAAGACTAGGAGAATTTGAGGCTGTAGCCCAAACTGAGAAGTGCAGGGTTATTTTATAGAAGAAACTCCATGAATAGGTAAAGAACTTGGTAACTTTACCATTCTAATGGTTATAAGGGAAAAATTCTATGAAACTACATTGTGTGACTCGGGCGCTAGTATAAACCTAATGCCCTGCTCCATTTTTAAGAGGATACACTTAGGAGAGGTTCAACCCACCATTGTCACCCTTCAGCTTGTTAATAAATCTTTCTCTTATCCTAAGGAGGAAGTTGAGGACGTGTTGGTTAAGATTGACCAGTTCATTTTTCCAATAGATATCATAGTTTTGGACATGGATGACAATAGGGAGATACCCATCATTCTTGGAAGACCTTTTCAAGGTGTGGGTTAAGCCATGAATGATGTCTAAAAGGGAGAGCTAACTATAAGAGTCCATGATCAGTGGGTTATTGATAAAATTCTTATGACTATGAAACTTCCTCCAAACCAGAGAAAGGATTACTTTAGAGTTGAATTGGTTAAGAATTATGTAGAAGAGTGTTTGGAGGATATTTTAACTGATAATGCATTGGAATTATCTTGGAGTGATAAGAAGACTAAAGAGGGGGTTGGAGAATCTGTTTATTTGATTGGTAAGACCCGAAGGTTATTTTGGGAAAAATATGAGGTTTTTGATACTTCATCCCTAGGTAGATCATTGAGACCATCTATAGAGGAAGTAATTGATCTAGAGCTTAAAGCCCTACCTACACATCTTAAGTATGCCTTCTTAGGTTGATTCCTACTATGATATTGACTATATGAAATTGATTAAGACAACTAGGAAAAATCATTTTCACTTCCCTTTATTGATCAGATGTTAGATAGACTAGCATGACATTCATTTTATTATTACTTCCACATGTATTTAGGGTATCACTAGATTCCTATAGCACCTAAGGACAATGAAAAGACAACTTTCGGTAGTCCATTTGGGACATTTGCTTTCAGGCTTTATAATGCCCTGTTATTTTTTTAGTGTTGTATGATGTCTATTTTCTTATATTTGGTTGAGCAAGGCATTGAGGTGTTTATGATTGATTTTTTGGTGTGTTGGCACCATATTTGATTCTTGTCTAAATTATTTAACTATTGTGTTAAAATGATTTGTTGAAACAAATCTACTGTTGAATTGTGAAAGTATCAATTTATGTTAGATGATGAAGTCTGCTTGGAGATATGATTCTCAAAGAGGATTAGAGGTGGATAAGGTTAAGGTCCAAGTTATTAAAAAGTTTCCACCACCCACTTCTTTGAAAGGCAATAGGAATTTTTTAGGATATGCTGGGTTTTATAGGAGATTAATTGGGGACTTTCCAAAATAATTAAACCACTATGTCATTTACTTGAAAAGGATGTCCCATTTAAGTTTGATGATACATATCGTAATGTCTTTAACATCTTGGAAGAACATTTAATCACTACACCCATTACTATTACACCTAATTAGAACTTGCATTTAAAAAAAATGTATGACTATTAAGTTGTAAATTATGTAATATGTATTACATTTAAATTTTAGTAAAATTATGTTATTTTAGTGATTTAGAATAGAAAAAACTCAAAAATAATGAAAAATACAAAGTATAAAATAGCACCACGGTGCCATATGAATCCACACCACTTTGTTAAAATCAACTCCACCAAAATGCCATTTTTTGATATTGTAGTGAAATCCTCTCTATTTGCAAGCACTGCAGTGGCATCAGAGGCAGCACTGCTATGTTAAGAGTGCCCTATATTGAAACATTCAGCTTGGCAGTGCTGGGTTGTGAGGAAAATGAATGCAAAAGTGCTATAATTCAAATGCCTGTGCATCGACAACTCCACAAAGGCACGCAGAGCTCAGATTTTTGGAGCAAAAAAGCGTAGCAGTTACAACTTCCTAGAGACATGACTGACATAGTGAAAGAATGCTTTCGTTTAATTAGTACCATTCCATATCATCAAGTACCATAGTGGAGAAAACCTATCCTGCGACATCACCTTGTCAAGCATCGTGGTGCTTGAGGAAATTTTTGTACTTTCTTTTAAATAGATGTTCAATTCTATTTGTAAGAGAGTTCAATCACTTGAATAGAATTTAGTACATTTTCAGTGTACTTCTCTAGTACCTTTTTAGAGTAAAATCAAAGAGAGACTAAGGAAGTGCAAGATAAAATCTCTAGGAGTGCTTAGCCTGTATTTGTATATATAACACTATAAGTAGAGGAAGAAGGAGTGTAGAGAAGATACTATGATCCTTTATGGTGATAAAATTCCACTACTTCTCTTTTTCTTGGATTATCTTATGAATATAATGAAAATGAGTTTGCTTGTAATTTTTTATATGCCTGACTATATCTCCTATTTTGGATTGATGATGTAAAAAGCTTATTAAGTACTAATGTGCACTCTTGCCCTCTAAAGAATTTATGGATGTTTTAAATATATCTCGTTATAAATTTAACGCATACAATGGTCATGTGTGTAGTTAAAACTTAGTGTGAGGTATAGCATCAACAAATGAATGCAAGAATAATTAAGAGTATTGAGATAAAGTATTGGCATACCTAGATATAGGATGTTTGAATAATCTAGGTTCCATGGAGATATTAAAATTGTAGGAGGTCAGCAAATATCCTTTTTACCCCTACAAGCTTGACAGAGATCTAGGGATGCATTTGCTCTTCCACATCTAAAATTTAGAGTATCATTAGAAAAAATTTGATATTTATATGCATCAATCACAAACACTTTATTAAAATTGTATCAACTATTTTACTTATTTTTGCTTCAATAATAGTTACTCAAAAGTATCATCTTTATTTTTATAGGATAACTTATGTAATTAGAGTAAATTGTAGTAGTTTTATTGCAAGTAAGCATAAAAATTTCTCATGGGTTTGACACTACTTCAACACTTTATTACTTGATTTTACACATATACTTGCATATATTTAAGTGGGTTTTAATTACTAACATATTAAAAAAGATCTAATCATATTTAATTCTAACATGTCACATCTATCTAAGCTTAGATAAAATCATTCTCAATAATTTATACAAGCCCTACCAAATCAAGTTTTTGATGTCATTGTTGGGGAAGTAATTTTCATATTATAATTTTAACTAGATTTTTGAAATAAGTGCATATTTTGACCTACTTGTATTATGTATTCTATTTTTCTTAATTTCAATGTTGTTGTTTATTCATTATCGCATGCTTTATGGATCTGAAAGGAGCCTTTGTTATTTAATTTTGAGATAGAAAGGACCCTTTCAAAAATTTAAAAAACTAAAAGGATTTTAGAAATGTTTGACCTAGTGCTAGATCAAGATCATTCTAAACCTCTTAGGGTGTATGCTAATCCTATAGTAGATGGAATCCATTAGAGTATTAATGGACCTATTATAATTTTGAATTAAAATCTTCCATAATTCAAATGGTTCAAAATTTTTAGTTTAAGGGAACTCTTATTGAAGATCCCAATTTACACCTAGCCAATTTCTTAGAAATCTATGCTACATTATAAGTATAATGGTGTTAGTGATGATGTTGTTAGGCTTAGATTAATTCCATTTTCTCTAAGGGACAAGGCTAAAATATGATTGAATTTCTTACCCATAGGCTCTATAACCACTTGGAATGAGTTAGTTCAAAAAATTTCTAGCTAAGTATTTCCCACCTTTAATAAACTACCAAACTTAGAAATGATATAACATTTTTTCCCTAGTTTGAAGGAGAATCAATTTATGAATATTGGGAGTGATTTAAGGAAATGCTTAGGAAATGCCCTCACCATGCCTTACCTGATTTGTTAGTTATTAAAACCTTTTATAATGGATTAATATAACCTCTAAGGTCAATCATAGATGCTACAGCTATAAGATCTTTAATGTCTAAGCCATTTGAGAAAGCATATGAAATAATAGAGGAAATGGCTACTAATATTTTCCATTACCCTACTAATAGGGTAAATCCTAAGAGATTAGTCGAAGTCTATGAATCTGATACTTTACCAATTTTGACTATAATTTCTAATAAATTGAACATAATAGGAATAAATTTAGTATTAGGATCTATATCATTTATGCATATGGACGATCAAGATTTGAATTATAATGAAGAAAATAGTATGTAAGGGATTGAAAATGTGAATTTAATCAGAAGACAAAATAATCCCTACTCTAATACCTATAATCAAGGTTAGAGGAACCATTCTAGTTTCAATTGGTCAAATAATAATATTGGTGGAAAAATCAATCGAGTTCTGGTCAAAATAATTAAGGTGGAAATTAAGGCAATCATCAATAACCTGTTGTTAAAATTAGACCTTCTTATCCTCTGAGATTTAGTCAAAATAATTAATTTGGAAATAGAAAGTCACATTTGGAAGAGGTAATGATTAAGTTAGGAATTCAATTCTAAAGTCAAGCTGCTTCTATTAAAATTTGGAAACTCAATTTGGATAGCTTCCAATTTCATTTAGTAGTAGACCTCTTAGATCATTGCCTTGTATTACTAAAGTTAATCCTATGGAAAAAGGAAAACATCCCAATAGAAACCCCTTGAGGAGTGGAAGCGATGTACCCCAGCCAAATTGATAAATGTAGGCTAGTTAAATGAAGACTATAAACTTAGTGCTGTTTGGGAGGCAACCAATCTTTGTGTTCATGTGTGCTTTGTAGATTGACATAGTTTTCACATTTATACATTTGTTAATTATTTTTCTTGTTAAAAGAAAATCTAACCATCATTGCAGTGCTGAGATCAGCACTTTGGTGCTTGTACTTGTAAAAAATTATAGTGCTCGTTTAGTTATAAAAGGATATGTTTTGTTAGTTTTATTTTTCTCTCTAACTTTGTGAGAGTCCTTCTTGGGTTAGTGTTCTTGTTGTTCTCATCCTTCTTGGGCTTCTAAGATAATGGTGGAAAAAAGAGACAGCATTCTTCCTTAAAGAGGAAAGAATTTATCTCTAAGAATGAAGATTCATTTTCTATTATGAACTTTCATATTTCTTTAATTACTGGCAAACCAAAAGAATTTAGAAATGAAGTTTATGAAGATACAATGATTTACATTACAGAAATGAAGAAATTACATATTTGTGAGGTTAGTGATTATAGATTGAAATCTTATGGATCATGATAATGAGGAAGAGGAATATCTTAATTATTCTAATTAGGAGACCTTGTATTTCATGGATAGCAAGAGAGTGATGAGAGTGTTTTATTAGTTTTTGTTACTTGGTTTGTATCATGTTTTTTTTTCTTTTGGTTTCTTTTACATTTCTTGATCTGATGATTATAGTTTCTTGTGATAGATTTGATGACTATGAGAGTCATCTTGGATGTGATAGCATAGCGGTTACTTAAGCAGTAGTTGTCTTATTATTAGTGTATCACATATTATGTGCCTTTTTATCATTTATTTAAGAAGCATGTGTTATTAATTATAGTTACCATGTGTTTGTATTTACATTTGATTTTATTCTCTTTATGATTAAAATTTTTTACATTATATTCTATTAACATATACACTTTTTTATTATTTATTTTAAAAAAATGTTAAGTAAAAATTATATAAAATTAGGATAATAATAAAACTCTATATTATATTTTGAATGAACACTGCATTATAATTCATAGTTTGAAATACTTATAATTAACTAACTTACATCATTTAAGCTATTGACTTGTCTTGAATTTATAAGTTATACATTAATACATTGATCATTGAATTGAAAGATGAATAATTAAGGCTAAAGAATACATATGGATAGCTTAAAATTGGAAATTATGGTAACTTGAAATTGGAACTAGTGATTTTATTAAATCCTTATATTAAAATAATTAAGATAGTAGGAGGATATAAGTAAAATTGATATTCAAAATAATAAGTTATACACTCCACGAGAAAGAAAAAGAAATAAAAAGGATAGGATTTTTAAAATGAATATTTGGAAAAAGAAAGAAAAGAAGAATAATACATTAAAAAATTGGTATCAGTTAAAAGCTTATAGTCCAACTATAACCTTATACTTAAAGTTATAAAGGATAGGTAAGAGAACTAGTACATGTAATGGTGAACTAATGAACTTTTAATTTTAAATACAAAAATATCTAATCCTTTAAGCTACCTTATTCATTTCAAGATTCAGTAGTCAATGTTATATTCATAACATATAAATTGAAAGCAAGCAATGGCAAGGGTGACTAATTAAGATAATTATTAAGAACATTTTAAACTAGAATTATAACTATGTAACTTCCAAATTACTTCTAGACAATGATGTATTATACTATATTTTAGTAATTTTAAATTATCATGTTTTACTTTGGTTATTAAACTAAGCAGAAGTGATGATTTTTTTTATTTCTTAAGGACAAGTAAGAGTTTAAGCTATTTAGAATTTATTAAGTGTAAATTATGTACTATGTATTATATTTGAATTTAAATAAAAATATATTGATTTAGTTATTTTTGTATAGGAAATACTCATAAATAGTGAAACTTATAAAGTATAAAATAGCACCGCAACAACGGATGAAACAACGATGCTGTGTTAAAATCAACTATTTTGAAGCACCATTTTTGGACATTCCAACACCATCCTCTCTGTTTGTGAGCATTACAGTGGCATCATAGGTAGCGATGCTGCTTTAAGGGCATTGTTGTGTTTAAACATTCATCTTGGCAACACCAAATTTTTAAGAAAATGAATGCTATAGCGCTATAATTCAAACTCCTCAACGTCAGAAACTCCACATGGGTGCCACAGTGCTCAAATTTTTGGAGTACCATAGTGTAACCATTATAAATTCTTAGAGTCATAATCAATATAATAAAAGGATGCATCTGTTCAAATCATAACCATTTCATGTCATCAAGCACTACAGTGGAGCAAATCGGTCAGCACCGAGGCATTATTTCAACTTTAAGTACCATAGTGCCACCTTGTCAGGCACTACAGTGCTTGAGCCCATTTTTGTTTTCCTACAAATAGATGTCTAGTTCTATTTATAAGAGAGTTTATTTAGTTGAGTAAAATTTAGTATATTTTTAGTGTACTTCTCTAGTACCCTCTTGAGTAAAATCTAAGAAAGGCTAGGAAAGTGTAAGATACAATCTATGGGATAGTTTAGCCTGTGTTTGTATAAATAACTCTATAAGTGGAAAAGAAGGAGTGTATAGAAGATACTTTGATCTTTCATGGTGATAAAATTCCAGTACTTCTCTTATACTTTGATTCTTCTATGAATATAATGAAAATGAGTTTGCTTGTTATTTCATCTATATCTAGCTAGATCTCTTATTTTGGGTTGATGTTGTAAAAGGCATATTAAGTACTAATGTAGAATCTTACACTCAAAAGAATTTATGGATATTTTTAATATATCTCATTCTTTATTTAATGCATACAATAGCCATTTGTGTAGTTAAAACTTAGTGTGATGTATAGCCTCAACACAGGAATGCAAGAACAATAAAGAGTATTGAGATAGAATGTTGGCATGCTAAGATATAGGAAGTTTGAATATTCTAGGTTCTATGGAGATATTAAAATTATAGGAGGTCAGCATATATTCATTTCATCCCAACAAGCTCGACAGAGATCTAGGATGCATATGATCTGATCCACATCTAAAATTAAGAGTATCATTAGAAAAAATATGATATTTACATGCATCAATCCAAACTATTTTATTAAAATTGTATCAATTATTTTACTTATTTTTTATTCAGTAGTAGGAACTAAAAAATATTTTTTTATCTCAATAGGATAACTTATGAAATTAGAGAAAATAATAGTAATTTTTTACAAGTATGCATAACACTTCCTAATGGGTTTGATACTCTACTTTATCACTTTATTACTTGATTCAACACTTACCCTTGAGTATAATTAAGTGGGCATTAACTATTAACATATCAAATAAAACCTAATCATATTTAAATCTTGTATGTCACATCTAGGCCAGCTCAGATAAAATCAATCTGAATAATCTACACAAACCCTACCTCATAAATAATGCAAGTGATTATGTTGTTGGGGGTATTTTGGGTCAAAGGAAGGAAAAGAAATTCCATTCTATATTTTATGCTAGTAGAAGTTTAAATGTTGCCCAACGTAATTACACTACTACTAAAAAAGAGCTACTAAAAATTATCTTTTCCTTTCACAAACTTAAGCCCTATTATATTGGCACTTAGATTCTGGTTTACATAGATTGTTCTACAATTAAATATCTTAAGATAAAAAGGGATGCCAAGCCTAATTTGGTGAGGTGGATGCTTTTGTTACTAAAGTTTGATGTAAAAATCTTTGATAGGAAGGGTGTTGAGAACAAAGTAGCTGATCACCTTTCTAGACTAGACTTAAAAGAATTTGTATCTTATGAGTGTGGTATAAATGAATTCTTCCCTAATGAGCATCTGTTTACACTAAATTCTAGTGTCTCACCATCGTATGCTGATATAGTTAATTATATTATTAGTGGAGTGATCCCATATGATTTATCATCAAACCAATGGAAAAATTTTTTGCATGATACCAAAATTTTCTTTTATGATGAGCCATATCTCTTTAGGAAATTTAATGAACAAATCATTATGAGATGTATCCTCAAGGAGGAAATAGAATCCATAAGTTGGGAGTGTCATGATTCAAATTATGAAGGGAATTTTGGAGGATATAAAACTGTTTCTAAAATCCTCCAATATGGATTTTATTATTCTACCTTGTTCAAGGATGTTAATGCTTATTTTATGAAGTGTGATACGTGTAAACAAATAGGCAATATCACTAGATGAAATGAAATGCCCTTGAATTATATGTTGGAGATAGAAATCTTTGATGATTGGGGACTTGATTTCAATGGCTCATTTTTTGAATCTCATGGGTGCCAATATATCTTGATTGATATATATTATTTCTCAAAATGGATTGAGGAAGTTGTAACCCCCAAATTTGATGCTCAGTTTGTACTTTAATTTTTAAAGAAAAATATTTTTTCTAGATTTGAATTCCAAGAGTGTTGATCAGTGATGGGGGGAGTCACTTCTATAACAAAAGAGTGGAGACATTAATCTTTAAATTTAGCATTCAACATTGGGTGCCTTTGCTTATCAACCCTAGATTAGTAGCCAAGCAAAGATCATTAATAGGGAGATAAAGAGAATCTTAGAAATAACTATAAGCTCAGATAGTAATGATTGGTCATTTAAGTTAAATGGTGTATTATGGGCTTATAAGACTGCTTTCTAGACACCCATTGGAATATCTCTTTATTATTTATTTCTTGAAAAAGCTTATTGGAGTTAAAACACAAAGCATATTGGGCTATAAAATCACTAAATTACCTTATTAAGGAAGCTAAAGAAAGACATTAATTCAGTTGAATATGTTGGAAGAGTTTAGAAGTGATGCTTTTGAAATTGCTAGTGTTTAAATAATAAATGAAAAAAAAAGACTTGATTATAAGCTTCTTAGGAAAGAATTAACCCTTAGAAAAATGTACTTTTGTTCAATTCTAGATTGAAATTATTTTCAAGAAAACTTAAGTCTAGGTTGTCAAGACCATTCACCATTGTTAGAGTGTTTCCTTGTGAGGCTGTAATTAGGGAAAGCAAGACTGCCCAAATCTTTAAGGTTAATGAACAAATATCAAAACTTATTTAGGGGTGGACAAAGACTATTTGAGGACTATTGTTGATTTGGTTCATACTAAATGAGAATTTGGCATAGTCTGGCTCAAATATAAACTAAACATTGCTTGGGAGGCAACCCAATTATGTTTTGTATTTGCATTATGTTTGCGGTGTGTTCATATCATGTTTTTATTTAGTTGGCACTGAGTTTCATTAGATTTTTCTTAGGTTTGTGTGAAGTTGGAGTTTCTTTGGTTGATGTAAGCTCAATTGGTTTGGCTTCGTTGCATGACTAAATTTTCTTTAGAATTTGGGAAAAGAGAAAAAATTTTAAATGGCGCTACAGCACCAAGTTCTTGGGTGTCATAGTGCTTATGATTTTAAGAAATTTTAATTAATTCAATACCACAACACCATGGGTTTGAGCGTTGTTGCTCATTATTCTTTCTAAGAGCACCACATTGCCATAATATCAAGAAACACGATGCCCAATTGCCTTCCCATGGCCCCTTAGTATTGAACTGTAGTACTTCAGCTCTTGTGCTTTCAAGAATTTATGTGAATTAATTCAGTATCGTAGCACTACCTTAAGTGCTGCGGTGCCAAGTCAAAGCCATCATGATGTTAGGTGGAGCACCATGGCATCAAACCTTCTATAATGCCATAGTGCCAGTATAGGTCGCCTCCTACAGTAGTGGCCCAACCAAAAAGCTAACATTTTGAGTTATAGTGCCATGTTCCATGGTGGTACATTACATTAGTGCCACAACATTATGATGCCAACTGCGCAGTGCTCCTTTTGAGCCAAAAATTTCATTCCTAACCTATATTTCTTGTTCTCTTTCGTGTTTTCTTGATTTTGTGATTTCTTGTGTGATTTTTAATTGTTCTTGGCATAAAATGATACCTAATATCTTCTCAAGAAAGAAGTACTATACCTCTTCTTATGATAAAAAGTGTTTTGTTACCACTGAAGCTGAGGAAAGGTATGTCGATTCCATTATTTTTAAGCAATTCATCCCATAGAGAAGATTTTTTAGTATTAGGGGAGCAATAACATATATAATTATGCAAAGAGGGGGGGGGGGGGGGGGGGGTGATAGAACTTGATAGCCTTTGGATAACAAACTCATGTAGTCTTGACCAAGGTTATTTTTGTACTATTTACTAGACATCTTACCCTTTCCCTGTAAACCATTTAAGCCCAATGTACTCCTTTAGGGATCATTTGGTGATTTAATGATTATTAACACATATGCTTTCTATGTGGAGAGATAATTAACTCACTTGGTTATAGTGATTTATCCTCTACATTATGGATAGTCTCATCCCCAATAATAGATTATCATACTGAGATAACAATCTTTAAATCATAGCCTTCCTCCTAATATTCAACTTAGACAAAACTAGATAAATGTATGTTTCATTTATCAAGAACTACTCTTCAAGATTTCATCGAGTGTAGTTAATTTAGGAAGCCTAAATCCCTTAATAGAGTGAGTAATTTGTATTCTCTTGATTTGATTTGACTTTAATTTGATGAGATGACTTCTCATTAGTATTCTATAGGAATCTGGGTAAGATTTTGTAGTCCTATCACATAGGACCTCATTTCCTATTATTTCTTATATAACCTATAGAATTTATCTTTTGATTTCAAGTGTATATGATTTCATATCTTTTAGTATACCATTATTAAGGTTGTGTTTATAACGTTGACACTCTTAGTTTTGGCCTATTCACATTTAGTGCATCGCATGTCCCATAATTGCATACTTAGTGCGTCATTTATTTTATTACATATGTTCTGTGAATACTCTATTTGTGAGATTTTGTTTGGTGATTTAAAGAAAATTTAAAATATCATAGTCACTACATCCATGATGGCTAGTTGATTTCGATTATGTTATATTTTATTATTTATCATTTTCATTTGAACATTAGAAGAATATTATTTTTAATACAAGAGTATCAATTTTGAAAAATAATGTGACATAGAAATTTAGTCTTAGTGGGGTCTACAGTGCCACTCAATCTTTGCTATATCACATTGCCAAAAGTCTAAATTAAAAAAAAGCATATCTAACCATCTTTTGAGAATTCTAGTGGGTTGTCATCTTCCAACAACTTCAACCAATCAAATTAAATATAACCTATAGAATTTATAGCCTTTGGATAACAAACTCATGTAGTCTTGACCAAGGTTATTTTTGTACTATTTACTAGACATCTTACCCTTTCCCTGTAAACCATTTAAGCCCAATGTACTCCTTTAGGGATCATTTGGTGATTTAATGATTATTAACACATATGCTTTCTATGTGGAGAGATAATTAACTCACTTGGTTATAGTGATTTATCCTCTACATTATGGATAGTCTCATCCCCAATAATAGATTATCATACCGAGATAACAATCTTTAAATCATAGCCTTCCTCCTAATATTCAACTTAGACAAAACTAGATAAATGTATGTTTCATTTATCAAGAACTACTCTTCAAGATTTCATCGAGTGTAGTTAATTTAGGAAGCCTAAATCCCTTAATAGAGTGAGTAATTTGTATTCTCTTGATTTGATTTGACTTTAATTTGATGAGATGACTTCTCATTAGTATTCTATAGGAATCTGGGTAAGATTTTGTAGTCCTATCACATAGGACCTCATTTCCTATTATTTCTTATATAACCTATAGAATTTATCTTTTGATTTCAAGTGTATATGATTTCATATCTTTTAGTATACCATTATTAAGGTTGTGTTTATAACGTTGACACTCTTAGTTTTGGCCTATTCACATTTAGTGCATCGCATGTCCCATAATTGCATACTTAGTGCGTCATTTATTTTATTACATATGTTCTGTGAATACTCTATTTGTGAGATTTTGTTTGGTGATTTAAAGAAAATTTAAAATATCATAGTCACTACATCCATGATGGCTAGTTGATTTCGATTATGTTATATTTTATTATTTATCATTTTCATTTGAACATTAGAAGAATATTATTTTTAATACAAGAGTATCAATTTTGAAAAATAATGTGACATAGAAATTTAGTCTTAGTGGGGTCTACAGTGCCACTCAATCTTTGCTATATCACATTGCCAAAAGTCTAAATTAAAAAAAAGCATATCTAACCATCTTTTGAGAATTCTAGTGGGTTGTCATCTTCCAACAACTTCAACCAATCAAATTAAATATCTTTGAATTTCATTGCTAGAGTTTTGAAGTCAAAATTATGTTTTAAAGTGTATTATTTTAATTTTACTATTTTTTGGATTCCTAATCATTCTCTTATATGTAATGCTTATAAATGTCATGAAATTTATAAGGAAAGGGAAATTGATATAAAACAAAAATTAGGTAGGATATGTATTATATATTCATCTTTTGAAAAACTTGGTCGCTATTCTTGTATCATTTAGTGAAGACCAAAACAAAAACAAAAACTCTTTGATAAGAAAATTATAATTATTGTTTTTACTTCTATTTATGTGGTTTCTTGTTTCTTTTTTAATCTTTGCATTTCTCTCAAGTATTATGGAGGTTCTATCTAAGTTCCAAGAGTTCCTTCCCTTACTCTATCCTTATTTAACAAGTTGCCAAACTCTACCATAATCTTATCATCCATCCTTCTTTCATCTCCACACATCGAAAATTTCACATCACAATCCCTTAAAACTCATGCAACCTTTTTCAACATCCTAATCTTTCCTATAAGTTCTTACTCTCATATTTCTATATATAAATACCTCTTAAGTTCAACACAAAATTAACCACCTTAAAATTTGCTCAGACCCCACTACCCAATAGTAGATCATAACTACCCTAGGATCTCAACCATTGAAAAGCCTTCCAAGCCTTAAATCCCTTCCATTAGATTTTTCCAACTCTTCACACTCCAAATTAATATTCTGGCCTCAATGCTCTACCCCAAAGTCCACCCTATACCCCATATAAGAACTTATTTGTGCTTAATTAGCTTTCGCTATACTTCTTAGTATTTATCTTGTAACAATCATCTTATTTCTAGTTGAACCCCTGTGTAACTTCAATTTTTATGATATAAATTAAAATAGCTAATGCAGTTGAATAATATTCTTAATTGTGTGTTATAATTTAAATTCCCGCTCATATAGCTTAATCATTCATCTACATAATATTTTCACTTATGTGGTGCCAGTTGTATGATTAATCTACTAATTAAAGGTGTATATACTTTCATATATTTATTTAGGGTTTAGAGAGAGAATTTGATCAGGACCTAATAAACAATTAAATTAGGAGTGTAGAGCATTAATTATTTCCATCTTTTTTTCTTTTTAATGAGTAAGCTTTCATTTTTTTTCTTTATATCTTTTCCAAGCTATGTTTGTTTGGATTGAATTGAAAGAGAGAAAATGGAAATAAAAATAGTAAAGAAATTTAAATAAAATTTCTTTTCACCTACTTATTTGATTGAGGAGAATTATATGAAAATAAATAATATTTTTATTTGATATAATAGAACTTCTTTATTTCTTATTAGAAAGGAGATCTGATCTAAAATAAATTCTCTTCTTAATGAACAAAAGAAAAAAAATAAATATCAATAATATTATTTAGGAAAATTTAATTAAAGTAACAAATAAATTATATTGAAACAAAGCATTAAATCCAAGTGTCCCAACTTTGACTTTCTCTCTTCTTCTCTCAATCACGCACCTTGAATTCTCCTTCATTGTTCATGTTTAATGAGCAAAATCACCATCTTATTAATAAACAAGAGCTGTAATATACTGTGGCCATGCATTGTACTGTGCAATTCTATACGAGACCTAATGCAAATTAAAGTTTTGTTTGATGCTTTTTTTTTTCTTGCTTTCAAAAGCAACTTTTCATGTGTGTGTGTATATATATATATATATTAAAAATAGTAAAATAATAACAGTAAAAAACAGTCCCAAATAAAGTCTAAATATTTATAATCAACTGGTTGATAACAAAAATTTATCTATATTTGAGTCTGAACTCAAATATACTTTGAAATATGAATAAACTTAAGCGGATAGTTAGTTTTTTCTCCATATTATTTTTTTGGCGTAAGATTTAACATTTACATATAATATAAAAACTTTAATACAACTAAAACTCTCCATCATTTCTTCGTAGCAAGGTTGGGAAAATTTGATCGGACATTGAACCAGAAGAATAAGAGGTTCAACGTTCAATGGTTCGAACGAGATTGAACCGGATGATGTAATAAATATTAAAATTATTTAAAAAGGGTCTAAATAATATAATAGTGTTGTAATAATTATATAATCTTATTGCAAATTAAAATTATTTAATTCTATTGCAAATTAAAGTGATGTGGCAGTTACTGGAGACATCTAAGTTCTATAAAGGGTGTTCAGCAACTCTTCGAGCTCTATGATGTGCCTATCCCTCCCTCCACCTCCACCCAATTTTATTAGAGTTTGTGTCTTGAGCCGCATCATTTATTAGATCCAACCAACTGCTGTTGCTAGGGGCGGATACAATGTTTGGTGGAAAACATTATTATGTGCGGAGTCCGGACAGAAGATACGTCCGGATTTGTGATGATACAAACTAAATACACAGCAAGTACTCAATTTGTTTACTGTGTATTTGTTAAGCATGTGCTATCTATCATCCCAAAATTTAGACACATCTCCCATTCAAACTCTACACGTAATAATCTCTCATTCGTCGGTGAGCTGCTCACGAAAATTTCCAATGCCTACCGTCGAGGCTTTCGTTAAGTCATTAAGGAAGTGCTATGTTACAAAGTAATAAAATTTAAATATTAAATATATTAATTTTATAAATTTAAATGTTATGCATTTGTAGCCCCCTAAAAACTTCATATGCTATAGGTGTAAACTGTACTACGACTGTGAACCATTACGTGCAGATATATAATTGTGTACTTAATTATAGAAATATTTTATTCAAAAAAACACTGCAAAAATATAGTAATACATAGTAATCTTTGCTTTTTTTGGTGCCCTCCTTCTTTAAGTCTTTTTCTTTCCACTTCTCTCACCTCCTCATGCTATATTTTTTTCATTAAACAAGGCAAGTCTCAGTCTCCAACTGTCCATCCTTATCGTTTGGAAAGAACTTGCAAATGTTGAATGTGACTTGGGTTTGCTATTAACTTTTCAACTTAAAAGAAATAGGGATATAAATATAAGTATATGTATACATATATGTATATATATAGGCGGGTCCCTCATATACTCAGGGTGGGCAAATGCTCACACT
Organism: Dendrobium chrysotoxum; assembly: GCA_019925795.1. NCBI lineage: Eukaryota > Viridiplantae > Streptophyta > Magnoliopsida > Asparagales > Orchidaceae > Dendrobium > Dendrobium chrysotoxum. The sequence continues at coordinate 13,449,083 of CM034300.1, read as the reverse complement.
AAAAAAAATATTAAATATTTAGAGGGGATATTTTAGAATATTTTGAATATTTTGGGTATTTTTACCCCGCTAAAAAATTTTTTTGCCCTAATTTTATCAATCTTAAGAGTCTTTGCCCATCCTCAAAAAAAATAAAATTTGTCTACCTTGAAAAAAGAAGCTGGATCCACCCCTGTGTATATATGTATATTATGCTTAAAATATTAAAATTTCTATATTCAACACTTAAAATTGAGTATTTCATATTCTAACACTTCCATTAGCTTTCATCGTAACTCATTGAGATTGTTTTTGGGTTCATTGATGTCTTCTCATATGAGCTTATTTACGACACTCTTTTTCATTGCATGCTGTGAGGCTCTTATAAGGCTCCTCCATATGTCGTATGGACCTGTCGTTCACATTAATGTTTTCCCCTATGAACTCCTAGGAGTGTAAGGGCAGTGGATCTCAAAGCGAGTGCAAAGAGGGGGAGACCATTGATGTCTTCGTCTTCAAACTCCTGTGATCGGAAGAAGGCATGTGAATAACAACTAAATTGATAGCCAAGGGTGCCAGCTGTAACCAACATGAAATACTCCTAAAAGATATCAATTGAATTGCTGGAATAATGAATTATCTATCCATTCAAGCAATACAAGTTATAAAATTTAAATAAAAAAAAAAAAAAAGAATTCAAAATTTCAGCAAGTCAATAAATATATGGCACAAATAAGAGAGAATGTCATATGCTTGCCATATCTTATGCAGTGTGACACTGTAGCATGCACCTGTTGTCCATATACTACTATTTAATCTAAGCCCGTGCTGTACTTAAAATTTACAATTTAGCCATTAGATCTAAAGCTTCGGGATAAATAACAGTCCCAAGAATAGTGACAACCACTGGTCAGAAATTTTGTAATGTAGTGCTCATTCGTCCAAGATATCCATTTTTTGTAATAAAAAAAGCTAAACTTACTAAGATTTCTACATATCCGTAGAAAATATTTTTTTTCATAGGAAGCATAAATTAAACTAAATAAATTGATCATTTAATTTAAGAATTTTTAAATGTTTCAAAATAGTGAAATTATAAAAATATAACACTCGAACTCATAGTGCATTAATTAAAAAAAGAAATTTAAAAATTTTGATGGCAGTGCTCATCGTATTAAAAAAAACTATATAAATATTTGCTTTATTATTTATTTTGATTAAAAAGAAAATTAAAATTAATAACTCTAAATAAGCTGAAAATTAGTCATAAAAGCTCTCACAATGAACATAATGAGGATGATTATGTTTTAATATGTGTATATAATTGAACCAAATCATCACAATGTATTTCATTTATATTGAATAGATGGTGATGCCATTGGTTTCTTCCTCCCATTATTAATAGTGTCTTTCTAAGCAATAGTGCAACTAAATCATCACAATCTATCTCATTTATATGAAATGGATGGTGATGCGATCATCTTCTACCTCCTGTTATTAATAAAAGATATAGAACTTGTATGTTCTAATCTAAGTCGATCTATGCATGGATCTTAATTAAAAAGATCTAGGAGGTTCAAAAGAGTGAGAACTTACAATCCAACTATCAAATCTCATTGGATTGCAAGTTTGTTTCATAATTTGTGAGATACTATCATTTATATACTTAAAAATTCTTCATATCTTGGTTTGGTAGGCTTTACAGGGCATTAACACTTACTTTAAGTTTGTTTAACCTCAACAAATAAGATCATTGAAGGTTGCAGGAGTTAAGTATTGTTGGATCACATCTTCAGTACTATTGGTCGTGAAGTTTGTGGAGTATTCTCTCTAGGTTCATAGAGAGGGATTGAAGATTGGGGAAGCATTGAGTCCCTTGCACTCATAATCACTTGCTCCTTGGGGTCATTTAGAAGCAATCCTAAGGTTTATATTGGAGTTTTAGCCTAAGGAGCCCATATAAGATACATATCGTCTCTTTGGTAAATTCATCACTTTTGGTCAAATGAGTTGACCCATAATAAAACAAGGATTCAAATAACTATTTTAAGAAACTAAATCCCAAGGGAATATGGCTTGATATGGACTTTTTTTTTTTGGCTTGATATGGACTTTTAGATTAGGTTTATGATATCATTAGGGTTTTGGTCAAACTTGGGTCGACCATTGTAAAAATTGTTTGACCATGGATAAATCTTGAGTCAAATCATCCTTATGATAGGTCAGGAGGTTTTGAACTTAATTCTCCTGCCAAATGATCAGTTCAATTTTTTAGATAATTTTAAGGTTTGACCCTGACCAAACCACTTTTTAGGAACCTTTGATGAAGGGTTGGAGGGATTAGCTAGCACCTCTTGAACCATAAGATGAAATGGGTCTATGGTTTATTGGATACGTCGTATGACCAATAAGCACCAAGGATACCCTTTTTTTCTCGCTTTCAAAAGCAGCTTTTAGTATAAATTATTTTTTGAAAATAGTAAAATAATAACAGTAAAAAATAGTCCCAAATAAAGTCTAAATATTTATAATCAACTGGTTGATAACAAAAGTTTATCTACATTTGCGAACTAAAATATACTTTGAAATATGAATAAACTTAAGCAGATAGTTAGTTTGTTTTTTCATATTATTTTTTTGGAGTAAGATTTAACATTTACATATAATATAAAAACTTTAAAAAAATAATACAACTAAAACTCTCCATCATTTCTTCGTAGCAAGGTTGTGAAAATTGGATCGGACATTGAACTAGAAGAATAAGAGGTTCAACGTTCAATGGTTCAAACGAGATTGAACCGGATGATATAATAAATATTAAAATTATTTAAAAAGGGTCTTAATCATATAATAGTGTTGTAATAATTATATCATCTTATTTAAAATTAAAATTATTTAATTCTATTGCAAATTAAAGTGATGTGACAGTTATAGGAGACATCTAGGTGCCATAAAGGGTGTTCAGCAACTCTTTGAGCTCTATGATGTGCCTATCTATTGACCTCAATTTTGTATGAGGTCACTAGGGCCCACTTAGGTTTCTTTTTAGTGACCTAATAATGGGAAATTGTCCACCCCTCAGTCATAAAGGTCCCAATAAAGATCCAATTCAATCCCAATCAAACCCAGCTCTACCTTTCAACTCAATCTTTAATCTATCCTTCAATCAACATTCAATCAAATTTCAAATCATATCCAATTAATTTCAATCTTTCATTTGATTTCCATTGATATGAATGGTTCAAGGTCAATCATTTAACTCTTAAATCCAACCCAAATCCAACATTCCAAATCAAACCTTCAAGGTCAAGGACCTAGGTCCTGAAACACTTTCTGGGTGAACTTTCTGTCACCTAGAAACCCAGCCAAATGACCTCTGATTCATAATCTGTCAGTTGTACACTGACCAGGTAAGTCTCTAAAGTCTATCCTCCAAATTTGAACCCATTCTAAGGTCTCTAACCCCAGAAATTGGACTGAAATCCGAAAGCCGTAAAACCTTCAAATATTTACACTCTGTACCACTAGACCTTGCACTCAATGGATTTTGACCTTGGAGCTTTCTCCAAAGCCTCCAATCATTTACAGACCCTTGATTATGACTCATTGAGCAATAAACTACATTTTGTTGGACTCATTTTGACATCCAGTAGACTAGAGTCCAAAACGACCAAAATACCCCTATGCGGTATGAATAGTCACTTTAGACCAAATGAGTTCCAAATCAGATGCAGCCACTTCCAGCAAGTTTCAACTATCAAACTAAACCTATTGAACCCAAAACCAGACCCTGGGTCAACCTAGGTTGACCTAAAGGCCCATTAAGGGCCTAAATAGGTCATTTTAACCAAATGACCTTCCCAGACCTTGAGAATACACCCATTGAACTCCAAATACCCAAACAAATCCATTGGACCAAAAATTAGGTCCTGGGTCAACCTGGTTAACCAAGTCAACCTAAGTTGACCCATCAACCCTTAAAGGGTTTAAATGGGTTATCCCAATCTATTTGACCCATTCTACCCATATCATCCTTTCAAATCAACCCCTAGCCATAGCCTAAGTATACCTTGGTCCTTGGCCAACCCAACCCAAGCTTAGTTGACCAAGTCAACTCTAAATCCTTGGTCAAACCCCTTCCTACACATTCAAACTCCTACTTTTAAACATTAAACCCTCTCCAACCTATCTAAAATAACTACCCATATCCCTTAAGTGCCACATCATCATCCTTGTCCATGTTGACTGGTCAAGGTAAGTCAACAAGGCATTTAAATAAAATTTAGGTGGTCAAATCTCCACCCTAAATCCTAACCATATGATCTTGAGGCCTTAAACTCCACTCCTTCAGCCCTTCACACTCTTTCCCTGCCACCTCATTAGGACTTTGACCCTTGATTGGTCAAAGAGGTCAACTCAAGCTTAGACCCCCCTGGTCAAATCCTTTGGCATGTGACCTTCCACATCAGCACAATATGATTGGGTGGTTCCATTTGAGTACTAAAGCTCCCTAGCAGCTCTCTAAACTAAGCTAATGACCTGGTTTAACCAAAACACCAAGTGGTCCCCTCCACAAGCTCAAGGCACCCAATGGCCTCAAAGGATTTTCCATCCTTTCTCCCTGCCACCCAACAGCCTGAGACACTTGTCCCTCATCCAAGGAAGGTCCCTAAGGCATCAAGGCTGTTCTTTTAACTCCAGGTCATTTGAATAGGGCAAAACATCAAAAATGGGCCATCATTCTACACCGTACTCTCTCTCACTACACTCAGCCTCCCAGACTCAGCTCTCATTTTGTTTCTACTCCCCAGGCTCCCCTCTTTATTTCCCAAGTCCAAAACCTTCGGTCAAACCCCACCGGTGAGCTCTCCTCCGGCGAACTTAACCATTTTCCATCCAAGGCTCCATCCTGTCAATCTGAGGCATTTTAGACTGAGCTTCCAACTAAAAAAATATACGTGGACAATCTACAAGTTTGAAGAGTCCAAGATCAACTAAATCTATCATATATTTTGGGTAAAATACTAAACCCTAGTCTAGGGTACACTAGTTTAAATAGATTTTATTTAAGTTCATTTTAAGCCAGCCAAATATCCCATAAGATTTCTGTTCATTCTTGCTATTTATGTTTAAAATTTTGAGTCAAATGATCGACCTAATCTCTTTAACGGAGTGAAATAATAATCCTAGGGCATTTTTGTAGTCTAAGCTCAGGTGTATGAAATGTCAGCCATTGATCTCATGATCAATGGCTGAGATCTCATCCTACCTTGCTTCGCTTTGGCCGTGTATCCCACGGTGGGTCGAGATCTCTGTTTAGCTTGATCTAGACCCTCTATTTCAAACAGCAGAGATAGATTTCTACCGCCCGATCTCACCCAATCGAGATCATGTTGCGGGATCCGATCTCCATCGTTGGATCATACTGCGGGTGATCCTATGGTCACGAACCCATGCTGACTCGGATAAGTAGCCCGTGACGTTGCGTCTGGCAATGATTGCCAATGATTGCTGTGGGGCAAACATTGGCAATCAATGCCTCCTCCGTTAACGCGGTTTCGATCCCGCGGTTCTGATGGCGCCGCGTGCTCCCGCCGTTGCTATGGGATCGATCAAACGTCCTAGAGAGCACCGCGTGGATCGCCATTACCCTGTCGCCGTTCATCCCTTTTTTTTATTTTATTTAATTATTTTTTTTACTTAACTAACAGAAAACTAAAAATAATTATAGTAAATTAAATATTAGCCCTAAAATCAATGAAATATATCATTATTTTTAGAAAAATAAATCCTTTAATTTAAAATTAATATTAATTTAAAATATTATATACATTTTAAATTAATATTAATATTGAATATTCAATTATTTTAAGTAATATTTAATTAAACAATGTTTAAAATATTTTATAGAATCAAGATTTTATTTTAAAAATTTATTTTGAATGATCAAATTATTAAGGATCACAAAATTATTATAAATACTAAATTTTAAATTAAAATAAATTAAGATGAATATTAAATGTATATATGTACATATATATATATATATATATATATATATATATATATATATATATATATATATATTAAATAACACTTAATGAATTAAATACTTAAATATATAATTAATATTTATTTAAGATTATCTTAAATATGTATTAAATAATTTTAAAAAATTCAAAAATAATTAAAACTTAATTTGATTCAATCAAATGATTATTTTAAATATTAATCTGTTTTAAATTAAGTTAAATACTTTAATCAACTTAAAACTTCAAAAATTCTTAGGAAATTTAAATAAATCTAGAAAAATTAAAATAATATCTTGAAATTTTTAGAATTTTATATATTTTGATTTAGAATTAACTTAAAAATTTTAAACTTTAATTATTTCAAAAAATTTGAATTATTTAATACTTTTCAATATTTAATTAATATTATGTTAAATACTATATTAAATATCTTAAAAATTAAAAAATTCATTTTCAAAATAAATCAGTGGATCTCTCAAAATATTTTAAAATTATTTAATAATATTTTTGAAATTATTTTGAGATATTAATATTAAGACTTCTATTTTCATATATATATAACTTTTTTTAAAAAATCTTATTTTAAAATTATATATGTATGTTTAGATCCTCAAACATTGAGAGATCCCTTGAGATTTTAAACTTAGTGTAAGCATATTTGAATAGAATTTTTGGGGAGGTGATTAATGAATAATTATACTTTAATTATTCTTTAATCACATCATTAATCAATCTTAATTAATTTTAATCTTTGCATGCTTAGGGTACACACACCACCTAGCTTTAAGGCTCTCTTAGTTCTAGGATGTGATTATGTGTATGCTTATATGTGTATGTCCAAGGGTTGGGTGAACTTTGATTCAAACCTATTAAACTTAGGGACATCATTAAGGACAATAATTAAGGATTCATTAGAGGACTTTGAGTATTTTCAATAATTAGGATTCATATCCTATTGACTTGAAACTCAAATTATTTGAACTTAGTGATATACTCAGTCCTAGAAAAATTTTCCACTGAATTTTGAAGTCATCAAGCCCCTTAATTAACTTAATCAAACTTAAACCTTAATTAAGCCTTTAAAACTTCTAGAAAATATAATAAATCTAATTTAAATCTAAAAATGATAAATAATATCTCTAACTGAGTAGAATTGAATCCTTAATCAACGAAAATCAAAAGTGACCAGATTTGACATCAATTTTAAGAATAATTTAAGATTAATTTAAATTAAATATTTAATTTATTTAATTAATTAAAAATAATGAAAAATTTTAAAAATATTTTAAACACTTGATAATCTCTCCTTAGATCATTCCTGATATTTAGAGGTAATTTCAAGGAGTTTGGAGGTCATTTGAATTCAAATCCTCAAAAGCCTCCGAATTAAGCTAATTAAATAATTCAAATAAATTATCAAACTTCAAAAAATTTATAACTAATTCAAATAAAATCCAAATTAAACAAACTTAGTGTCATTCAACTCCAATTAAGGTCTAGTATTTTCTAAAAATGTCAAACCTCCAAAATCTGATCAAAGTCAAAAAGTCAACTTTTCGGTCAACCGTAGTTCAAATCTAGGCCTGAACTTCAAAAAATCATAACTTTTCATAAAAAACTCCAAATTGAGTGTGCTAATAGTCTAACAACTCATCATTAGGTCTAATATTTATTAAAAATTTGAAAATTACAAAACTAACTTTAATTTAAAAAGTCAACTTTTAGACCCTTAATTAACATAATTAAATAATTCTAATAATTTCTAAAAATCCAATAATCCATTAAAATTCTAGAAAATTTTAATTTGATTAATAAAGCACTCAACCAACACTTAAATACACAAGAACGACTCCAAACATGAAGTTTATTGGATTGACTACTCCGGGCTGCGGGGCTAAGTGTTCTAAGAAGGCCTAGTTCCTCGAGCCTAGTGGCAAACGCCACGAATGAATTCAATGGAGTGTTACACATCAAAATTAAATTATTTTTAATTATTCAAACAAATAAAAATCCTGAATTCAACTACATCAGTAAGATTTTTAGGATGGACTACTCCGGGCTATGGGGCTAAGTGTCCTAAGGAGGCCTGGTGGCACAACGCCACGAACTGTTGATGGAAAATATAAAATAATTTAACTTTTAAAATTAGTAATTAATTGACTTAATTAATATTAATTAATCTTTAATTTCCAAGAAACTAAATTAACTTAATCAGCCTCAATTACTACTGGGTAACCCAGGCCTACGAGGCTATTAACTTAGCCCCAAAGAAGGTAAAATAAACTTCATGACCTTGGTGAGCAACTAAGGTAACAATCATTTAACAATTAAAATACATTTAAATCAAGCTTTAACAAATTAATACTTAAACTCAAACATAAAGTCCTCCATTAGCTTTTAACAAACTCAAACATTAAACAACTTCAACAAATTACCCATCCTAGGATCTATCCCGCCACACAACCTTCTACACACACTTTAGATGGTTTGCTAGGACTACCAACTCTAGATCTAGGCTAGGCCGGTATTTACTTTTCTGCTATGTGCCAAGTTTTCTGAGTTTTTATTGCATGTTGTGATAGAACTTGATTGATGTATTTGTTTACTTTTTTTTGTACTCTGTGAATTGATGTGATGGGAGATAGTTTACTCTTAGGATAGAAATGATCTGGATGCTCATTGAATTTTCTACAGGTGGTCACGCTCATTCAGGGTAATAAAGGAGGCTAAATAAATTATAAATGTAAATACTACAGCTGCTTAGCCCTCGAATAAAAAGAGCGTGGCCAAGTGTGCTTACTTTTCTACATATATATATCTATAGATATATATATATATATATATATATATATATATATATATATATATATATATATATATATATATATATATATATATATATATATATATAACTGCTTGGGATGTTTTTTAATGTTCAAATGCTTAGGATAACCCTACAGGAGAGTCTAGAATTTTTATTTTCATATTTATGTAATTTATTTGAGTATTGAGTTATGAAAGTAGCACTTTGAATCTGGGATACATAGATCCAAAGAGGAAAGGATACCCCTTTGGGGGATAGTCCTAATCCATTTGGAACTCCAAATTTGGATCAATTTACTACCCAAAGTGGAAAGAGTAACTTTCCCCTTGTGGGAAGAGTTCTCTTTTCCATTTAGGTATCCAGCCACGAAGAATCCAAGGCACTTGAAAAGGAGAAGACCAAGGAGTTGAAGATAAAGAGTATTGCACATAAAGTTACTTGCGTCTCTATTAGGATTAGAATCCGGGTTGTTGTTATTGTGATTTGGGTGAATTAGTTTGTTCATGTGAATTCTAATCCAAGTTCATTTTATTTAGATTTTTGATGATTACAAAAGCTTATTGTTTGTCTAATTCATCTTCTAACATATATTTGAGTTTTTGTGGTGTGTACTAAAGTATCTTTCAGGAAATTTACACTCTAGATTACAAAGGAGAGCCACTTGAGTTTAGTGTAATACCTAGAGAAGGAGTCTCTATGGAGTGGATGTAGGTCGTGTTTGACCGAACCACTATAAATTCTGGTATTTTCTGTCCACTATTTATTTTCTGCATTTCTATTTTCTGCAGTTTATTCTCTTTGTGGTTGAATTTCTGTGTTGAACGAAAGAGCAAAAATTATCTCTGTTCGTACTGTACGATTAGCTTTTAAATTTTCCAAAATATTAAGAGTAATTTTTAAAAGAACCAATTCACCCCCCCTCTTGGTTAGCCTAGGGACATTGAGCAATAGGTCTAACAACCTGTTTGCACTTTCAAGTGGTATCAGAGCTAATTTCAAAAATAAGTGTTTAAATACTTTTTGAAATTTCGATCTTGGCTAATTTTGGAAATAGAAATACTATGGAAGGATACTCGATCACTAGACCACCGTTATTTGATAATATCCCTTTTGATTTTTGAAAAACTCGCATGTCTACTTTTCTGCAATCGCTTGACTATCATATGTGGATGTTAGTTCATGATGGTTATACTGAATCTACTAGGATTGTAGAAGGAATAAGAGTTCAAACACCTTTTGCAAACTGGACTGTAGAAGAACATGAATTAGCACAACTGAATGCTAAGTGTTTGAATAGTTTCTTTTGTGCTCTAAAGTCAGAAGATTACATGTGTGTGTCTACCTGTAAATCAGGAAAAGAAATTTGGGATAGACTTTGCATCACATATGAAGGTACTAATGAAGTGAAACAAACTAGATTGAACATTCTCTTACACGACTATGAACTTTTTCGCATGAAACAAAATGAATCAATTACTGACATGTACACTTATTTTACGCACATAGCCACTTCATTGCATGCTTTAGGTAGAGAGTTGATGAATACAGAGAAAGTTAACAAGATATTATGTTATTTACCTCCTGCATATGATGCAAAGATAACTGCAATAACTGAATCTAAAGATTTGAATGTTTATTCCATTAACAATCTTCTTGGATCACTAATTGCTTACGAGCAATCGGTGACTCAAAGACAGATTGATGTAGGTGAGAAGCGAAAGGAGAAGAACATTGCTTTAAAGGTGGACGACTCTGAAAGTGATCAGTCACCACCTGAGGATGAAGAGGATATTACCTTGATGACAAGGCAATTTAGAAGTTTCCTAAAAAGGAAGCAGAGAAGACGCCAGTTTTGGAACGAAGGTAAGTTCCAAAAGAATGTTAAGGCTTCAAATGAAGTCATTTGCTATGAGTGCAGGAAGCCAGGACACATCAAGATAGATTGCCCCAATCTCAAAGGAAATCCTAGCAAGGAGAAGACCGAGGAGAAACTAAAGGATAAAAGGGGTAAAAAGAGAGTACAACGAGCTCTCTAGGCGGACTCAGCTTCTGATTCGTCAGAAACAGCACCAGAAGAAGAAGTTACCAATTTGTGCTTAATAGCTGATAATCTCGATCATTCAGATGAGAATGAGGTATGTGATTTAAGCTATGAAGAATTATTTGAAGTTTCTGAATGCATGCACTCTACATATAGGAAACTTAAGAAACTGCACGCTAAGTTAAATTTGAATTATATAGAGCTACAGAAAGATTATGAGATCCTTAGAAAAGATCATGCATTAATTGATAGCAACCACATGACTTTGTTGGATGAGTATGATGATTTAAACAAACAACATAATCTTTTAAAATCATCAAATGCTGAACTTGAAAAAGATTTTAAGACTTTTATAGATGAATCAGATTCTAGAGGGCATGAGTTAAAAATTGATAATTCAATTTTAGAAAGTGCCAATGCTTATCTTGAAGTTCAGATTAAAGCACTTAAGGAAAATAAAATATCACCTAAACTTGAAGAGTTTCATGAATCTTACCACAAGAACATTGACTCAAGATCTAAAAGGAAAATTTTTAGGAAGAATAGATTAGTGAATCCCTTTTCAGGGATAAAGTATTTTTCTTGTGGTAGTTTAGGATATATTTCCCATACCTATACTTTGAAGTATAAAACACATTTAGTATGGAGACCTAAGGTGCATAAACCACAGCATATCACACATGCATCAAGTTTAAAGTTGCCAAGAGGTGAACCCAAACTTGTTTGGGTTCCCAAGACTGACGTTTGATTATTTTACAGGAACGCTCTCACAGAAGACCTCGTGAGAGTATTTGGTACCTAGACAGCGGATGCTCAAAGCATATGATCGGAGATACAAATCAATTTATATCGCTGGAAGCCAGCAATGGAGGCAAGGTGACGCTTGGAGATAATACCACCAAGAGAGTGGTAGGTACAGGTATAATTAGAAATTTAGAAAATTTTGTTATTGAGAATGTACTGTTGGTTGAAGGTTTGAAACACAATCTGTTGAGTATTAGTTAATTATGTGACAAGGGCTATCATATAAAATTATTACCTACAAGTTGTGTTATTAGTCTAAATGGAACTGTTGTTTTGAATGGTGATAGGGTGAATAATGTCTACATGCTAGATTTTAATTCTGTTAAACCATCTACTGCCTTGTGTTTGAAAACTGTATCTGATGAATCATGATTGTGGCATAGAAGGCTTTGTCATGCTAGCATGAAAAATCTTAGGAAAATCACTCAAAAGAAACTAGTTAGAGGAGTACCCAATATGAATTTTACTAAAGATCACTTGTGTGATGCATGTCAACTAGGAAAATAAGTGAGATCCTCTTTCAATTCTATCAAGGAAATTAGGACTAGCAAGCCCTTAGAAATTCTTCACATGGATTTATTTGGACCTGTTAGTACCTTAAGTTTAGGAGGAAAAAGATTTGGGTATGTTATTATGGATGACTATACTAGATTCACCTGGATAAGATTTTTGAATCATAAGACTGAATCATTTGAAGAGTTCAAAAATTTTGTCACTTCGATTCAGAGGAAACTTGGTTTTGAAATAGTCAGTATCCAAAGTGATCATGGGGGAGAATTTGAAAATAAAATGTTTAATAATTTTTGCAAATCTCTTGGAATTGAACACAACTTCTCAGCTCCTAGGACACCTCAATAGAATGGAGTTGTAGAAAGAAAGAACAGGACATTAGTTGAAATTGCTAGGGCCATATTGGCAGAATATTCACTTCCTAAATATTTTTGGGCTGAAGCAGTTAGTACATCATGTTATGTATTGAATAGGGTGTACATAAGGTCTAAATTGAACAAGATACCTTATGAACTTCTTAAAGGTAGAAGTCCCAACCTCTCGCATCGACATGTTTTTGGATGTAAAGTGTTCATACATAATAATGATAAAAGGCTTTTAGGAAAATTTCATCCAAAATCAGATGAAGGAATCTTTCTAGGATATTCAAGTGTTAGAAAATCCTATAGAGTTTTTAATAAGAGAACATTGGTAGTTGAAGAGACCACACATGTTATTTTTGATGAATCCTATGATAGTAAAGGGTCTAAGTTGGATGAAGATGAGGTTGAGGTTATAACCCAAAAACTTAAAAATCAAAAAGTTGAAGAAAGGGTTGAAAAAGAAGAGGAAAACTAATTGCCTAGAGAATGAAAATTTGTAAGGAGTCATCCAAAAGAATTGATTTTAGGTGAACCGAGTGAAGGAGTTAGGACTAGCATGGTTTGAGGAAAGAAGTGAATCATTCAGCATTTATTTCAATGATAGAACCCACAAACATAGAACAAGCACTTTTGGATGAATTTTGAATTTTGGCCATGCAAGAGGAGTTGAATCAATTCAAGAGAAATGATGTTTAGGAATTAATGGAAAGGCCAAAAGATCAAAGTGTAGTTGGGACTAAGTGGGTGTTCAAAAATAAGATGAATGATTCAGGAGTAATTGTGAGAAATAAGGCTAGATTAGTAGCTAAGGGGTACAATCAAATTGAAGGAATTGATTTTGAGGAGACATTTGCCCCTGTAGCAAGACTAGAACAAATAAGAGTTTTATTAGCCTTTGCCTGTTTTAAAATTTTTAAATTGTATCAGATGGATGTCAAGAGTGCCTTTCTAAATGGGGTGATAGAAGAGGATGTTTATGTTGAGCAACCCCCTAGTTTTGAAAATTCTAAATACCCTAATTATGTTTTCAAATTAAAAAAGGTATTATACGGATTAAAACAGGCACCTAGAGCATGGTATGAGAGGTTAAGCACTTTCTTATTAAATGGATCATTTGTTAAAGGAAGTGTGGACACCACTTTGTTCTTTAAAAGATTTGAAAATGAGATACTCATTGTACAAATATATGTGGATGATATCACTTTGGATCAACTGATAAAGCTCTATGTGATGAATTTTCAAAAATAATGAGTAGTGAATTTGAGATGAGTTTGATGGGTGATTTGACTTATTTTCTTGGCTTTAGCATAAAGCAAAAATGAGGAAGGAAATTTTCTTTGTCAATCTAAATATGTGAAGGAAATCCTCAAAAAATATGAAATGGATAATGTTAAACCAGTCACAACACCCATGAGTTCCTCGGTCCTATTAGATAAGGATCCTAAGGAAAAATCTGTTGATCAAAAGAAGTTTAGAGGAATAATTGGATCTTTGCTTTATTTGACTGCTAGCAGACCTGACATTATGTTTAGTGTTTGCTTATGTGCTAGATTTCAAGCTGATCCAAAAGAATCACATTTGACAGCAATAAAAAGGATCTTAAGATATCTTTTGGGAACTCAAAATTTAGGAATTTGGTATCCTAAGAACAGTTCTTCATTTGATATTATTGGATACTCAGATTCAGATTTTACAGGCTGTAGGGTGGATAGGAAAAGTACTTCTGGAACATGTCAATTCATTAAAAATTCATTAGTATCTTGGTCCAGTAGAAAACAAAATTCAGTAGCACTTTCTACAGCTGAAGCAGAATATATTGCCTTAGGGAGTTGTGTAGCACAGGTGCTTTGGTTGAAACAATAATTGAGTGACTTAGGATTTATAGTTGGCACCATTCCAATATTTTGTGACAACATTAGTTCCATTTGTATTTCGAAGAATCCTATTCAACATTCTAGAACCAAGAATATTGACATAAGGCATCATTTTATAAGAGATCACGTAGCGAAAAGAGAAATTGAACTACATCATGTCGCTACTAAAGATCAGCTTGCAGATATTTTCACAAAACCCTTAGCCTTTAACACATTTAGCATGTTGAGGACAAGGCTAGGTGTGATAGATCTAAATGCTTGATTAAAATTTCTGCAAATGTATTTTTATTTGTTTGTATTTGTTAGTTTATTCGTTGATTTTTTTTTTACTATTGTGTTTTTGTTCTTTGTTTGAATGTTGAAAGGCATGCAAGTTTTGAAGCGATGGGAGTTTATAGTGTCTATTCGTACTGTATGATATGGCATCATACTGTACGATTACATCATCGTATCCACGCTTCGTCTGTACAAACGGAGAGGAAACACGGTTAGGAGCAGTTATTATTGGAGATTGTATGTATGAATACGTCATTCATCTGTACGATCCACATGTCGTTTCACGTGAGAGACGAACCTAACTGTCACCTGAACGAACTTAGATTTTTGGATCATCCTGGACGAACACGTCATCGTCTGTACGATCAGGAAGTCAAAAATCATGTACGAAAGGATGCCTCGGGACGAGCAGTTTACGAAAAACTATTTCATTTTGACTGCTTTCGTTCGTCTCGGATGAACTTTCATTCGTCCCGGATGAATCAAAGTTCATCTTGTACGAATTTGATTCGTACAGTACGATCGAAGGTTTTTTTCTATATAAAGGCGGGTCATTTTCTCTCATTTCACTTTCTATCTAGAACCTTTTAGAGCCTTGAGAGAAAATATCTGGAAGTGGAAAAAGAGCACGGGTTGCTAGGGCTCCAGCGTTTAGAAGGAACTGGGATGATAACTTTCTAAGTGAGGAGAATGAGGAAGCATACCTTAGGTATGCCGCATCTAAGGTTACTCCTTCCCGTATTTTATTGCAGGAAAATATTCATTTTGCAGTTATGCCCCTCTTTGACATGACCCATTTTTCTTTTCTCTTTACCTTGATTTATGCTTTCAATAAGGATCTATTTCATGTGTTCCTGGCCAACATGAACTTTAACCAGGATCACTCAGTCATTTCATCTTTTGTACTCAAGCAAAAAATAGCGATAACCAAGGAGGACCTAGGGGAATATGTTCATCTTAGAACTCAAGGGGTTAGAGCTCATACCTTCTCCACTAGACCTGAAACTGGTTGGTCGGAAATTAACCGAGTTCTTAGAGGTGTAAGCACACCCACGAAGGTCTTACTTAATCTTATTTAGACATGTATCATTTAGTCTAAATTTATGTCTTTTGATGTTTTAACATTATTCTCACTGTCTAAATCTTTGTGTTTATTATTGTATTTGTGACTAAGAGATAATATTCTTGGAAAGAATCTTACATTTAAAGCAAAGCTTGAAAAGATGCACAAAATGTGCCACACAAGAAAAGATGCGCAATGTCGCCAAATGTGAAAAGACACACAAAGTGTGTCATCCAATAAAAGATGCGCAATGTCGCCAAATTTTAATAAGGCACAAAATTAGCCTACATTTTGAAAAGATGCACAAAGTCGCCAAATTTCTTTCCCTTCACATTTTTTTTTCTCTTTTTCACTAATCAATAATTATCACTGTAGACTTAGAATTTTGCTAATGTTATCTCATCTTCTGTACAAAATTGAGACTACTAATATGGCTAATACATTACTACTTTAGATCAACTTCTCTTCTCCTTAACATTCTATGCAATCTAACATTTTTGAGTATTTAGTTTTTGCATCTCAATTGAATATTGTAGTTAAACTTCATTTAACATTATTCCTTTTCTCAACTATTTTTAAGTGACCTTTTTGCTATTGGCAAAAGGGGGAGAGTTTTATTGTTTGACTTATGTATATTATATATGTATTATTCTATATGTTATGTACATGTTATGTGCTATTTATTTGTTTGACTATTTATCTGTTTGTTTGTGCTATTTTGTTTTGCATGTGTTTGTGTTATCATTTCTACACTCTTTCCACTCTTTCCTTCCCTTCCCTTATGTATTCCATGTAAAATTCTCTATCCTCATATATCTTGATTAGTCTTTAGGGGGAGCTTAGGGATAGGATAAGTCAATGCTTTAGGGGAACTTTAGGGATCTTTTATTTAGGGGGAGTGTAGTTCTTTTATTTAAGGGAGTACATTTAGTGGATGTTAGAAGATCTAATTTTATGTAATTTTATGTATTTCATTTCAAACAATAATTGTTTTGCCATCAATAAAAAGGGGGAGATTGTTGTGATTTGGGTGAATTAGTTTGTTCATGTGAATTCTAATCCAAGTTCATATTATTTAGATTTTTGATGATTACAAAAGCTTATTGTTTGTCTAATTCATCTTCTAACATATATTTGAGTTTTTGTGGTGTGTACTAAAGTATCTTTCAGGAAATTCACACTCTAGATTGTTGAAGACTTCAAGTTCACCTGTCCACTGTAAATAAAGATTATAAAATTTTCCTTTTCTTGAGTCTGAGAGAGTGTGATTGTAAGTTGGATAACTATGCACACACACATAATAAGAGAGTAAAAGTTTAATTATTTAAACTGATCGTACAATATGATTTGATATCGTACGGGACGATCTGTAGAATATGTCCTCCAAAAAGAACCCGCATGCCAAGAAAAATTTTCTAAGTCATGTTGGTACAGTACGAATACCATTCGTACATGAGTTTTTGCTATACGAACTGCTTAAAATAGGGTTCATCCAAGGGTTCGTACGAGACGAACAGCTCGGACGAAATGCTCTGTTCGGTTCGTCCAAGCTTTCGTACGGGACGAATATTCATATGAAAGCTCTATGTTCGGTTCATCCAAGCTTTCGTACGGGATGACTGTTCGTACGAAGCTCACTGATCAGTTCGTCCAAGCTTTCGTACGGGATAAATGTTTGTACGAAAGCTCTTTGTTCGGTTCGTCCAAGCTTTCGTATGGGACTACTGTTCGTACGAAGCTCACTGTTCGATTCGTCCAAGCTTGCGTACGAGTTGAAATGAATGATATTTTGAACTATTCGTACGGTACGATCTGAGATCGTACGGGACGATCGACACGGACTTAACTTGAAATTTCAGTTTTTGGACGGTTTTTTCTGTCCTAAGTATAAAAATGACTCAAAACTGTTTGAAGGAAAAATCCTTCTGCAAAACTTCTTTTGGGGAGTGAGAGGAGAGTGATTGGGAGAGTGTTTGGGAGTGAGTTTTGAGAGATCTTTCAAGAGAAAATTGTGAGGAGATTCACAAGGTTATCCAATTGAGAGGATTTCTTTTACTTATTCTTCAAGCATCTTCCTAGTTTCCTTGGAGACTTTTGCAAAAGGATTGTTCGAGAGGATTCCGGTTCTCTGTCGCACTTGGAGAGTGAAAAGGATGTAGGTTCTCTGCCGCACTTGGAGATTGAAAAGGACGAAGGTTCTCTGCCGCACTTGAAGAGTGAAAAGGACGACGGTTCTCTGCCGCACTTGGAGGGTGAAAAGGACGATGGTTCTCTGCCGCACCGGGGTTGGTGGAAGAGTGTTTTTGTAAAGGCTTCTCCGCCTTACTGTGGGGGCGAAAGGAGAGTCACTTGAGTTTAGTGCAATACCTAGAGAAGGAGTCTCTAGGGAGTGGATGTAGGTCGTGTTTGACCGAACCACTATAAATTCTGGTATTTTCTATCCATTATTTATTTTCTGCATTTCTATTTTCTATAGTTTATTCTCTTTCTGGTTGAATTTCTGTGTTGAACGAAAGAGCAAAAATTATCTCTGTTCGTACTGTACGAAGTTATATCTTAATGTACGATTAGCTTTTAAATTTTTCAAAATATCAAGAGTAATTTTTAAAAGAACCAATTGACCCCCCCCCCCCCCTCTTGGTTAGCCTAGGGACATTGAGCAATAGGTCTAACAACCTGTTTTCACTTTCAGTTGTCAGTGGTGCTCGGCCACTTTTAATTTCTATAAATCTGGGTTGTAATAAGCAAGGCAATTTGCCTATGGATATTTACTTGATTAATTTGATTATTTAATGTGTTTGGCCTAATTTGATTACGTATAGGATTGCCTATTTGTTCTAGTTTTTTTAGTGTTTGCATGTCGTTCTTTTTGATTTAGCCTAGATTCGATCGGAGGCTCGTGAGGGTACGAAAAATTCTTCAACTTAAACTTTAATAAAAAATTTAGGATAACATAGAAACTCTAACACTTTTAAGAAGTAATCCCGGGACTGCTGGGAGTTCTCATTTCATAATTATTGTATTATTCTTTTTCTTTGTTAGGCACCTCCCCGCCTGCGGGTTCTGGCAGACTACCTGGCCTATGAGGGTGCAGTTCTATCCAAGGGATCTGTGCATCTTTAGGATAAAATCTATTTTTAAGCCTTTTTAAAATTGCTTCATTTCATTTTAAGCATTTAATTGAGTTGATTAACATCCATTGCATTAGAAACTAATTTAAAAGTGGGTCTAAATCTTAATTGCATTTTTATTTAGCATTTTCACCCAACATAAGTCAAGGGGCCAATTAGGACAATCTCTAGATGTTGGCCTCAATTTCCAAAACCCTTAATTATAATGTCCCTACCACTCTTTCATAAAATGACTTGACTCATGAATTTTAATCGTCTAAGTGGTTAGCTGGCTCCCCAATCTAGGCCGAGGTAAGTCCAGGTTTTGCATCGCATTAGTTAGGTTTCGACTACTGTGTTCCAGTGTCTAAATTTAGATTTAGGATCTGGGGAAGATTTCTTTTTGAATCATAAGACCCCAACCTCTTGGAATATAATCTTAATTTTTTAATGAAATGCTCAACTCAAATTAAAGCATCTCTCAACCCAAAATTTAAACCCCAACACTTAGCTTAGATAGACACACTGAACTATTTCAGAATCCCAAAGTGTCTCCTACCCTTCTTCCATTGACTCCAAAATAATTGCTCAAACTTGATCCACTCCCTATTTGAGTTCCAAACTCACCTCCTTGGTATCACTTCTAGAAAACCTCCAAACAGAATTTCTGTCATTATTTTAATCAAAAGTTTTCGTAGGAGACTCCGGTCTCCCATGATGTAATTAACTATGAGGGTTTGCACTCATAGGAGATTTAGAACCCACAACTGATTTTTAAAATTGATTTTTAAAACTCAATTAGTCCTCTTTGGGGAATTTAAATTTCTAATTATCGTTATCGTTATGTTCGAATGATTATTTGTAAATGATATATTCTCCCTTCAGGGAGATATATCTTTTTTTAAAATGAATTCGAATATGAAATTAACGATCGCTCCTCTTGACTATCGTAGGTCGATATTTGACTGAACTTTATTTGGACCCTTCGGGGCCATACAAAGTTCTCTCTTAAATTCAGTTACGATATTCAAGATGAAATTTATAATTTTAAATCTGAACCCCATCCTAAAATTTTATTTCCACCTCCCGAGGTGGTATAATATTTTTAATGAGATGTTCAATTTTAGAATTAAAAATTTCAACATCAATTTATAATTGGCAAATAATACTAAATTTTTCAAAACTGGCTTTCAACACCAACAAAAAATGGCGATCACGGTGGGACTAAATCTCTCTTTCCATCTTTAATAATGGTGAAACTTTGTTGCATTGGTAATTTTGATTACCTTTCCTTCTGTTGGTCCCTCTCTTATTTCTTCCTTGGGTAAGTGTGGCGAACATCAAAAAAAAGAAAAGACATGTCCAAAAGAGAGGTACAACCTCCATCTAAATGTATATATATTAGACTTTGACCTTCTGCCCCCAAGTCAATTGGTGGAGCGATAGTGTCGGGTCGAGCTCTTGAAAGCCTTACTCTCAAACTTTATGAACTTTGACTATTGAGTTTTTCATCAATATGTCAAGTTTTAAAGTAAGAAATGGTTCTCTCAACTTCAAAAATTTCTAATCTTCCAAATTCTTAGCTTTGACTCTCTATCTCCAAGCAGATTGGTAGTACGGAGGAGTCAAGCAATCAAACCTTTTTTGAATTTTCCTTCTAATTTTGTAAGCTTCTAGGTTGAGTGAAAACTTGACTTATTGTGTTTCAAAGTCTAAAGGAAATTCATCAATTTCTTAAAGCCTGTTACTTTCCCAAGATTAAGTCTTGAATTAACAGCGACATATGCTACTTTATGACGCAATATTGTAGTTTAGCATGTGTAGTGGGAATTCAAATCCTTTTTTAGTCATAGAAAATCTTTATATTTTATTATCATACATCGGGTTATAGGTCCTATAGCCCGATATATGATATGAAATATAAAGCTCGTTATGATTCTCAAAAAAAAAATTAACTTCAAAAATATCCGATTCCAATCCTTTTTATTTCAATCCCAGAATCTCAAACTCCACAACAATGGTTGGCAAGTTGATCTTTTCCTTCGACAAAGACCTTGTCTGTGAGCAGATTGACTTAGGAAGCAACATACTGTTTGGGATAGGATTCAACACCCTTGAGCTATCGATGGATGGACATAAGATAATTGATTTGGATGCTACTAAGGATAATCCCCCTGTAGTGGAGTTGATTATAGGGACAGGACCTGGTCCCCTTGTCTTCAGTGATGAGGAGAAAGAATCTAAGTTAACTGTTGAATCTCCTACTCCTATTAGGTCTATTTTTGGGGAGGGATTGAGTTCAGGGATCCCATTTACCAGCAAGAGTCAGAAAAAGAATTATCTGAGATAGTTAAAAAAGAAAATAGCCAAGTCAAGGAAGGTTGTGGGGGTCAAGACTCTGAGCCAAGTAGAGCCTGAGGGTGTTGAGGACCTGCCTATTCCTGCTTCCTCTCCACTCCTTAAAGGGAGTCGTTTCCACCCCCTTTCTGTTACAGAAGGGGAGGAGAGGGAAGTAGGATAGCTAGCTCCCCGCCATGCCCGATTGACTACTCAACCAAGAGAACCCCTAAAGAAAAGCATTTCCAAAGAACAAGGATATTGAGAAATATAGTCCACACTTGTGTTGCTCAATCAGGGCAAACAAAAGAGGAGTACATGAAATAATTAAAAGGAGTTATCTCCCACCATTTTTAGAAAGAGATCTTAAAGGAAGAGGCATTTGAGGCTAAGAATTTGACTCCTTAACCCATTAGAAGGAATAAAAAGTTTGTCCGACAGCCTGCTACATCAGTGTTAGTTGATGGTTACCATTGGGTGCCACGCCCTCCATCCTCTAAAATAGAGGGTATTGTACTTACCAGGTTTGAGAGAGGTCGCCATCCTACTGGTAGGCCACTGGTCCCTTCTTGAAAATTTAAGAAGTTGGCCTCAGTGGTAGTCAAGACCAAAGAAGATCCTGAAATTAACAGAATAATTCATGTTAAAGGAAAAAGGCCTCAGTCTCCAGAAAAGAAATATACTCCTAAGAAGATCAGTAGAGTTGATGTTCCTCCACCGTTAGTTAAACTACTCCAGTCCCCAGTAGAGTTACCACAGTTTCCAACCAGTGTTATCCAGACCCCAGTTGGCTTGATTGTCAGTTCAGATGTCCCAGTTGTGGATCCAGTTGATTCCTTAGTTAGCATTTCCAAGATTCCAGTTGCTGCCCATGAGCTCCCTACCTAGAGGTCTGAGGACTCTACCCTACCTGATGTAGGAACTCTCACCCTCCAAACTCCTATACCATCTATTGAGGTAGATGTCCCTCACCTGGTAGAGGATGCCACCCTTCTGACTACCGACTCTAGTATCGTCGAAGGGGAAGAACCAGTTCAAGATGAAGATCATGCGATGATCGAGCAGTTAATAGTTGAATCTCCAATAATAAATGAGCTTAAGTTACAAGCCATCATCTCGAGCCTACAATAGGATGAACTTTACAATATGGTGGAATATAAAGGTTACCTACCCATCAGCCCTGAGGAGATAGGGAACCGGCCAGTCGATGAGGTAGTATAAGAAATTAAAGATATCTTGAAAAGGAAGGAAATTGAAGAAGCATTTGACCCAGAGTTGGATGACATGTTGATAGATGAGGACATGCCTATTAGTGATGTTTATATGGTTGAGACTAGAGGGTTCATTAAAGAAACTGAACCAAGTAAGTGTCGATCTGGCAAAGAGGAGGGTTTAGCAGCCATTGATTCAGATTCAGATGAGTCAGTGAGAGCTAGGGATGAACAGCACATTAAGAACCTGGAAGCACAAGTGGCAGAAATGTTGCTACAGGTTAAAGAAATGCAGTAACGATTAGACAAGTCGCATGAGACTTCCCTTGAGTTACAAAAATCTACTCGGGAAGTCACTAACAGAGCAAAAAGTGCAGAATCCAATTATAAAATCCTAGAATCTGTTTCAGTGCTTCCACCTATCTAGCAGCCAGTGTTACCAGATCTCCCAGTTCAGTCGACAGTCTCTTTAGTTCCTCCAGTGATTCTCCCTGCACTGGCTCAAAAAGACATCAACCAACTAATTGAGGACCAGGTAAGGGAGGCCTTAGCCTAATCGCAAGGAGCTGCATTATTCCAAAGGGTAGACCCAACCCTGAGGAATATGATTTGTTCCTTACCCTAAGGGCTTTGTGCCACCATCTTTTAAAATCTTTACTGGAATTGAAACCTGAGACAGCATCTGGCCCACTTTCGTGCAAGCTGTTGTAATGCCGGGGGGTCGGATGTTCTATTTTTTCACCAATTTGTTAGTAGTGTTTCTTGCATTGCCTTTGAATGGTATGCAGTTCTGCCCAACAGTTTGGTGAAGACCTTTAACGAACTAGAAAATCTATTCTTAAAGAGATTTTCCGGAGTGCAGCAGCGTGTTATAGTGGGTGATCTGGTCGTTGAAAGGCAAAAGCTAGGGGAGTCTCTAGTTGAATACATCTTAAGGTGGCGAAACCTTTCGATGAAGTGTGAACCCCAACTGCAGGAGCAACAAGCAGTGAAAATTCTTCTAAAGAATATCCATGGGCCTGTTGCTTTGCTCCTGAAAGGTTTCACTATAAAGATTTTTGAGAAACTTCTGAACAAAGCGAGTAACCTGCAGGAAGAGGCTCCTAGGATGCATTCTTAAAAGATCTTTTGGGTGAAAAGATGGTTGACAAACCCATCAAGTCATTTGAAAAGAGAGCTACAGTGTCAGCAGTCGACAAGGGAAAACAACCAGTTGTTAGTCAGTCCAATGCTCCTCCACCACAGTTGGCTTTGAAGCAACCATTCCAAGTGACCTCACAGCCTACAAAAGATCCTTTTTTTATCCCTTTTAAAAAGAGGTTGGCAAAACCTTACCCATTTAAGAGGGAAGTGATAGGAAAAATCTTCAAAAGTCTTTCAAAGAAATCAGACTTCCAGTTTCCAGAGGCCAGGCATCCATAAGATGTTCATAAGAAAAATGATCCCAAGTATTATCCTTACCATCATATGATCAGCCATCTGATAGAGGACTGCATTATTTTCAAAGACTGGCTTGAGAGGAATATCAAATAAGGTAATATTGTGATCCCAAAGGAAAATTTAGTGAATCCAGAACAAGGGTCCATCAAGATAATCTCAGGTAACACTTCTATCACCTCTCTTTCAATTGAAGATGGTTGGGATATTGCATTATCCCAGGAATTTAAAAAGTCGATTAACAAGTCTTTTCATCTTTCTCAATAGATTCCCATGACAGCCCAGAGCTTGATTTGGGAAGTTGACCTGGATGCTTCGTAGGAGGATGTTGAGCTGCTTCCCTCTCCAGTAGTCGTAGGAACTGTTGTACTAAAAGAAAAAGAAACGAGAGATATTTTTGCAGAGAGAAAGTATGTTGATGAGAGATGTATCCAAGCAACCGATGGTGGCATTAAAGTCACATCCCCACTCCTATTATCTGACTGTTACTTTGCCCCATCAAAGGCAAAGGGTCACAAGTTTAATAAAAAATATCCTTCTGCTTCAATTTTGATGATTAACCATGAGAATGAAATGCAAATTGATAACTCTTCCAAAGAAATTCAAAATCCTATTGAAATTGATCCAAACCTTCAAAAACTTGATCTTCCAGATTTGACTTCTAAAGGGGATGTCAAACTTGAGATCTTATCAGATAGCGATCTCCCTGAAATTAGTTTCACTGGGAAACCTATCATGATAGAACTTTTAGATTCTGACTCCTCTTCAGATAGTGAGGATGTGCAACCTATGGAGAGTGTAGACTCCCCCATAGTTTGTCGTCCCAATTCAATCGTAGAGGTACAACTTCATGGTGGTAAAGTCTTACCCCCTAGGCTTCCTCCTTAGGAAAAAGGCAAACGAGTTGTCTCTAACGATCCAATTCTGGATTCTCCTCACCATCCTGATTTTCCTTTGAATCTGCCAGGTTTTGAGTCTGTCGGTCTCAAGGTTGACTACAATGTCCTGGCTCATCTTAGAAGTTGCCAGCTCAGTCGAGCATTTATGACGCTCTCATCCTATCTAAGGAAATGAGAGAGTCTTTAATCAAAG
This sequence comes from Dendrobium chrysotoxum, assembly GCA_019925795.1. Lineage (NCBI taxonomy): Eukaryota > Viridiplantae > Streptophyta > Magnoliopsida > Asparagales > Orchidaceae > Dendrobium > Dendrobium chrysotoxum. The sequence goes on along the minus strand of CM034300.1, from coordinate 13,424,131 downwards.
CACTTCTTGACCCTGAAATTTTCCTTGCTCAATTGGCTTCAACCTCAAAAGATGAAGCTTTCTACTTCAAAGAAGTCCCAGGGGTAACATTTTCAGATGAGGATCTACTATTGGGAACTGCCGATCACAATCACCCCCCTCTACATTACTGTCGGTGTAGGAAACTTTAAGTTATCAAGAGTCCTTATTGATACGGGTGCATCGGTCAATGTGATGAATGTAAAAACCCTCGCTTACCTTAGACTTGATACCAGTAAGCTCGCCACTGACAGGTTGGTGCTACGTGGGTTCAACGAGAAAGGTGAGAGGTCTTTGGGTTCGATTACCCTTTTTTTAGAGATAGGAGAATTAAAAACTGAAGTGAAATTTCATATTATTGATTCGACAACATCCTTTAATGCACTTTTAGGTACGCCTTAGATTCATGAATACAGAATGGTTCCATCTACCCTACATCAATGCATCAAGTACCAACGAGATGGCATTGAACATGTAATTAGGGGTGATTTGCAACCATTCTCAATTCAAGAAATAGGGATCTACGAGGATGTTGTATATTTCATACCAAAAGGGTCCTCCTCTTATGCTAAAGTCTAGATAAAAATTAAGGAGCAAGAAAGTGAGCAAAGCTCCAATCAAAATCAATAATCAAAAGGAAAAGAGAAAGAAAAGGAAAAGAAAAGGAAAAAAGATCAAAAGATGCAAGAATCATATAATGAGGATGAGCTCGACATCATTGTCCTTAGGTCTTCAAATATATTACCTCAAAGAGGTGGGAGGATGGCCTAAAGGGCATGGGGTCGAGGCTGTGCTTCATTTGAAAGAAGAACAACCCCGGTGTATATTAATCCGGAGTCAAGCTCCGATGAAGAGTTAGAAAAATGGGGGGTTGCAATCCCTTTTGATTTTCAAAATACAAATGCTTCTCCAAAATTTAATCTCACTTTAGATTAGGTAGTGACCTTGAGGTGGATGTTCCAAAAGTTAAAAGTGACGAGTATGAATTAACAATGTATGAAAAGCTTAGTAGGAGAATTGAGGCCCTATCCTTGACCCCACTGTCGGCTGGTAGAGTTGTAGGGTTAGAGATTAAAGAGTCCCCTAACCTAAGCAGTGAGATAAGGAAAGTCCAGAAATTCTTTCCTGGCTCCTCTTTCTCAAGGGATCAAGGTGATGTAACCCTTGAGGAGGTAGATTTCAATGAATTAATGGAATTACCTTTTGGCTACTTCCCTGTTTGTGTAAAGAATTCTTTTTCTAAAGGTCCCGTACCGTATCGATGGAATAAGGGTCAAGCTAGATACCACGAGAATATTTGGAAAATAAATATCAATAAAAATCTTATGAATGGTATCAGCTTTGGTACCGTTAGTTCGTTTGATGATGATGAATACTGCTTAATGATAACTTATCATCTTGAATCTCCAAATGTCCCTACTGAAGACGTCGGTCCCCTCGACGGACTTTATTTGGAGACTTTAGATGATCCCAATGAGCTTCAAGTTTGGGATTCACCCCCTAAATTTGAGGAAGAGATTAAATTGACAGTCGATAAGCTAAGGGAGATCAATCTAGGAACAGACAATGACCCTCGGCCTACCTTCATAAGTACCCTATTGAGTGAGGATGAGTCTCAAGATCTTATACAACTTCTTTTCGAGTTTAGGGACTGCTTCGCCTGGATATATGATGAAATGCCAGGTCCAACTGCTGATGTAGCAATTAATAAACTTGGAATCAGATACAATGTCATTCCTGTTAAACAAGCTCCTCGACGCATGCGTTTAGAGATCAAGCAACAAGTCATTTCTGAAATTAAGAAACTGGCCGAGGCTGGGTTTCTCTGAGAAGAATAATATCCTTCTTGGGTAGCTAGTGTCATGCCGATTTGAAAGAAAAATGATCAAATTCAGATTTGTGATGACTATAGGGAACTAAATAAGGCATGTCCCAAGAATGAGTTTCCTTTACCCATACCCGAGCTTATGGTGGACATTACCTCCTCGCATGCTATTTTCTCCTTTATGGATGGCTCATCCGGTTATAATCAAATCAGGATGGCCCCAGAAGATGAGAGAAACACTGCATTCAAGACCCCTATAGGAATCTTTTGTTATAAAATGATGCCCTTTGGCCTTAAGAATGCTGGTGTAACCTATTAGAGGGCCATGACCCATATCTTTGATGACTTAATTCATAATTAAGTTGAGTGCTATATTGACGATCTAGTTGTCAAGAGAAAAGTTAAAGAAGCTCATCTTTATGACTTAAGAGTTATTTCGAGCGGTTACGCCGCTACGATCTCAAAATGAATCCCTTAAAGTGTGCTTTCGGCATCACTTCAGGGAAATTCTTAGGATTCGTAGTGAGGCACCGTGGGATCGAGATTGATACCTCCAAAATTGAAGAAATCTTAAATATGTCGCCTCCTAATAGCCTTACCCAGTTGAGGTCTCTCCAAGGTAGGCTGGCGTATATAAGGAGATCTATATCTAATCTTTCCGGAAGATGTCAACCTTTCTCAGTCCTTGCTAAAAAAGATGCTAAATTCATTTGGAATGAGAAATGTCAAAGTGTTTTTAATAATATCAAAGAATACCTCATAAATCTGCCAGTTTTGGCAGCCCCTGTTCCTGGAAAACCTTTGATTCTTTACACTATGGCCCTAGATGAGTCTTTAGGTGCCCTGTTAGCTAAAGTTAATGACAAAGGGAAAGAGAACGCTCTCTATTACCTTAGTCGAAGGCTTCTTCCTATAGAAATCAGATATCCTTCAATTGAGAAGCATTACCTTGCTTTAGTTTTTGTAGCCCAAAAACTATGATATTATATGCTGTCTCATTCAATTAGTTTGATTTCTAAAGTTAATACCTTGCAATATCTTATGACTCAACCTACGTTGTCAGGATACTTGGCCCGATGGTCTATGATATTACTCCTATTTGAAATCACATTCATTCCCCTGTGTGTAGTAAAAGGATAGGTCGTTGCCGACTTCCTTGTAGCACACCCGATGGATTCTCCTTTGAATGATGATTTAATTAATGAACAAATCATAATTTTAAGGGAATCCAATGACTCCATTTGGGAGTTGTACTTTGATGGTACAGCATCCTCTCAATATGGCAAAACTCAAGAATCTATGATCGCCAGAAAAGTCAGAATTGGCCTGATTTTCATAACACCAGGGAAAGGGATGATGCATTTTTCCTACCATTTATCAGAGCCTTGCACGAACAATGAGGCTGAATATGAAGCTCTGATAACCAGCTTGGAACTTGTAATCCTGATGGAGATTAAAGAGATTAAAATCTTTGGTGATTCTCAACTGGTGATCAACCAGGTTGCAGGAACCTATAATGTTTTGAATCCTAATCTCCTCAAGTACCACCAATACACCAGTCACCTACTCAAGCAGATCCCTGTTGTAAGTTTGTATAGGGTTCCCCATGGAAGCAACTTTGTGGCGGATGCGTTAGCAAAACTTGCAAAAGAATTTGCATGCCCAGAAGAAGACTCCATTCCTATGGAGATTCAGGGTCACCGGGTCATATCTCCTATAATTTTGGAGCACATTAACAAGCACTCTTTTCGGGTCCTTTCTACCATTTCAGCAGTCGAGGAAGCAGGTGATTGGAGACAACTGTTAATCGAATACCTCCAAGAAGGCAGACTTCCCTAGGATAAGTCCCTTGCCAATCAGATCAAGAAATGTGCCTTATCATACACACTAGTCAATAATGCGCTAAACCGCCGCTCATTTGATCAGATGTGGCTACGTTGTTTAGACAAATAGGAGGCCCTGAAGATCGTTAATGAAGTCCATTCTGGACTATGTGGTGCTTATCAATCAGGTCCAAAAAAGAAATTAAAAATTAAAAGACTTGGATACTACTGGCCTACGATGGTTGACGATTGCATAAATGTTATGAAATGTTGTCATTAATATCAGGTCCATGGTGTTGTCTTACATCAGCTGCCTATGGTATTGCATCCCACGATAGCTTCGTGGCCCTTCGAAAGTTAGGGCACAGATGTTATTGGGCCGATTGACCCTCCTTCTTCGAAGGATCATCATTTCATATTAGCTGCGACTGATTATTTTTCAAAGTGGGTGGAAGCAATTCCCTTATGCAGTGTAACATCACACCATACTTTAAACTTTTTTCATGACCATATCGTATATCGATTCGGCATCCCTCGTAGAATTTTATCCGATAATGGGTCCGCATTCAAGTCTATAAAAATTAACAATTTTGTAAGATGCCATAATATTGATTGTAGATACTCAACAATCTATTACCCATGGGCTAATGGGTTGGCTGAGGCTTTCAATAAGACTTTGGTGCAGATTATCAAAAAGACCCTTAATGATAGCAAGCATCAATGGGATGAGAGGTTGGTGGAAGCTTTGTGGGCCTATCGGACCACCTATAAAACCCCGACCCAATCCACTCTGTGTGTACTAGTGTATGGGTCCGAGGCCGTACTCCCCCACAAAGTATAAATTCCCTCGCTTAGAGTTGCAACCTAGAATCAAATCACAATCGAGCAAAATGTGAAGCTCCGACCAGAAGAACTCGAAGGCCTCGAGGAGTGACGTCTCCAAGCTCAGCAAAATTTAGAATTATGTAAGGCTCGGATCGTTCAAGCTCATGTTAAGTTAGTGCGACCTAGAACCTTCCAAGTATGAGACTTGGTCTTGGTTCTTTAGAGGCCTATCTTAGCTCACCAAAAGATTGGTGGGAAGTTTGAACCAACCTGTGAATGACCCTTCGTTGTAGAAATAGTCTACGAAGGAGGCTCGTATCAACTAGTGGATTGTAAAGATGATCACCCAATGTTACCTATTAATGGGCGTTTCCTTAAGAAGTACTATGCTTGATGTAGCTCAAATTTTAAATCAATAAAATATTTCAATGTTTTGAGTTAATTCTGTTCAATCATTTTTCTATTATCGAACTTATTTTTGAATAGTTCAAAAAAAAATTGGCCAATCAACTTCCATTCTCTTTTCCTTAAGGTTAGGATTCTTCCCTTCCTTAGGATTAGACTCGCTAGTGGTGGAGCACGCCCTTTGTGGCACCATCCTAGCATCATCCCAGTTTTGATCCTCTGTAGCGAGCCAATTCCTACACTCATTACACGATCATCCTAATTTTGATCCTCTCTAATGGGCCAATTCCTACACCCATTATACGATTATCCAAGTTTCGGTCCTCTATAATGGGCCAATTCCTGCACCCATTATACGATCAGCCCAGTTTTAATCCTCTGTAATGGGCCAATTCCTACACCCATTACACGATCATCCTAGTTTCGTTCCTCTGTAATGGGCTAATTTCTACACCCATTATACGATCATCTCAGTTTCGGTCCTCTACAATGGGCCAATTCCTACACCCATTATACGATTATCCCAATTTCGATCCTCTATGATTGGCCAATTCCTACACCCATTATATGATCATCCCAGTTTTAGTCCTCTGTAATGGGCCAATCCCTACACCCATTATATGATCATCCCAGTTTTGATACTCTATAATGGGCCAATTCCTACACCCATTACACGATTATCCCAGTTTCGATCCTCTATAATGGTCCAATTCCTACACCCATTATATGATCATCCCAGTTTTGGTCCTCTGTAATGGGCCAATTCCTACACCCATTATACGATCATGCCAGTTTCAATCCTCTGTAATGGGCCAATTTCTAAACCCATTACATGATCATCCTAGTTTCGATCCTCTATAATGGGCAATTCCTACACCCATTATACGATCATCTCTGTTTCGATCCTCTGTAGTGGGCCAATTCCTACACCCATTATACAATCATCCCAATTTCGATCCTCTGTACTGGGCCAATTTCTACACCCATTATACGATCATCCCCATTTCGATCCTCTGTAGTGGGCCAATTCCTACACCCATTATACGATCATCCTAATTTCGGTCCTCTATAGTGGGCCAATTCCTACACCCATTACATGATCATTCCAGTTTCATTCCTCTATGTGGAGTAAGCTTCCTCCCCACATGATCATCCCAGTTAATCCGTCTATTAGGTGTAAGTCATCTATCAGTATCCTATAGACCTAAGGTTGGGTGATGCCCTCCTTAGACCCAAGGTTAGGAGATGCCTACCTTGGTCTCCCAATTAATTCGTCTATTAGGTGTAAGTCTTCCATCAGCATCCTATAGACCTAAGGTTGGGTGACGCCCTTCCTTAGATTTCCAAAAAATCCACTTCAACCTTTCATTCGGTCAACGCCAATATGTGCACTAAAACTTTGTTCTACTACACATATTGGGGTCCATTTATTGACCTCATTTTTGTATGAGGTCACTAGGGCCCACTTGGGTTTCTTTTTAGTGACCTAATGATAGGTAATTATTCACCCCTCAGTCATAAAGGTCCAAATAAAGATCCAATCCAATCCCAATTAAACCCAGCTCTACCTTTCAACTCAATCTTTAATATGTCTTTCAATCAATATTCAATCAAATTTTAAATTATATCCAATTAATTTTAATCTTTCATTTGATTTCCATTGATATGGATGGTTCAAGGTCAATCATTTAACATTTAAATCAAACCCAAATCCAACATTTCAAATCAAACCTTTAAGGTCAAGGACCTAGGTCCTGAAACCTTTTCTGGGTGAACTTCCTGTCACCTAAAAACCCAGTCAAATGATCTCTGATTCATAATATGTTAGTTGCATGCTGACCAGGTATGTCTCTAGAGTCTAACCTCAAAATTTGAGCCCTTTCTGAGGTCTTTAACCCTAGAAATTGGACTAAAATCTAAAGGCTGTAAAACCTTCAAATATTTACAGTCTATGCCACTTGACCTTGCACTCAGTGGATTTTGACCTTGGAGCTTTCTAAAAGCCTCCAATCATTTCCAGACCCTTAATTATGACTCATTGAGAAATAAAATACATTTTGTTGGACTCATTTTGACCTCCAGTTGACTAGAGTCCAAAATGACCAAAATACCCCTATGGGTGTGAATTATCACTTTAGACCAAATGAGCTCCAAATCAGATGTAGCCACTTCTAGCAAATTTCAAATATTAAACAAATTCTGTTGAACTCAAAACCCGACCCTGGGTCAACCTGGTTGACCAAGTCAACCTAGGTTGACCTAATGGCCCATTAAGGGCCTAAATAGGTCATTTTATTCAAATGACCCTCCCAGACCTTGAGAACACACCCATTGAACTCCAAATACCCAAACAAATCCATTGGACCAAAAATTAGGTCTTGGGTCAACATGGTTGACCAAGTCAACCTAGGTAGACCCATCAACCCTTAAAGGGTTTAAATGGGTTATCCCAATCGATTTGACCCATTCTACCCATATCATCCTTTCAAATCAACCCCTAGCCATACCCTAAGCATACCTTGGTCCTTGGCCAACCCAACCCAAGCTTAGTTGACCAAGTCAACTCTAAATCCTTGGTCAAACCCCTTCCTACACATTCAAACTCCTACTTTTGAACATTAAACCCTCTCCAACCTATCTCAAATAACCCCCTATATCCCTTAAGTGCCACATCATCATCCTTGACCATGTTCACTGGTCAAGGTAAGTCAACAAGGCATTTAAATAAAATTTAGGTTGTCAAATCTCTTCCCTAAATCCTAACCATATGATCTTGAGGCCTTAAACTCCACTCCGCCAGCCCTCCACACTCTTTCCCTTCCACCTCATCAGGACTTTGTCCCTTGACTGGTCAAAGAGGTCAACTCAAGCTTAGACCCCCCCCTGGTCAAATCCTTTGGCATGTGACCTTCCACATCAGCACAATCTGATTGGGTGGTTCCATTTGAGTACTAAAGCTCCCTTGTAGCTCTCTAAACCAAGCTAATAACTTGGTTTAACCCAAAACAGCAAGTGGTCCCCTCCACAAGCTCAAGGCACCCAATGGTCTCAAAGGTTTTTCCAGCCTTTCTCCCTGCCACCCAACAGCCTGGGACACTTATCCCTCATCCAAGGAAGGTCCCTGATGCATCAGGGCCATTCATTTAACTCCAGGTCATTTGAATAGGCCAAAACATAAAAAATGAGCCATCATTCTACACCCTACTCTCTCTCACTATACTCAACCTCCCAGACCGAGCTCTCATTTTGTTTATACTCCCCAGGCTCCCCTCTTTCTTTCCCAAGTCCGAAACCTCCAGTCAAACCTCGGCGATAAGCTCTCCGCCGATGAACTCAACCATTTTCCATCCAAGGCTCCATCCTGTCAATCCGAGGCATTTCAGACTGAGCATATAACTACAAAAATATACATGGATAATCTACAAGTTCAGAGAGTCCAAGATCAGCCAAATCTATCATATATTTTGGGTAAAATACTAAACCCTTGTCTAGGGTACACTAGTTTAAATAGATTTTATTTAAGTTCATTTTAAGCCATGCCAAATATCCTTCAAGATTTGTGTTCATTCTTGCTGTTTATGTTTAAAATTTTGAGTCAAATGATTGATCCGATCTCTTGAACGGAGCAAAATAGTGATCCTAGGGCATTTTCGTAGTCTAAGCTCAGGTGTACAAAATGCAAGCCATTGATCTCATGATCAATGGCTGAGATCTCATCTTACCGAGCTTCGCTTCGGCCGTGTATCCCATGGTGCGTCGAGATCTCTATTTGGCTTGATGTAAACCCTCCATTTCAAACAGTGGAGATAGATTTCTACCGTCCGATCTTGCCCAATCGAGATCGCGTTGCGGGATCAGATCTCTATTGCTGGATCATTCCGCAGGTGATCCTACGGTCACGAACCCATGCTGACTCGAATAAGTAGACAGCACCACCGCAGCACCGTGTATGGCAATGTTTGCCAATGATTGTCGCGGGGCAATCATTGGCAATCAATGCCTCCTTCGTTAACGTGATTTCGATCCCGCGGTTCTGATGGCGCCACGTGGTCCCGTCGTTACTATGGGATCGATCCCACATCCCAGAGAGCGCCGCGTGGACCGCCGTTACCCTGTCACCGTTAATCCCTTTTTTTATTTTATTTAATTATTTTTTTACTTAACTAACAGAAAACTAAAAATAATTATAGTAAATTAAATATTAGCCCTAAAAATCAATATAATATATCATTATTTTTAGAAAAATAAATCCTTTAATTTAAAATTAATATTAGTTTAAAATATTATATAAATTTTAAATTTATATTAAAATTGAATATTCAATTATTTTAAGTAATATTTAATTAAACAATATTTAAACTATTTTATAGAATCAAAGTTTTATTTTGAAAATTAACTTTGAATGATTAAATTATTAAGGATCACAAAATTATTATAAATACTTACTTTTAAATTAAAATTAATTTAAGATGAATATTAAATGTATATATGTACACACACACACACATATATATATATATATATATATTAAATAACCCTTAATGAATTAAATACTTAAATATATAATTAATATTTATTTAAGATTATCTTAAATATGTATTAAATAATTTTAAAAATTTTTGAAATAATTAAAACTTATTTTGATTCAATCAAATGATTATTTTAAATATTAACAAATTTTAAATTAAGTTAAATACTTTAATCAACTTAAGACTTCAAAAATTCATAGGAAATTCAAATAAATCTAGAAAAAATTAAAATAATATCTTGAAATTTGTAGAATTTTATATATTTTTATTTAAAATTAACTTTAAAATTTAAAACTTTAATTATTTCAAAATAATTTAAATTATTTATTACTTTTTAATATTTAATTAATATTATTTTAAATATTATATTAAATATTTTCAAAATTTTAAATTCATTTTCAAATTTAATCAGTGGATCTCTCAAAATATTTTTAAATTATTTAATAATATTTTTTAAAATGTTTTTGAGATATTAATATTAAGACTTCTATTTTCAAATATGTATGCATATATATATATATATATATATATATATATATATATATATATATATATATATAAAACTTTTTTTAAAAATCTTATTTTAAAATTAAATATGTATGTTTAGATCCTCAAACATTGAGAGATCCCTTGAGATTTTAAACTTAGTGTAAGCATATTTGAATAGAATTTGTGGGGAGGTGATTAATGAATAATTATACTTTAATTATTCATTAATGACATCATCAATCAATCTTAATTAATTTTAATCTTTGTATGCTTAGGGTACAGACACCACTTAGCTTTAAGGCTCTCTTAGTTCTAGAATGTGATTATGTGTATGCTTATATGTGTATGTCCAAGGGTTAGGTGAACTTTGATTCAAACCTATTAAACTTAGGGACATCATTAAGGATAATAATTAAGGATTCATTTAGAGGACTTAGAGTATTTTCAATAATTAGGATTCACATCTTATTGACTTAAAACTCAAACCATTTGAACTTAGTGACATACTCAATTCTAGAAAAATTTTCCATTGGATTTTGATGTCATTGAGCCCCTTAATTAACTTAATCAAACTCAAACCTTAATTAAGCCTTTAAAACTTCTAGAAAATATAATAAATCCAATTTAAATATAAAAATAATAAATAATATCTCTAACTGAACAGAATTGAATCCTTAATTAATGAAAATCAAAATCAACCAGATTTGACATCAATTTTAAGAATAATTTAAGTTTAATTGAAATTTAATATTTAATTTATATAATTAATTAAAAATAATTAAAAATTCAAAAAATCTTTTAAGCACTTGGTAATCTCTCCTTAGATCATTCCTGTTCTTTACAGGTGATTTCAAGGAGTTTAGAGGTCATTTGGATTCAAATCCTCAAAAGCCTCCTAATTAAGCTGATTAAATAATTCAAATAAATTGTCAAACTTCAAAAAATTCATAACTAATTCAAATAAAATCCAAATTGAGCAAATTTAGTGTCATTTAACTCCAATTAAGGTATAGTATTTTCTAAAAATGTCAAACCTCCAAAATCTAGTCAAAGTCAAAAAGTTAACTTTTCGGTCAATCGTAGTTTAAATATAGGCCCGAACTTTAAAAAATCATAACTTTTCATAAAAAACTCTAAATTGAGTGTGCTAATAGTCTAACAACTTATCATAAGATTTAATATTTATTAAAAATCTAAAACTTGCAAAATTAACTTTAATTTGAAAAGTCAACTTTTGGACTCATAATTAACATAATTAAATAATTCTAATAATTTCTTAAAATCCAATAATCATTAAAATTCCAGAAACTTTAATTTGATTAATAAAACACTCATCCAACACTTAAATACATAACAATTACTCCAAAGTTGAAGTTTATTGGATAGACTACTCCGGTGTGGTGGGCTAATTAAGTGTCCTAAGGAGGCCTGGTTCCTCAAGCCTGGTGGCACAACACCACCAATGGATTTAATGGAGTGTTAAACATCAAAATTAAGTTATTTTTAATTATTTAAACAAATAAAATTCTTTAATTTAACTACACCAGTAAGGTTTTTAGGATGGACTACTCCGAGCTACGAGACTAATATCCTAAGGAGGCCTGGTTCCTCGAGCCTGGTGGCACAACGCCACGAACCTGTTGATAGAAAATATAAAATAATTTAACTTTTAAAATCAGTAATTAATTCACTTAATTAATATTAATCGATCCTTAATTTCTAATAAACTAAATCAACTTAATCAGCCCCGATTGCTACTGGGTAATCCAGGCCTACGAGGTTATTAACCTAACCCCAAGGAAGGTGAAATAAACTTCATGGCCTCGGTAAGTAATATAGGTAACAATTATTTAACAGTTATAATATATTTAAATCAAGCCTTAACACATTAATACTTAAACTCAAATATAAAGTCCTCCCTTAACCTTTAACAAACTCAAATATTAAACAACTTTAACAAATTACCCATCCTAGAATCTACCGCAGCCACACGACCTTCTACACACACTTTAGATGGTTTACTAGGACAACCAACTCTAGATCTAGGCTATGCCAGTGTTTACTTTTCTGTTGTGTGCCAGATTTTTTGAGTTTTTATTACATATTATGATTGAACTTGATTGATGTGTTTGTTTACTCTTTTTTGTACTATGTGAATTGATGTGATGGGTGATAGTTTACTCTTAAGATAAGAATGATTTGGATGCTCACTAAATTTTCTACAGGTGGCCACGCTCATGAAGGGCAATAAAGGGGGCTAAATATATTATAAATGTAAATGCTACAGGTGCTTCAGCTGCTTAGCCCCTGAATAAAAAGAGCGTGGCCAAGTGTGTTTACTTTTCTACATATATATATAACTGCTTGGGATGTATTTTAATGTTCAAATGCTTAGGATAACCCTGCAGAAGAGTCTAGAATTTTTATTTTCATATTTATATAATTTATTTGAGTATTAAGTTGTAAAAGTAACACTTTGAATTTGGGATATATAGATCCAAAGATTGGATTCCTAAGAGGAAAGGATACCCCTTTGGGGGATAGTCCTAATCCATTTGGAACTCTAAATTTGGATCACTTTACTACCCAAAACGGAAAGAGTAACCTTCCCTTCGTGGGAAGAGTTCCCTTTTCCATTTGGGTATCCAACCACGAAGAATCCAAGGAGCTCAAAGATGGGAAGACCAAATAGTTGAAGACAAAGAGTATCCCACTCAAGGTTACTTGCGTCTGTATTAGGATTAGAATCCGGGTTGTTATTAATGGTACCCAGCCACTTTTAATTTTTGTAAATCTAGGTTGTAATAAGCAAGGCAATTTACCTATGGATATTTACTTGATTAATTTGATTATTTAATGTATTTGGTTTAATTTGATTGCGTATAGGATTGCCTACTTTTTCTAGTTTTTTTGGCGTTTGCATGTCGTTCTTTTTTATTTAGCCTGGATTCGATCAGAGGCTCGTGAGGGTACAAAAAATTCTTCTACTTAAACTTTAATAAAAAATTTAGGATAATATAGAAACTCTAACGCTTTTAAGAAGTAAGCTCGGTATCGCTGGGAGTTCTCATTTCATAATTACTGTATTATTCTTTTCCTTTGTTAGGCACCTCCCCGCCTGGGAGTTCTTACAGACCACCTGGCCTATGAGGGTGTAGTTCTGTCCAAGGGGATTTGTGCATCTTTAGGATAAAATCTATTTTTAAACCTTTTTAAAATTACATCATTCTATTTTAAGCATTTACTCGAGTCGATCAGCATCCATTGAATTAGAAACTAATTTAAAAGTGGGTCTAAATCTTAATTGCATTTTTATTTAGCATTTTCACCCAACATAAGTCAAGGGGCCAATTAAGATAATCTCTAGATGTTGGCCACAATTTCCAAAATTATTAATTATAACATCCTTACCAGTATTTCATAAAATGACTTGACTCATGAATTTTAATCGTCTAGGTGGTTAGCTGGCTCCCCAATCCAGGCCGGGGTAAGTCCAGATTTTGCACAGCATAAGTTAGGTTCGGACTACTGTGTTCTAGTATCCAAATTTAGATTTAGGTCTGGGGCAGATTTCTTTTTAAATCATAAGATCACAACCTCTGGGAATATAATCTCAATTTTTTAATAAAATGCTCAACTCAAATTAAAGCATCTCTCAACCCAAAATTTAAACCCCAATACTTAGCTTAGGTAGGGACACTTCTGAACTGTTTCAGAATCCCAAAGTGTCTCCTACCCTTCTTCCTTTGACTCAAAAATAACTGCTCAAACTTGATCCACTCCCTATTTGAGTTCCAAACTCACCTCCTTGGTATCACTTCTAAAAAATATCCAAACAGAATTTCTGCCATTATTTTAATCGAAAGTTTTCGTAGGAGACTCCAGTCTCTCACGATGTAATTAACTACAAGGGCTTGCGCTCGTAGGAGATTTAGAACACACAACTGATTTTCAAAATTGATTTTCAAAACTCAATTAGTCGTTTTGGGGGAAGTTAAATTTCTAATGTTTGTTATCGTTATGTTTGAACGATTATTTGCAAATGATATCTTCTCCCTTCAGGGAGATATATCTTTTGTTAAAATGAATTCGAATATGAAATTAACGATCGCTACTCTTGATTATCGTAGGTTGATATTTGACTGAACTTTATTTTGACCCTTCGGGGCCATACGAAGTTCTCTCTTAAATCCGGTTACGATAGTCAAGATGAAATTTATAATTCTAAATCTGAATCCCATCCTGAAATTTTATTTCCACCTCCTGAGGTGGTATAATATTTCTAAAAGGATGTTCGATTTTAGAATTAAAGTTTTCAACATCAATTTTAAATTCTCAAAGTAACCTAAATTTTTTAAAACCCGCTTTCAACACCAACACTATCCCTCCCTCCACCTCCACCCAATTTTATTAGAGTTTGTGTCTTGAGCCGCATCATTTATTAGATCCAACCAACTACTGTTGCTAGGGGCGAATACAGTGTTCGGTGGAAAAAATTATTATGTGAGGAGTCTGGACGGAAGATACGTCCGGCTTTGTGATGATACAAACTAAATACACAGCAAGTACACATTTTTATTTTTTTACTGTGTATTTGTTATGTATGTGCTATCTATCCTCCCAAAATTTAGACGCATCTCCCATTCAAACTCTACACGTAATAATCTCTCATTCGTCGGTGAGCTACTCACAAAAATTTCCAATGCCTACCATTGAGGCATTCGTTAAGTCATTAAGGAAGTGCTATGTTACAAAGTAATAAAATTTAAATATTAAATATATAAATTTTATAAGTTTAAATGTTACGTACTTGTAGCCCCTAAAAACTTTTTGGGAAAATTAAATTTTTTTGCGAAAAGTAGCCCCTAAAAACTTCATATGATATAGGTGTAGACGTGGTTTATTTCATCAACCAGAAGTTATTATGCAAGCTGTACTACTGAACCACTACGTGCAGATATATAATTGTGTACTTATAAAAATATTTTATTTAAAAAAAACACTGTAAATATATAGTAATACATAGCAATCTTTACTTTTTGGTTCCCTCTTTCTTTTAGTCTTTTTCTTTCCACTTCACTCGCCTCCTCACGCTATATTTTTTTTTTTCATTTAACAAGGCAAGTCTCTGCCTCCAACTGTCCATCCCTATCATTTGGAAAGAACTTGCAAATGCTGAATGTGACTTGGGTTTGCTATTAACTTTTCAACATAAAAGAAAAAGGGATATAAATATATGTATAAGTATATATATACGTGTGTGTATATATATATATATATATATATATATATATATATATATATATATATATATATATATATATATATATATATATATATGGGCGGATTCCTTATATAGGGCATTTGCCCACCCTGAGTATGTGAGGGATCCACCCATATATAAAAAAAATATTAAATATTTAGAGGGGATATTTTAGATATTTTGAGTATTTTGTTCTAATTTTATCAATCCTAAGCGTCTTTGCCCATCCCCCACAAAAAAAATAAAAATGCCCACCCTGAAAAAAGAAGCTGGATCCACCCCAGTGCTTATATGTATATTATGCTTAAAATATTAAAATTTATATATTCAGGACTTAAAATTGAGTATTTCATATTCTAACACTTCCATTAGCTCTCATCGAAACTCATTGAGATTGTTATTTGATTCATTGATGCCTTCTCATATGAGCTTATTTACGACTCTCTTTTTCATTGCATGTTGTCAGACTCGTACAAGGCTCCTCCATATATCGCATGGACCTATCGATCACATTAATGCTTTCCCCTATGAACTCCCAGTAGTGTAAGAGCAGTGGAACTCAAAGCGAGTGCAAAGAGGGGGAGACCATTGATGTCTTCGTCTTGAACTCCTGTGAGCGGAAGAAGGCATGTGAATAACAACTAGATTGATAGCGAAGGCTGCCAGCTCTAACCAACATGAAATACTCCTAAAAAATATCAATTAAATTGTTGGAATAATGAATTATCTATCCATTCAAGCAATGCAAGTTATAAAATTTAAATAAAAAATAAAAAAATAAAAGAATTCAAAATTTCAGCAAGTCAATAAATATATTATAGCCATATCTTATGCAGTGTGACAGTGAAGCATGCACCTGCACGAATTCTTGTCCAAATACTACTATAATTTGAGCCCGTGCTGTTCTTAAAATTTACAATTTAGCCATTAGATCTAAAGCTTCGGACGAAACAACAGTCCCAAGAATAGTGACAACCATTGTTCAGAAATTTTGTAATGTAGTGCTCATTCGTCTAAGATATCCATTTTTTGTGACAAAAAAAGCTAAACTTACTCAGATTTCTACAAATTCGAAGAAAAATATTTTTTTTCATAGGAAGCATAAATTAAACTAAATAAATTGATTATTTAATTTAAGATATTTTTAAATGTATCAAAAGACTGAAACTATAAAAATATAACACTCGAAGTCATTGTGCATTAGTTAAAACAAATTTAAGAATTTTGACAGGCCAAAGAATATTGACAATCATTGGTAAAGAAATTTTGTAACGGTCCTCATTCTTCTAAGGCGGACAGTCTTTTTTTTAATCTCTTAAAATAATTTTGTAGTAAAAAATTAAAAATTTTATAATATAAAATTACTTTAAAAAATAATAAAAAAAGTCATCCTAAATAAAATCTAAGATATTTTTTTTGTGAGGGAAAAGTTGAACTTACTCAGATTTGTAGAAATCTGAAGTAATATATTTTTTTTCATAGGAAGCATAAATTAAACTAAGTAAATTGATCATTTAATTTAAGATATTTTTAAATGTATAAAAAAAGTGAAATTATAAAAATATAACACTCGAACTCATAGTGCATTAATTAAAACCAATTTAAGAATTTTGATGGCCAAATTCGAGTGCTCATCGTATAAAAAAAACTATATAAATATTTACTTTATTATTTATTTTGATTAAAATTCTATTATAGGCCATGATATCATCATGAAAAGTAATGCTATGTTAATCAAAGTTTTTTATAACAAAAAGATTATTTATTTATTTAAAATGCCGGTTGAAACACATTGGATAACTTTATTTTTAAAAAATATTTAAAAATTGTATAGAAATATTTCATCAAAATTTTATCAAAATAATAATAGAAAAAACAATAGTGTACAACTGAGAATGATAGAGTAGCTCTAGTGGCAGATATATATATGATTAGAGGGAGTTGGCTTAAATGATTTGGTCACATAAAATATTGATCTTCTGAATATCTGGTTAGGAAAGTAGATGTATTAGATCTGAGTTATGTTAAGAAATATATAGATAGACTTAAAAGGAGGTACAAAGCCTTGGAAATTATATTTTTATTATATTTAAATGAGAATTTGACTCCTAATAGGACACAATGGAGAAAAGATATTCTTCTAGCCTACCTCACATACTGGGATAAGAATTTGATGATATTGTTGTATATCCATGATTGCTTGTGCAGATACATTCTTCCATGTATCTAACGGAACAGTCCATTCATAGTGAAGGAGCTTATCACTGCACCAAGACGGACCTCCTCCGGCAACTTCCTCCAAGCAGTTGTTTAGTATTTAAATGTTTAAAATATTTTTTTAAGCTTTTATGAATCTATTAAAAGGAATATTATAATTAATAACTCTAAATAAGCTGAAAAAATTAATCATAGAAGCTCTAACAACGAACATAATGAGGATGATTATGTTTTGATATGCATTAAGCTCTAGCAATATTCCTCTTCCAAATTCAAATAATGTGTTTAAAATTGAACCAAATAATCACAATGTACTTCATTTATATGAAATAGATGGTGATGTAATTGCTTTCTTCCTCCCATTATTAATTGTGGCTTTAAAACATAGTCTAAGCAATAGTGCAACTAAATCATCACAATCTATCGCATTTATATGAAATGGATGGTGATGCCATCATCTTCTACCTTCTTTTATTAATAAAGGATATAGAACTTACATGTTCTAATCTAAGTCGATCTATGGATGGATCTTAATTAAAACGATCTAGGAGGTTCAAAAGAGTGAGAACTTACAATCCAACTATCAAATTTCATTGGATTGCAAGTTTGTTTCATAATGTGTGATATACTATCATTTATATATTTAAAAATGCTTCATATCTTGGTTTGGTAGGCTTAGAGGGCATTAACACTTATCTTAAGTTTGTTTAACCTCAACAAATAAGATCATTGAAGGTTGCAAGAGTTAAGGATTGTTGGATCACATCTTCAGTACTATTGGTCGTGAAGTTTGTGGAGTATTCTCTCTAGGTTCATAGAGAGGGATTGAAGATTGGGGAAGCATTGAGATCCCTTGCACTCATAATCACTTGCTCATTGGAATCATTTAGAAGCAATCCTAAGGTTTATATTGGAGTTTTATCCTAAGGAGTTCATATAGGATACATATCATGTATTTGGTAAATTCATCACTTTTGTTCAAATGATTTGACCAATAATAAAACAAGGATTCAAATAACTATTTTAAGATACTAAATCCCAAGGGAAGATTGCTTGATATGGACTTTTGTTTTTTGGATTGAAATGGACTTTCAGATTAGGTTTATCGTATCATTAGGGTTTTGGTCAAATATGGGTCGACCATAATCAAAATGGTTTGACCATGGATAAATCTTGAGTCAAATCATTATTATGATAGGTCAGCAGGTTTTGAACTTAATTCTCCATCCAAATGATCAATTTAATTTTTTAGATAATTTAAAGGTTTGACCCCTGCCAAACCACCTTTTATGAACCTTTGATGAAGGGTTGGAGGGATTAGCTATCACCCCTTGAACCATAAGATGGAATGGGTCTATGGTTTCTTGGATAAGCCATACGACCAATAGGCACCAAGGATCTGAGGGTATTTTATAATTTTAGGTAAATTTAGGGTTTGACCTTAGGTTTGATTTGGTTAGCCCATTACTCACCCAGGGTCACTAGAGAGTACCTAAAGAGGTCCATAAGCATTTTAGGGCTACCCAATGTGAAGTCCTTAAATATTCACCTGAAAAGATCTTCAGAGAATTTTTAAACTAAGGTAAAGAAATCTAAATGCTAAGAGTGTCTTAGGAGAGAGGTAGCCTTATTTAAAAATAAGGTCAACAACTAGGCTTTAGGACATGCACAATTTAGTCTTAGGTGCTATATATTTCTCTTAAATTCATCTTAGAAATTAGCATCATTAGATTAAGATTTAATATGATCATGTGTGAATAATTATTTTTAAGCTACCTAATGGACTCTATGAGTGGTTAATGGTGACCTCTAGGCTAACTAATGCTAGTAACACTTTCATGAGGTTTTGGAACACTAGTTTTATATCCCTTTTTAAATAAATTTTATTTAACTACTTGGATAATATCTTAATTTTTAATTCTATTAAAAGGTATCACATACACCATCTTGGACTAGTCTTAAATAATTTTATAAAGGAGAAATTATATATTAATCTCAAGCATTTTCTCCTTCCATCTAAAGTAGTAACTTTCTTAATGTCTTATTTTTTTCACATCTAGCCTACATATTAGTCCTCAGAAAATTAAGGCCTTTTCTACAAAGCTTATTCCTAATAATTTCATTTATGTGAAGACCTTTTGTGTGTTGTTTATCTTTATAGAAGATTCATTAGAAATTTTAGCACTATTATAGCACCTCTTATTATTCTTCTTATCCAAGAGACATTTTCTTGAAATCTTAGCACACAAAAAGCTTTTAATCAAATTAAGTTTTTTTATAACATTTCCTCTTTATTTGAAACTATTTCCCTAAGATTTTTTAAGTAACTCATGATACTTCTGCCATAGATATAGGTGGATTCATGAGTCAAGATAAATATCCTATTGCATGTTTTGTGAAAAAGTAAATTGATTAAAACAAAAATATTCCACTTATGATACATGGATTTGTACCCCTACTCAATCTTTAAGATATAGGATATAATATTTGCTTCATAAAATGTTTACCTTAAACACGTATTCTCATGCATTAAAAATTTTAAACTCCCAAAGAAAATTAAATCACAGACATGCCAAGTAAGTTATATTTTTAGAATATTAATTTTCCCCGTAAAATTTAAGTCTCACGTGAAAATAAAATTATTGAAACCTTATATGTAGTTTACCTTATAATCACTTAACTTGAGCAGTAAATCTTAAGGGAATATTTCTAGCTTTGGTAGACAGGGAGATGAATACACTATATGTCATGATATCATATTATTTAAAATGATTATAAGGAAAAGCCCTTCTCTTTTTTGAATGATTTTATTATCACTGATGGAGATCCCTATAAGGGAATATTTCTTTCTTCTATAGAATTTTATAAGAGGCCTACTGATTAGTGAATTACATTCATGAGGCATTATTGTACATCTAGGATGAGATAAGACCATTCAGAGATTAAAGAGTATATTTTATTGACTATTTATCAAAAAACATGTTGGTAGAATTTTGGATTTGTGCTTTAGTTGTTGGTAGAGCAAATCCTTTAAATTAAGAACAAGCCAATACAATAAAGTTCTTCTTTATTAGCCTTAGGAGGACTTATCTTTAAATTTCAATTAAGAACTTCTAGATCGCATGAAGGCCATTAAAGTATTTTTATGGTGGTTTATCAATTTTCTATAATGGGATGGTCTTTTTCTTACCATATGGCCAACAATGTGCCTTCTATTGCAAATTTATTCGTTAAGACAATTATGAAGTTATATTTATTCCCTTATACTAATATGTTCAATATGGATGTATGATTTATATCTTATTTCTAAAATATGTTATGGTTATTTTGGTATTAAATTTAAGTTTTTAACTTCTTCTTTTGTGACAAATAGATGATCAAACTATGATCATTAATAGAACGTTAAGAAGTTTTTTAATATGTCTAATAGGCAAAAATTTAGGTCATTGCGATTCACAGTTTGTCACTACTATGTCTGCAATAACAATATAGTTTCTAAAACAACAAAAAATATCTTTTAAAATTTTGTATAGTTTCTATATCTTATGTATTTTAGTTCAATATTTAAAATTTTAAAATATTTTTTAAAGCTTGCATCAATTTGTTAAAAGAAAATTAAAATTAGTAACTCTAAATAAGCTAAAATAATTATTCATAAATGATCTGACAACAAACATAATAAGGACGATTATCTTTTTATATGCATTAGACTCGAGAAATATTCCTCTACCAAATTCAAAAAATGTTTATATAAGTGTGACCAA
This sequence comes from Dendrobium chrysotoxum, assembly GCA_019925795.1. Taxonomy (NCBI): domain Eukaryota; kingdom Viridiplantae; phylum Streptophyta; class Magnoliopsida; order Asparagales; family Orchidaceae; genus Dendrobium; species Dendrobium chrysotoxum. The sequence continues at coordinate 13,402,973 of CM034300.1, read as the reverse complement.
ATCATCATAATTTATTTCAGTTATATAAATTTTTTGTTGATGCCATCAGTTTCTTTCTCCCTTTATTAAAAGAGGCTATAGAACTTAGTTTAAGAAATTGTGTGACAGAATCATCACAATCTATTTCATTTATTTGAAATGGATGATGATGGCATCATCTTCTTCCTCCTACTATTAACAAAGGCTATAAAACTTAGTTGTCTTGATCTGAATAGATCTAAGGATAGATCTAATTCAAAATGATGTAGGAGAATCGAAAGAGTGAGAACTTACAATTCAACACTTGGATCTCATTGGATTACAAGATTTTTTTAATAATATGTGAGACCCTATCATTTCTATATTAAAAAATGCATCATATCTAAATTTGATAGCTTTGAGAGGGTATTAACACTTATCTTAAGTTTGTTTAACCTCCAAAAATAAGATCACTAATGGTTGCAGGAATTGAGGACTACTGGATCACATCTTCACTATTGGTTTTGAAGGGGGTTAGGGGATCTTTCTCTTTGAGTTCATAGAGAGGGACTGAAGATAGGGAAAGCACTGGGATCACTTTCACTCATAATCATTTGGATCATTTAGAACCAATCCTTGGGTTTATATTTGAGTTTTATCTGAAGGAACCCATATTAGATACAAAGGGGCACTTTGGTATTTTCATCAGTTTTGTTCAAATGAGTTGACCAATGATTGAACTTGGATTCAAATAACTTTTTTAACAATTACTAATCATTTAAAACTGAATCCCAAGGTCAAATGGCTTGATTTTGACTTTTGGATTAGATTTAAGGTATCTTTAGCATTTTGTTCAGACTTGGGTTAAACATGGTCAATATGGTTTGAGCATGGATCATCCTTCAGTCAAATCATTCTTAATATAGGCTAGGAGGGTTTAGACTTAATTTGTAAGCTAAATAATCAATTTAAATTTTTAGGTAATTTTAGGATTTGACCCTAGCCAGATTGCCTTTGACGAAGGGTCAAAGGGATTATGTAGCACCCCTTGACCCATAGGATGGAATAGGTCTAGGGTTTCAAGGATAAGTCCTAGGACCAATAGTCACCCAAAATTTGAGGTTATTTTATAATTTTGGGTAAATTTAAAGGTTGACGAATAGTCCTAGGACCAATAGTCACATAACTAACTTGTTATGTAACCTAAAATTTATAGAATAGTCATATTACAAGTGATCTTGATGACATGTTGCTAGTGTCCTCTCATCCTATCTATCTTGATGGGGATTTTATTCTTATAAATGTGGTACCTAATGATGTTATTGCATTACACAAATTTATTATTGTATGAAAGGACCATCTTTCTATTATTGTCCATTGCTTGTCATAAAAGGAGTTATAAAAGCTTGCTCTTGCTTAGCTATATAGATATTTGAATTTTACTTAATGAAGAGTTCTTTTGATTATAAAGGAGTTGATGTTGGAAATGATCAGCACAAGCAAATCACCAAATCCATGGTTGCTAGCAGATTTTAATTATTTAATATTTCATTATATTTTTTATTTCTTTGTGTTATTTTCATTTGAACTTTAGAATTATGTAATGTAAGAATATTAAATTTAAAAAATAATGTGATAGAGAATTTTAGTCTACATGGGGTCCACTATGCCACATCATCTTTGTTGTGTCATTTTGTCAGACCTTCAAATTCTAAATTAATACAAGCATAGTCAGCCATACTTTAAGAATTAAATGATGTTTCCATCTTCCAACAACTTCATTTGATTGAATTAAATGTCTTTCAATTTGAAATATATAGTTAAGAAGTCAAAAACAAGTTATATGGTGCATCATTCTAATTTAATTACTTTTTGGATTCCATTTCATCCTTTTATATGTAATGCTTATAAATATCATGAAATGTATAACGAAAGAGAAGTTGAGATGAAATAGAACTTAGATTGGTTGTTCTTGTGTTCTTTAATTAAGTGACAAAGAATAACCACTATTTGATAAGAGATCTATATTTTTTATTTCTACTTTTATTTTGTGTGATTTCTTGATGTTTTCTTAATCATTGCAATTCCTTCAAGCATTTTGGAGATTTTTTCTATGTTCCAACACTTTCTTCATTTTATTATCCCCGAGCTAAATAAGTTAATCAAAATATGTCATAATCATATCATCTATTGTTCTTTCATCTCCATGCATCAAGACTTCCACTTCACAAACCATAACATCTTCCAAATTTTTTTTTTTTCAAACCTAAGTTTTCAAAAGAGTTCTTATACTCATCATATATATGCATATAATTCCTTTTCAAGCTTTGTACAATATTAGTCATCTAAAATTTGGCCCAAACCCCACAACCCCGTGGTAGATTATAGCTACCATTAGGTCTCAACCTTGTAAAATCCTTTAAAGCCTCAAATCCCCTCAATTGGATAGCCTATGTCTCCTCACTCTAGATGAATTTACCCATCTCAAAACTCTAACTAAAAGTCCACTTTATTCCCTATATCAAAATCTTATTTATGCTTGACCATCATATTTCTAGTTGATCCTTCCTATAAATTTAATTTTCATGTTATATTAAATAGCTAGTGTAGTTGAGTTAAATTCTTTATTGTGCTTTATAATTTAAATTCTAACTCATGTAGCTTAATCATTCATCTACATAATATTTTAACCTATGTGGAATTACTGACATAAAAAATGTTAACAGCACTCTAATAAACTTTAAAGCAATCTTCCATAAAACTTCCATCCTTCAAATAATGAATCATCTTATAGGAAATTTCTTTTTCTCAACCCATCTAAGAGTTCTAGTCTTAGCATTGAACTATATTGAATAGAAAGAGACCCTATAAAGACTCTAAGATTTTCTTAGATTAGAAGTGACCATAGGAAGAACCTTTGATTAATAAGTTTGTCTTTCTTCAGGTGACACTTCCGTCATACTCAACCTTGATGGGTCTATTAAGGCATTGTCAATGTTAGGAGTATCATGACTCTCATTCAATCAATTACTTGTTAGTGCAATGTAATTTGTTATGAGAACCCTTCTAAGTGTATGGGCACTAGCTAGTTTGACCCGTACTCAAACCAACATTAGTACAACCTAATATACCCTGGAGCTTATGAATGTTTGTTGATCTTTAAATAGATAAAATTGATCCATTAAATTTAGAGGACCTAACAACAACTTAAACTCTAGCTTGAGCTAATATGACCCTATTAGGTTTGAATTTGTTAATTAAAAACTTTTGATTTTCTTAAGTAATCTTATATGAAAAATTCTAAATAAAATTTGGAATGTTCTTTAAGTTAAGATACACATTCTTGAATATTCTTAAGAACTGATTTGGTCATTAAAATATTATTTGTATTTTTAAAGTGAAAATCATTATTTATAAATTACTTAACCCCTTGGAAACCCATTGCCATGGCATATATTGCATAAGTGTATTATATTATTTTTAAAATACTCCAATTTAATGTAATTCAATTAATTTTTTAAATTTTATTAATTAAAATATAATTTATTTCTATTACTTAAAAATTAAAAAATATTAAATACCCAAGGTGAGTTAGGTGTTGCTTAAGAAGGTCATACTATATCTTTGAATGAATTCATTTGCTTTTTTTTTTAATTATTAATGCCAAAATTAAAATTTTTAATTTAAAAAACCTAATTTTCTAATTTAATTATTAGTTCAAATAAGGGAAAATCAAATTTCTTCCATTTTGATTTAACCAATGCATGTTCTCAAATTCAAACATCATGGTAGGTATGTTTGTACATATTCTAATTTGTTTTATATTTTCAAGTTTGATATTTTTCTTAATAATCATAATTTTTATAATAAATATTGAAATTAATAAATAAATCCAAAATTTTTGGGAAAGAAAGGATGATGATGTGAGAGTTAGTAAAAATCTTATATAGACCTATGTACTTATGAGAAGTCATATAATGAAGATCAAGATAAATCAAGAGAATATGAATTACTCAATCAATAAAAGAGAATAATCTTTTTAAGGTTATGTACACTAAGAATACTTGTCATAGTAATTAACCCAATTTGGGGTCAAAGTTTCTTTGCTATAGTGTGTGTTCGCATTGACCTTACACGAAAACTCTCCCCAGGTTTTTGGATTAAGGCCTAAATGGAGGAGTTTTTCAAAAAGTTGAGTACAAGTGCCTTTCTCATCTTTATTTCCATTGTCAAATTATTGGCCATAAACTAGAGTCTTGCCCTTGCAAGATTAAGATGTAGCCTGTTGACAGCACTCTTCAATTTGCAGCTATGGCCATACAGAATCCAGTTATTATGGTGCATACTCAACAGTCTAATTCTCCATCTTCCCAACCTTCAAACAAATTGGGAACTTGGATTGTCGTCACTAGAAGGCGGAGGCCTAAGCAGAGAGGCCATCTTCCTGCCAACCATTCTAAAGGTCATGAAATGAGACGCCCCTTTTGCACGTCAGCTGATTCAAACCCAAAGCCTATTGTCTTCACTCCTCAAAAATCTCAGCAGTAGGATATCTCCAACTATAAATTGAACCTCTCCAAGCAAAGACCTAGAGTCATTCAGAAAGAACAGCAGCAGCTGGGGCCTGTCACCACTACCCCGCGAAAGAGGAAAAAAAATAACTGAGGAGATCTTGGGCAAGGATTTGAGCCCCTCAAATGATGATTATTGAGGTCTTCTTGGGTGTATTGTGCTTCTACAATATTGTGGGGGATCTTTCATTTTCAGATGAGGGGTTTTTTCTTTGCTCTTTTCTTTTTCTTTTTTTTTTGTTCTTTTCTTTGGTTTTCTTTGTCTACCTCCTCTTTTGTGTTGGGGAGGCTTAGTAGATTTTTTTCCTGTTTGTACCTTTTGTCCCCCTCTTTTTATTTTAATGGAATATCTTTTTTGGGGTGTTAAAAAAAGGGGAAATAATTAGATAAATAATTAAATTAGGAGTGTAGAACATTAATTATTTATAAACAACAAAAAAATCTATATATAACACATGACATTTTATACAAATTACAACACAACGTTTTTCTCCATAAATTACAAAACATTTTTATAAAAATTAGAAGACAATTCTATAAAAATTAGAAGACAATTAGAAGACATGGGGGATCTTTCATTTTTGTCTCTATATCTTTTCCAAGCTATGTTTGTTTAGATTGAATTGAAAGAGAGAAAATGGAAATAAAAATACTAAAGAAATTTAAATAAAATTACTTTTTACCTACTTATTTGATTGAGGAGATTTATATGAAAATAAATAATATTTTTATATATGATAGAATAGAAGTTCTTATTTTCTTATTAGAAAGGATATCTGATCTAAAATAAATTCTCTTCTTAATGAACAAAAGAAAAAAAACAAATATCAATAATAATATTTGGGATAAATTAATAAAATTAACAAATAAATTATCTTGAAACAAAGCATTAAATACAAAATTATGAAGTAAAATAATTTTATGATCAGAAGAGTCTTTCAAATCATGCAACGACCTAAGTGTCCCTTTTGACTTTCTCTCTACTTCTCTCAGTCTAGCTGGCACGCAGCTTGAATTCTCCTTCATTGTTCATGCGTAATGAGCAAAATCACCATCAGGGGTGAGATGAAGGCTAGGTTGTTTGATTAGTAGTGAACAAAAATGATGTAGGAGTTACAGGAGACATCTGGATGCTCTAAAGGGTGTTGAACGACTATTCGAGCCTTATGTTGTGCCTCTCCCAGCCCTCCACCTTCACCTCCACCTCCACCCAATTTTATTAGAATTTGTGTCTCCAGCCACAACCTTTATTAGATCTTACCAACTACTATTGCTAGGGGCAGATACAGTGTTCAATGGGAAAAATTATTATGTACAGAGTATAGATGGGAGATACGTCTTGATTTGTGAGGATACACAGTAAATACACAATAAATACACCGTAAATATAAAGTTTTATTTTTTTATTGTGTATTTGTTGTGTATTTACTGTATACCCTCCCAAAATTCATAAGCATCTCTCATTCAAACTCTGCACGTAATAATCTCTAATTCGTCAGTGGGCAACTCACGAAGGTTTCCAAAGCCCATCGTCGAGGGTTTCGTTAAGTCATTAAGGAAGTGCTATGTTACAAAAGTAATAAAATTTAAATATTAAATATAAAAATTTTATAAGTTTAAATGTTATTTACTTGTAGTCCCCTAAAAACTTCATATGCTATAGGTGTAAACTGTACTTCGACTGTAAACCATTACGTGCAAATATATAATTGTGTGCTTAATTATAGAAATATTTTATTCAAAAAAGCACTGCAAATATATAGTAATACATAGCAATCTGCTTTTTTGGTGCCCTCCTTCTTTCAGTCTTTTTCTTTCCACTTCTCTCGCCTCCTCATGCTATGTTTCTTTCATTAAACAAGGCAAGTCTCAGTCTCCAACTATCCATCCTTATCGTTTGGAAAGAACTTGCAAATGCTGAATGTGACTTGGGTTTGCTATTAACTTTTCAACGTTAAAGAAAAAGGGATTTATATATATTATTATATTTAAAATATTAAAACTTATATATTTATCATTTAAACATGAGTATTACATATACTAGTACTTCTATTAACTCTCATCATAACTCATCGAGATTGTTATTGGGTCCATTGATGCTTTCTCATGTGAGCTTACGTATGACTCTCTTTTTCATTGCATGTTATCAGGCACATACAAAACTCCTCCATAATGCTTTCCCCTATGAACTCCCAGGAGTGTAAGAGAAGTAGAACTCAAAGAGAGTGCAAAGAAGAGGAGACCATTGATGTCTCTGTCTTCAAACTCCTCTGAGCAGAAGAAGGCATGTGAATAACAACTAGATTGATAGCGAAGGGTGCCAGCTGTAACCAACATGAAATACTCCTAAACAATATCAATTGAATTGTTGGAATAATGAATTATCTATCCATTCAAGCAATGCAAGTTATAAAATTTAAATAAAAAATAAAAAAAATAAAAGAATTCAAAATTTCAGCAAGTCAATAAATATATTATAGCCATATCTTATGCAGTGTGACAGTGTAGCATGCACCTGCACGAATTCTTGTCCAAATACTACTATTTAATTTGAGCCCTTGTTGTTCTTAAAATTTACAATTTAGCCATTCGAACTAAAGCTTCGGACGAAACAACAGTCCCAAGAATAGTGACAACCACTGGTCAGAAATTTTGTAACGTAGTGCTCATTCGTCTAAGATATCCATTTTTTGTGACAAAAAAGCTGAACTTACTCAGATTTCTACAAATCCGACGAAAAATATTTTTTTTCATAGGAAGCATAAATTAAACTAAATAAATTGATCATTTAATTTAAGATATTTTTAAATGTATCAAAATAGTGAAACTATAAAAATATAACACTCGAACTCCTAGTGAATTAATTAAAAAACAAATTTAAGAATTTTGATGGCCTAATCCGAGTGCTCGTCGCATTAAAAAAAAAAGATTTTTACATAACTAACACTTAAAACTACTCTATTTTCTTATCTAACACCCAAATTTTACTATTTACATTCTACTATCTAAAAACCCTTTTCCTCATCAAAATTACCCCTCAGTAACCTTCCGTCTAATACCTCACCCCGACCCTATCTGAAACGCCTACTTCGCTTTGCACTTTGTTAACGGCCTTCATCTGAAGTAGTCCCCTGCATCCGATAAAGCCGATATCGATCGTCCCCACTGTCGGCCGCCAAAGCTGCCGCAGTCATCGATGCGGCGTTCGACGGAGGAGAGTGGGATTGCAACGGAGCCAAGGATTGCAACTTCCTTTCCTTGTCTCGATTCAAGGTAAAGGACGAGGCTCTCCTCCTCACTGAATGGCTCGGCAGTGACGAAGAGGAGGTCTTCGTTCTATGCCGGTGCGCCATTATGATAACAATCCATAATGAGAAACTAATCAAATTATTTTTACAGAATTATGAACACAGAACTATGAAACAATCCATAATGAGAAACCAATCAAATTATTCAAACCAATATCAAGATTTGATGTTTCTCCTATTTTTTTCGCCTATGCTCTGTATCCTGAGATTTTGTTCTCAAGTGCTGAAGCACAGGTGAAGGAAACCAAAGCCCTTAGTGGAGAAGCTCTGGAGGAACGTGTCTACTGTCGCCGAGTTCCAAGCAGCAAGTTCGGAGTCATCTTTAGACGTGCCTACCGTCGCCGAGTTCCAAGCGGCATGCAGATTCGGCGTCAAATTCATTCTCCGGTGGGATTTCTACGGATGGAAACGACTTCGATAACAGTACCAACAGCACGAGCAGCACACAGCCATCTCCCTCCTAGCTTGCATCTCCAAGGCAGGTGCTGATCTCAATTCCTCTTGTTCCTATTGCAGAAGCTATGAAGCAAACCAATTTGGCAACAATGGTGGGTTTGCTAGACGAGGATTACTGGTGGAGAGAGCCAGTAGAAAAAGTCTTATTGCACCAAAGAAATGGAGAAGACGAAGAGCAAACCTACTCTCACGACGAAGACGCAATGGGTCCGGCAAGTAGGGTATTTGAGTGGTAGATATGTAAATAATATACTTTGGGTGTTAGATAAGTAAATATATTAGTTTGAAGTGTTATATATGTAAAAACCCCTAAAAAAATTATATAAGTATTTGCTTTATTATTTGTTTTGATTAAAATGAAAATTAAAATTAATAACTCTAAATAAGCTGAAATAATTAATCATAGAAGCTCTAACAATGAACATGATGAGGATGATTATGTTTTGATATGCATTAGACTAGAGCAATATTCCTCTTCCAAATTCAAAAAATGTGTATATAACTGCACCAAATAATCTCAATGCATTTCATTTATATGAAATAGATGGTGATGCCATTGGTTTCTTCCTCCCATTATTAATTGTGGCTTTAAAACACAGTCTAAGCAATAGTGCAACTAAATCATCGCAATCTATCTCATTTATATGAAATGGATGGTGATGCCATCATCTTCTATTTCATATTATTAATAAAGGACATAGAACTTATATGTCCTAATCTAAGTCGATCTATGGATGGATCTTAATTAAAACGATCTAGGAGGTTCAAAAGAGTGAGAACTTACAATATAACTATCAAATCTCATTGGATTGCAAGTTTGTTTCATAATGTGTGATATACTATCATTTATATATTTAAAAATGCTTCATATCTTGGTTTAGTAGGCTTTAGAGGGCATTAACATTTATCTTAAGTTTGTTTAACCTCAACAAACAAGATCATTGAAGGTTGCAGGAGTTAAGGATTATTGGATCACATCTTCAGTACTGTTGGTCGTGAAGTTTGTGGAGTATTCTCACTAGGTTCATAGAGAGGGATTGAAGATTGGGGAAGCATTGAGATCCGTTGCACTCATAATCACTTGCTCCTTGGGATCATTTAGAAGCAATCCTACGGTTTATATATATTGAAGTTTTATCCTAAGGAACCCATATAGGATATGCATCAAGTCTTTGGTAAATTAATCACTTTTGGTCAAATGAGTTGACCAATAATAAAACAAGGATTCAAATAACTATTTTAAGAAACTAAATCCCAAGGGAAGATGGCTTGATATGGACTTTCAGATTAGGTTTATGGTATCATTAGGGTTTTTGTCAAACTTGGGTCGACCATAGTCAAAATGGTTTGACCATGGATAAATCTTGAGTCAAATCATTCTTATGATAGGTCAGGAGGTTTTGAACTTAATTTTCTAGCCAATTATTATCAATTTAATTTTTTAGATAATTTTAAGGCTTGACCCTGGCCAAACTACCTTTTATGAACCTTTGATGAAGGGTTGGAGGGATTAGCTAGCACCCCTTGAACTATAAGATGGAATGGGTCTTTGGTTTCTTGGATAAGTCATACGACCAATAGGCACCAAAGATTTGAGGGTATTTTATAATTTTTGGTGAATTCATGGTTTGACCTTGGGTTTGATTTGGTGAGCCCATTACCCACCTAGGGTCACTAGAAAGTATCTGAAGAAGTCCATAAGCATTTTAGGGCTACCCAATGTGAAGTCCTTAGGTATTCCCCTGAAAAAATCTTAAGGGGGTTTTTACACTAAGGTAAAGAAATCTAAGTGCTAAGAGTGTCTTAGGAGAGAACTACCCTTATTTAAAAATAAGGTCAACAACTAGACTTTAGGACATGCACAATTTAGTCTTGGGTGCTATATATTTCTCTTACATTGATCTTAGAAATTAGCATCATTAGATTAAGATTTAATTTGATCATGAGTGAATAATTATGTTTAAGCTACCTAATGGACTCTATGAGTGGTTAATGGTGACCTCTAGGCTAACTAATGCTAGTAACACTTTCATGAGGTTTTGGAACACTAGTTTTATATCCCTTATTAAATAAATTTTATTTGACTACTTGGATAATATCTTAATTTTTAATTCTATTAAAAGGTATCACCTACACCATCTTGGGCTAGTCTTAAATAATTTTATAAAGGAGAAATTATATTAATCTCAAACATTTTCTCCTTCCATATAAAGTAGTAACTTTCTTAATGTCTTATTTTTTTCACATCTAGCCTACATATTAGTCCTGAGAAAATTAAGGCCTTTTCTACAAAGCTTATTCCTAATAATTTCATTTATGTGAAGACTTTTTTTGTGTTGTTTATCTTTATAGAAGATTCATTAGAAATTTTAGCACTATTATAGCACCTCTTATTATTCTTCTTATCAAGAGACATTTTCTTGAAATCTTAGCACACAAAAAGCTTTTAATCAAATTAGGTTCTTTATAACATTTCCTCTTTATTTGAAACTATTTCCCTAAGATTTTTTAAGTTACTCATGATACTTTTACCATAGATATAGGTGGATTCAGGAGTCAAGATAAATATCCTATTACATGTTTTGCGAAAAAGTGAATTGATTAAAACAAAGATATTCCACTTATGATATAGGGATTTGTACCCCTATTCAATCTTTAAGATATAGGAGATCATTTTTGCTTCATAAAACATTTACCTTAAACATGTATTCTCATGCATTAAAATTTTTAAACTCCCAAAGAAAATTAAATCACAAACATGCCAAGTAAGTTATATTTTTAGAATATTAATTTTCCCCGTAAAATTTAAGTCTCATGTGAAAATAAAGTTATTGATGCCTTATATGTAGTTTACCTTATCATCACTTAACTTGAGCAGTAAATCCCTAGCTTTGGTTGACAGGGAGATGAATACACTATATGTCATGATTTCATATTATTTAAAATGATTATAAGGACAAGCCCTTCTCTTTTTTGAATGATTTTATTATCACTTATGGAGATCCCTATAAGAAAATATTTCTTTCATCTATAGAATCTTATAAGAGACCTACTGATTAGTGAATTACATTCATGAGGTGTTATTGTACATTTAGGATGAGATAAGACCATTCATGGAGTAAAGAGTATATTTTATTGACAGTTTATCAAAAAACATGTTGGTAGAATTTTGGATTTGTGCCTTAGTTGTTGGTAGAGCAAATCCTTCAAATTAAGAACAAGCCAATACATAAAATTTCTTCTTTATTAGCCTTAGGAGGAATTATCTTTAAATTTCAATTAAGAACTTCTAGATTATGAAGGCCATTAAAGTATTTTTATGGTGGTTTATCAATTTTCTATAATGGGATGGTCTTTTTCTTACCATATGGTCAACAATGTGCCTTCTATTGCAAATTTATTCTTTAAGACAATTATGAAGTTATATTTATTTCCTTATACTAATAAGTTCGATAGGGATGTATGATTCACATCTTATTTCTAAAATATCTTATGGTTATTATGGTATTAAATTTTTAAGTTTTTAACTTCTTCTTTTGTGACAAAAAGATAATCAAACTAAGATGGTTAATAGAACATTAAGAAGTATTTTAATATGTCTAATGGATAAAAATTTAGGTCCTTGGGATTCACTATGTGCCACTTCTATGATTGCGATAACAACATACTTTCTAAAACAACACAAATATCCTTTAAAATTTTTTATAGTTTCCATATCTTACGTATTTGCACTACCAAAAAACATAGCTATCGCGGCACAAAATTAGATCTTTCCCGACGCTTTTAACCACCACAAATTTTCTTGTAGCAGTTTTAAAACCGCTGCACACATACTGTGATTGCAACGCGCTGCAATGACATTCCGCGACGGTTTTATAACTCAAGGGATGACTTACAGAGTGCTACTTATAGTAGCGATTTTAATCGCTATAAATGTATAGAATTACAACGATTAAAACCACCACAGCTTCATAAAAAAAATGACTTACAAAATTGTGGGGGATTAAACCGCTACAGTTATCTGTAGTTGTTGTGGTTTTAATGCCTAAAAAATATATATTTTAGTAGTCACACTAAACAAGTAAGAAGTCCTGGCTATCATCATATTTTCAGTATTGAATAATGCCTAAAATATATTTGTGTTCTTAATTGAAATTTTTTAGGACTTCTTACTTGTTTAGTGTGATTGCCCCCCCCCCCCCCCCCCCCCAAAAAAAAAAAACGTTTTTTTCTTATAAAATCATTCCCCCATTGACTGAAATATTTCTTTTTCATTACCTCTCCCTCCTCTCTCTCTCTCTCTCTCTCTCACCTTTTTTTTGTTACCCGCAACTTTATGTACATAGCTACTTGCTATTAATTATAGCCCTCTTCTATCTCTCTCTCTCTCTCAAGATGGGTGAGATGATTTTAATCTTTTTTTTATTTATTTTTCATTATCTCTCACCCAAGGTTAACTATTTTTTTTAATTTTATTAGATTATCTTAAACCTTTTTTTTTCATTTATATTTTGCTCTTTATTTATATTTTTTTTCATTTTAATCATTTATCTTCACATTATTAATTTTTTTAAAATTAAATTTTCATTAATTTTTTTAATTATTTTAAAATCTCTAAATTCTTATTTATAGAAAATTTATGTAATTAAAGCCAACAAATTACACTAGAGAAAGATTACAATATTTAAATTTAAATCAAGTAGCTTAAAATATGCTAATTATAATTTTAAATAATTTTTATATTAATAAGATACAGCTTCTTTTATATATTTATTACTTTTTATAAAATATTTTTAAATAATTTTTTTATTTAAAATAGATATGAAAACTTAAGTTAGATATTTAAAAAAAAATTAAAATCCTAATGTCAATTTCAGGCTCGAATAAAAAAGCTTTATTGTACATTTCAAATTAAAAATTTGTGCCCCCGCAAATAAAAAATCCTGGCTCCGCCACTGCCAAGGGGTCTTATTTGGTAGCATAAGCTTCCAACCAACAGACCAAGAAGAGCTGTGTAAAAGAGAAGAGCATTCATCATTCATATTTGATAATCTACAATATCCAAACTTTGAACAACATCTCAAAAAAGTAGACTTTCATACCAAGATGCATTTTAAAATAATTTGCAGAAACATGGGTTATCTTTAAAACGTCATTCTCTTTCTCGCTTAACATCATCTTTTAGAAGATGTTTCATTGCCACCCTATCAATTATAAGAAGATTGTAAAATATTAGTATTCAAATAACCAAAATTAAAATCAGAATGTAAAATTTTACATACCATTTGTGAGCTTCCTTGAGGTGGATACTAAATTTAAAATTATTGCATGAATTTCTCATTTCAGTACGTAATGAGCTAGTCTCCTCTCTGAGATTTACTATTTGACTTAAACTGCTTCCACCGCTAGTCCTGCCCTCATTCGTGCTATGAGGAAAATAATGTGTAGGAGTGACACCAAACCCTTGGGTTCTGACTCTAGTGTTCATGTCCCATAACCATACTGAACACCCTTTCATTAGCCTCCACATTCCCATACTCTGGTGACAAGCCATCCTCAGCAAATGATTGCAAGCTTGTATCTATGATATAATAAACTTAGTTAACTTTTGTTGTAAATAAACATAAAATAATAACAAATTACACATAAAAAATTTATAGTTAGACTAAAATTACCTATCTCTGTTTATCATCTTCAGATAACCAGGTGTCATCATTGTGTAGTCTATTAATTCTCCATAATAGTAATCAATCCTTGATAGCCTATAACAACAAATTTGATAGTTAAGTAATTAGTTAATAAATGTGAATATAAAATTTATATAAATTTAAATATATACTATCACTTGTTGCCTGCCAATAGAACTCACACGCCCCATAGTGTGAGGACAAGTCTTTTTCAAAATAGATTCAAGAATCAAACAAGTATTGTAAAGCAGGAAAAATGCTTTGATTTGAAGAAAGGTTTCGAATATTAAGATAGAAGAAGATTTTTCAGCTATTGTAGAAAATGAATATATTTGGACAAGTTTCACAATATTTTAAGTAATCAAGTAGCTAATGGAAAAGCTTCGTAATTGCATTGTCTACCTTTGAGAAGAAGTACATAGTGAAGTAAAATCGAATTTTCAAACAAAAAATATAAAAAAGATACTAAATTAAGTTCGAAGATTCCATAAAAACCTACTTAAATTTCAAATATTTATAGAGAAGTCAAAATGTAAGCAAAATCATTTTTTATTTTTCAAAAGTTTTGTATGGAAAATTTATGTAATAATTAATGAATATCAATACGTTTTGATAATTTTTAAGATGCTTATTCTTGATTTTAACATATAGGGTTGGTTGTGAGCTTATTGTCAAAATATATAAGAATGTGGACTTCTAAGATGGTCAAACTTATATAATCTTAAAGCATATGACTAGGCCTCTGTTGCATCAATCTTGATCCATCTGAGGTGATTCCATGGTCACTTTTGTGAGCTTATATGTATGAATAATGCTCAATCTACGCATATATTTAATTTAGGTGCTACGATTAGAATCTACAAGATACACTACGTTAATCAAAATAGAACATCCACAAATGTGTTTTTTATCATTAAAATCAATATGATAAATATTTAGGCTATTGGGGGTAACAATTTACCCATTTTAATGAGAAAAGTATGCTAATAATAAGTGTTAATGAAGGTATAAATTGACCTTACATTACAATTTTGAATTAATATTCTTTTTTAAGATGCTAACATGCTCCCCTATACTAACAAAAATAGAGAAACATGTGCAACCTACTCTCTCATTTGGCAACATAAAAAATAAATACCAAATTGAAAAGAATTAATGAATTTGAAATAATTACATGAATCTATTGATTTGGATCTAGCATGCAATGAATATGCCTCCAAGCTCAAAATCTTTCTTTAGGTTAATGTTTTCTAAAGGCTCTTTGAATCCTTACACAGATGATTCTTCACAAAACACCAAGATTTTCCAAAGCAGGAAACTTCTCCAAATTATTTCTATTTCAAACTAAAGATACATACATTTCAAATCTTCTTAGCTTTGCATGACTATAGGAAAGAAATTGAAGCAACCATTCAATAAAAATATAGACAATAAGAGCAGACATTATCTAGTTTCTCAATAAAAGATTGAAGTAAACTTTGGGTTTTAGTTTTAAGACAAATTACAAAAGATCCTTTTCTGATTTTAGGGATTAATGTAAAGAAACAAGAAGAATGAGAAGAATAGGAAGAAGAATATGAAGAAGAAGAATGAGAAGAAGAAGAAGAGGAAGACAGGGAAGAGACTCACAGTGAGGAACGGCAGGCGGACTGGGATGGGTCTTCGCGTGAAGAAAAGAGCTGCGCTCGGCGGTTTGCTCCAGAAGAATGAGAGTCACAAGCGGGGGAAGAGAGCCGAGCTTCAAATCATGAGATTGGGAATTTGCTAGGGATCTGGTTTAAGATCGCGGGCCAGGGCTTTACCAGTGGTTTAAACCGGTGTATATTGCACTGGTTAAAATCGGTGCAAAATAGGTGTTTTGGCTGCAGTTTCAGAACCGCTCCTAACAACCAATGAGAAAAATTCAATTTTTTGGTAGTGTTGGATTCAAAATTTAAAATTTTTTAAAATACTATTTTAAGCTTGCATGAATTTTTTTTAAAATGAAATTAAAATTAATAACTCTAGATAAGTTGAAATAATTATTCATAAATGATCTAACAACGAACATAATGAGGATGATTATCTTTTGATATGCATTAGACTCAAGAAATATTTCTCTTCCAAATTCAAAAAATGTTTATATAAGTGTGACCAAATCATCAAAATTTATTACATTTATATAAAATTGATGGTGATGCCATCTGTTTCTTCCTCCGGTCATTAAAAAAGGCTTAATTAGAACTTAGTTTAAGAATTGGTGCGACTGAATCATAACAATCTATTTCATTTATTTGAAATGGATCATGATGACATCATCTTCTTCCTCCTACTATTAACAAAGGCTATACAACTTACTTGTCTTGATCTGAATAGATTTATGGATAGATCTAATTCAAAATGATCTAGGAGAATCAAAGACCGAGAACTTACAATTCAACGACTGGATCTCATTTGATTACAAGTTTTTTTTCTTCTTAATAATGTGTGAGACCCTATCATTTCTATATTAAAAAATGCATCATCTATGGGTTTGATAGCTTTGAGATGGTACTAAAACGTATCTTAAGTTTGTTTAACCTCCACAAATAAGATCACTGAAGGTTGCAGGAATTGAGGACCGCTGGATCACATCTTCACTGCTGGTTGTGAAGGGGATCAGTGGAGCTTTCTCTCTGAGTTTTTAGAGAGGGACTGAAGATTGGGGAAGCACTAAGATCACTTGCACTCATAATCTTTGGGATCATTTAGAACCAATCCTTGGGTTTATACTGGAGTTTTATCCAAAGGAACCCAAATTAGATACATAGGGGCACTTTGGTATTTTCCTCACTTTTATTTAAATGAGTTGACTAATGATTGAACATGGATCCAAATACCTCTTTTAAGAGTTAGAAATCATTTAAAATTGAATCCCAAGTTCAAATGGCTTGATTTTGACTTTTGGATTAAGTTTAAGGTATCTTTACCAGTTTGTTCAAACTTGGGTTTACCATGGTCAAAATGGTTTGAGCATGGATCATCCTTAAGTCAAATCATTCTTAAGATAGGTTAGGAGGGTTTAGACTTAATTCAGAAGCTAAATAATAAATTTAAATTTTTAGGTAATTTTAGGATTTGATCCTGGCCAAATCGCCTTTGATGAAGAGTCAAAGGGATTAAGTAGCACACCGTGACCCATAACATGGAATAGGCATAGGGTTTCAAGGATAAGTCCTAGGAGCAATAGTCACCCAGGATTTGAGGTTATTTTGTAATTTTGGGTAGATTTACAGGTTGACCAATAGTCCTAGGACCAATAGTCACATAACTAACTTGTTATGTAACTTAAGATTTATAGAATAGTCACAAGTGAGCTTGATAACATGTTGCTAGTGCCCTCTCAACATACCTATTGATGTTATTGCATACCACAAATTTCTTATTATATAAAAGTACCATCATTCTACTGATGACTATTGGTTGTCATAAAAGGAGTTATAAAAGCTTGCTCTTGATTAGCTATATAGATATTTGAATTTTACTTCCTTAATGAAGAGTTCTTTTGATTCTAAAGGAGTCGATGTTGGAAAGGTTTTGCACAGGCTAATCACCAAATCCATGGTTGCCAGCCGATTTTAATTATTTAATATTTTATTATATTTCTTATTTGTTTGTGTTATTTTCATTTGAACTTTAGAAAACCATCATATGTAATGTAAGAATATTAAATTTAAAAAAATAATGTGATAGAGAATTTTAGTCTAAGTGGGGTCTACTATGCCACATCATTTTTGCCATGTCATTTTGCCAAACCTTCAAAATCTAAATTAATGCAAGCATAGTCAGCCATACTTTAAGAATAAATTCTCTTCTTATTAGAAAGGATATCTGAGTTACAATCATGGGCGGAACCAAGTACAGCCCGGGGGGGGGGGGGGGGGGGGGGGGGGGTAATTGGCCCCCCTAAAAATTTTTTTTTAGTTTACTGGTAGAGCTAATTAAGTAATTTGCCCCCCCTAAATCTTATGGTTTGCCCCCCCTTTTGCCCTAATCGCTTCTTCACGCGTGAAGGATCTGTCGCACGCAATATCTTTATTTCATTTTTTTAAATATTAGTCTATTAGTATTAAAATTTTGCCCCCCCTAAAATGAAAGGTTGGTTCCGCCCCTGATTACAATAATGATCTAATATAAATTCTCTTCATAATGAACACAAGAAAAAAAAATAAATAAAAATAATATTTTTTAGGATAAATGAATAAAATTAACAAATAAATTATATTGAAACAAAGCATTATATGTAAAATTATGAAGTAAAATAATTTGAAAAACAGTAAAGTCCTTCAAATCAAGCAACCTAAGTGTCCATTTGACTTGTCTCTTCTTCTCTCACTCTAGCTGGCACGCACCTCCAATTCTTTTTTAATAAACAAGAGCTTTAATATACTCTACCCACGCATTGTACTGTGCAAATCAATACGAGACCAAATATACAAATTAAAGTTCTGTTGATACGGTTTTTTTCTCGCTTTCATAAGCAGATTTTAGTCTAATTTTTTTTAAAATAGTAAAATATAGCAGTAAAAAAATATCTCAAATAAAGCCTAAATATTCTCAAATATACTTTGAAATATGAATAAACCTAGCGGGACAATTAGCTATTTTGCCATATTATTTTTTTGACATAAATTTAACATTTTAATTTAATTATTTAATCTTAAAATATTAAAATTTTTAAAAAATAATACAAATAAACTCTCCATTTTTTCTTATTAGTACCATTATGAAAATAGGATCGGACATAAAACCAAAAAAATAGAGGTTCAATGTTCAATGGTTCAAACGGAATTGAACAGGATGATGTAATAAATATTAAAATTATTTAAAAATAGTCTAAATAATATAATAATGTTATAATAATTATATAATCTTATACTTTTGTGCCCAAAAAGATAAAAGAATTTATGTATAAATTCTTTTTAATAATTTAAATTTAAATATATATTTTTTAATTTTTAAGTTTAATTTTTAATAAAACAATGCTTCTTAATAATTTATTTGTAGATGATGGTGGTGAGGCATGATGGCCTATTGAGCCGACTATGGGGTGGAATGCAGATGGGGCAGTTTGATTAGTAGTGAACATAACTGATGTAGCAGTTATAGGAGACATGTGGGTGATCTAAAGGGGGTTCAGGGACTCTTCGAGCCTTGTGATGTGCCTCTCCCAACCCTCCACCTCCACCCAATTCATTAAAGTTTGTTTCTCCAGTCGCAACGTTTATTATATCCAACCAACTGCTGTCGCTAGGGCAGATACAGTGCTCGGTTGGAGAAATTATTACGTGCGAAATCCGGATGAGAGATACGTCCGGAATTATGATAATACACAATAAATATATAACAAATACATATTTTAATTTTTTTGATGTGTATGTATTGTGTACCCATCCAAAATCCGAACGCAGCTCTAGGACTCCGCTCATAATAATCTCTCATTCGTCGGTGGGCTGCTCATGAAAGTTTCTGAAGGTCATCGAGGGTTTTGTTAAGTCATTAAAAAGTGCTATGTTACAAAAATAATAAAAATTTAATATTTAATATTTAAATTTTATAAGTTTAAATGTTATGTACTTGTTGCCCCCTAAAAACTTCACATGCTATTGGTGTAGAGGTGGTTTTTTCATCAACGAGAAGTTATTATGCAAGTTGTACTAGTCAACCATTACATGCAGATATATAATTTTGTACTTATAAAAATATTTTATTAAAAAAAAACACTGCAAATATATAGTAATACGTAGCAATCTTTGCTTTTTTTTTGGTGCCCTCCTTCTTTAAAAAGTCTTTTTCTTTCCACTTCTCTCGCCTCCTCATGCTATGTTTTTTTTTTTTTCATTAAACAAGGCAAGTCTCAGTCTCCAACTGTCCATCCTTATCGTTTGGAAAGAACTTGCAAATGCTGAATGTGACTTGGGTTTGCTGTTAACTTTCCACCGTAAAAGAAAAAGGGATTTATATACATTATTATACATAAAATATTAAAATTTATATATAATAGTACTTTCATTAACTCTCATCGAAACTCATTGAGATTGTTATTGGATTCATTAATGCCTTCTCATGTGGGCTTATTTACGACTCTCACTTTTTCATTGCATGTTATCAGGCTCGTACAAAGCTCCTCCATATGTCATATGGACCTTTCGTTCACATTAATGTTTTCCCCTATGGACTCTCAGGAGTGTAAGAGAAGTAGAACTCAAAGAGAGTGCAAAGAGGGAGAGACCTTTGATGTCTTCGTCATCAAACTCTTGTGAACGGAAGAAGGCATGTGAATAACAACTTGATTGATAGCGAAGGGTACCAACTGTAATCAACATGATGACAGACATGAGAATTTAAGTAGTAAAATTCAAATTTTAAAAATATAATTCTCAATATTTTTAAAGTTGTATGCAGTGGTGTAAACGAGTCGACTCGAGCCCGAGTTATCACTAATTTGAGCTTGAGCTAATATATTTAAATGAGCCAACTCATGAGCTCACAAATCGAGTCATGACTTGCTCAAGCTTCACTCTTTAGCTCATCGAGCTAGTTCATCAGTCATTTATCAAATCAAGCAATGCAAGTTATAGAATAAAAAAAAATATATAAAATAAAACATAAAAGAATTCTAAATTTAGGCAAGTCAATCAATGTATGGCAACCATTTTTCAAAGAAAGCCATATGCTTGCCATTTCTTCTGCAGTGAATGACAGTGTAGTAGCATGCACCTGCACGAGTTCTTGTCCGATAAGTCCGATTTAATTTCAGGCCGTGCTGTTCTTAAAATTTACAATTTAGCCATTAGATCTAAAGTTTCGGACGAAATAACAGCCCCAAGAATACTGACAATCATTGGTAAAGAAATTTTGTAACGGTCCTCATTCTTCTAAGGCGGACAGTCTTTTTTTAATCTCTTAAAATAATTTTTTAGTAAAAAATTAAAAAATTTATAATATAAAATTACTTTAAAAAATAATAAAAAAAGTCATCCCAAATAAAATCTAAGATATTTTTTTTGCGAGGGAAAAGTTGAACTTACTCAGATTTGTAGAAATCTGAAGTGATATGTTTTTTTTTTCATAGGAAGCATAAATTAAACTAAGTAAATTGATCATTTAATTTAAGATATTTTTAAATGTATCAAAAAAGTGAAATTATAAAAATATAACACTCGAACTCATAGTGCATTAATTAAAACCAATTTAAGAATTTTGATGGCCAAATTCGAGTGCTCATCGTATAAAAAAAACTATATAAATATTTGCTTTATTATTTGTTTAGATAAAAATTTCTATTATAAGTTGTGATATCATCATGAAAAGTAATGCTATGTTAATCAAAAATTTTTTTTACAATTCATATTCATCAGAAGTTCCTTTCTTAGATAAACAAATTCATATTCATTTCGGTCAAAGTCCTGACTTATATATCATACATATCAAAAATTAATCTAAAGACACAGCTCATCCATAAGACATCTCTCATGATCAAATCGCCAACGAACGCAAAGATCAACATCAAATCATCACTCGCCCCACTCTCTCTCTCTCTCTAGCGAGGCTTCCTACCACACAACAACTCTATCTTTATACACCCACGAGTGCATCTCATCCTGATCATCTCCCACAAGATCCCCAAATCAAATAGCACCATTGACCGAGCTATATAAAAGACTGCTAGCACAACTCATATACTTAGTACACATTCAACTGTAACTCTTCAAGTCTTATAACTTGTCTGATGGGGGATGCAGGAGAAGGACCCATAATAAAAAAGTGGGAGATCACAACACGATATCCCAACAACAAGAAGAAGAAATAGAACGATATGATGACGATGTCACGACAAAATAGAGAGAGGTATAGAGATATATTATTTTTTTCTAATGTAGTTTAAGCTTTGCAAGACATAACTCTCCCTCTATCTCATTATTATATTTATGACTGAAATAATAAAGATTTGGCTCAAATTCATTCACTTTCTTTCCCTATTTTTTTTTTCTGTCTTCATCATCTTCGCACAATTCATAAAGTGCTGTAGGAAATACAGTAAAAAAAGTTACCAAGTTAATTTTTTCTGAACTTTTTTTTTTTCAAAAAAAAAAAAATGTTAAAGAAGTCGTCGACATAATTTAGTGGCGTATAGGAATGATAAGGCCAAGATAGTACACGATGGGTCTAATAAATACTAACCGGTACCGCTTTTAATCGGAACGTTGATGCTTCACTGGCATTCACACGTGGGCCATACAACCGCCTTCCACCGACACCTTTTTTTCTCTGTTATTTAGTTATTTATTTATTTGGAAAACCTTTCTGTATTTCAGTCGACAATCTTTTTGAAAAAGATCCATGAAATTTCCCTCACTGAACTTTTTCTTTGTTTATTCAAATGCATTTTTTAATTATGTTATCAATTGGTATATCATAATATCATACTTTTATATGTTAATTATACGTATTTTAGATACTATAAATATTATTGGACCAGGTCAAATGTATATAATTATAAGCTATAAGTACTAAAAAGTGTCATCCAGTTTAAAGATCTTTTCTCTCTCTCTCTCTCTCTCTCTCTCTCTCTCTCTCTCTCTCTCTCTGGC
This sequence comes from Dendrobium chrysotoxum, assembly GCA_019925795.1. Lineage (NCBI taxonomy): Eukaryota > Viridiplantae > Streptophyta > Magnoliopsida > Asparagales > Orchidaceae > Dendrobium > Dendrobium chrysotoxum. The sequence continues at coordinate 13,380,381 of CM034300.1, read as the reverse complement.
ATTAAGAGAATTATTTGATTTCTTTGTTGCATTTTAACTAAATAATTATGTATACTCGTATGTAGGGGTGTCAATTTCGGGTCATGGGTCGGGTTCGGGTCGAACTCGGAATGACCCGCGTTTAAAACGGGTCGACCCTAACCCGACCCGGGTAGGAAAACGGGTCGGAAATCGAAACCCGGACCCGACCCGGCGGGTTGACGGGTTGACCCGACCCAACACGGGAACGCTGGGGCGACTGGGCGAGGCGGACGCGGACGCGCAGAGTTGGACGCAGACGCGGGATGGCGAGCTCGGACGCAGGCACGAGCGTGGGCGCGGGCAGCCGCAGCACGCGCGTGGGCGCGGGCAGGCGTTGCGTGGCAGGTGAGGCGTTGCGCGGGCACGCACGTGGGCGCGGGCAGCCTCGGGCGCGCGGTTACGTGCGGGCAGACGCGGGCAGGTCCGCGGGCAGGAGGCGGGCAGGCGCTGGCAGGTCCGCGGGCAGCCGGGCAGGGGGTGGGCAGGCCAGGGCAGGGCGGGCAGGCTTCGTGGACAGGGTTTAAACAGGTTTTCGGGTTGACCCGGCAACCCGTCAGGTCGGGTTCGAGTCGGGTTTTCCGGGTCGGGTTCGAGTCGGGTTTTCGTGTCGTGTCAAATATTGACACCCCTTCGTATGTGCCCATGTACATATTTTACAGATATCTAATAGGTTTTAACCAAAGAACTTGGCTATAGCAGTCACATTTCCCATTGAAGGGACTCATTAGTAGGGAACATGACTTATTCCAATTGATCAGATTAAGGAGTCATCCTAGGCATATGTATTAGGGGATGCAAATATTTGTCCAAGCCCTTGAGAATAACTTATCTTGGCAAAAATTAATCTTTCGAGCACGCTCGTGATAATTTAGGCCACCAAGCTACAGCTGACATCACCTGATACAAACACGAGAAGTGCACACGTCAAGGGTCCATGGTTCAACTCTCAAGTGAATCCTTAACTTGCAGTCGTCATCACCCAATGTAACTCGGTCCTCACACTCATAGGTCTATATATACATTATCTCTAGGGACTCATCATCACTTCCAAATTAGTCGCCTGCACAGACTCATTAGCATGCTATAACTTGAGGAACCAGAAGATTCATGCAAGGGAGTTGCCCAACAATAGAGGGTCACCTCAGAGGGAGATAACCATGTAGACACTTAGCAACCTAGTCATGTGTCTAATATACTCTGTAATAGGTGATAATAAATATTGTACTTTTTTACTTTCAATGTAAATAATTAGTGAAGTAACACATTTTAGATATTTTTTGATCATTTGATATATATTGGACTTTCATCTACCCCCCTCTCTCTCTCTCTCTCTCTCTCTCTCTCATTCTCTATACTCATTTGAACCTTTTGTAGTTTGCTCATTTTAGCTAAAATTATTAATTGCTAGTAAAGTTGGGTGTCATTTTTGGATAAATTCAGATCCAACATCGTGAAAGCGCATGATGAGTGTGGATCGATTCCAACTACACGACAACAAGCACATCTTGAAGAATAATAGAACCCAAAATTGTTGATGAACATAGATACCTCCAACTACACTACCATTAAGACCTAATGGAGATAAAAGAAAGGCTCACCAAGATGATTCAAGATGCACTGAGAGGATAACCAAGAAACACTCCAAGGGAGAGCACTTTAGAAGGATCTTCTAACTTGGATGTTCATCACACATAGCCAGAAACAAGGGTGCTCACTTTGATTCCCAACACTAATCAAGGATAGAACTCGAGTTGATCAACTGATGTAGCACACGGAGGTGGTCCTTTCACTTGTGTAAGAGCACATGAACATGAAGCTCAATCTGTAAAGAAATAATGAAGAATTACATCATTTTGCATTATATTTTTAATGTATTTTCATGTTTATGTCATTATATTTTTAAGTAGTAGTGATCTAAATCTTACCCAAGCAGCCAAACCATTATTGTAATCACTTGCATTAGAATATAAATACCAAGGAAATAAGAAGTTTGGAAATCCTTTTACAAATAATGGATTTGAATTCTCAAATAGGTGACCTTTGTAATTTGGAATTTATTAAGTTACTTTAATGGTATTTAATCTTCCATTATAATCACATGAGGTAGATAGCTTATTTGATGCAAACATTTGGACTATTGCATTGTTTCCATCAAGTTGCCTCTAATACATATAAACCTAACCATTAACTTAAAAACTATCTAACCCAAATAAGATTAGGAGTGTTCTAAGAGAGGGGGTGTTTCAATTAAATCAAATAAACCCTACCTTTGATTTTGATTAACATAGGAAAATCTAGTTTAAAATCTTTTGGTTTTGCCTTATACTAGTTTAGTTGATTTGTTTTTGTCATATCATCTCATATCACATTACCTCCCCACTTACTTGCCTTATCCCCCTTGAAATTTCTGCTCTATAGTAATCCCTTAGGTCTCATCTTCGTATCCTTCTCTCTACCTTCTTAGGGAAGTTTCTAAACCTTCGTCTCTAGTTTCTTTCCTGGTTTGTCAACCTTGGGCCGAGTAATTTCTTCTCTCGATTGTTTTTAGATTTTAGTTTTTTAATGGTTCCTTTGAAAGATTCATTGCCTTGGTTGGCTAATAGCCCTACCAAGGTGATGGATCCCAGTTTTTTAGCCAAGAGAAATCAATCTCGTTCATTTAAAGATGTTTTATTAGGTCATTCATCTTCTACTATTTTTCCTAACCTTAAAGACACAACACATTGTGGGATGACAACACAATGGATTTTTGAGGAAGAAATTGAAGCCTTAGCTGCTGCATTTGAATTCTCTTTAGTTGGGGAGTTTACACTTCACCAACCTAGTTTGAGTATCATCCACAATTTTTTGTTCAACTTGAAACTTTGTGGTGATTTTAGGTTACTTTGTTGGACACTCATCATGTTCTGATCAAGTTATCTAATGACTTGGATTATTGTCATACTTTTGTGCATAAAGCCTACCATGTCATCAACTTTTATATGAAATTGATTAAGTGGTCACCTCTTTTTGATATTATCACAAAATCTCCTATCATTCCCATTCGGATTTCATTCCTAGATTTATGACTCATTTTTTTTATGAAATTTTAAATGGTTTAGGTTCCCTTTTTGGTCGTACTCTTCAAACAGATAATGCCACTATAAATGGGACTAGACCTATGTCATCTATGAAGATATCACATCCCTTAAGCCACTACTTATGGAAGAGAGAACTGAGTGGAGTCAAATCTCAGTCATAATGATAAATCTACTCATTTATCAAGACTATAATAATAATAATAAGGTTGTAACTTATACTGATATTTCTTTTTTACCATTTGATAGTAGTAAAAAATTCTCATCTTAAATTAACTTGTCTTCTTAATAATTCATCTTTCAAAGAGCCAAGGGAATAAATGAATAAATGTATACTTATACATGCATATGTATGTATTTCATAAGCACCTAGAATGTTCTAGCCAAATTGCCTGATTAGAACAGTCACATTACCTACTAAAGGCAGTCGTTGGAAGAAATGTGACTCATCTAAGCCTAATTAATTAAAGAGTTATCCCAAAGATGCATATTATTGAACTCATATGGAGGTTTCCAAGCCCTCAAAAATCTCTTATATCAGTAGAAATTGATCTTCCACGATCACTCATCATTATTTAGTCCTTTATTCTACCACTGACATCCCCCAAACTGGCTAAAGGATGGGCAAATCTCAGGAATCTATGGTTAAGACTCTCAAGACTCAGTAAATCCTTGTCTTGAGGTCATTGTTGCCTAATGAAACTCTCCCCTCTTACTTAGAGGTCCATACACTATTTTTAGATATTCACCATCGCATCCAAATGACTTCCTCACATAGAATCATCTTGCATGCTATATGTGATGCCCCATAACCTAATTAAAGAAATTGAATATATTTCCTAATTGAATCTATTTCCTAATTGATCTCATCATTCAACACAACCAAAGCCACTAAAAAAATTAATATGAATAATAAATAGGAATATTTTTATTTCACAAATTATATAGACACAACATCGAGCACAAGTTCCAACCATATATAAGTTTTAACTAGATTAACAAAAGGAATACCTCAGATCTAAAAAAAAAAGGTTCTATAGATTGGACCTTATCAACATGCCACTATTCCACCTGAGCTTACCCTTTCCTAAAACAAAGTTTAAACAATACAGAGGGAGCATATACATGCTTGGTAGGCTACCAAACCTACAAAATAATTAAATATTCTATATTTGGTCAATTTATATAAGACTAATTAAATAACATAGTATATAGTTAGAAAGGAAACAAGTAAGCATCTATATATGATTACAATAACTGAGGAATAATAATAAAATCTTCACTTACACCAAACTATAATAAAATTTCCTTTCTCTAAAATAGAATGGAAATGACCTTATTTACTAGAACAATGCATAACAAAACTTGAATGAATGTATCATGTAGTATATGAATTATGTGAAGTATATGCAACATAATATATATCCTCACCTTCCAATTCGAACAACACTTCGAGTATAGACAACACTTTAGATCCAGATAACATTTTCAATTCAGACAACACTTCTGATTAAGATAATACTTTAGATTCATATATATATATATATATATATGCATAGGCCTTCATAACTCCACTTGTATTACATAGAACTAAATTAGGCAGCCACAAACAACACTTCATTTTTCCTCACATTTTCATCACAAGAATAGAAGAATGCCATTTTGTAAACATGCATACATGGTATGCAATATGATAAGGAAACACATAAAACTTACACATGTATGATGATTTAAGTTGTGCATGGGACATAATTTGAATACATGCTCAATAATAATCGTTTAAGAAATTATTCACAGGGAATGTAGATAACATCATTTTAAAGAATTTGTGATAATAACTTACATAGAGGTTAATATACTCATAGTAAACTTTAAAAAATATATAGAAAGTAGATCAACTGGTGAAATTTTGCTTTATTATTATCTACATGCTCAAAATATTTTATTCAATAAAATATTAAATGTTACAAATTGTAAAGCTTATCAAACTTTAAAAGTCACATAAAATCTCAAATCTACTCATGCAAACGTCAAAATTAAAATTTAAAGCGAACAAACATAGCCTACTTTGAGCTGAATAATTTCCTAAAAAGTTTTAACATGAAAAAATAGCTTGAAGGCTCCTAAATCTCTCTCTTCTTCTTCTTCCCTCTTCTCTCTCTCTCTCTCTCTCTCTCTCTCTCTCTCTCTTCTTCTTCTTCTTCTTCTTCTCTTCTCCACCGATTGAGGGAATGGTGTGAGGGTTTTTGAGTTAATGATTTTGGATATTTACATAAAAAACTAAAATTTTGTACTAGTACTATGGTGCCGACTACCCAATGCCATAGTGTTCCTAGAAAAAGAGTAGTACATTACCGGGCCACCATCACAAAGCCTCCAAGCAAAAACTTAGGACATGGTTTCCTACTCCTTAACTCAACCCGCCAACCCATACAAATTGGAAGGAAATAAAAAAAAATAGTTTCACATACAAGTAGTTTTAATAGAATTAGGAAAAAGCTCAAAAATTTCATCAAATCTGACTTTGGTTAACATATGTAGACCTGCTCCTGAATCCTAAGTCATTACACTACATCTCGAGGACTCGCTTAGTACACTCACTCATCAAGACTTGCCTAGAGGATGCGCCTAGGAGCAAAGAGCCACATTAGAGGTAGAGAGACATGTGGATGCTTACCAACCTAGCCATGGTTTTGATTTAACTTTCTTTTTTTTTTTTTGAACTTTTGAGCCAATTAATTAGACAAACTCACACACATATCACATACGTAAGTTTTAAACCCAAGACATCTTGGTTGGTAGCAAAAAACTCATAACCAATAAATTAAGATAAGCAGTGTGATCCAATACAAATAATAGGTCATAATAAATATTGTACTTATTTATTTTTTGGGTGTATTCTTCTTTATTGCCCTCTAAAACCTATAAATAAAGGGTGAATAGTGATATTCACTATTTTAAATCTTTTTTATATTTTTTAATCTTTTGGCATATTTTAGACTTTTATCTCAATCTCACTCCCCATACTCACCTAAATCTCTCTCAAAATTCTAATTCTTACATAGAATATTGCTTGCTGGTAAAGTAAGGTGTTATCCGCAGATAAATTCGGACCAAACAAATAAAGGTCAAAATTTAAGAGAAAAAAGTACTAACTTAGGCTTCGTTTGAGACTACTTTCTAACTGCTTTAAGAAGTAATAATAAAATCGTCCCAAACAAAGCCTTAATTTTGATTATCATCGCTTATGAATTAAGAGATTAAAGTTCTAATTCTATGTCTCCCTCTATTTTAGAAAAAAAAACATACCAAAATATTTTTAAATAAATTTTATGAACTTTTGCTTGAAAGTTATTAGATTTACTTTTAAGATTATTTTATAGATGAATAGTTTATATTGGACTAATTTTAAAGTAAGTTCATAATTATAAGCACAACTTGATATAATTATATTAGACTATTTTAATAAAAGTTTTATTCCTCTCTTTTATATTATTCACGTGCCTCCTTCCTATTCTTCTTCTACCATCTCTACTCCTTTTGTCCTTTGTTTTCATTCTCATTTATTTTTTATTATCCTTCTACTTTTCACCAACTTAACTTACTCTTAATGTATTTTTCATTAATTATATTTATCCCTTTTTAGATATTGTTTTACAAATTAACATCATTCCATCCTTATATAAAATAAATATTACGTATACCACCTTGATGTTTTTTAAAATTATACCGGTCTCTCTATTGTTAGATATTGCATCAAATATTAATTTTACTTTCTTTTTAAAAAAATATATATTTATTTTTCTACAGTTAGATGCTACATTATTTATTAAATCTGATACCATAACCAAGATCTTCAAAAACTGAAATATAAATATAATTTTAGAGAATAAGAGAGATTTATGTAATATTAATATTCCTATGTAAAGAAGGAAACGGTTCTCAACACTATATTTAGTATTAATTATATTTTTTTATATTTACATATAAATTATTAAAATATTTAAATCAGAAGAAAAATATAACTAATATTTACTTTTCTAAAGTGAAATATAATTTTCCTGTATAACTTTTAAAGTGGTTGAGAAATTAAATAATTATATAAGTAAAATATAAATTCTAGATACTAAATAATAAATACATAAGAACATTTTTATATGCATATATGTAGATCCCCTTATATATATATATATATATATATATATATATATATATATATATATATATATATATATATATATAATATCTTAATCTAAAATTAATGACATGAGCTTAAGGAATTGATGCATGGCTTTTTCCTTATAATTTAATTTTATGAAATTATATAATTTTGATTTATAAATAAATTAAAAAATAATGATGACATTTGCTGTAAAATGAGTCAAATATTTGAGAAAAAAATTGAAAAGTTGCTATATTCAAACAAAATAAAATTGATTTATGCATCCCAACATACACAACATATGCATTGAAAGTTTGAAAACACTCTGCCATTTAACCATAAATATAAACAAATATTGCTAAATTTCTAGTAATTATATTTTACTTAGATAAAAATGATAAAATTTAGGATATATTTGGGAATCGGTGATTTAAGCGTTTTATAAAATTGATCGTAAAATTACGTCATTTTACTGATTTATTTTTCAGATAGCAATTATAATTTTATTTTTTTATTATTTTCTCACTATTATTTAAAAATATGATTTCTATAATATAATAATAAAGTTATTTTTTCAATAACAATTTCATAATCAACTTGATAAAATACTATAGTCATCTCAAATATATACTACTTTTTATTAAAAAAAAAATTCTCCACAAATTTCTTAAAAATAATGTAAATAAAATAAAAAGTTATAATTAAATAAGATTATTATTAATATGTGAATAAAATAATTCAATAATTATTCTAAAAAAGACTTTCTTTCCCATCAATAAAAAAGAAAAAAATAATTAAATTAATATTTATTTCGATCACCAGCTAAAAAGACATCATGGTCATCGGAATATACAATTAAACTGCCCAGGGGCTTTCAATATTTTCTATCCTCTAACCACGCTCACAGGAAAAAAAGAAAAAAACTTCAGTAATAACAAACATAAACACCCGCTTACACAGTGAGCTTATACATCAAAACAATTTTAAACGACAAAATACTTCCTTTTAAAAACCATCAATGAATTAGATTGTTAGAAAGACAGTCCGCCGAGGAAGGCGACTCCGGTGGATGGTAGCCATGAGGAGCCAAAGATAAAATTAGTGACGGTGAACTTTCCAGCCTCGTCCGGCAGGGTAATAACCTTGTATCCTGGCCACTGCACCCTCTTTCCGACGGCAGCTCCCGGCCCGTAGTTCATGTACTCTCCGTAGTATAAAGTGTCGAGGGCAAATGATGACGCGTTCCAAGGTAGCCACCCACTCGGCTCAATGTGTCCTCCCATATACGAGAGCAAGTATACCACTCTAGAGTACAGCTTCCATGGCCGCCCAAGAAACGTCTGAAAGTTCGGATTCCCCACACTGGCGTTGAGGTCGCTCGCCGGTAAAATCTGGCAGTCGTGGATTGAGATACCGGTGTTCTGGTTCGGATCCTTGCGGTTCTGCGCAGTAATGGTGACTTTCTGCATCGGGAGTGGTTTCCGAGCCCAAAGGCCACACTTTTGGAACACAACCGCGGCGTTGCCGAAGATAAAATCGACGGTTCCGTAGATGTCACATTCCCGGAAGAATTGCCTCTGCGAGTGCACATAAAGTGTGTCTTGGTATCCGATGATGCTGCAACGGTACACCACCGCATGGTCGGCTCCGACTCGCAGCGCAACCGCTTGGTGCTTGTATGGCCCCGCCCAATTCTCTATGGTCATGTCCTTCATTATAAACCCGGCTCCTGTCGCGGCTGCAAGCACAAACTGGTAAAACTTTTTTCCGACTCACAAATGTTTGATGAAATGCTTCAGAGGAGAAACGGAAGGAGATTTACATACCGAAAGTGGCTGTGTGGAAGGTGGTGTAGTTGTCGGATACACTGCGTGAGCCGGAAACGACGGTTTTACCCTTGCCATCACCGACGAACACGAGATTGATCTTTCTGCGGGAGACTTTAATGTTCTCATCGTAGCGTCCGGCCTTAATGTAAATAATGAAACGGCGGTAGCTTCCCTCTGGAGCGGCCTTTACAGCATCGTAGATAGTCTTATGCGTTCCGTTGCCATCCTTTGAAACAATGAAGTCCGGTTGGATTGTCGGCGCTGGCATCTGGAGGAGTTTCCGATCTCTCGGTTTCACCCAGTTCGGGAAGGTGTCGTCGGCAGAGAGAAGGCGGCGCTTCCTTCGGTGCTCAATGGGCACGCCGGCGAAATCCTCGCCGACGCTCGTGGCAGAGAACATGGCGAGGCAGTTGCTCACAAGCTCTGACAGGTCTTTCAAATGCCCTGCCATCTGCGCTTTCACATAGCCATCGGGAACGCCGTCGAGGCCTTCGGAGCAAGTGTCGTGGTTTGTCAGCGCGGCGCTGAGCCAGGTCACTACATCCTCGCGCGGATGGCCGCCGCCCGAGACGGCCTGGAGTGATTGGCTGAGCTGGTCGACGGAGTCGTCGAGCAGCTCTATGCAGTCCTCGTAGGCGGAGCGGAGGCGCGGGTCCATGGGCGTTGAGGCCATCGCCGACGCCCCGTATAGCGCGGCGCCGACGCGGTGCAGGGTCATGTTGAGAGAAATGTGAAGGAGATCGCGCTCGCCGACACCAGAGAATTTCTCGAGTAAGCTGGCGCAGAGAGACGGGTAACGGGCCAGGCTGCAAGTATGGGTAAAGGCACTGGTCGGGCTTTGGTCTGTTAGCTTGCGGGCGGGTCGGTGGGCGTTGCTGCGGAGAAGCAAAGCCACGGCGGAGACGAGAAGAAGGGTGAATATTAGAGTAAATAGGAGGAAGCGAGCGTATCGGCGACGGGAATCGGCGGTGGAGAGTTGGGAGGAGAGGGGAGGAGTGTAGTCGGATGGGCTGATCCTGTCGTAGCCCATGGTTGCCTCTGTAGTAACTTTGGCGGCGAGGAAAAGGAATGCTTACCGGTGCTTGTGACTGCTTGATAATCTAAGTTTTATAAGGGAGAGGAAAGGGTTCGTAAGAGTTAATGTGTTAGGTCGGTGAGAAGTCCATTTTCTTCCAGGCTTATAGCCATGAGCTGGCTTCAACTTTTGATTGGTCGGGAGGTCTTAACTATGCGAGTGCCCGTAGGAGTCAAGACGACGATCCATGGTGGATTTGGCTTCATTGCAGGGAATTAACGGTGGATTTTGCGCGTGGAACCCCGCATGCGAGCTTGTTCCTCAACTGTGTAAGCCAGTGATGTAAGGAAGAAAAGTTCCTGACGGCCTTCTATTGTCATTAAAAGAAGCATTTTTAAAATAATTGAAACAAGTTCATCTCGTATTTCTCACTCACTTATAATTTATTCAAAATCAACTCTTATAAAAAATTTTCTCAAACTAACGATATTCTTAAGCATGTTGCAACGGTCATCTACGCCATTGATATGAAGTCTTAACGAAAGTGTTCCGCTATTTTTAAGCATGTGATAACAACCTTCCACTCACAGCATGAGGTCTTCATCCAAGTGTTGGTTGATGGTTTCTACTTGACAACGATTTACTTTCCAGACATCGAAGCTGCTGTCCATTTTTATAAACTTTAATCGGTGATTTTGGAAAAATCTGTTGTGGAATTAGCTCTGTCGTAAGCTCAGTACCTCTCTTTGGAGCGGCCCTGGTCGAGAGGAGACGGATATTAATGATCTTCGTCTTAGATCTCTTTCATGAGCCCTTTAAAAACAAGTCTTTTCCTAGAGAACTTTGCGTCTTTGAAAGATCCTATGGACTCTGTAAGAGGTTACCATAAGCTGAAAGAGAGATGTCTTTATCCTCAGCAAAAGAGAAATTGAAAGCTATATGATTGAGCGGAGTTCCCTCACAGGACGGATCATATTTGATTTATCAACGAAGTCCCAGGTTAAACTTATCGAGCTAAGAGCTCGTCGGGCCATGAGCTTGAGCTTAAATGACTATTTGTACATTAACTGAGCTCAAATTTGGGTTTTACTAAGCTTGGCTCATTCGCTTGTAAGCTGGCTTGAATGGTTCTCATTTCCTCTGTGTAAGTTTGATATAGGTAATTTAACTCTTGTTTTTGGTTTATTCACTAACGAACTACTTTCTTGTGCAAATGATAGCGCGCAGTATTGTCAATGCCTTGTCTAGTGAACAACGAGCTTCTATTGGGACTTCCCTAGTCATCCGTCCCTGCCTTCTCTAACAAGCAACGAGCTACTATTGTGACTTACCCAATGGTCCACTGATGCCTTCCCCCACAAGTAGTAAGTTCCGACCGAAGTGTTCGACATAGCTTGATGCACTCAAATTTCTTCATAAGCATATTCACTTTTCACTTGTACTTGGCTCATGCAACATAAATATACCCAGAGCTATGACTTTTAAGGCATTTGTTGGTTTTATGAGCCTCATGAAATTTTATTTAGTATATTTAATTTAAGATGAAGGTGTAGATAATAATAAATAAAGTAAAATATTATTGTAGTATTAGATGGGGGCATTTAAAGAATATTAATAAAAATATTTTTGAGAGTAAGATACTACTAGACCTTAAGTTTTTGTCTATGCATGAGGAAGCTAATGTTATGTGGGAAAAGTAGCTAGTGATATTAAGAAGATTATCAAAAATGTGATTGGCTTATCAAAGGGAAAAGCTTCTAATAGTAATAATGGTTGGTGGTGGAATCAAAATGTTCATGAAAAGATAAAAAAAAGAAGATTTGTTATAAAAAGTGATTTATATGTAAAAAATTTAATAATTGGGAAAGATATAAAGAGGCCATTAAGGAGTCTAAGAAAGCAATATGCGATGCAAAGATTTTAACTTTTAATAATTTATATAATAGATTAGATACTAAGGAGGGCGAAAGATATATGTATAAGTTAGCCAAATAAAGATATAAGAGTAATAAGGATTTAGTTCAAGTGAAGTGTATAAAGGATGAAGATCAAAAAATACTTTTATTAGACGAAGATATTCTACAAAAGTGGATGAGATATTTTTATAAACTCTTCAATGATGATTATGATAATGCAATTGACTTTAGTGACCTTAGCACCCTAAACAAAAATAAAAATTTTTGTTTTTATCGACGTATTAGTAAAATCGAAGCTAGAGAGGCTTTAAAGAAATGAAGTGTGGAAAAGCTGTTGGACCTAATGATATCCCAATAGAGGTGTGAAAATGCTTAGGTGAAGAAGGAATTTCTTGGCTTCCTAAATTTTTTAATATTATTTTGAAGACTAAAAAGATGTCAGACTCATGAGTGTGTTGATCCTTTTTTTAAGAATAAGGTGATGGACAAGATTGTGCGAATTATAGAGGAATTAAGTTAATGTGTCATACTTTAAAACTATGGGAGAGAGTTATAGAGCATAGTTTGCAGCATGATACTAATGTTTCTCAAAATCAATTTGGATTCATGCCGGGTAGGTCTACTATGGAAGCTATATATTTTTTGAGAGGTTTGATGGATAAGTATAGAGAGAATAATGAGGATATACGTATGATATTTATTGATTTAGAGAAAGCATATGATAAAGTTCAAAGAGAAGTGCTATGGAGAGTTCTAGAAAAGAAAAAGGGGTTAATAATGATTATATTCAAGTCATTAAGGATATGTATACAGGAGCTGTTACTTGTGTCCAGACACAAGGTGGTTTGACGAAGTATTTTCCTATTTCAGTTGGATTACATCAAGGATAAGCCTTAAGCCCATATCTTTTTACTTTAGTCTTGGATGTTCTCACTAGACATTTGCATGAGGTTGTATACCCTGGTGTATGTTTTTTTGCTGATGATATTCTTCTTGTTGACAAGATTAGAGAGGGAGTTGAAGGTAAGCTTGAATTATGGAGGCCAACCTTAGAGTCTAAAGGCTTTCGTTTGAGTAGATCTAAAATTGAATATATGGAATATAGTTTTAGTAATAATAGTTCTAGTGGGGGGATTGTGACTTTGGGCGATCAAGTCATTAATAAGAGTACGCATTTTAGATATCTTGGGTCAATTTTTCATAGTGATGGTGAAATAGATGGGAATATTATTAGTAGAATTTAAGTTGGATGGTTGAAGTGGAAGAATGCATCGGGCTTATTGTGTGATAGAAAAGTCCCCCTCAAACTTAAGTGAAACTTTTATAAGATGGTGGTTAGATCTGCAATGCTTTATGGTACATAATGTTGGCCATTAAAAGAGAAGCATAATATTAAGTTAGGTGTTGCAGAGATGAGGATGCTCAGGTAGATGAGTGGCTTTACTCTTAGAGACACAATACGAAATGAGCATATACGTGAAAAGGTTGGCGTAGCTTCAGTGGAAGATAAGATTAGAGAGAGTTTCCTTATATGGTTTGGTTACATAAAATGGCGGCCTTCCGATGACCCGATTAGGAAAGAAGATGTATTAGATTCAACTTATGTTAAGAAGGGTAGAGGTAGACCTAAAAAGAATTGGTTAGAAAATATTAGAAATGACCTTTCTTTATTAGATTTAAATTAAAATTTAACTTTTAACAGAGCACAATAAAGAAAAAGGATTTTTGTAGCCGACCCCACACAGTGGGATAAAGGCTTAATGTTGTTGTTGTATACTTAATGTGAACATTTACTGATATATATATATATATATATATATATATATATATATATATATATATGATTTTGTCTAAATTATTTAAGATTTTTGTATGAACATCAAATATATTCAAAATAAATCTAAATATGCACAATTTATATTTTGCTAAAAGTTATTTTATTATCACTAAATTTTGGCTTGATGTTAATTCCATTTGATTCATTAGATTATGTAGATATCATTTTAGAGGTTATATGTCCCTCTTTTAATTTAAATTGAATTTATTATGCTTTTTTTTAAATATTATTTAATTTTAATATTGTAAACTAGTTAGCAGTTTTTATAATTTTTTGTGGTATTTGGAGAGTTTTTAACTTATCCTCATGACTAGTAATTTCCTAGCCATTTGAATCTAATATTTTGTTTGTATAAATTAAATATTTTATGTAATATTATATTATTATTTGATAAAGGAATATTATCTCATTAGTTTTTTTTAAAATTAAATTATATTAATTTTTGCTTATAAATAGACTTCATTCTTTTTATGTGATGGTTGATTCAAACTTTAAAAATTTTAGCACATTATCTCTTCCTCTTCAAAATTTTTAAAGCAAAATTTTGAGAGAATAAAGCTAGATTTCCATTCAAAGTGGTCCACATCTTTATATGATCAACTAAATCTGAAGTTCTTAATTCGTTTAGTTTTTCTTAAAGTTCTTAAGTTGTTTACTTTCTCTAAATACTTCATTATTGCTCTTTAATTTTTCACCTTGTACTTCTCTTGAAAATATTTATTCTTTGGTGAAAAATATCTGAACATCTTAGATTAAATTTTCTATATTTACAATTTCTTCATGCATAAAATTAACAAACAAATCCATTATATATTGGCATAGATTTACTTTCTAAATTTAACACATATTTGAAAGTATACTCTTTATATATTTTAATTTAAATAATTTTTTAATATGATTTAAAAATTATAAACACGTAAAATATTTCTAAATAAAAAGTATTTATATAAATAAAAATATAAATATATTTTATAGCAAGTAAATATTACATTTTATTTGCTAGTAGTGAGGTGCTTAACAACACAGTATAAAATCAGCTCAAATATTTTTGTTATTTGATTATAAGAAAATTTGAGCTTTATTGTCTATAACAAATTGTATATATTTTTTAAATATAATTTATTTGACTTAGTTAAGTTCATATTATATTTAGATTGGATTGTACTTGCCTGTATAAAAGTATACTTAGGTTGTAACTATTTTTTTTTATTTAAAGAAGTGAGATTTGCAAGATAAATCTAAAATTTAGTAGATTTCTAGATTAAGAGTTAACTAGTATGGATCTAAGCCAAATTGGTGTTCAACCTAAATCATATAAAAATATTGTGCATATTATTTTCTTTTATTTGCACTTGTATTACTATATCATTTACACCAGTTAAATGCTTGTAAAATTTTGTATTAATTTATATCTTCCCAATTAGCATTAAATTTATAATAATTATTTTATCTAAATAAAAACTTTTTAAAACCCCAATCCACCTCCCCTCTTAGGGTGTTATAGTCTTCTAACAACTAGTATCAACGCATTAGCTCTTTTGTTAGGCTTGACATCTTAGAGTAGATCCACTTTTAAATTATGGTACAAGATTTTCCCAAAGGTTAACTTTTTAAAGGAAAATCTACTCGTTGACCATCTTTGCTAAGTAATATTTTATCTAATTATTGAAAAAAATAGGATTATTATATTCTTAAGAGGAAAAGACTCATGCATATTAAAAATGCTTAAACATCAATATCATACATCGACTAAAGAAATAAAAGGAATTTGAACTAAAAAACTTTTGATGAATGTACTGCATTACAGAGAGATTTTGATGAGTTCAATGCTAAGGCATGCAATACTTTACATGTGCACTTTTTTTAGAAGATAATATGAAAATTTCATGTTAAATTCAGCCAAAAGGAATTGGAATAATTTTATTATAACTTATGAAGAAATTGAAAGTTCGAGATGCACCAAAAATGGAGGGGGGGGGGGGGGTGTGAATTGGTTTTTTAAAAAAAATCCTAAATAAGAGTACTAACTTTTTGTAGATTTTTCAAACTTTTGAAATAAGCAATTTAATTTCCCAATGTGGAAGCTAGCAAATTAGCTACGGTTTTCACCAAGTAGTTATAACAAGAAATTAAATACAAAAAGTAAAATGCTGAAAAAGGAAAAAAGCACACTAGAGATTTTTATAGTGATTCGTAAAAGTTCGTTAGGGATGTTAAGCCCTTGTGAACTAGTCCCGAGGCTAACCAAGAGGGGGGGGGGGGGGTGAATTGGTTATTTTAAAAATTCATGAGTGAAAACGATTTAGAAAAATCTTTTTGAATGTTTTAAAATAATTACTGTTTCGCGATGATGTGCAGATGTTCAACAATAATAGAATAATAATCATAATCACACGATCATCAACAGAAAAATAAATGCAGAAGATAATCAGAAAGAACACACCAGATTTTATAGTGGTTCGGTCAACTTGACCTACGTCCACTCCTCGGAGCCTCCCCTCCGGGTATTACACTAACACTAAGTGACTCTCCTTCTGCTCCCACAGCAAGGTGGAGAATCCTGTATAAAACTCATTTCCACCAACCCGGTGAGGCAGAGAACATGGACTCCTTTTGCTTCCTCCTGAAGCAGGCAGAGAACCTGGACTCCTTTCGCTTCATCCTGAAGCAGGTAGAGAACCTGGATCTTCTTGCGGACGATCCTTCCACAGAGACACCAACAAGATAAGAGACAACGACCAGAGAAGACGACTCAGATCCTTTCTTGGAGAAACCTTTGTGAACACCTCACAAACTCCCCCTCACAAGATCCTCTCTCTCTCTCCCAAGCTCTCTCTCTCTCTCTCTCTCTCTCTCTCTCTCTCAAGGTTCTCTCTGGAAAGGAAGGTGGCAAAAGATCTCAATGATTGAACAAAAGAGATTTTAAATAGGAGGGCTCAAAATTACGCTAAAATTTAATTTGATGATTCTGTTCGTACAGTACGATCCAATATCGTATAGTACAATCAGTTCAAGAATAGTTTCGTCCAGTATGAATGCAAACGAACTGTTCACAAATTTTACAAATATCATACAGTATGATCCATAGATCGTACTGGACGATCCTTTTAGTTTCAACTGTTCGTATAATGATAATGACGAGCTTAACATCTCAAGCTCTAACAAAGATAGAGATGAGGTGGCCACGATTTTAGGAAGAATTGAATGAATGTCAAGGAAAAAAAATTAAAGGTATAAGAAACCTAAAAATTATAAATTTCAAACTAAAATTTTTTTTATAAGGTATTATTTTATACCATTAAAAGATGCCTGAACATATAGGAGGAAATTGTCCAGATCTTATTGATTTAAAAAAGAAAGAGATTGATTTGGATAGAAAAAATGTCAATAAAGAAAATAAACACTCAAGAAGAGAAAGAAGAAGACTTTGTAAGATAACCCAGATTCAGGTGAAGAGGTTAGCATTTATCTTATTAGAGCAGGAGAAATTGATTTTGATTCTGAAGAGGTATATAAAGATATATATTATATAAATTTGATAGCAAATCATTTGATGGTATTTTCTTGGGATATTCAATTTCTTAAAAATCTTATAGAGTTTTTAATAAAAGAAAACAAAATAATTAAGAATCCATTAATATCATTTTTTATAAAAACCCTATAGATTTTATAAGAAATGATTTGAATGATGATGATATTAAGAATATAAAAAAAATAAATTTTGAAGAAAAAGAAGATGATTCATTACCTAAGGAATGGTGATATAATAGAAATCATGCAAAAGAAGTAGTAATTAGTGGCCATTCCTAATGTGGTAAGAGAAGCAGAAATCTTAGGGAGAAGTTAAAACATTCACCTTGTCTATAAAAAAATGAACCTAAAAATATTGATAAAGCTTTAGAAGATAATTCTTTGATAGTTACAATGAAAGAAGAACTAAATAAATTTGTAAGAAATGAATGTTTGGGACGTAGTCCCAAGACCCAATAATCAAAATATTATTGAAAACAAATAGGCCTATAAAAATAAGATAGATGACTTAAGAAGTATTATTAGAAATAAATCTAGGATAGTAGCATAAGATTACACACAAATAGAAGGCATTGGCTTTGAAGAATGACTTACACCAGTAGCAAGGCTAGAGGTCATTTGGCTGCTCCTTGCTTGTGCCTACTTTAAGAACTTTAAACCTTTCCAAATGGATGTCAAGAATGTATTTTTGAATGGTTACATTGACCAAGATGTATTTGCAAAATAACTATTGAGTTTTGAGGGCCTTAATTTCCTTGATTATATGTATAAATTAAAAAAAAAAATACTATATGGTTTAAAATAGGCTCGACATACTTAGTATGATATCTTAAGTAACTTTTTGAATGACCATGATTTTAGAAAATGTAAGGTACATTAAACTCTCTTTTAAAAAAAATTATGGGATATAATTTGATTATTAAACATATTTATATAGATGATATAGTATTTGAATGTATAAATGAATGTTTATGCCATAAGTTCTCATCATTAATACCTAATGAATTTAAAATGAATATGATGGGAGAACTTACTTTTTTCCTCTTAAGATATTAGGTAAAAACAACTCGTATATGCTCATTAATATGTTAAATTAACTATAAAAATGAATTAATTGAAAAGTTTGACATGAATCAAATTGAGTAAAAACACTATAAGAAAAATAACTAAAGTTGATTTATATGAATCGAGCAATCTAGTAGATCAAAAACTTTATAGGAGTATGATATATTCACTTTTATACTAGCTACCAATAGGCTTGATTTTATATTTATTGCATATTTGTTTGCTAGATTTCAAGCCAATCTTGAGTAATCACACCTAACAACAGTTAAACAAATATTTCATTACTTGATAAGAACACCTAGCTTAAGTTTGTGGTATTAAAAAAATTCATTGTCTTATGACTTAGTTACATACATTGATTCATATTATACTGGTTGCAAAGTTGATTGAAATATCACCTTTAATAAATGTTAATTTATGAGGTCATCACTTATTTCTTGGTCTTCTAAGGAACAAATTTTGTAGGTGTATTTACTACTCAAGTTGAGTACATAGTTATAGGTGGCTATGTCGATAAAGATCTATAGCTAAAAAAATAATAAGAACAATAAATAATTTAAGTTAAAACACTTATCAATTAAGGCTTTGTTTGGGATGACATTCTTACTGCTTCTTAAAGTAGTTTTCTAGTATAAAAATTTTAATTTCGTACTAGAAAGTTGCTTTAAGAAACAGTAAGAAAGCCATCCCAAACAAAGCGTAAATGTGGCAGCACTGGTGTTTTTAGTTTAACTAATGCTGTCAAAAGGGGGACAAGAATTATATGTTAGTCATGAACTTACTACGTGCATACTTTTTTGTTGGGGGGGGGGGGGGGGGGGGGGGTTAGGGGGCGGCGGGGGCTGATTATAATTTATATTATGTATAAATTATATTTGAAAGGTAGAGGAATATATATATATATATATATATATATATATATATATATATATATATATATATATTCTTTCTAATGCTTAACTTTATCATGAAAAATTAATTTACGCCTTAAGCAAATTTATGCCCAACATATGTTTTTATCATCAAAATGGTGAGATTGTTAGCTTTACAAACCTTATGGTCAATTTTTGTTATTTTGATAATAACAAATGTATGCTTGGATTTTTTAATTTGTTTAATAGATATATAACATGATTATTTATATTGAATGTACATTGTGCACCTGAAATTCAATCAAAGTTTGAGCATAGAAGAGCCTGAGATGGTACAAGATGGATAGTTTGTAATTTTAAATATTATATTTCAGGCTATATATATTTAGAGGTGTCTTTTATGTTCATAGATGCTTACTTGCATGATTTATCTAGTTTGCTCATAATTTAATACATCTCATTAATGTGCTTTATATATTATCAATTAAGGGTTAAAAAGATATGATACATATCAATAAGCTTTTCTTAATTAATTAAAAATTTTATTAATATACTTTGTTATTTTAAGGACTTCTTATATAAAAACAAATTATCCAGAACAACAAAAATATACGTAATTATTATATTTAAAAGTAATAAGCCTATACACTTCAAATTTGATTTAGTATGCTTAATGAATCCATTTAGAGTTAAACATCTTATTAAAATTTACTAACATATATGTGATTTTATCTAAATTATTTTAGTTTTTTGTATAAATATGAAATATATTTAAAGTAAATCTAAATATGTACAAAGTTTGAATATATTTTGTACATGTTTAGATTTAAAATAAGAATTTGTACATACTGACAGGATAAAGCGCTCTATATTCTCTCTCCCTCTTTCATAGTTTTTATTCAAAATTTTGAGAGGAGAAAGCTAAGATTTTTAATTCCAACTTCTCTATATCTTTGCACGATCAACTCCTTGATTTGGAAGCATCAACAAACTCAATCAAATAACTTCTCTTGATGTTCTTGAGTTTAATTTTTTTCACTAAATATTTCTTTGCTACTGAAAGTTTGTGAGGGTGGTTAAACTCTATAGAACTAGCCCGAGGCTTACCAAGAGGGAGGAGGGGGGGGGGGGGGGGGGTGAATTGGTGTTTTTTTTTTCAATTCTTAAACAAAAATGTAAAATATTTTTGTCTTTTTATATATTTTAAAAACTAAACAATCTTAAGAAGAAGTAGATATCAAAATTAAAGATTTCAACCACAAAACAAATCAAACAAAAGTGTAAAAATAAATGTAAAAAAAGTAATAAGAAGGAGCACACAGAATTTTATAGTGGTTTGGTCAAATCTGACCTACATCCACTCCCTAGAACCTCCTGTTCTAGGTATTACTCTAATAAGTTAGTGTATCTCCTTTTGCCCCCACAGCATGGCAGAGAAGCCCATAAAAAAATATTTCCACCAACCCGGTGAGGAAGAGAATCTTGAATCCTTTTTCACCCTCCTGGTGAAGGCAGAGAACCCGAAATCCTTTTACTCCCTCCTGGAGTTGGCAGAGTACCACGGGAATCCTTTTACTCCCTCCTAGAGTAGGTAGAGAACCTGACAATCCTTTTACTCCCTCTTGGAGTAGGAAGAGAACCTTGGATCTGATGCTGATGATCGTCTCCCCAAAGCCGTCAAGGAACCAAGGATGAAGAAGGAAGAAGACGATTAAATCCTTGCTTGGAGCAACTTTTTTGAATTCTCTCATAAACTCACCCTCACAAGATCCTCTCTTCCTCTCTCTTTCCCAATCTCTCCCTCTCCTTTTCTAAGCTCTCTCAAGTTAGAACAGCAGCAAAAGTCTTAATCATCAACAATTAAGAGAACTTAAATAGGAGGCCTCAAAAAGTGCCCTAATTTTAACTTGCAGTCAAAGATCATCTAGGAAGATCTGTCGCTCGTTCTATACGATCAATATAAATTAGCCCATCCAGGCAAGATGACTTGAGTTGCCTGTATGATCAGAACAACAAATTTGTACTAATCGTTCCAAACGATCTTGAGATCGTCATGTACAATTAGTTCAAATCAAGAATATCATTCTAACAAATCATTTGGGATGTCTAGGACTATTAGAAGAAAAATGTACTGATCATCCCGAACAATCTTTCGACCATCCTGTATAATTAGTTCAAATCAAGAATGTCGTCCTAACAAATCTTTCGGGATGTCCAGTATGTTTAGAAGAAAAATTATGGATCTTCCTTTACGATCATAGACGATCATCCTGTATGATATGATCATTTAATTTAACAATACTTAGATCCCTAATCACAAGATTATTTTAGGCTTGATTACTACACTTTTTCCAAGATGATCAAAATCATCCTGTATAATTAGAACAAAATTTTAATTATCAAATCTTACCTAAATCATGTCTGGCGGCTGGATTTTTTGATTGATGCATATCATCCTATATGATGATAGGATCATCTAGGACGATTGGTTTAATCAAGCTTATTTGACACGTAAGCCCTAATTAGGGTTCTGAGCTAAATAGATCGTCCAAGATGATACATAATCATCCTGTATGATTTGTTCAAAAAATTAAAAATTTCCCTAACTGAATTACTCACTCCCTTGAGTGTGTGTGTGTGTGTGTGTGTAAGGTTACTTAGCTTTAGGATCCACCACATTATATTTGACTCAAGAAAAGGTAAAAAAGTATTAGAATTAAAATTACAGATTGACTTAGTCTGAATCTACCCAATCTTGAGCTAGCTTGCAAGTGAGCATGTGATCTTGAAATGTTAGCCTGTAGCAAAGAAAAACAAGAATGCAATAAACTCAAATAATAAAAATTAGTAAGGTAAGAAAAATAGTACTATTTGTTATCATCAAAATCACAGTGCTTAGGCCCCTATTTACAACAATCTCCCCCTTTTTTATGATGACAAATATTATTGTTAAAAGTTTTCAAGAATGTATTACTATTCCTTATTCTCCCCCTTACTAGATTAATTCTTTTTTTAAAAAAATTGACGGAGGTGAAATAAAGAACCAAGAAATAGAACAATAGAAGACACTAAATAGAAAAATAGTAGTACACACTAAGTAGGAAAAAAACTAAACACATACATAAACCAGTTACTGAATAGAAGTCAAGCTTTTACAAACAACACCCTACTCCCCCTTTTGAAATCACAAAAAGGAGGAAACATGAAAATAAAAATAGAACAAGAAGAAACTAAACACTGAAATACAAGAATAAAAAGAAAACAAACTAAAAATTAAAGGGATCCTGATCAGAAGGTGGTGGTGGTGGAGAGTTGAATGATGGAGAGGGATGATCAGAGAGAATCCCAAATACAAAAATTCAATCTCAAAATACCAAAAAAATAATGACAAAGACAAAATAATAAAAAATATAAAAAAATAATCATAAAAACAAAATTGAAGTTTTTTTAATCGATCATCTTTAGTACATGATAAATTTACCTCAATTTTTTATTTAAAAACTCGAAAGAAATGAATTGACAACGTTGAAATCCAGAAAGGTTAGAAACTCGATTTTGAAAACCCTACCTCAGACACCTTACAGGTTAAAGTTCTTTTTAAACAAAAATCTAATTCAAAAATGAAGAAATTAGATAAGAAAAGTGATCCTTTCAAACTTCATTCTAGAAAAATATCTAATAAAATAGTATTGCAAAGTAAAGAATCAGGAATCATAATTTTCAATCTCAAGTGTTTGAAAATATTAAGTGACACATGGGTTCTTCTAAGATTTTTAAAGGTTTGAATGGGAAGGAAGCTTATTTCTTTGTGGGCTCATTTTGTGCCTCTTTTTTTCATAATTTGGCGCACTTTATGCATCTTTTGATTTTTGATACACTTTGTGTATCTTATATTTAATTGGCAAACATTGTTTATCTTTTCAGTGTTGGGCTTATTTTATGCCTCTTTTCATTTCTTTTATGAGCTTGCTTCCTTTCATAACCTCTAAAGACTCTTAGTTATGAGATTATCTTCCAGATATAAGAGAGGAAGAAACTCACTCTCTGATATAAGGAAGAGTAAACCACTAAATAGAATCATACTTATATGATAAATGCAACCACCTGATTAAGAAAACTGAAAAGTGATTCAATGATTTGGAATACTATTCATATGAGATAGATTACTGTAGAAAGATAAAATAGATCTCTGTTTCAAAGTCCATCTTTTTAATTTTGAAATATATTTTGATTCAAAATGAAAAATATACCATTAAAGGAGCTAGAGAAAGAGAAAAATTATCAATGTTTCTTTCTTTAACTATTTTAGAGGAGTTAATCACTACTTACAAGTTTCTAAATAAAAATAAGGCAAAAATCTCATTTAAGAAGTAAGTTCATCAGTAGAAGTAAATAGTGATCTGATTCTTAAACTACCAAAAGAAAAATAAACATTAGGAAATCAAAAGCATAAAAATAAAAACACATAAAAAGAAATAAGCAAATCAAAATAAAACACGAAGAGTAGAAACATAAACAGAAGAAATCATTTTGAAGCATGAATATTTATCACATCTAATATGGTTCTTAAGGTGCTAAAGGTTTCAAAGGCCAGTGGTTTGGTGAAGATATCTGCCAATTGGTTTTTAGTGGCTACATGATGTAGCTGTATGTCTCTTTTAGTAACATGGTCCCTAATAAAGTGGTGCCTGACATCAATGTGTTTGGTCTTGGAGTGTTCGATTGGATTCTTTGAAATACAAATAACACTAGTGTTATCACATAGGATAGGAATTGTGCCTATAGGAAGCCCTAAATCCAAAATTTATTTCTTTAACTAAAGGACCTGGGCCACACAACTTCCTAATGCAATGTATTTTGCTTCAATAGTGGATAGTACAATTGAGTTCTATTTTTTATTAGACCAGGGACTAAGGATTATCCTAAAATTTGACATGTCCCAGAAGTACTTTTTTTATCAACACGATATCCTACAAAATCTGAATCAGAATATCCTATGATTTCAAAAGAGGTGCTGTTCCTAGGTTACTAGATTCCTAAGTCTTGGGTCCCTAAGAGGTATTTAAGGATTCTCTTAATAGCAGTCAGGTGGGACTCCTTTGGATCAGCCTAAAATCTAGCACAGAAATAAACACTAAATATAATATCAGGTCTGCTAGCAATCAAATAAAGAAGTGATCCAAATATTCCTCTATATTTTTTTTGATCAACAGACTTTCCATTTGAATCCTTATCTAACTAAACACTAAAACTCATGGGAGTGTGATTAGCTTGGCTTTATCTATCTCATATTTCTTAAGAATGTCCTTAATATATTTTGACTGACTAAGAAAAGTTCCATCATTCTTTTGCCTTATGCTAAATCCCAAAAAGTAAGTCAGTTCTCCCATCATAATCATTTCAAACTCCTTATTATTTTTAAAAATTTATCGTATAGTTCTTCATCAGAAGATCTAAATAGAATATCATCAATATAGATTTGGATAATCAGTAATTCATCTCCTACCTATTTCAGAAATAGGATGCTGTCTACTCTCCCCTTAATAAAGGTTCTTTCTGGTAGGTGTCAAGTCTTTTATACCATGCACTAGGTGCTTGTTTTAATTCATATAAAGCCTTTTTTAATTTGAATGCATGATTGAGATATTATGAATTTTTAAAGCCTAGGGGTTGTTCAACATACATATCTTCTTTTATCATCTCATTCAGAAAGGCATTCTTAATATCCATTTGAAATAATTTAAATCCCTTAAAATAGGCAAAGGCTAGTAGCATCATAATAGCTTCTAATCTGGTTATAGGGGAAAATGTCTCCTCAAAGTTAATTCTTTCTATCTGATTATACCTCTTAGTCACCAATCTTGCCTTATTCATCACCATTACACTAGATTCATTCATTTAATTTTTGAAAACCCATTTAGTTCCAACCATACTCCGGTCCTTAGGTCTTCCAACTAGCTCCCAAACATCATTCCTTATAAATTGATTTAATTCTTCCTGTATGGCTAGGATCCAAAATTCATCAGATAAGGCTTGATTTAAGTTGGTGGGTTTAGTCATTAAAATGAAGGTAGAGTGGTTTACTTCTTTTCTAAGTCCATGCCTAGTTCTAACACCTTCAGATAGGTCTCCTAAGATCAGTTTTTTAAGATGACATGAAGAATATCTCCATTCTCTAGTCAATAAAATTTCAGGTTCTACCATTTCCTCAAGATTTATAAATTTTAATCCTTAGGTGACTCTACAACCTCTTCTTGTTCTTCTTCCCTAGACCCTCCAGAATTATCAGATTCATTAAATATAATATGAGTGGTCTCCTCAACTACTAGTGCTCTTTTATTAAAGACTCTATAAGATTTTCTAACACTTGAGTAACCTAGGAACACTCCTTCATCAGATTTTAGGTCAAACTTTCCTAGTTAAGACTTCCCATTATTCAGAATGAACACTTTAAATCCAAAGACACAAAGGTGAGAGAGTTTGGGTGTCCTACCCTTAAGGATTTCATAGGGTGTCTTGTTCAGCTTAGATCTAAGATTAACCCTATTCAAAATCTAACAGGTTGTATTCACCACTTCTACCCAAAAGTATTTAGGAAGTGAGTATTCAGCTAATATGGCTCTATCAGCTTCTACCAGGGTCCTATTCTTTCTTTCAGCTATCCCGTTCTGCTGAGGGGTTCTAGGAGCTAAAAAATTGTGATCTATCCCTTGCTCCTTACAGAAAGATTTAAATTTTTCATTCTCAAATTCTCTACCATGGTCATCATGAATGGTTAAGATCTCACAACCTAGTTTTCTCTGAAATAAAGTGGAAAGAGATCTAAACTCCTCAATTGATTCACTTTTATGAGATAGGAATCTAACCCAAGTAAACCTCAAATAATTATCGATTATCACATACCCATAGACTTTCCCTCCTTGGCTTGAAGTGTTCACAGGTCCATGTGAAGGACTTCTAAGGGTTTGTTAGTGTTAATGTATTTGATTGAGTGGAAAGAGGATTTGACTTACTTTCCTAACTGATAAGCATCACACAGGTGGTCCGTAGTGAACTCTAGTTTAGGGACACCTCTCACTAAGTCTTTTTTGGGTGATCTTCCTAAGGTTTTTTATGCTTGCATGACATAATATCCTATACCACATCCTTGATTTATCAACAATTATTTTTAAGAAAAGAGTAATATCAGCTTTAAAGAAATTTAGATCCAGCATATAAACATTGTTGATATTTTTTCCTGCAAAAAAATTTGTCATTTAAGCTTATAATGCAGCTAGTTGGCAAATATTTTATGCTAAAGCCATTATTTTAGAGCTGGCTGATGCTAAGCAGGTTATGTTTCAGTCCATCAACTAGCAAAATATTTCCAATGATAAAATTTTTTGAATCACCAATTATACCTGAGCCTACGACTCTCCTAGTGGTATTATCTCCAAGTGTTACCTTGCCTCCTACCCTGGCCTCCAATGAAATGAATTGATTTACATCTCTAGTCATCTACATTGAACATCTGCTATCAAGGTACCACATGCTCTCATGAAGCCTTATGTGAGAGCACACCTACGAAATCATCATATGTCAGATTTAGAAACTCAAACAAATTTGGGTCCCTTGTGATGGAAAGAAGAATGAGTGCATTCATGCTATGTTGTGAATTTTACAATTTTGGTCTTCACACCAAATGTGTTCTATGATGAATGGTGCAAGTGTGGGAGATATATCCTAACATGCCACAAGAAAAATATCTAACACTAGGAAAAGGGTTTACTAATCAATTTAGGTTATAGTGCCTCTTCTTAGGTTTGAATAATGCATGCTTTGATTATTTTTAAAACTCTTCAAGTGAGGGTGTTGGTTTATTATTTTTTAAAGCAGTAATTCTTTCTCTCAAATATTCATTTTCCTTTTCATAGCTTACCACTTCAAATTTTAGTGCATACTCCCTACTATCTAAATTAGATGCAAGAGTATCTAAGAACTTATATTCTTTTTCTAATTCAACATGTAATATTTTCAAGGAATAATGCTCAATAGTTAAATCATGATGATTTTTGCTTAAAGAATCAAATTCATCTAGTAAAGCCATGTGATTGCTATCCAGAGTGAAATGATCTTTCCTTAGAATTTCATGCTCTTATTGCAGGTTTAAAAATTTAACTTTGAGGTTAGCATGTGCTTTCTTAAGCTTCCTATATAAAGAATGAATTATTTCAAAAACTTCAAATAATTTATCATATATAAGCTCACATATCTCTTCTTAATCAGAGTGATCAAGATGAACATCAGCCATTAAACACAGGTTTGTTACCTCCTCTTCAGTTTCAGTTTCAGAGGAGTCTAATACTGAGTCTGCCCAGAAAGCCTTTTGGATCTTTTTCATGTCGTTCTTAAACTTAGGTTTTTCCTCACCCTTCTCCTTGCTTGGGTGAGCTTTCAGAGTTGTCAGACTTCAGATGTCCTGGCTTCATGCATTCAAAACAAATAACATCAATTGAAGCTTTAGAATTCTTATTATTTTTACCTTTATTCTATTTTTGATGATGCTTTTACTTTTTCCTCAAAAAGCTTTTTAATTGTCTAGTTAGTAAAGTAATGCCATCATCATCAGAACTAGAAGAGTCAGAGTTAGAATTATTAGCATTTAAGGCTATAGTTTTCTCCTTTTTCTTCTCACCTGCACTAAGCTGCCTTTGGCTCACTCTTTGCTCGTAAGCAATTAGTGATCTATGTAAGTTATCAATTAAATAAATATTCAGATCCTTAAATTCAGAAATGACAATTTTTTTTGCAACAAAGGAGGAAGGTAAACATCATAGAATCTTGTTCACTTTTTCATAGTTTGTGAGTTATCTTCCTAAGGCATGCAGGGATGTAATAATTTGTATAAACCTAGTATACATTTCAGAAATTGATTCACTAGGTTTCATGTAAAAGAGTTTGTAGTCATGAAGCAAAATATTCAGCCTAGACTATTTAACTTAGGCTATTCCTTCATACATTATGCATAATCTGTCCCAAATTCCTTTTCCAGTAGAATAAGTAGAGACTCACATGTAATATTCAAATTTTAAGGCATAGAAAAAATAGTTCAAACACTTAGCATCATTCAGTTGTGCTAAATCTCTATCAGCAGTTATCCATTCAGCAAAAGAAATTTTAGTTTTAATACAATTTATAAGATAAAAAGGTTCAGAATATCCATTCTTAACTAACATCCACATGTGATAATCAATTGATTGTAAAAAGATGGATATGCGAGTTTTTTAAAAATTAAAAGGAATATTATTAAATAGAGGTGGTCGAGTAATTAAATAACCTTCCGCGGTGTTGTAATTACCAAAGTTAGCCATTGGTTGAAATTCAAAAGTTTTCTAAAACTTGATTTTAAGAATCTTGCTCTGATACCACTTGAAAGTTCATGAGGGTGGTTAAATCCTATAGAACTAGCCCAAGGCTAACCAAGAGGGGGGAGGGGTGAATTGGAGATTTATTTAAAAATTCTTAGACAAAAAAAAAACTTTTTATCTTTTTATATATTTTAAAAATTAAACAATCTTAAGTGGAAGAAGATATCAAAAACAAAGATTTTAATCATAGAAAAAATCAAACAAAAGTGCAAAAATAAAATATAAAAAAAGTAATAAGAAAGAGCACACTATATTTTATAGTGGTTCGATCAAATTTGACCTATGTACACTCCCCAGAACCTCTCATTCCAGGTATTACACTAATCAGTTTGTGTATCTCTATTTGCCCCTACAATAAGGTGGAGAAGCTCTTACAAAAATCTTTCCACCGACCTAGTGAGGCAGAGAACCTTGAATCCTTTTTCACCCTCCTGGTATAGGTAGAGAACCTGGAATCCTTTTACTCCCACCTGGAGTTGGCATAGAACCACGAGAATCCTTTTACTCCCTCCTGGAGTAGATAGAGAACCTAACAATCCTTTTACTCCCTTCTGGAGTAGGTAGAGAACCTTTAATCTGATGCTGATGATCATCTCGCCAGAGCCCCTATGAAACCATGGACGAAGAGGGAAGAAGATGATCAAATCCATGCTTGGAGCAACCTTTATGAATCCCCTCATGAATTCCCCCTTCCAAGATCCTCTCTCTCTCTCTCTCCCCTAATCTCTCCTTCTCATTTTCTAAGCTCTCTCAGGTTAGAAAAGTAGCAAACGACTTAATCATCAGTAATTAAGAGAGCTTAAATAGGAGACCTCAAAAAGTGCCCTAATTTCAACTTGCCATTAAAGATCATCCAAGATGATATATCGATTATCCTGTACGATCAGTATAAATCAACCCATCCATGCAGGACGATCTAAATTGCCTATATGATCAGAACAACAAATTTATATTGATCATCCCAAACTATCTTGAGATCATCCTATATGATTAGTTCAAATCAAGAATTTCATCCTGATAAATCATTTGGGACATACAGGATGATTAGAAGAAAAATGTAATGATCATCCCAGATGATCTTTCGATCGTCTTGTATGATTAGTTTAAATCAAGAATATCGTCCTCACAAATTGTTCGGGATGTCCAATACATTTAGAAGAAAAATCATGGATCATCCTGTACGATCATAGACGATCATCATGTATGATATGATCATTCAATATAACCATACTTAGATTCGTAATCATAGGATTATTTTAAGCATGATTACTACACATTATCCAAGATTATCAGAATCGTCCTGTATGATTAGAAAAAAAATTTAATTATCAAATCTTGCCTAAATCAGGTCGAGCGGTTGGATTTTTTTAATGATACATATCGTCCTGTATGATGATAGGATCATCCAGGATGATTAGTTTAATCAAGCTTTTTTGACACGTCCTGATCTACCCAATCTTGAGCTGGCTTGTAAGTGAATTTGTAATCCTGAAATGTTAGCATGTAACAATGAAAAATAAGTATGCAATAAACTTAAATAATAGAAGTTAGCAAGGTAAGCAAAATAATACTATTTATTATCATCAAAATCACAGTGCTTAGGCCCCGATTTGCAACAGCTACTGTTTTATTTTTCACCTTGTATTTTTTCTTGAAAATCTTTATTTTTTAGGTGAAATAATATTTGAACATGTTAGATTAAATATTTTATATTTTAAGCTCCTTCATCCATAAAATTAGCAAGCAAATTAATTATATTTTGGCATATATTTACTTTCTAAATCTAACTTGTATTTGAAAGTACTTTATATGCATATTTTAATTTAAAATCTATTTTATATGATTTAAAAGCTTTCAGAAAACAATATATTTTTAAGTAAAATTTGTTTCATATAAATAAAAATATAAACATATTTTATAGTGAGCAAATTTTATATTTCATGTACAAATTGTAGATGATTAATAACATATTGAAAAAGCACATTAAATAATTTAGTCATTTGATTATAAGATAAATTGAGCTTTGTTGTTTGTAACAAATTATATATATTTTTCTTAATAAATTCATTTGGCTTAGTGAAGTTCATATTTGTATTTAAATTAGATTGTACTCACCCACATAGGATAATACTTAGGTTATAAGTAACCTATTTTATCTAAATAAGTGAGATTCGCATGATAAACCTAAGATTTAATGGATTTCTAGCACAAGAATTAGCAAGCATGAATGTATGCTGAGTTCGTGTCCTAACTGAACTTCATAAAAATTCTATACTGCTATTTTCTCTTACATGCAGTTATGTTACTTTATCATTTACTACTCTACTTGTATAGTTTTAAAATTATACATTTGTTTATACTCTTTCCAATTTGCATTAAAATTATGGTAATTATTTAATTTAATCAAAAAATTTTTAAAACTTTAATTTTCTCTTAGGGTGCCATAATTCCAACAATGTTCTCCTCATTTTTGGATGAGGTTAAGCAACTTATCCTATGCCTAGCCTTCTATAGGTGGTCCTTACCCTAGCCTAGAAAGAACCTCTCTATGTAATTATAGATGGATCTCCTTTAACCTTAGCTTGGACAAACCATAAAAAACTCCCAAATCTTCGAATCCACTTCACCTAACCTAAGGAAGCTTTAGATTTTTTTAGGAGGAACCCATGCCTTGCTAAATGTCCTTTAAATCCCAATTCTGAAATACTCAACCAAATTCAAAACTATACCAATCTTGAAACCTCTAGGGGCCTATAACAATGTGATGATTAATTCCCCTTTCTATGAGTTATGTTGGCCTATTGCATGTCTTATTTTCCATTAACTTTTCTTAGGAAAATTTTGTTGCAACTCGAGCTTTCGAGTTTATGATTTTGATGATAAAAAAAATTATTGATTGCCTCTTTATTTCTCCTAGTATTTGTAGTACATTTTTGTTTGTGTGTTGACTAATATTTCTGTTACAACATGCACCATTCTTTGAAGATTCAAGGCTAAGGATTAGGTGGAATAGGTTATGTTGAAAGAGTCTGTAATTTTTATTTATTTATTTTTAACTTCTTGAGTTAAGTCCTATAAGGGTATATGATAGCCTGGTGACCATACACAAACTCACAAGGAGAGTAAAAATAATTTTAAATATTTTAATATTTTTTGTACATAATATTGTACGATATGGATCGTACTGTACGATTTGGTGTTACAGAAATTAATTAAAATATTTTATTTTTTTAAAAAAAAAACAATTTTAAATTATAAAAATTCGTACAGTACGAACACAATATTGTATTGGATGATATGTTATAATAGAATCCATGTCGTTCATTAAATTAGGCAAAATTTTGAATTTGAAAAGTTGTTCTACTTGTACTGTACGAACCTAATCGTACTGTACAATGTTTAAAATATTGCCTAATTTAATCTTATAATTAATCAATCAAATCTATTTAATTTTAATATTTTGATTGTACTTTATAATCAACAGAGATGATATTTGGTTGTCCCATGATTTGTCCTGAACGAACTGCATTTCAGTTGAACTAATAGTACGGTACGATTGGTTATTCATACTGATGATCGTATAGCACTAATCGACAAAATTTGAACTGTTCATACTGCACTAACTGGTGATCATATAGTACTAATAGGTCAAATTCCACAAATCGTATTGTACTATCCTGTGATCGTATTATACGATCTTTAACGGTTAAATTGAATTTTTAGATTTTTTTGAATCCCTCTATTTAAGCTTACTCATAAGACTTTGTAAGAGTCTTTTGAGCATTCATTAAGTTGTTTTCTTCTGGAGAAAGCTTGAAAAGAGAGCTTTGGGCTAGGGAGAGAATGGGTAGAGTTTGTAAGAGAGGGATAAAATCCTTGTGGGCTTTAAAGGAGTGTGAGAGGGGGTTTTCACATGGTTGCTCCAGTGAACTTGCACCTGAGTTCCTCCAAGAGTCAAGGTTTATCTTGAGGGAAGCTTTTGGAAGAAGACATATTTTGTATCAAAAGACCCGGCTACTGCTCCATACCGGGCAAGGTGAAAGTGATTCCAGGTTCTCTGCCTCACCAAGAGGTTGAGAAAGAGTCAAGGTTCTCTTCCTGTGAAAAGAGTACAGCCCTCGGCCGCACCGGGTT
Organism: Dendrobium chrysotoxum; assembly: GCA_019925795.1. Taxonomy (NCBI): domain Eukaryota; kingdom Viridiplantae; phylum Streptophyta; class Magnoliopsida; order Asparagales; family Orchidaceae; genus Dendrobium; species Dendrobium chrysotoxum. The sequence goes on along the minus strand of CM034300.1, from coordinate 13,347,515 downwards.
GGTAGAAAAGAGTTTGTAAGGGCTTCTCTGCCTAAATGTAGGGGCTAAAGGAGAGTCACTAAAGAGTTTAGTGTAATACCTAGAGAGGAGGACTCCAGGGAGTGGACATAGGTCATGGCTTAACCGAATCACTATATATCTCTGGTGTGTTTGTTCTAATTTTTACTTTCACACTTTATTTTCTCGCATTTTATTTTCTGTGATAACTGCTTGGTGAAAATTTGAGACTAATATTTTGTTGTGATAATTAGAATATAATCACCATTTTTGTAATTATTTACAAATTAATTAGCTTTCGCATCAAAGTCAAAGTATTGCTTTCGAATTAGTGTGCCTTAGGGATAGTTCTTTGAGGTCTTATAACCTTCATGAACTTTCAAACTTTTTAGGCTATGCTAAATCCAATTCAATTCTTTGAACCCTTAGTCAAATCAAAAACCAATCATAAGGTAGTTTAAAACTGAATAAAGACTCATTGGGCCACTCAGGCCACATTGACCTTAGAGTGACCCAAGGGATACCACATGAACCTTAGGATACTACCTTAGAATATTTGAAACCATTTTGAGTTCTTCTAACCTATTTAAACCTTTTTATACTAGTTTGAACCTAAACTCAAATCCATAGAAACCTAATTTGGCCCTAGGAATACATTAGGTTCAATTATCCCAAATATTTATTATAATAAAACCAACCCTTGTTGAGGACTAAACCCTTTTGATTAGGATATCCCTAGTTGTCTTACCTAAGTATTCAACTCCCACATGGTCAACCCTAAGTTAGATCTAATTTAATACAAAAAATTATATAAAAAACACACTTTACAAAAGCCTAATGGCATTGTTATTTGGTTTAATTCCTTGACCCTAGGACCCATGTATCTTACGTGATCTTATACAACCCAAGAACCCTTGTAGTATGGCTTAGGGTTAGACCATTGTAGGGTTACTATTTTCAGCTTGAGAGGCTTCTAAAATACTTTATGAATGTTTTAGAAGCCCTAGGAAGTGTTAGATGACTTGTGTTTAAGTTTGATGCGAAGCAAGGGGGATATGTAATGGAATAAGCCTGAAATTACCTCATTTGGACTATAGCATCTAGTGTTTCAAAAGGGGAAACTCTATGGATTACTAGTTCATGGAGATGGAAGAGAAGTGCATCTATATAAATTCTAAAATTTTCATAATTTTCAAGATATTTTGAAGGGTCATAAGGGGTTTAAAAGAAGTATGGTTTGAAGAATTCTATAACAAAGGATTTATTTAGGGAGATAAAGTACACTCATGAATATAGTAAGGCTTAAAGATGTCACCAAATCCTGTCAAGGTTAATTCTAGCCATTAAGCCCCATTTCATAGAAGAAATTGAAAATTTTGCACCATATCAAGAAACATTTCCCTCTTCATTCCATCATGTTTAAATAGTTTATCAACACCACATTTGAAATGTATAAGAGAGGAAAAAGAAATGTGGAGCTAGCCATGCTCGTAAGTAATAGAGAGAGTGAGGTAACTTATAATAACTACCCCCCTCTTTTTTATTTAAGTTGAGCAACTAAGTATTTTCCCATGTTAATTTGAATTATTCCATTTAAATAAGCTTGTGAACTTAAGGAAATATTACATTTCCTCCAAAATGGGAAAAATCTAAATGTCAATTTTTTAAATTTAAAATTTTAAAAATTAATTTCATATTTTTAATTTATAATTGCTACAAAAACTTAAAAATCACAAATACATAATTTATTGCAAGTTTTATCACACATAAAAACATAATAATAAAATTCTACTTCATAACTTTTATTTTGTTGCTTATCTTTAGCCCTTCAATATTTTTAGTTTTCTTCATACTTTGGGCTCTAGTTATTGGTCCCTTTCTTCTTTGATGTATATCTTGTGGCCCATCGATTCCCCCAGACCTCAAATAACTCTTCAATGTGGAGTTTGAGTTAAGGTAATCCTCCATAAGTTATAGTGAAAGATTCTCTATGTTAGCTCTAGTAATCCAAATGTCTTCTCTTGGTGGTTCCTCACATGGAACCTGAGCTCTCCATCTTGATTTATTGGTAGTTCTTCTGTAATAATATACTCCACCTCAACAAAAGAATGTTGGGTGGGCACCTGTAAGTGATGATTTTGTCCTCCTACATAATAATCACCCTACATATATGGAGGTTTGCTTACTCCTACAATATTTTTGTGGTTTCACTCAACTTCAGTGATTATGTCTCCTAAGATTTTAGAACTCTAGCCAGCATATGTCTATGTATGGTAGAGTTTAGTTTTAACTCCCCTAATTATTTCTCAATTCTACCATTGAGGTGATAAGTCAAACTTATTTTTAAGTTCATGTAAGGACTATGTAGAATCTAAATTAAGTATAAGGGAATAAAAAATAGTATTTAAATGATTCAGGAAATTAAGACCTAAACTTAAGCAAATATGGTTACTTGCACATCATAAGCCCAATACAAGAACTTTAGCCAACCATTAAATAAGAAATAAGCAAAATAAAGTGCATTTAATTATAAAATAATGTACAATAAAGAAGTCAAGAATATATGTCATTAGGAAGTTCTTTTCAACTTGATACTGACTCTTCTTACCAGGAGAATTGACTTTCTATCTTTTCTTCTTCTCCTTCACTCTCTTTAGAATTTTCCTAAGAATTTGTAAATGAAAATATGGCTGACCCCCTTAAAAAATTTGGTAAAACTATTTATATTTAGTACAATAACTGCCTCAAGCATCACAGTGCTGCTAATGATAGCATTGCGGTGCTTATGAAATGAAGTAGCATCGCCATCCTTAAGAATCTCATTATTGTGATGCTTTGACTGAATCGATGTGTCATTTCCCTATGGTAACAAACTTAACTTTTACGCTGCAACATCATGTCAACTTGGCGCTACGGCACCATCTTCAGCATTGCCACATTTATGTATATTTGGCACTGCAGCACATGATTGTTTTTGTGACATGGAATTTTACTCTTTGTCTTGTAGTAGAAATAACAATAGAAATAAAGGGTCAAACACCGCTGCACTCCATATTATGGTGCTGTGGTGCTAGTGTCCTTTTCCACTTTTGAGCCTTTTTAAGGAATTCTCCTGAACAAAAGCATAAATGAGATCTTTTAATAGTAAAAGAGAATATAAAGACTATCACAAAATTTCCACTAACAAATTCTCCTAAACTTAAATCATTAATTATCCTCGTGTAATCTTCATGCCGTTTTAATTAGGTAAATTTAATTTTACTAAATTACAATTTTTAACATTAAAATTAATATAATAATAACTTAATGTTGTAATTACAATAGTTCATGGTTAATAATTTTAATTAATGCAACCAATAACAAGCTTCCTAACCAATCAAGGAAACTAATATTCCTGCTAAATTTAGCTCCAAAATGTGTAAGTGCTCTTTTTGACAAACTTACTTAGGGTGGATGATTTTTTGATTTAGGAAAGTTTCATATTGATTGAATCATTTAGTTCTATTTCAAGCTTTATTATGTATCATAATTCCTAAAATCCCTTTTAGTTTAATTTTCTATTAAATTCTTCAAATAGAGTTACACTTTTTTGCCACCAATTTTGGATATTTGAGTACTCAATGTTCTCCTAATTTTTTATACTTTCACACTTTTTTTTATTACTTTTATTTCTTTTTAACACTTTTGCTAAGTACTTTTAGAATGATATTGAATACTTGTTTTTCTTTGCCCTTCAAGGAACCTAAGTTATAAATAACTAAGGTTTATTTTCAAGAATGTATGATGCCATAATTATATGCTTATAATGAACTCTCTAACTAATAAAAATATTAAATTTTCACTGAATCTTTAATCATTAGAACATAAATTAAGTAGTTAAGTGCTCATAGGTGGTTTAGGAGTTTCCTTTATTAAGAATTATTAGACTTAATGATTCTCATTAGTTAATGTTAAGGTTACTTAATTGCTATTATCTCCCATCTTGTATTCAATTAATCACCTTTAACTTTATATTTTTCATATTTTTATTTACTCCAAATTTCCAATTTTAGCAATTAACAAATATAATCTCAAATGCAATTAACTATACATAAGGAGAAATTAATATTCTTAAAGTTTGAAACAAAGGGTAACAATTAAAATCATTAAAATCACATATCACCACATACATGTGAAGTGAATTAACAATACAATGAAAATAAATAAAGTAAAATAAATGAAACATAATAAATAAATAAATAACAAATAAAGAAAAATACAATCAAGTCTCTTCTCTTCCTTCTCTTCTTCCATTATTGTTGTTGATGTTGCTACTAACTCGGGCTACCAATGGTAAGGTTCGTAAGTGGGGGCTGCATGGATTGCAGGCTAATCTTAACACTAAGAAAACTAATAGGTCCTGAACATCACAACTAACACTTCATTAAACTTTGAAGTGTATTGGTATTGTTGTTATTACATATCCATCATATAGTTTACTTTAGGGTGCATTCCCTACTTCCACTGCATACTCACCTCAATATAACTATGCATCCTAGCAACTAGCTTCTTAAGGTCAGATACATGGTCTCCTAATATCCTGGGGGCTCTATATTTGGGTTGACTGGACTGAATAGGCTGACTAAGCTGACTACCCCCCTCCCCTAATTCCCTGGGGGTAATCTTAAAGGATAAAAATTTTCTTTTGTAATCACAAAAAATGGGAAAAGCTATTATGCCCCAGACTTTCCTACCAATCCATCCTATGAATATAAGGAAAAATAAGGGAAGGGTGCCCATATACTATTGAAGCAGTGCCCTAAATCAAATACAAGAGAGAATGACAAATTACTTTCCCAACATCAATTATTTGACCCATTTGAATTGAATATTTTAAAATAACTTCATCTCTAGTCACTTTATAGAGCTTAGCATTAATCTTACAGAGATTAAATAATGCCAAGCTTTTGAGACCCTAGTGAGTGTATATACAAAAAATTCCAACTATCTTTCCCTCCCTAACCTTCCACTAGACACCAGAATAGGGGACAATCAACACTAAGAATTTTTTGTTGATCCACAAGGGTATTGATAAAAATAATGTAATCATCAAATTCTAAATTTGGTGTTCCATTAATACTTTTAATTGAAACACTATCAAAAGCTATCCATTCACCCCTTATTAATGTCGTATTATCTGGGGCCTCTATTGCATTTACAAAGAACTCCTGGACAATTGGAACAACATAAGAAATAGGTTTAAAACAAAAACATTCCCATTTTTTTATTAATAATCATCATTTCTACAACCCCCCATAACTTCCAAATCCTCACTCAAGAATTAGTTACTTATACACAATTGAATAATTATACATATCATTAGTAGCCAAACTCATAAATATTTTCTTTTCATAGGAAGAGGAGGATGATGACCTCTTCTTATCAGTAATGATCTTGGGGGCCATTTTCTCTGGTGGAACAATCACACAAATTTGAAAAACACAATATAGAGTGGAATGAAATTTTTAGCCTTCCTATCCTATATATAATGCATGGCACCGTGGTGCTGAGTATTGGAGCATTGTAGCATTGGGCCAGCCAAATAGTCATTTTAGTTAAAGATTGTATGAGCACTATGGCATTGTGATTCAATGGGGTCATGGTCCACCATCGTGATGCCTGACATGTGTCTGCGCTACGGCATCCAAAGTTACGTCCATCGTGGTGCTTCACCTACTAAAATTATGGTTTTGACTGGGCACTGCAATGCTTGATATGGCACGGTGGTGCTCTCATTAATTAATTAATATTTAGAGAGCTTAATACCATGGCATCGATAATCCAACATTGAGGTGTCATGCAACTGAACTAGGGCTATAGCATTAGGTTTCCATGGCATTGAATTATTCTGTTAAATTCTAGAGAGTTCAATGTCACAATACTAATAATCCAATGCTATAATGGTGTGGAAAAGTTCCAACATTGTTCCACTAGGTTTTCAGGCACTACAACACTAAATTAATTTTACAAATTCTAGAGAGCACAAAGCAATAATACTGAATTCATCTGATGATGCAACACTTAAGGACTCAATGTTGCACTGCTAGAGCATAATTTTCCACACTCTTTCTAAACACAAAAGAAAGTCACACATACTTGGCAATTTTTACTAAGAACACACATTTAATATCCAAAACAAATTTTAAACATAACTATGAAAATAAGCATTGGTTATTCACCACAATCATAAAATAAAGTTGGGTTACCTCTCAAGAAGCTCTAAGTTTATAGTCTTTAGCTAGACTATACAAAAACTCCTATTCAAGATGAGCCAACTCTACTGTACTCCTAAGTCAATCTATGTCCACTCCTAAGTATGGTTTCAACCTCTAAACATTAACTTTGAAAATCTTGGTGATTTTATCATCCCTAATATCTACATCTCCATAAGGGTACACCTTAACAATAGTGAATGATCTTGACTCCCTAGACTTTACTTTTTCTGGAATAATTTTAATCTCGAATTATAAATAAGCACTTCTTATCCAAACTTAAATTCCTTCCTAATAGGCTTACAATCATGCCACTTCTTAATTTTTTCCTTTTATAATTTAGCATTTTTGTAAATCTAATTTCTATTTTTCTCTGACTCATTCAACTGTATATTAGTTTTTTCTCCTCTATAATCTTAAGATTATAATTTCAATGCCCAAAATGCTTATATTCTAATTCCAAAGGTAAATGATAGGCCTTTCCAAAGATCAATCTATAAGGATACATTCCAAGAGGATTCTTAAATGTAGTTTTTTAAATCCAATGTGCACCATCTAAATTTAATGCCCAATCCTACCTATTTGGACTGACAATCTTTGCTAAAGTTCGCTTGATTTCCCTATTACTTATTTCAGCCTGACCACTAGTTTAGGGATGACAAGTAATTGCAACTCTATGTGAATGCCATATTCTAAAATTAAAGCCTCTACTCTTTCATTATAAAAGTGACTTCCCAATCACTAATAATAATTATTATAATTTGGAAGCTCGACCTTAAGTTTTGATGCTTATAAACATTATTGGATATTTATTTTCTTATTTATGTATTATATATTTGATATTGTGCTACTAACCATTTTATGTACAACATCCACTAAGAAACAATTGAAGAATCGGCTCAAGCTAATGTAACGCCAGGGCATAAGTCAATCTATATTTTATTGAGTGTAATTTTTATTTATTTATAGTCAATTTATGTATTAGGTGTATGTTTGCTAAGAAACCATGCACATACACAAAGGGATAGTAAAAATTAAATGTATGAATTCTTTTGTTAATTGTATTATACGATAAGAAGGCTTAAATAAAAAATTAAGATATTTTGAGAGCCCACCTTTTAAACTCTTGATATGACGTGAGAGTAGGAGTTTTGAGAGTTTTAGTGATGTCTTTCTTCTGTGAGAGAGCTTGGAGAAAGTTCTTAACACAAATTAGAGAGAAAAGGTGAGATTGAGTGAGGGAGTGTGTCTTGAGGGTTTTAAGGGGTGTGAGAGGGATCACACGGTTACTCCGGTTAGCCTGCACCTTGGGTCCTGCAGTTGTGTCTTTTTATGGAGCTCTTAGAGGAGAGCTTTAGGAAGGATAGTCTTTGGAGAGAAAGACTCTCCCTAGATGAGATGGTTAAGGATCAGCATCTTCGTCAGAGCTTGGAGCTTAAAGGAGAGATGACATCTTTATCATGCTTGGAAAAGAAAGGAGGGCTAGCATCTAGCTAGGCCAAGGAAATAAGAGGAGGTATTAGCATCTCTACCAGTCTAACGAGGTGAAAAGAGGAGTGAAAGGAGGGACAAAAGATTTATAGGGTTAACGAGGAGAGGGAAGAGAGATTCTAAAAGATTCTAAATGGTCTAACATGTCTGTAAAGATCATTCTCCATATGGTCATAGGAAAATAGCTTCTCCATCTAGCTGTGTGCTAAATGAGAGACACGTTTAATGCAATACCCAAAAATGAGGACCTCTAGACAATAGACTTAGGTCAATTCGATCGAACCATTATATATATCTACTTTGTGTATTCTTACTTTTCTACAATTTTCTTTTTATTCAATTTGAATTACTACAATATTGTTTGGTTATTGATTATCATTGTAAAATAATTTTTGGTGAATCACTGGTTGAAGGTTTTATTTTAAAAGTAAAAATAAAAAAGAAAAAAATATTTGTTTTTTTGACAAAGTTATAAGAACATAAGAAAAATCATATTTGCTTTTGAGTTTAGTTTGAATACTTTATTTTCTCAAACGCTTATGTATATTATATTTCAATCTTATTTAGATTTTAAAAGAAAAATATCTTTAAAAATACTAAAAGATTTTAAAATACCAATTCACCCCCTCGCCTCCCCCCCCCCCCCCCTCGCCTCTTAGTGTGCCATAAGCACTTTCAATAACTCTAGGAGTTCCAAATCTAGAAAAATATTTTTCTTTAAAATTTTAATCACTACATGAGCATTTATTTTTGGGGTTACAACTCCCTCAATCCACCTGGAGATATAATCAATTACTCTTAGAATATATTAAATTCCATGAGAAAGGTCCCATAAGGTCTAGTCACCAAACACAATAATTATCCACTTCTAACATATAATTGAGGGGTATTTAATTTCTTCTAGTTATGTTACTTACCCTTTGACAATGATCACTTCTTTTAACATGTTCATTGACATCTTTAAATAAGGTAGGCTAGTAAATCTTATTTGAAGGTTCTTAGAAGCAGTTCTAAATCCACTAAAATGCCCTCCATCTTAAGAATCATGACACTATCTAATGATAGGTTCAACTTCCTCTCCTAATGATTTGATTCTTGCACTTCCAAAAATAAATATGGCTCATCCAAAAAAAAGGAGTTTAGCATCATGCATAAACTTTTGCCTTTATGTATATGGCATGTCAAAAGGGATCACTCCACTCATGATATAGTTCAAAGTATCAGCAAACCAAGGCATCCCACATGAGTGCAAAGAAAATAATGTTCATCTTAAAAGAGCTCATTGATGTCACACTCATTACATGTAGATTCTTTGAGATCTAATCAAGATAAATTATCGACCCACTGGTTCTCATTTCCCATCTTATCTAAGATTTTTACATCAAATTATTACAATTAAAAATCCACCTTACCAATCTAGGCTTGGCATCTTTTTTGTTATTAAGAATTTGATAGCTAAATGATCAGTGTATTCCAGAATCTTAATGCCAATCAAAGATGGTTTAAACTTATTAAAGGCAAAGATAATAACTAATAAAACCTTTTTTATAGTAGTATATTTAAATTAGGCTACATTCAAAGTTCTACAAGAATAATATATAACATGAAATTTCCTAACTTTTTGTTGCCCTAAAACAACTCAAATAATATAATCACTAGAAGCACATATTATTTTAAAAAGCAATGTGCAATTTGGTGCAGTAATAATAGGTATAATGATCAAATATTATTTCAAAATATTGAACTATTTTAAGATATTCATCATCATATTCAAAAGGGACATCTTTTTAATGTAAATGGTTTTGTTATTTTTGATGAATCCCTAATAAATCTCTTATAGAAACTAGAATGTCCTAAAATGCTTATAATTCCTTTCACATAATATGATGGTGGAAGGTTTTTTATTACTTGAAATTTGTCCCTATCCACTTCTAAACCTCTATTAGAAATTTTGTGTCCTAAAATTATGCCTTGTGCTACTACGAATTGACATTTCTCCCAATTTAATTCCAAATTTATTTTTATACATCTTTTTAAAACCATAGTTAAATGCTCCAAGCAAGAATCAAAAGTATTACAAAAAATAGAGAAATCATCCATAAATATTTTAATTCCCTACTCAATTAAAATAAAAAAATTTAACATGATGCACCTTTAAAAAGTAGTAGGGGCATTGCATAATCAGAAATGCATCCTTTGAAATGTAAATGTTCAATAAGGACTAGTAAATATAGAGTTATCCTAGTCTTCTGGTGCTATAGAAATCTAATGGCATCCTAAATATCCTTCTAAGAAATAATAAAAAGGATGCCCTATTGAATTATATAGCATATGATCAATAAAGGGTGGGGGGAAAGTGGTCCTTCCAAGTTGATTTGTTCAGCTTCCTATAATCTATGTGTATTCTCTAACAAGTAATCATCCTAATGGGTATCAATTCATTTTTCTCTTTGACCACTATAATCTAGACTCCTTTTTTGGGGACAAAATGTATAAGATTGACCCATGCACTATTGTAAATGATATAAATGATTCCTGCATCCAACCACTTAACTATCTCTTTCTTCACAACTTCTTTCGTATCATGGTTCAATCTCCTTTGGGGGTCAACTTTTGTAAAGAAGTTATCTTCTATCAGAATCATACGCATGTAAAACGGTAGAATAATTCCCTTAATGTCAGTAATAGTCCAACCAAAATCTCTTTTATATGTGCTAAGATCCTAATCAACTAACCTTTTTTGTCTTCTCCTTACTGTATAGAAATAATAATAGGTATGGTTTACTTTTCTCCTAAGAAGGCATGCTCAAGTGGGCAAGCAATGTTTTTAACACTCAAATGGGTTCTTATATAATTTATGGTTATAAAGACTTACCTAGGAATGATGTATCAAGAACTTCAAAACTCTCCCTAAATATTCTAGGGGCTTCATAAATCACTTGGGCAGAATCCCTTTCTCCCTCATCAATTTTATCCTTATATAAAGGAATATCAAAAGAACTATCATTAAAAAATTCCTCCAAACAATCCTCCACAGAAGCATCAACTAAATCCACTCTATTATAATCCTTATTTTGGTCCCTAGGAAACTTTATTGACTTAAGGACAATGAAAATCAATTCCAGATCATGAACTCTCACTATTAAATCTCCCTTTAACTGCCTATCATGGCCTTACCAGTAGCTAGGAAAGGTCTACCCATTATAATAGGTTTCTTCATGTCTTCCTCCATATCAAAGATAATAAAGTCCACAAGAAAGATAAAATTTTCTATCTTGACTAACACATCCACTTTTACCCTATTTGGATAAATAAATGAACGATCCACTAATTGATGGGTAATAATGGTATGTTAGACCTCTCCTAAGTCAAATCTTTTGAATATGGACAAGGGCATGAGATTTATGCTAGTTCCTAAGTCATGTAACTCCCTCCTATAAAATTTTTCCTCTATTACCATAAGAATGGTAAAACTACCAGGATCCTTAAGCTTTTGAAGGAATTTCTTTTACAGAATTGCACTACATTCCTCAGTCAGGGCCATAGTCTTAAAGTATCCTAATATTCTCTTCTTACTCATGATGTCTTTCATTAACTTAACATAAGTATGAAAGTACGAGATGCGCCAAGAGGGGAGTGAATTGGTATTTTAAAAAATTAATTCTAAACAGGAGTTCTACTTTTTTTAAAAAAAATAACAACCTAACAAGTAGAATGCAAAAGCTAATGATTCGTTAATAATTATGATATTGGTGACACAATTACAAATCTCACAGTTTAAAAATTACAATCTAATTTTACACCAAGCAATTTAAAATAGTAAATAAATGCGTGAAAAATAAAGTGTGGAAAAAATAGGAAAAAGCACACCAGAATATTTTATAGTGGTTTGGCACTTGACCTATGTCCACCCCCCGGAGTCCTCGACTCTGAGATTTGTACTACTAAAAGTTGACTTTCCTTTGGCTCCCACAACAAGGCGGAGAAGCCTTTACAAGACTCACTTTCACCTCCCGGTGTGGTAGAATACCAGACGCTATGTCACCCTCCCGGTGACAGCAGTGGACCTTCTCCTTTTTCTCCCTTCTGGAGACGGCAGAGTACCTTGAGGATGTTGACCTTGAAGCCTCTCTTCCTAAAGAACCTTCCTGAGACTCACCAAGGCCACAGGAGGAGCAAGCATGCAGCTAGCTCGGAGTAACCGTATGATCCCCTCACACTCCTTCTCCCTCATGCTCAAGCTCACCTTCTCCTTCCTCTCATAAATCTTGGATCTCTCCAAAAGCTCCCCATCAAGAGTTCCTTCCTCTGTCAACCACGACCTCAACAACTTCTCATTGAAAAATAAAAATTCCTTTTAAATCAGGCTTTAGAAAATCCTAAAAATTCTAATTTTATGTTTATGTTCGTACAGTACGATATAATATCGTACAGTACGATCAGTTCAAAAATAACTTCGTCTAGTACGGGAGCAGATGAACAGTTCACAAATTTTATGAATATTGTACTACACGATCCGAAGATCGTACAGAATGATCGTGTTATTTTACAACTGTTCGTACAAGATGATGTTTAGGAAGAACGAATTCATCTCTGACCATCATCCTGCACTGTACCGTTCGTACAGTACGAATAGATCATTTTCAAGTTATCGTTCAGTATGATATAAATATCATCCAGGATGAATAGTGCAAAAAAACTTGGTTTCGTCTAGTATAATTTATGGGACGATTGAGATCATCTTTGTCCGTCATACCGTACGATTCCTACCGTACAGTATGAATGCAATTAATTAAGAAACTAAGATTTAATTTCCTGATTACGGGTGATAATTTTGGTAAGATTTGAAATGATCGTACAGTACGATAGGTATCGTACAGTACGATTAGTTAAGAAAATCGAAATCAAAATCTTATCAAAGTTATTCTGGCGGCTAGGATTTTTGAATAGAAATAAAGCATATAGTACGATAACCATCATACAGTATGATTAGTTCACAAAACTAATCTTTCAGAATTTAGCTGTTAGCCTGAGTATTAATGTGTTAGTCAATACGATTGAAAGTTATACAGTATGATAGGTATCGTACAGTACGATTGAAAGTTATACAGTACAATTTATTTTAAAAAAAAATTCTTCTCATAAAAAATTTCCCCTTTGTGTGTGTGCATGGTCACTCCTTTTGCATACATATTTTTGTGGCAGACTCAAGAAAAGAAAAATAAAAGAAAATAAAAATATAAGATCTTGTACATCCTATTCTACCCAGTCTTGAGTCTCCAGCAGTCTTGAATTATTTGTATCTTACCTGAAATGTTAGTGCTCATAGACAAGAATTAACATTTATAATTTTCAAAGAAGAACATATTAATTCAGTAAGTATTATTTGTCATCATCAAAATCAAGTGCTCGGGATCCTAGATTGCAACAATCTCCCCCTTTTTGATGGTGTCAAATAATATTATCTGATACCCATAGTAGATGTTATTTCTTCCTTAGGTCCCCCTTACTAGAATGATGGATTTTAAAATGCAGGAGGAGTTTCAAAATTCTTTTTATATTTTAATTTTTTTTGTTTTTTGTTTGAAATTTAAATATAATAGAATGAAGGTAACAAAACACAATATGAATGATAACTAGCATTAAATTGAAGAACATAATATCACAGAACTTCTCCCTCTTTTGATAGCAACAAAAAGAGGAGAACATCACATAACAATACAAAAGCAAGAATTACAAAACAAACACCAACACAAGCAACTAATAAAAGAAAGTATAACATAACACAAACAAACTAAAGCATTCAAAAGTCAAGATCTTGATCCGGAGGTGGTGGAACCACTTGAATGTTCTAATGGAGGGACGCGAACTGGTGATCGATTAAGGTGAAGCATTCCCCAAACCATTGCATGTCATCTGCATGCTGGCGGTGTTGTTGATCGATGTGGGAACCCAGTCTAATTTTTAGGCGATCAAGCTGTTGAATAATGTCATCATGAGGGTAGGCAGAGTGGGCAGGTCCAGGTGGTTGTATTGGTGGTGGTGGAGGTGCTTCAGCAGAAGCAGCAGCCTCTTCTTCATCAAAATTGGGATCAGCGTGCACGGCCCCCTGATGGAATAGAATATGAAAAGAGGTATCTGTATAGAAGATAGGATGATTGTCTGGTGGGAGAGGATAGTGGAGTTGATATTTGGTGTCCAGGATGTATCCAATGATATGGCCTAGAGCAAAATTTTGTTTTCTTCGGGCATTGGGATATCGAAAAGAAGCCAAGGCATGAATATAATCTAAGATCATTTGAGCTTCATCAAATTTGGTGGCGGACATGATTAAATAGGTCACTACAGACAGCAACGGGGTAATGTGTTTGCGATCTCCAGCTTTGGGTATATTGGATGTGCGGAGAACATGCTGGATAACACGGGCATTTTGATTAAGACTTTGGACAATAGGTAGGTGTTGATTGTTAGGTACATTCCTAAGAAGCATGTTCATAGATGTCCAATCAAAATCATTTGTGAGGAGAGATTGGGGATGAGGTCCTTCAGTGGATAGGCCAATGTGTTCAGCTATGTCATCTTTAGTGATGATGACATTGCATTTGAAGATATAGGAGGTAAGGGTTGTATATTCTAAGTCGATCTTTCGGTTAGCTAGGAATTCATAGAGGAGTTCATAGTGGAATGGAAAAGCTAGTATAAAGAGAAATTAGAGAGTTGTAGAGGTAAATAGATTCATAACCTCGAAATTAAGCGCAGCTTCATTAGGCATGCGGGAAGGAGTAATCTTGGCCTCTTTGAATTTGTTGTATGCCTTTTTGTCAGCTGTAGAGAGAAAGCGGTAGTCGAACCGCCGAGAGGAGGAGGAGCTTGCCTCGATCAGTCGACCTCGCTTGTTTCCACCAGCCATATAGCAGAAAATGTTTGAAGGGAGCAAGGAGTTAAAAGAGATGAGTGAAATGGAGAAAGAAATCCCTTCAATTTATAGAATTTCAGCACTATCATATAGTACGATATAGGGTCGTACAGTACAATCGGGTGAGTTATTTCGTCTGGATGACTTTTTAGAAAAAGAGAGTCAAATTGTACAGTACGATCCAAATCATATTGGATGATTGTGATTGAGAGGTCGTTCATCCCGAGGAGTCGTCTGAATGACTTTTGACTAAATGGATCATGCAGTACGAATCGGTGTTTGTACAATATGAACCACAATAATGATCATACCAGCCAAGTTTAAATTCATCCCTATCCAAAATGACATGTGGATCGTACAATACGAGTGGTGCTTCATACAGTACGATGATCAATAATATGGATCATATAGTACGTTAGGTGGATCGTACAGTATAATGTTTACACTATCAAGCATATCTGGACCGTTGATGGTATTGAAGGCTGTGATCTGGGTATTAATAAGGATTATACAGTATGATTGTCAATCATACAGTATGATGTGCATAGGAATCCAAGGTTGGGTATCAGCAAGATGGGTGTGGGAGGATCAGGAAACTCCCATTTTTTTTAAGTAAAACAACACATAGACATAAAACACACAAACACAATTTTTTTTTAATCAAGCATGAATATCTATGATACCTAAATTTATTCTCAACGTACTAAAGGTGTCATATGCTAGTGGTTTTGTGAAAATATCAGCCAGTTGATCTTCAGTAGCAATATGGTGTAATTCAATATCACCCTTGGCTACATGATCTCTTATGAAGTGATGTCAGATGTCTATATGCTTTGTTCGTGAGTGTTGAATTGGATTTTTAGATATGCAAATTAAACTAGTGTTATTGCATATTATTGGGATGATTCCTACAGGTAGTCCAAGATCTAAAATTTATTATTTTAACCATAGAACTTGAGCAACATAGCTTCCTATCGCTATATATTCTGCTTCAGCTATTGTGAGGGCTATCAAATTTTATTTTCTATTGGACCATGAAACTAAGAATTCCTCAATGAATTGACAGATACCAGAGGTGTTTTTTCTATCTACCTTACATCCTGCAAAATCTGAATCTAAGTACCCAAAAATTTTAAAAGTAGTGCTGTGTCTAGGATACCAAATTCCTAAGTTTGGGGTGCCTAGTAGATATCTAAGAATTCTTTTGACAGCAATCATGTGAGATTCTTTTAGGTCAGCTTGAAATCGAGCACAGAGACATACACTAAACATTATATCTGATCTACTGGCAGTTAAGTAGAGAAGTGATCCAATTATTCCCCTATACTTCTTCTGGTCTACAGACTTTTTATTAGGATCTTTATCTAATTGAATGTTAGAACTCATAGAAGTATTCATAGCCTTAGCATTATCCATTTCATATTTTTTTAGAATATCCTTGATGTACTTAGATTGGCTAAGGAATGTTCCACCTTCCATCTGTTTTACACTAAATCCAAGAAAATAATTAAGTTCTCCCATCATACTCATTTCGAACTCGTCACTCATTATTTTTGAAAATTTATCACATAAGGTTTTCTCTGAAGATCCAAATAAAATGTCATCTATATAAATCTGAACAATGAGTATCTCATCTCCTACCCTTTTTAAGAAGAGGGTGGTGTCCACACTACCCTTAACAAAGCCTCTATCTAGTAGAAATGTACTAAGTCTTTCATACCAGGCTCTTAGTGCTTTCTTTAACATGTATAGTGCCTTTTTCAATTTAAACACATGGTATGGAAATTGTGAGTTTTCAAACCCCGGGGGTTGCTCAACATAAATATCTTTCTTGATTACCCCATTTAGGAAAGGACTCTTAACATCCATTTGATATAATTTGAAACCCCTAAAGCAAGCAAAGGCTAAGAGTACCCTGATGGCTTCTAGTCTGGCTACTGGAGTAAAGGTTTCTTCAAAATCTATTCCCTCAATTTAGTTATACCCCTTTGCTACTAATTTAGCCTTATTTCTCACTACTATTCCAGAGTTATTCATCTTATTTTTAAAGACCCACTTAGTTCTAACCACACTTTACTCTTTGGGTCTCTTAACTAATTCCCACACATCATTGCTAACAAATTGGTTTAGCTCTTCTTGCATTGCTCGGATCCACAATTCATCTCATAAGGCTTGATCTATGTTCGTGGGTTCAATCATAAAAATAAATGCAGAATAACTGACTTTTTTTCTAAGTCCATGTCTAGTTTTCACACCTTCTGATGGGTCTCCTAGGATCAATTCTCTAGGATGGCTAGAAGAATATTTCCAATCTCTAGGCAAGTACTCCTGAGGTTCAGCTCTATTTTCTATGGCAATGATTTCTACTCCCTAAATAATCTCAACTTCTTCTTCTTCATGATTAGGTTCAGAGATCTTATCAAATTCATCAAATACCACATGGGTAGACTCTTCTACTATAAGGGTCCTCTTATTAAAAATTCTATAGGCTTTACCTACAGATGAGTAGCCTAAGAAAACCCCTTCATCATATTTGGGATCAAACTTTCCTAAGGGTGATTTCCATTGATTAAGATAAAGCATTTATAACCAAAAACATGTAAGTGAGAAAGATTCGGTGTCCTACCCTTAAGCAATTCATAGGGTATCTTATTAAGTTTGGATCTAACATTAACCCTATTTAGAACATAACAAGCAGTATTGACTGCTTCTGCCCAAAAATATTTAGGAAGAGTATATTCAGCTAACATTGCCCTAGCAACTTCAAATAAGGTCCTATTCTTTCTTTCAGCTATTCCATTTTGCTGGGGAGTCCTAGGGGTAGAGAAATTATATTCTATTCCTATCTCTTGACAAAATGATTCAAACTTATCATTCTCAAATTTTCCACAGTGATCACTATGAATTGTTGAAATTGCACATCCTAATTTTTTTTGAATCCAAGTGGAGAAAGTTCTAAACTCTTCAAATGACTCACTTTTATGGGCTAAGAATTTTACCCAAGTAAACCTGGAGTAGTCATCCACTATTACAAATCCATACGATTTCCCTCCTAGGCTAGCTATACTAACAGGTCCGAATAAGTCCATATGAAGAGTTTCTAGTGGCCTAGTGGTGTTGATATCCTTGATTAAATGAAATAATGATTTTACTTGTTTTCCTAATTGGCAGGCATCACATAGATGGTCCTTAGTGAAGTCTAACTTAGGTATGCCTCTAACTAGGTCTTTTTGAGTGATGTTCCTAATTATTTTCATGCTAGCATGGCATAGTCTCCTATGCCATAGCCAAGAGTCATCAGCTATTATTTTCATATATAAAGGTTTTGAGTTTTCAATGCAGTTTAAATATAATATATAGACATTATTTATATGTTTTCCTTCTAACACAAGTGTATCATTTAAGCTAATCATGCATTTATTAGAAAGAAACTTTATGTAAAAACCCTTGTCACATAGTTAATTGATACTTAAAAGATTAAGCTTTAAATCATCAACTAAAAGAACATTTTTAATTACCAAATTCTTAGAATTTCTAATGATACCTAAGCCCATTACTTTCCTGGTGGTGTTGTCTCCCAAAGTCACTTGCCTCCTGACCTGGTCTCCAGTGTCACAAACTGCTTCATTTCTCCAATCATGTGTCTCGAGCAGCCACTATCCAGGTACCACATACTCTCACTAGGACTTTTGTGAGAGCATCCCTACAATGTCAATCACAGGTTAGTTTAGGGAACCCAAGTGAGTTTGGGTTCCACCTTATGCTTGTATAAATGAAATGTATGCATGTTATGCTATGATGAATACAGCTTAGGTCTCCACACTAGATGTATCCTATGGTGAATTATGTAAGTGAGAGCTATGTGACCTAGCATGCCACAAGAATAACACCTAACATCGGAAAATGGGTTCACTAATCTACGAGGGTGATAGTGCCTATTCCTAGGTTTGAATGGAACATGCTTTGATGATTTTGTATGAGATGGTTCATATGGTGGAGGTTTATAAAACTCAGCAAATGTGGGAGGTGTTTTATTATTCTCAAATACATGAATTTTTACATTTAGAAATTCATTTTCTTTATTAAGACTTACAATTTTGAATTTCAATGTATGCTCACTTCTATCTAGTTCACGTGCAAGTTCCTCTAATTCCTTAAATGCATTCTCTAGTTCAACATGTGAGGACTTCAAGGTATCGTGTGCAGTAGTTAATTCAATATGCTTCTTGTTTAATGCATTAAATTCATCAAGTAGGGACATGTGATCTCTATCCAAGTTAGAAAATTCTTTAACTACACTAGTATGCTCTTTTTGTAAAGTACTAAAATCAGTGTTAAGACTAGCATGCATTTTCTTCAACTTTCTATACGAGTCATGAATTTTTACAGAATAATTAGCAGTTTATCATAAGAAAGTTGACATACCTCATCTTAATCGATTGATCAAGGTTATTATTAATCATAAGACATAAATTTGTTACCTCCTCCTCTGCTTCTTCTTCTGATGATTCTGAAGCAGAGTCGGCTCAAAATGCTTTCTATGCCTTAAATTTGCCCTTATTGAATTTTGACCTTACCTCGCCCTTCTCCTTGGTTTGATGAGTTTTAACATTGGGGCAATCAGCTCAGAGATGACCTGGTTTTTTGCACTCAAAGCAAATTGTGTCAGATGCAACTTTAGTATTTTTTGAGCTTTTACCTTTGTTCCAATTGCTTTGATGATGCCGTTGCTTTCTTTTCAGAAAATTCTTGAACTAACGAGTCATCAAGGCTATGTCGTCATCTTCCTCCACTACAGAACAGTCACTTTTAGAATTGTTCAATTTTAGAGCTACAGTTCGCTCCTTCTTTTCACCTGCATCACTTTATCGTTGACTCACTCCTTGCTCGTAGGCAATGAGTGATCCAAGTAAATTGCCAATTGAATAAACACTTAAATCTTTGAACTCAGTTATTGCAGTAATATTAGCATCATACATGCTAGACAAATATCGCAGTATTTTATTCACTTTTTTAGAGTTAGACAACTCTCTCCCTAAAGCATGCAAGGATGTCATAATCTAGGTGAATCTAGTATACATTTCAGATATAGTTTCATTTGGTTTCATGCAAAATAGTTCGTAATCATGTAGTAGTATGTTTAGCCTAGATTGTTTGACCTCATTGGTTCCTTCATATGTGATACACAGTCTATCCCATATTTCCTTACCAGTACTACAAGTAGACACACGCATATAATCTTCTGATTTTAATGCATAAAAGAACCAATTCAAGCACTTAGTATTTAATTATGTGAATTCTCTATCCTCATTGCTCCGTTCATTAAAAGATAATTCAGTTTTAACGCCATTCAAGATACGAAACGATGCAGTGTAACCTTCTTAAACTAACATCGACATGCGATAGTCTATAGACTGTAAAAATGTAGACATGCATATTTTCCAGAAATTAAACGGTATATTGTCAACTAAAGATAAACAGGTTATAGAATAACCCTCCACAGTGTTACAATTACCAAAATGTGCCATAGATCTTATGTTTCTAGGTTTTCTAAAATACTATTTTGAAACCCCGCTCTGATACCACTTGAAAGTACGAGATGCACCAAGAGGGGGAGTGAATTGCTATTTTAAAAAATTAATTTTAAATAGGAGTTCTACTTTTTTTTATTTTTAAAATAACAACCTAACAAGTAGAATGCGGAAGCTAATAATTCATTCACAACTTCAATGTTGGTGACACAATTATAGATCTCACAGTACAAAAAATATAATCTAATTTTTTACCAATCATTTTAAAACAGTAAATAAATGCGTGAAAAATTAAGTGCGAAAAAAATAGGAAAAAGCACACAAGAAATTTTTATAGTGGTTCGATCTTTTGACCTACGTCCACTCCCTGGAGTCCTCCACTCTGAGATTTGCACTATTAAAAGTTGACTCTCCTTTTCCTCCCACAGCAAGGTGGAGAAGCCTTTATAAGACTCACTTTCACCTCCCCGGTGTGGCGGAATACCAGATGCTATGTCACCCTCCCGGTGATGGCAGCGGGCCTTCTCCTTTTTCTCCCTCTTGGAGACGGCAGAGTACCTTGAGGATGTTGACCTTGAAGCCTCTCTTCCTAAAGAACCTTCCCGAGACTCACCAGGGCCACTAGAGGAACAAGCATGCAGCTAGCTCGGAGCAATCGTGTGATCCCCTCACACTCCTTCTCCCTCACGCTTAAGCTCACATTCTCCTTCCTCTCACAAACCTTGGATCTCTCTAAAAGCTACCCCTCAAGAGTTCCTTCCTCTGTCAAATAGGGCCTCAATAACATCTCATTGAAAAATAAAAATTCCTTTTAAAACAGGCTTCAGAAAACCCTAAAAATTCCAATTTGATGTTTCTGTTCGTACAGTACGATATAATATCGTATAATACGATTAGTTCAAAACAGCTTCGTCTAGTACCGGAGCAGATGAATAGTTCACAGATTTTATGAATATCGTACTGTATGATCCAAAGATCGTACATGACGATCAAGTTATTTTTCAACTGTTCGTATGGGACGATCTTTGGGACGAACGAATTTATCTCTAACCATCGTCCCGCACGATACCCTTCGTATAGTACGAATAGATCATTTTCAGGTTATCGACCAGTACGATATAAATATCATCCAGGGTGAATAGTATAAAAAACCTTGGTTTCATCCAGTACGATTTATGGGATAATTGACATCATCTCTGTCCATCGTACCGTATGATTCCTATCGTACAATACGAATGCACTTAATTAAGAAACCAAGATTTAATTTTCTGATTACGGGTGATAATTTTGGCAAGATTTGAAATGATCGTACAGTACGATAGGTATTGTAGAATACGATTAGTTAAGAAAATCAAAATCTTACTAAAGTTAATCTGGAGGCTAGGGTTTTTTTATAGAAATAAATCGTACAGTACGATAACCATCGTACATTATGATTAGTTCACAAAACTAATCTTTTAGAATTTAGCTGTTAGCCTGAGTATTAATGACCTATTGTACCGTACGCTTGAAAGTCATACAGTATGATTTATTTTAAAAAAAAATTCTTCTTAAAAAAAAGTTCCCCCTATGTGTGTGTGCATGGTCACTCCTTTTATATAAATGCTTTTGTGGCAGACTCAAGAAAAGAAAAATAAAAGAAAATAAAAATACAAGATCTTGTACATCCTATTCTACCCAGTCTTGAGTCTCCAGTAGTCTTGAACTGTTTGTATCTTACCTGAAATGTTAGTGCTCACAGACAAGAATAAACATTTAAAATTTTCCAAGAAGAACATATTAATTCAGTAAGTATTACTTGTCATCATCAAAATCAAGTGCTCGGAATCCTGGATTGCAACAATGTAGGCATCTACTCTAAGGCTTCTAAAAATGGAATATGAATAGGTAACTTTTTGAAAACATCTAAAAAAACTCAAGAACTCCCTATCCAAATTCTTCTTTAACAACCTTTAAGAAAATGGTGGTGGTGGCTTCTCAATAATCATTCTAATGGGTTTTCTACTAGCTTATCAAATTTAAGTTGGTGAACTCTATTTATTCTTTAACTAGTGTCTCTACCTTAGAATGATCCCTATTCATATTCACTTATTTACCATTCTCTGATTCTTTAATTAAATATCCTTACATTCTTCCTTGCCTTTTTTTTTCTTAAGATTTACCTGTGTAATGCTAGTCATGTTTCCTTGGGGTCTATAATTAATTTAATTATCTAACTGGCCTAATTTATTTTCAATGTTTCTTATTATAGAAGCCTAATTCTATAGTTTAATCCCCATTTGTAAAACTAAACCTTCTAGAAAAGGCTTCCTATCATTAAACTAATTATTAGAATTTAATCTAGGAGGATAATTAGGCTTTAGGATTCAAAATTGCTAATGAGGTGGGTTCCATGTTCTTTACATGGTTGGGTTAATTAGAATCCAATGACTACCCATATTAAGATTATTGTTTCATCAAAAATTATGGTGCTTCTTCTAATCGAGATTGTAGGTGTTAGAATAGGGATTGTTTAGTTTATTGATGGCATTTAAAAATTTAACCCCTAAGGTATTTGGGTCACTAGATGATCAATAGGCACTTCCTTTTATTAATATGGATGCTCCTTGTGATTAACTAACTCAAATTATATATGGCTTCCTAGAAATAAAAATAACATGTGCAGCCAAAATAGATAAAGCATCCGATATATATACACTAGCCACTTTTTTAGGATTCATTCTCTCTGAAGGTTGTTGAAAGTTATTGGTGGCCATATCTTTGATTAAAGCATAGAATTCATCAAAGGGTTTAGATATCAAAGAACCTCTAGCAGTCGCATCAATGATTGATCTAAGAGATCCAACAAGTCCATTATAAAAGATCTAGATGATAAGCCAATTAGACAAGGCATGGTGGGGACACTTCCTAAGAAACTCTTTGAATCTCTCCTAGGCCTCCCAAATTGACTCTCCATCTAATTTTGTGAATGAAGTGATATCATTTCTAAGCTTTACAATTTTGGATGGAGGAAAATACTTGGCCAAGAACTATTTCGCAAAATCATTTCACATGGTGATTGAGTCAGGGGTTAACAAATTCAACCACATCTTAGAATTATCCCTTAAAGAAAAAGGAAACAATCAAAATCTGACAGCATCATCAAAGACTTTGCTATACTTAAATATAGCATATATCTCAACGAAACTAAATATATGCTGATTGGAATCCTAAGTAAGAGTTCCCCCCAAATTGTAAATTTTGTTCAAAATTATTAACTTTTATATTAGGTCTATTGATGCTTTGGTGAATGCCCTTTACCATGGGCTTGGCATATTCTCTTAGTGGTCTAAGTTGCTCATTCTCTTGGATTTAATCAACCATCTCTAAAACTTGTTGTGGTTTTTTAAGATTTTTTTAAGTTTTCTAATTGTCCTTTCTATCTCCAGGTCAAACAACACTTCTCTTATCTGAGTTCAACAATGCATGCAATAATAACACACACCAAATACAAATGCAAATTACAGCATAGGTGAACACTAATTAAATCAACAACTTAAAAATTCAACAAAAATAATAACACCAATATAAAACAAAATAAACAAGACTAATGATAAGATTAAACCAGTAATTTGTTGAACAATATAGAGTAAATAAAAGGATAATTAACCAGTATCTCTAGCAATATTGCCAAAAACTTGACAAGAATTTTTCTATTATGTGGATTGTGCAAATCATGAATTTATGCTAGTATACATAACATATCAATTAATAAAGAATTGAGTAGTATATCATTCCCGTGTGGATGGGTATTATCCTATTATTACGATAGTATAATCTATATGAATCACTTAATTTATCATTCCAGTAGAATTATTATAAGAGTGTGCTACAAGCCTTTCACTAGAGATTTAAAAAGGGAATTTCTATGCCAAAATGTGTTTTGAACCTAGGATGGCTTGATTTTAATGTATGTAAAATTTGGACTATACTAATATTATTGTGAATCATAGTATTTTTTTACTCTTAGTGTCTATCAAGCATATAAGAGTGTTAAGCTAAGTTTTCACTCAACATAAATAATTATGTCTCCAGCGATTCAAAAACTCTAGCCAATAAATCTCTATGCATGACAAAGTTCAATTTCAAGTCCCCTAATTTTTCTTATATTCCTCCATCATGATGATATATAACACTTATTTTTAAGTTCATGGAAAGGCTATGAAAAATGAAATTAAGTACAAGGGAATTAAAAATAACATTTAAATGATTCATGAAATTAAAATATAAACTTAAGCATACATGGTTTCTCACACATCATACGCCCAATACATAAACTTTAGCCAACCATGAAATTAAAAATAAGCTAAATAAAGTGTTTTTAAATTGTAAAATAAAGTACAACAAATAAGTCAAGAAAAGATGTCACTAGGAAGTTCTTTTCAACTTGATAAGACTTCTTACCATGATTATTGACTTCCTACCTTTTCTCCTAATCCTTCACACTCTCTAGACTATTTGCAAAAGAAAATATGGCCCGCCCCCTTCAAAAATCTAGCAAAACTATTTATATTTACTACAATAACTACCTCAAGCACTGCAACTTTGCTAAAGATAGCATTTTGGTACTTATAGAATAAACTACCACCATGGAACTCATGAATCCCACCATTGTAGCACTCTGACTGAATCGACATGTCATTTTCATATGGTAATTAACTTAGTTGTTATGTTGTGGTGTCAGGGCAATTTGGTGATATGCATCATCTTCAATGTTATGGCATTTATGTGTATTTGGCACTATGGCGTCTGAATGGTGCTGTGACATTGCATTTCCTCCACTATGGAATTTTACTCTTTATCTTTGTATCGAAATAAGGAGTTGAATGTCATGACACTCTATTGTATGACCCTGTGGTGCTAGTACCCTTTTCCAATTTTTGAGCTTTCTTCATAGATTTCTCCTACACAAAAGAATCAAATTAGGACTTTACACGTTAAAGGAGAATATCAAAACTATCAAAAAATTCTCATCTAATAAATTTTCCCAAACATAAATATTACTTGTCCTGAAGTAATGTTTATGCACTTTTAATTAGGTAATCGTATTTTTAGTAAATCATAATTTTGGAATATTTAAAATTAAGATAATACTAACTTAATTATGTTAATTTCAATAGTTATTGGTTAATAATTTTAATTAATGCGACCAATAACAAGCATCCTAATAAATCATTGAAACTAATATTCCTACTAAATTTAGCTCCTAAATGTGTAAACAAAATACGAGAACAAAAAATAAATAAATACAAAAATAACAAAAATATAATCACATCTTATCTACTCCTCCTCCTCCTCTTCTTCGATTGTTGCTACAACGGCTACGATTGACTCAGGCTGCCAATGGTAAGGTTCATAGGTAGGGTTTGTAGGTAATATGAGTTGATCTTGACTCTGGAATAACTGACAGTTTCTAAATATCCTAACTAACACTTCATTAAACTTTAAAGCATATTAGTACTACTGTTGTTGAATATCAATCATATGGCTTACTTTTTTGGTTCATCCCCTATGGCCACTACCAAATTTTATCAATATAATTGTGCATCGCAATAACTTGCTACCTGAGGTGAGTTAGTTGGTCTCCTAATGTCCTAGAGTCTTTAGACTTGGGATGACTTGGCTAAAGAAGCTGATTACTTCCCTCTCCTGATTCCTTAGTGACAATCTTAAAGGATTTTTTTTTCTTTTTATTCATAAAAATGGGAAATGCTGCTCTTCCCCAGACTCTCTACGATTATTGTACTTAAGAATTTCTTTTGGTGATGATGTGAGTAGTAGTTTATGTGTTATGCATGTGTGCATAATGTATTGTAGTCATAGATTTAGTAGATTTCATTGCCAACTATCATTCTTATTGAAAACACATGATACGTTCTTGTTTAGCATTTGGTTTTGTCATTTTTATACCTTGTGCACTTTACTTTGTTTTTTGTTTAAATTGTTTAGTTAAATTTTCATTAACAAGTTTTCTAGTTTGCTTAATTGTTGAAATGTCTTCAATATATTATACTTTGAAAACTAAGCTAACCAAAATGAAAAAAAGCAATTAAAATTATTTAGAATTAAGAATAACATAAAATTAGAGGTGCTAAATTCAAAGAATAAAGCACAATAATTCCTAATTCAAAAATTGTAACAATCAACAAAAGAAAATTATCTAAGTTAGTACTTCAATTTTAAACTTAAATACTAGAGCACCTAGGCACTGACTATCGTTGACATGATTGAATAGATAAGTTTAGAAAACAAAAGTACTTAGATTAATTTATACAACTCATTATGAACTTAAGAATAGAATTAGTAAACTTTTACAATCATTTCATAATTCCAATTTAGGGTCACTTGAAGGAATAAACTAATTAGATATTCAAAATCATTACTTTAGTATTCATGTGCATTAAAAGAGAAGAATTGAAATATGAGAAAATCAAAACAAAGAAAAAGTATGAAGAAAAACAAGTACTATAACATCAAAATATGGTATCTAGGGATACTTAATTCCTAAGAGGAATTTAGTAATCAATTTTAAAGAGGTGAGTTCAATTGGGCTATTGCATATGAAGGTTTAGAAAAATTTTAAAAAATTAACTAATATACAACCAATGCCTAAAAGATAAACTTTTTCAATCTAAACTAGTTAGTCAACATTGCACATACAATTGTATTAGATGACTTCAATTTGGATATGAATGAAGGTGATTCCTTAGGATGATTATTCATGATTTTTTAAATTAAAATTGTCATACATTCATCATTCCAGTTCACATCTAATTGGTAGAGTACTATCTTACATTTTAATTAATTTTAAATTGCAAAATTTTTATTTGAACTAATATAGATAATCAAAGATATAAATAAATTTTATTAGGACAAGCAAGAGTTTAAGCTGGGAGAAATTTGTTAACTGAAATTTATATATTATTTTTATTTAGTTAATTCTAATAAAAATGTGTGTTCTAGTTAATATTGTGTCTAAATATCTTAGGAAAATGAGAAGAATTACAAAGCTTAGAACGAGCACCGTGCTAGAATTATCAGCACTGTAGCACTTCAACGTTCTAGTGTCATATTTGGACATTATAGAAACAGAGAGTCGGGAAAATTTTATTTAATTTTGTGCGGAGCAATGTCTATTGCTACAGCACCAAGAAGCATCACAACACCAAAATCAAAATTACAATGCTAGAGCCTTGAGAAATTGTGTAATAATTCAACACTTAAGCACCGACCTTGGAAGTGACATAGTTTTAGATGATGTAAGTGAGCACCGTAGTGCCATAACAGAGTAATTAAGGAAAAGAAGAACCACCCGAGACTAGTCAAGCATCACATCAGATAAGTAAATAGCCATGCCAGGTTAGCCTAGAGTTGCAGTGGAGAACATTAAGTAGTGCCGAGGTGCCAGTTCATATTATAAAGCTACGGTGCCACCTTGTCCAGCGTCGTGGCACCTAAGTCCATTCATGTATTATATATAAATAATTTTTCCTGTCTTTTGTGTGGGAGGTTGTTAGATCTTATTTTAGAAAAGTGTTAGAGAGACTAAACAATAGTGAGATGCATTATTTATAGTGGCTGGTCAATATTGTATTGAGCAAACATTCAATTGGAGAGGAAAGGAGTGTGGAGAGAAAAGTTGTAAGGGGATATTCACTTTGGGAAAGGTCGATCTGAAGGCTCTATTGGAGATTCTTCATTCCTGGTTATATTTTCTTCAACTTCTCTACTTGTATTATCTTTCTAGAGAAATAAATGAAAATTGTTTTGTTCAATTTTAATTTCATGGAAGGCTAAACTCATAGTTTTAGACTAATTATGTGAATACTTATGAACTTCCTAATGTAAACACTTGTAAAGTATACATAATTTTTTCAATATCTCTTATTCTTCATTTAATTTATGTAGTGGCCATGTATAAAATTAACATTTACTATGATGCATTACCTCGAAGGAGGAATGTTGGAACAAATAGGAGGATTAAAATGGAATGCTTGCATGCCTAGACAAAGGATGCTTAGTATTCTAGGATCTATGGAGATACAAAAATTATAAGAAAGCCATAAATCATTCTTTGCTTCCTTAAAAGCTAAATAGAGATCTAGGGATGCATATTCTCTGATTTACAATTAACATAAGTGAGTATACTTAGGAGAACTTATGTTATTACTCTATCATTTGTCCAAAATACTTTAATTATCAATATCTTCACTATTTTTTATATTTCTCATTAGACATAGAAATTACCCTTGATTCTGTTGCATAGGATAAATTAAGTAGCTTGAGTAAACAGTACTAGAAACATTTGTGTGCACCACAATAATTTCTCATGGGATCGATACTCTCTCATTCACTTTATTATTTAATTGGCTTGTACACTTGCATTTTTATTGGGGTTGCATCCAAATTAACATAAGCTAAATATAGCATATGCCCTAACTATAAACACTAAAACACCCCCATCATAAGCTTATGGTCATGCCACTTAGCATTTTTGTAAGCATCATTTCTAAATTTCTCTAACTCATTTAACTATATTAGTCATTTCACCTTAGGATCCTTAAGATTGTAATTGAATTCTTTCATTGCCCTAAATATTTTGTTCTCTAATTCTAAAGGTAAATGACATGCATTTCCAAAGATCAACTTATAGGGAGACATTTCAATAGGTATTTTAAATGCAGTTCTCTCTGCCTAATGTGCATCATCTAATTTTAATGCCCTATCTTTTCTAGTTAGATTCATAGTTATTTCATAAATTATTTTGATCTCCCTATTACTTTTTTTAGCCGAGCCATTAGTTTTATAATGATAAGCAGTTGTAACTCTATATTGAATGACATATTTTAAAATGAAAGCCTCCATTCTATTGTCACAAGAGGTACTCCCCCATCACTTAATAGCTCTCAACATTCTAAATATTGAAAAAATATTTTTATTTAAAAATTTTATCACTACCTTAGAATCTTTTTCAGGGGTTGCCACTCGCTCAATCCACTTGGAGACAAAATCATTTATTATCCAAATATCAAAAGACATCCTCCTAAGTACTAATGTTCCATAATGACATGTGAATATAGTATTGTCTTAATCTTCTCGTACTATAGGAATATGATGGTATCCTAAATATCATTCTACAAAGTAGTAAAAGGGATATCCTAGTAACTTATCTAACATATGATCAATAAAGGGTAGGGTAAAATTGTCCTTTCTTTTAAATATTCTTTAAGGAGTAATCGTCCTAATGGGTATCAATTCTTTTTTCTCATTGGCCACTATAGTTAGGCCTCCTTTCTTTGAGACATAGTGTATATAACTAACCTATGCAATATCTAAAATGTGGTAAATTATTATTGTACCCAACCTCTTAAGTATCTCTTTCTTTACTATTTCCTTATAGTAGGGTTTCGTCACCTTTGGGGGCCAGCTTTTGTAATGAAATTTTCTTCCATCTAAACCTTATGCAAGGATAAGGATGGACTAATTACTTTAATATCCATAATGGTCCATCCAAAAGCTCTTTTATATGTATTGAGAACTCTAATTAACTTGCCTTCTTAATCTTCCCCTAACTCATCAAAAACAGTAATATGAAAGATTGAACTTTTCACTTGAGAAGGCATACTTTAGTGGGAAGGCAAGGCTTTTTACTCTAAAATGGATGCCTCTATAATAAATGGTTTCAAATACCTACCTAAGGATGATTTGTCAATCACTTTAGACCTCTCCTTAAACATTCTAAGGTCTTTACATATCACTTGGATAGATTCTCTTTCTCCCTCACCAATGTCATCCTCACAGATAGGAATATCCAAAGAACTATCAATCAACAAATCATCCACATAAGAATTAATTAAAAAAACTCTAATAATCATCATTCTGGTATTGTGGAAACTTCATTAACTTTAAGAAATTGAAGTTCACTTTCTGATCCTGAACTTTCTCTATTAATTTTCCCCTCTATACATCTATCATGGCCCTATGAGTAGCATGGAAAGGTCTACCTAAGATAATAGATATCTCCTTATCTTCCTTCGTATCTAAGATAATAAAGAAAAACTTATCTACCTTAACTAACACATCCTTTATTATCCCCTTTGGATTGGTAAATGAAATCTCTTCTAACCAAAGGGTAATAGTGGGTTGAACATCTCTTAGGTCAAGTCTTTTGAATATGGAGAATGGCATGCTATTAATGCTAGCTCCTAAGTCACATAATGTACTCCTATAAAATTTGTCCCCTATAGCCGTAGGAAAGATAAAATTATTGGAATCCTTAAGCTTTTGAGTGAGTTTCCTTTGTAGGATTGGACTACATTCCCTAGTTAAGGCCACATTCTCAAAGTCTAAAATCTTCTCTTCTTACTAATGATATCTTTCTTGAACTTATCATAAGTAGGCATCTACTCTAAAGATCCTATAAATGGAAAATTAATAGTTAACTTTTTGAAAACTTCCCAATACCACGAAAGCTACCGATCAAAATTTTTCTTTACCAACTTTTTGGGGAAATGGTCAAGGAGGCCTCAGAAAAACCTTTTTAATGGATTTTTCTACTTATTTATGATGTTGAGGCTGATACTTTGGTTGGGTTAACTCTACTAATTCATCTTCAAGTGACTCCTCCTCATATTGATCCTTATTCATATTTTCTTCTATCTCTCTCCCACACATCAATTAAATAGCCTTGCATAACTCCTTGCCTTTTTTCTTAGGATTTACCTCTTTAGTGATAGGAAAGATTCCTTGGGGTCTATTATTAATTGAATTGGCTAACTGCCCTAATCGATTTTTTATATTTCTTATTACAACAACCTAACTAGGTAGTTGAGTCCTCATTTATGAAAATAAGTCTTCTAATGAAGGCTTTTATCATTAAATTAATTATTGGTATTGAATCCAGGGGATAATTAGGCCTTGGGTTTCTAAATTACTAATGACGTGGTTTTCAGGTTCCTACATGGTTGGGTTAATAGGAATTCCAATGACTACCCACATTAGGATTATTTTTCCATTGAAAGTTGTGGTGGTTCTTCCAATCAAGGTTGTAGGTGTTAGAATAGGGATTCTTTTGTCTATTGATGGCATTTAAGGATTGAACCATTGAGCCATTTAGGTCACTAGATGACCCATAAATACTTTTTTAATAGACATGGATGTTCCTTGGGATGAACTTACACCAATGTTATCTAGCTTCCAAGAAATATCAATAACTTGTTTAGTCAAAACAGATAAAGCATCATATTTATATACACTAGCCACCTTTTCTAGGATTCAATCTCTCCAAAGGCCATTGAAGGTTATTAGTGGCCATCTCTTCAAGAGGCCTCATCAAAGAGTTTGCATATCAAAGAACCTCTAGCAACCATATTAATAACTAATCTAAAAGATACTACAAGTTAATTATAAATTGTCTGTATGATAAGCCAATCAAGAAAGGCATTGTGGGGACATTTTTTAAGAAACTTTGAATATCTCCCAAGCTTCATAAATTAAATCTCCATTTTATTAGGTGAATGAAGGGATATCATTAATAAGCTTTGTAATTTTGGATGGAGGGAAATAATAGGCTAAGAACTTGTGAGTTAAATCATTCCACGGGTTGATTAGCCTCGGGGGTGAGGAGTTCAATGATATCTTAGCCTTATTCCTAAAGAAAAAAGAAACAGTCAAAGTCTAACAAAATCATTAAAGACTCTAATATATTTTGAATATAGTACATATCTCTAACAAACTAGCAATATGCAGGTTGGGTTCCTCTATAGGAGTTCCTCCAAACTGAGAATTTTGTGACATTTAGATCATAGCAAGTTTTAACTCAAATTTGTTAGCTTGCATATTTGATCTATTGATGCTTTGGTGAATGCCCTATAGCATGGGATAGGCATACTCTCTAAGTGAACTAGGTCAATCATTCTCCTTGATTGGGTTGGCCATCTCTAAAACTTGTGGTTTTGTTAGATTTTATTGAGTTTTTAAAGGTCTTTCTATCTTTAAATCAAACAATAAGTCTCCCATCTGGGTTTTACAATGCATGCTAAAACAACACACACTAGATGCAAATGCAAATGCAAACAATATCATAGGTGAACATTAATTAATTCAACAACTCAACGGTTTAACAAATATAAATAACAAAACCAACACATAACAAAATAAATAAGAATAATGATAACATTAAACCAGTAATTCCTTGAATAATATATATTGACAAAATTTTATCTATTTTATGGATTATGCAAATCCTAAAATTACATAAATATGTGTGCGTTGTCAACTAATAAAGAAGTGATAAGAGTATTATTCCCATGAGGACTCGTATTATCCTAAGATTACTCTGGTACTATCACTATGAAACACATAATTTATCTTATTAATAGAATTATATGACTATGCTACAAGCCTTTCACTACAGCCTCAAGAAGGCAAGTTTTTATGATGAAAAGTATTTAAAACCTATGATGGTTAGAAATTCATATATGCAAAAGTTGGTCTCTACTAATATTACTGTGAATAAAACTAGTTGTTACTCCTAATTTATATCAAGTATATAAGAGTGTCAAGCTAAGTTTTTACTCAACTTCAGTGATTATGTCTCCTATAACTCTAGAACTCTAACCACCATATGTCTATGCATGGCAAAGTTCAATTTTAACTCCCCTAATTATTCCTCTATTTCCTTATCGAGATAGTTCACACTTATTTTAAGATCATGTAGGGCCTATAAAAAAAATAAATTTAATTTTAAGAGAATTAAAAATAGGATTTAAACTATCAATGAATTTAATATCCAAACTTAAGCATATATGATTTCTCACACATCATAAGCCCAATATAAGAACTTTTACAAGCCATGAAACTAGAAATAAGTAAAATGATGTTCATTTTATTTCGAACAAAGTACAATAGAGAGTTAAGAATATATATCACTAAGAAGTTTTTTTCAACTTACTACAAACTCTTCTTACCATGAGAATCAACTTCCTATCTTTTCTCATACTCTTTCACTCTCTCTAGACTTTTCTAAGACTATTTGAAAATAAAAATATTGCCCACCCCCTTCACCAATTTGGACAAAACTATTTATATTTAGTACAATAACTACCTTGAGAACCGTGACGCTGTTAATGATATATGTTGGTGGAAATTGTTGTTATTATTGTTGTAAATATTATAGTGTGAAAATCCTTCTTTTAATCATTATGGTGCAGGAAATATTAGGAAAAAGGGCTAAAATTGGGAAAAAGAACTAGCACCATAGAGTTGCATCATCAAGCACTACAACACTCTCAACACAAATCAAGTACCAGGAAAGAGCTCCACTGTACTTAGCTGTTTAGATTTTATACATTTAATTCAATTATGTAGCGCCACTAAGTTGAGCAATGTAGTGTATGATCCCTAAGTTTTATCAAAAAATAGAGAGCAAAGTACCATAGTGGAGGAAATGGAGCACCACAGTGTTGCTTAACTGCCTCAATGTTGTTCAGGTGCCAAGGAGATAGAAATGTTATAGCACTGGAGATGTGTAAGAAAGCATGATTTACTTAAGAAGATCTAATGCTTACATTATTCAATGATATTTTTAATTCTCTCAATCTTCATTTAATTATTACATTAGTCTTGTTCTAATTTAAAACCTAATGTGAATTATTGCCTCGATAGAGGAAGAAGGTAACAAATAAAAGAATTGAAATGAAATACTACCATGCATTGACATATGATGGCTAAGGTTTTGGAGTCTAAGGAAATAGAATAATTAAAGTGGAGTGAAAACTTTACTTCAAACTCTTACAAACTTAATAGAGATCTAAGAGTAATTTAATCTTATTCACTGCATATATTAGAGGAGTCAAACTTAAGCAAACATGCCTTTTCCTCTATCATTTGTGTAAAACACTTTCATTTATTGAACTTCTCAATTCATCACTTGTAATAGGAACATTAAAAAACTCAATTATCTAGCACCACTAAGTTGAGCAATGTAGTGTATGATCCCTAATTTTTATCAAAAAATAGAGAGCAAAGTACCATAGTGGAGGAAATGGAACACCACAGTGTTGCTTAGCTGCCTCAATGTTGTTCAGGTGCCAAGGGGATAGAAATGTTATAGCACTGGAGATGTGTAAGAAAGTATGATTTACTTAAGAAGATCTAGTGCTTACATTATTCGATGATATTTTTAATTCTCTCGATCTTCATTTAATTATTACATTAGTCTTGTTCTAATTTAAAACCTAATGTGAATTATTGCCTCGATAGAGGAAGAAGGTAATAAATAAGAGAATTGAAATGAAATACTACCATGCATTGACATATGATGGCTAGGGTTTTGGAGTCTAAGCAAATAGAATAATTAAAGTGGAGTGAAAACTTTACTTCAAACTCTTACAAACTTAATAGAGATCTAAGAGTAATTTGATGTTATTCACTGCATATATTAGAGTCAAACTTAAGAAAACATGCCTTTTCCTCCATCATTTGTTTAAAACACTTTCATTTATTGAACTTCTCAATTCATCACTTGTAATAGGAACATTAAAAAACTCAATTATCTAGCACCACTAAGTTGAGAAATGTAGTGTATGATCCCTAATTTTTATCAAAAAATAGAGAGCAAAGTACCATAGTGGAGGAAATGGAACACCACAGTGTTGCTTAGCTGCCTCAATGTTGTTCAGGTGCCAAGGAGATAGAAATGTTATAGCATTGGAGATGTGTAAGAAAGTATGATTTACTTAAGAAGATCTAATGCTTACATTATTCAATAATATTTTTAATTCTCACGATCTTCATTTAATTATTACATTAGTCTTGTTCTAATTTAAAACCTAATGTGAATTATTGCCTCGATAGAGGAAGAAGGTAATAAATAAGAGAATTGAAATGAAATACTACCATGCATTGACATATGATGGCTAGGGTTTTGGAGTCTAAGGAAATAGAATAATTAAAGTGGAGTGAAAACTTTACTTCAAACTCTTACAAACTTAATAGAGATCTAAGAGTAATTTGATCTTATTCACTACATATATTAGAGGAGTCAAACTTAACTAAACATGCCTTTTCCTCAATTATTTGTTAAAACACTTTCATTTATTGAACTTCTCAATTCAGCACTTGTAATAGGAATATTAAAAAAACTCTTTTCATTTGGATTCATAAGATAAATCTTATGGTTCACATAGATTGTACTAGGTTAATGATAGGATAGTTTTGTTTTTCATGGTATCAATAAACATTTCACATCTTTATTACTTGAATGGTATGTGTACTGGAATAAATTTTAGCCTTTGCTTAATTTTGAACCTTAATGTATTTTATTGCAAGCTTTACAAATGGCAGTAAGTTTTGGGCACCATTGCCAATGAATTTATAATGCTATCGTACTATTTGCTCCATATTGTTCAAATAATTGAATATTAAATCTTATCATTTTTCTTATTATTTTTGTTAATTATTGATTTGTATTCATTTCTTGCTTAAACTTTGAATTGGTTGAGTTAGTTTGTATTTACTTCTTGTTATGCATTGTATTTATTTTTATTATTTAAGGTTGTGCATGCATAATAGATCCAATAAAGGAAAACCTATTATTTAATCAGAAGATAGCGAGAACCATTACAAAATATGAAAAAATTCAAAAAACGTTAAGCTTTATAGATGTTAGAGCCCAATCAGAAGAATGACTCACCAAGAACTCTTAGAGAGTATGCTAATCCCATGGTTGAGGGTATTCATCAGAGTCTCCATAGGCCTACTATCCAAGCCAACAACTTTGAAGTCAAACCTGTGATCATCCAAATGGTCCAAAATTTATAATTTCGGGAAACTCTTATCGAGGATCGGAACCTACATATAACTAAATTTTTAGAAATATGTGTTACATTCAAGTATGATTTAGTCTCTAATGATATCATCATACTTTATTTGTTTTCTTTTTCTCTATGGGATTAGGTGAAAATGTGTTGAACTCCTTAACCCCCAAACTCCATCACCACTTGGAATATTCTGGCTCAAAAGTTCCTAGATAAGTATTCCCTTCATCAAAGACAACTAAGCTTAGGAATGACATTACATCCTTCACCCAATTGGATAGAGAGCTGATTTATGAAAGTTGGGAATGTTTTAAAGAGTTACTTAGGAAATATTCCCAGCATTCCTTACCTAATTGATTGGTTATTCAAATCTTTTATAATGGATTGGTAGGCTTCCTAAGATTTATTGTAGATGTGGCCTTTAGAGAATCATTGATGTCCAAATCCTTTGATGAAGCTTATGATTTGATTGGTGATATAACCACCAATAACTTTTAACTTCCTTCATATAAGGTTCATGCTAAGAAGTTAGCATATGTCTGTAAGTCTGATGCCTTGTCCATTCTAATAGCCCATGTAGCATCCATATATAGGAAGTCAGATGACCTTGGTGTTAGTTTATCCCAAGGACCATCCATACCTATAGAAGAGATTATATTTAGCCAATCTAGTGATGCTAAAGCTCAAGGGGTATAGACCTTAAATGCCATTAATAGACATAGAACTCTTACTCAAACACCTATAATCCTTGTGGGAGAAACCACCCAAATTTGTAAAGGAATGATAATAACAATGCGGGAAACTAAAGGAATTTTAATCAACCTAATCCTCTAAGATCTTTGACCCCCCTAAAAATTAATTTCAAAATACTAGGCCCAATTATGTGTAAGTTTTAATTTTAATAACCTATTTAAGGATAAGAAACCTTCTTTAGAGGATTTAACACTGCAAATGAAGATTCAGTTGCATAGTCAAGCTGCTACCATTCAAAACATTAAAAATCAATTAGGGTAGCTAACTAATTCAATTATTAGTAGACCATAGGGTAACTTTCATAGCACTACTGAAGTAAACTCAATGGAGAAGGACATGCAAAATGTATAGCCATCTAACTAAGGGTTAGGAAAAAGTAAGTTGAAGAACTAGTAGTGATAAAGATCAACCCCATGAGAAATCTTTGGTAGAAGAACCTGTAAAGGATGATTAGCCAAAGGAGCAATCTAAGCCTATTAAAAAAGTAGACAAACTAATTAAAAAGGTTATAGATAGGCCTCATCCACCATTTATCTAATGGTTGATCAAGCAGAATCTTGATACACGATGTTTAGATTTTTTTAGGTGATCATAAAAATAACCATTAATATCCCCTTTATAGACGCCTTAGAATAGATACCTACATATGCCATGTTTATGAAAGATATCATCAACAAAAATTGAAGGCTAGGCAAATTTGAGACAATTTCTTGTATTGAGGAGTGTAGTGCCACTTTGTAGAAGAAACTCCTTAAAAAGCTAAAGGACCATAGTAGCTTTACCATTCGTATGGCCATAGGGGATAAATTCTTTAGAAAGGTGTTGTGTGACTTAAGATCTAGTATAAACATGATGCCTTAATCCATTTTAAGAGACTATACTTATTAGAGGTCTAGCCAACCATTATTACCCTTTAGCTAACTGATTAGTCATTCACCTATCCTAAGGGGGTAGTAGAGGATGTACTGGTTAAGGTTAATAAACTTATTTTCCCTAAAGATTTCATTATTTTAGTTGTGGAGGAGTGAAAGTTCGACGAGATTGTGAAACCTCAATGAACTAGCCAAGGCACAACAAGAGGGGGTGAATTGGTATTTTCAAAATATTTCTTGCATTCAACAAAAACAAAACTTATCTTTTTGATTTTTTTGTAGTTAAGAGAAGCAATCAATACTTATCACCAATTGCAGAAGAAAATAAACTTATCCAAAGTTTCAATGATAATGATAGAATTCTAATCAACATAAAAAAAATAGCAATCACAAATGTTAACCAAGCAGTTATAATAGAAAATAAATGCAAAAAATAAAATATAGAAAATAGAAAATCTAAATAAATACACCAGAATTTTATAGTAGTTCAGTCAAACCATGACCTACATCCACTCATCGGAGTCCTCCTCACCGAGTATTACACTATCACTATAGTGTCTCTCCTTTAGCCCCCACAACTAGATGGAGAAGCCCTTACAAAATCTCTTACATTAACCTGGTGTGGTAGAGGATTGTAATCATTTTCATCCTCGTGGTGAGGCAGAGAACCTATAATCCTTTTTATCCTCCTGGTGAGGTAGAGAACCTGGAATCCTTTTCACCGCCCTAATGAGGCATAGAACCTGGAATCCTTTTCACCCTCGTAATGAGGTAGAGAACCTAGAATCCTTTTCACCCTTCTGGTGAAGGAAAAAAACATGAAATCACTTTCACCTTCCCTGGTGCGACAGAGTAGCCAGGTCCCTTGACACCAAAGATGTCTTCTTCCTAAATCTTCCCTCAAGAAAAACCTTAACACATGGTGGAACTCAGGTGCAAGTTTGTTGGAGCAACCGTGTGGAGCTACCTCTCACACTCCCTTGCAACTTACAAGGATCTTCTCCCTCTGTCATGGACTCCACCCTTTCTCTCTCAAGTTCTAGGCTTTCTCTTCAAGCTTTCTTTAGAAGAAAACACTCAATGAATGCTAAAAAGACTATTAAAAAGTTTTAAGAGAAAGTTTAAATAGAGGGCTTCAAAAAGCTCTAAAAATTCAATTCATCCGTCAAAGATCATACAGAACGATCGCATGATCGTCTAGTATAATACCCAAAATTTAACCTATTAGTAATGTATGATCACCAGTTAGTACAGTACGATCAGTTCAAATTTTCTTGTTAATATTATACAATTTGAATTTCATGCAGTACAATCTATTCATATCATATAATATGAATTAATAGTCATATAATATGATTAGTTCAATTGAAATGCAGTTCGTTCAGGATAAAACCTTCGACGACCAAATATCATCTCTATCGATCATACAGTGTGATCCAGTTCGTACAATGCGATAAAAAAATAAAATTAAGCTGATTTGATTGACTAATCATAAGATTAAATTAGGCAATATTTTAAATATCATATAGTACGATTTGGTTCGTACAGTACGAACAGGGTAATATTTCAAATTCAAAATTTTACCTAATTTAATAAATAATAGGGGTTTCTTATTATAACAGATCATCCAGTACGATGTGGTGTTCATATTATATGATTAATTATATTTCAAAATTATTTTTTTAGATAAATAAAATATTTTAATTAATTTTTTGTAATAATAGATTGTTTAGTATAATACTGATCATATAGTACGATCTACAGAAAAATTAAAATATTTAAAAAAAAATTTACTCCCTTTGTGTGTGTGTGTGTGTGTGTGTACGGTCACTAGGCTAGCATCCTTCTAGACTAGAGCTGGAAGAATATGTATCTCATGAGTGTGAAATAAATGAATTCTTACCAGATGAGCATCTACTTGTATTATATTCAAGTGGCTTGCCTTGGTATGCTAATATAATGAACTACATTATGACTACAGTGACCCCATTTGATTTGTTACATACTAAAAGTAAAACTTTCTTGCATAATGCTAAGTTCTTTTTTTTTTTGGATGATTCATCTTTTTAGGAAATATAATAATCAAATCATTAGGAGGTATGTCCTCAAGGAGGAAGTAAAATCCATCATCATTAGGGAGTGTTATGACTCGAATTATGGAGAAAATTTTAGAGGATTTAGAACTTCTTTGAAGATCCCTCATTCTAAATTTTATTTGCCTACCCTATTTAAGGATGTCAATTCATATGTTTAGAAATATGATTGATGTCATTGGGTAGGAAACATCAGTAGGAAAGATGAAATGTCCTTAAATTTTATGTTAGAAGTAAAAAATCTTTGATGATTGGAGAGTTGAATTTTTTGGGCTCATTTATGCAATCTCATGGGTGCCAATATATTCTTATTGCAATAGGTTATGTCTCCAAATGGATTGAGGGAATTGGTACCCCCAAAATTGATGCTCATGTAGTGTTAAATTATTTAAGAATTTTTTTTTAGATTTAAAATGCCTAGAGTTCTAATTAGTAATGGGCGGGTCACTTCTATAATAAGAGTTAAACTACAATCTTAAGGGGGTTTAGGATAACATGTTGATATAATTGAATGTGTTGAAAGAATTTAAAAGGGAAGGTTTTGAAAATTCTAGGTTTATTAAAGAACAAATAAAAATGACTTGATTATAAGTTTCATAGGAAAGAATTTACATATGGGCAAGAAGTGCTTCTATTAAATTCAATATTAAAATTATTTCCAAAAAAACTTAATTCTAGGTGATCAAGAGCATTCACTATCAGCAAAGTGTTCTCTTATAGAGTTACAGAGAATAGGGATAGAAAGACCGCCTAAATCTTCAAAGTTAGTGGCCAAAGGTTGAAACCTTACTTTAGAGGGGACATTGATCATTTCAGGAGTGCTGTTGTGTTGGCTCATGCTAAATAAGAGTTTTGCATTATCTGGTTGAAGACTATAAACTTAAGCTTAAGAGGAAACTCAATTTTGTTTTTTATTGATTTGCTTATCTTAGGATTATCTCAGGTTTAAGTGAAATTTGATTTTGTATGATTGGTGTGTGATCATTTAGTATGGCTATGATGCATGATTGACTTTTACTTAGAGTTAAAATAGTGTGTGAAATTTGATCCCTAACTCTGCCAGATTTCCAAGTGCCACAGTATTAGGTGGAGTTGTCACTACGGTGCCTAGCTCTCTGAAAAATTAAAAAATAATTTAGCGCCACAGTGCATGTTCCTTTCACACAACATTGTAGCACAGTGGAGCCATAGTATCATATCCCCAAATTACTTCCACAGCATCTCAATGCAAAAAATTAGCAAGATGATGCTCTCTTCTCTAGAAAATTATTAAATTAATTAGACAACCACGGCGCTACCCTAAGCACCATAATGCACGATCAAAATAATTATTGTGTTAGGTGCAGCACTACTACGGAGGTCCTTTATATCACCATAATGTTGACATGTGTTGCTTGGTGCGGTAGTATCCTTGTCAAATGGCTACAATTTCAAGTTCCAATTTAGGGCACCATAGTGCCCTTAACTCCAATACTTAAATGCTTGTCCTTTCGTTGACCAGCATGACCTTTTGACTGGCCAAGCACTATGGCACGCGACCCTTTAAATAGAAAATTGTGTCATTTTCCTTCATTTGTCATCCTATTTTCCTTTTTCATTTTCTTGTGCACTCTATATTTCTGTACTTCCAACCTTCCAAAAATGTAATGGCCCCAAGGTGACAATTGGTAAGAAGTACTCCTCCTCTTCTTCAAATGAAAAGAAAAGCTTGGTAAGCTCTATGGTGGAGGAATGGTATAAAACATCTATTGTTTACAAGTAATTGATACCAAAGAGAGGATTTAGGAGCCCATGGGTGAGGTAGAAATGATGATAGTCAATAGGGGTGGTAAAATTTATGTGTAGAACCTGCAGCATGTGTAGTCTCTATTTTTAGGAAATTTTATGCTAGTGTTTGGGAAGCTCAAGATAACAAATCTTTTATTAGGGGAAAATGGGTACCTTTTGATAGCACAATTATCAATAGGTTGAATGGGACCCAAAACTTAGAGTATGACGAATAGTCTGCTTTTATAACTACCCTTATAGTCCCCCAAGAGATCTTGAGAGTTTAACTACCCTTACCAGATTATCTTGGACATACACTATTTTATTTATGCTCGAGTTATGCTAAGCACTAAACTATGTGAGGTAACCAAAGATAGAGCATTTTTAAACTATTATATATAAGTTGGTCGTTAGATTGATATTGTAGGAAAGGTTATATAATCTTCTCTTTTGTATATGATTATGGGGTCCATGTCGAAAGGTTATGGGTACCCATCCTTAATATATTCTTTGTGTTAATTAGTAAGTATTTTAGGTGAGCTCGTGGAAGAGTAGTACTCTCCCATTTCTACCAAAGCCAAAAGAAAAATAAAAAATTTTCAGCAAAACACCTGGGAAGAATGGGAGGGTCCAAGTATACCCAACATGCCTAACTCTAGCCAACCAAGTTCCAACCAGCCTAGTAACATTCATCCCAAGTCTAGAGCCCCTAGGACCTTAGAAGATTATGTATTTAATCTCAGGGATCCGTTAAAGGTATGTATATATATATTGAGGAGAACAGATAGTGGCAGCATGGAATGAGCCACATGATGGATGTATAATAGTGATAATATCGGTTAGCTTTAAAGTTCAACAAAGCATTAGTTGGCATGTTTATGAGTTACTATTTTAGAGTCCTGATCAGACTTTGTTCCCTATAGCCCCCATAATCATGGAAACTTGCACCACCAATACCACCACCTGTAGAGCAACAAATGATGATGAGGAGGAGGAGGAGGAGGTTTACATATATTGTATTTGTTATGTTTGAGTTATTTTTGTTGTTATGTTTTCTCTCAGTTATTTATTTGTATTCAAATATTTCAACTAAGTACTTGTATTCCACTATATAGTAAAATGCAGTGTTCAGTTACTATTAGTGTCATTTGCTTGTTGCTTATGCTTTTATTGTTCCTATTGTTTATTTATTTGAACTTTTGAATATTAAATTAAATGCTAAAAATTATAAATTGGATTAATTAAAAATATGAATACAACATTGTAGGTGATTAATTGAATATCAGGTGAAATATAATTGATGTTAAACAATCTAAACAACAACTAATAGAAATCATTAAAACTAATAATTCTTACTTAAATTCGCTCCAAAACAACTTAGAAGCACTTTACTACATAGCTTAAGTTTGAACGAATAAAACTTAGGGAAAGTGTAAGAATAAGGTTAATTAAAAGTTCATTGTAAGTTAGTATCTTTAACATTGTGACTCCTTGCAATTAAATCCTAATTAATCCTAACTTAGATTACATTAAGGAGAGAGATAACTAGGTATTCAACATAATTACAAAGGTACTCTATGAAAATGAAAGAAAAAAAATGAAAAGAAAAAGAAAGAGATTATGAAAATGAGTATTATAATATAAAAAATTGGCACCTAAAAAATCTAACTCTAACTGACAAATCTTAGAGAAAAATTAAACTAAGGGGATTTGTAGGAACTATAAAACATAATGAAGCTTATAATTGAATTACTAAATTAAATGAATATGCGATTTTCTTAAGTCCAAAATCATTCAACGTAACTAAGTCTGTCAAACCCTTGCAAATACACATTTAGGAGTTATGTTTAGTAAGAATCTC
Organism: Dendrobium chrysotoxum; assembly: GCA_019925795.1. Taxonomy (NCBI): domain Eukaryota; kingdom Viridiplantae; phylum Streptophyta; class Magnoliopsida; order Asparagales; family Orchidaceae; genus Dendrobium; species Dendrobium chrysotoxum. The sequence goes on along the minus strand of CM034300.1, from coordinate 13,304,126 downwards.
AGTTACAATGATGAATTAGGATGCTTGTTAAAGATTGTATTTATAAAGTAATCAACCACCAAAATATTGCAATTAATATTTCTTAGTGAAGTCCTACCTTACTTCTAAACAATTCTATGTTTTCAATTTAGTAAATTTAAGAGATTATAATAACAAGTGCATTGAAATTACTTGAGGACAAATAATGAATTAAGCTTGGGGGAATTTGTTAGCAAAAATTATTGTTATTATTTTGGTATATATAATTCATTAGGAAAATACTTCTCTTGATCATTATGATGCAGGAAATTTTAGGAAACAAGGCTAAAAATTAGGAAAAAGACCCAGCGCCACGGTGCAACATCATCGAGTGCCGCAATGCTTTGAACACAACATAGAAACCATAGCACCAAGAAAGGCACCACTGTGCTCAACTTTCTTCTTTTTTGGCATTTAATTTAGTTCTCCAATGCCACCAAGTGGAGAACCTTAGAGTGTAATCCCTAATTTTTCATCAAAAAGATAGAGCAAATAACACCGTACTGGAGGAAATGGAGATTCATAGTACCATAGTGCTGCTCAAGCATTGCAACACCAAAGAGATGTACTATAGATGGTACCAAAATGCCAAATCACCCCAACATTACGGCACACTAGTTGGGTCATTTACATGGTGAAATGACTCATTGATTTAGATTAAGCATTGCAATGGAGAGATTTAGTAGCACCATAATGCAAGTTCACTTCTTCAACATCGCAGCGCCACCCTTTGTAGCACTATGAGCTTTTTTTGGTCAAATTTATAACGATTGGCTATTTTTTTATTGTGCAAATTAGTGTGAGAGAGTTAGTGGAGAGTGTAGTAGTGGGAGTACTTAAGGGAAGACCATTTGGAAAGCAAAAGTATTTGAAATAAATTATAAAAGCACTTTCGAGTGCATCTTACAAACTCTTCCTTTGTATTTGGCTTTTTATTATTTAAATGAAAATTATTTTATATATTTTCAATCAATGATTGGTTAATTTACTTGTTCTGAACTTATGATGTGTGAGAAAGCATATTTACTTAACTAGACTCTATTGCTTGTAAAGTTTAATGATGTTTAAATTCTCTTAATATTCTAATTATTACATCGGCTGTGCTCCATTTTAAAACCTAGTGTGAATTATTTCCTCAAAAGAGGAATAATAGAACAAACAGGAGAATTGAAATGAAGTACTACCATCCATAGACATATGATGGTTAGGGTGTTGAAGTCTAAGGAGATAGAATAATTAATGTGGACTGAAAACTTTACTTGAAACTCTTACAAGCTTGATAGAGATTTAAGAGTGATTTTGCTATGATTCACTGTACACATTAAAGGAGTCAAACTTAAAGAAAACTTGTATTTCCTCATTATCATAGGTTCAGAACACTTTCATTTTTTAAACTTTCCAACTCTGCACTCGTAGTGGGAATTTTAGAAAAATCTTTTTCATTAAAATTAGAAGGATAAACCTTATGGTTCTCATAAATAGTACTAGGGTAACTATAGGATAGTTCAGTTCCTCATGGGATTGCCACTCAATTCACCTATTTATTACTTGAATGGCATCTACACTTGCATAAAATTCAATATTTTCTTAATTCTAAACCTTAGCATATTTTATTGCATGATTTATAAAATTGTATCAATAGCATTGAGTGCTTATGAAATAAACTAGTGTCACCGTGCTTATGAATCACACAACTTTGATGTTCTGACTAAATGGACGTGCCATTTCCCTATGGTAACTTACTAAACTGTTACACTAAGGCATCAGGGTGATTTGGCCCTACAGTGCCATCTTCAATGATATGGAGGTTCTGCATATTTGGCACCATGATGCCTGAATGACATTATGGCACAATGTTTCCTGCACTGTAGCATTTTTCTCTTTATCTTTTTGGTTGAAATAAGGGATTAGATGCCACTGCACTCCATGGTATAGCACTAAGGTGCTAGTGACCTTTTCCAAATTTTGAGCCATTTTTACGGAATTTGTCTACACAAAAGAATCAAATGAGGTCTTTTATAGTAAAAAAAGAATATCAAGGCTATCATAAAATTTTCCAGAAATAGTGCACTAGTATAATCAATTTATTTTCTTGGGTTATAGCCATAGACAACTTCAAAGGATGTTTTATTTATGGATCTTGAAATAGTACTATTATATACAAGCTCTACTATATGAAGGTGTGAGTTTTAATTTCCCAAGCTTTTACCCATCAAATGTCTTAGAGGATTTTCTAATGTTATATTTATTGCCTTTAATTGTCTATTAGTCTAATGGAGAAATGTCAATGATAATTTAACATAGCCCACATTAAATTCTATAATTATTTTAAAAAATAGGATATAAACTTAACATCTCAATCAAAATAATTCAAAATAATGTCCAAGAAGTGTTACTATCTCCTTGAAGAATAGCATTGTTGTATGTATTGCATCATTGAATTTGAGCATGATAAAGGTAAGATATTTTCAAAAATAATCAATAACAATAAATATACTATCACGTTCTCTAAAGAGTCTAGGAAGGCCAAGTGCAAAGTTCAAAAGATATCCTCATAGGGTCTAAAAGGAATATGTAAGGTAAAATGTTTTCCTTAATTTTATTTCATACTTTTAACTTTCCTATATGTATGGCACTGAGTTAATACCTACTCAACATTTCTCTTTAGAGAAGGACATGTCTTTTTGAGTATGCACTAAATAAAATGAATGGAAGTCTGGATTGACTTGATAATCATCCTTTAGCCTTTTAAATCTAAAACTTTGAATTTTTAATGATATGACTACTAAGGAAACTCCTAAAATGGCATCCGGAAGTTTGTTATTTGCAACAATTTTATATTTCAGCCCAAAGTTAAATCATAAAGCTATTTAACCCATTTAGCATGCTTATAGTTTGTTTTTTTTTAGGTATTTATAAATTTAATACATGTTGGTTAATATTGAGAATAAACTTGCTATGTAACAAGTAATGCTTCTAATGTTTAAGAAATTAAATGATGGCATAAAACTTTATATCATATATAGAATATATTTATGTTGCACCATTTAACTTCTCACTATAGAAAGCAAATGAGTGATTCTCTTGACTAATTATGGTTGCACATACACCAAAAACATCATAAGTGACTTCAAATGTTTTGTTAAAGTCAATGATTCTAAGAATATGGGATGATGTCATGAATGTTTATCTATTTCATGACTTTTTGAGCATATGTAGCCCATAAAAAACTTATCTTTCCTATGGAGATTAATTATAGGATCTAAAATTCTGCTAAAATTCCTAATAACCTTTTGTAGAAGGTAATCAAACCATAAAATTTCTTGATATTTATGAACTTCTCAGGGGTTGGCCAATCAAGAATAGCTTTAATTTTTATAGGATCTACTTCTTTGTCCACTAGCAAGCACTAAAAAACCAAGGAAAATGACCTCAATTTAACTAAAGAAGTATTTCTTAAGTTTGACAATAAAACTTAGCATTCCTTTATTTAGATAAACTAGTCTTAAGTGTTCTAAGCGTGCTTTCTCATCATGATTAAATATGAGAATGTTATAGAATTATACTAGAAATATTTTTTTATGAGAGGTTTAAGAAGTCGGTTCATTTACATTATGAATTTTCCAAATAGCATTAGATAACCCTAAAAAGCATGACAAACCATTCATAAAAGCCATTCAGAGTTTTGAATGTTATTTTCCATTCATCCTTTAATCTGATCCTAATTTGATGATATCTACTTTTAAGTCAATTTTATTGAAATGTTAGAGTTAGCAATAAGATTAGGCTTGTGATCGAATATAGGGATTAAAAACTTATATCTGATCATAAATTTATTTACCACTCTACTATTTATGCATAGTCCCCAATAACCTATTTCGTTGGGGTCAATAATGCTAGATTGCATAAAGACTTAAAACTTTCTTAGAAGGAAGCCTTTGCTCAATAGTTAATATTCTTGTCTCTTTATTTAAGAAAGTTCTATAGGCTTCATTCAATTGGGGAATAAATTTGGTAATTAAGAACCTATCATGAAATCTAAAGCATGATGAATATCCATCATGGCTGGTAATCATCTCATAAATCATCAAGACATAGATTACTAAACTCATATAATAGGTGAGAAGCCACATTTGGTATTTGGTATTCAATTGGATCAAGTGTCATCTCTCTCATATGGAATAGCTTAAGAAAAGTGGGACAAAAATATTATTTTAACATGGTGTTGAATCCTACCCTTTGTAGGCTAATATTTATAGGTGTGATAAAGGTGTAGGATTTTTAATGGTAAAGTCAAAATTTCCCTTTGTAATAGCTGGGGAGGACATCACTATGATTTGCAACTTTGTATTCTTCTTTTAACTAGGTATAGATTTTATTTTAAATGAAGGTTTATGGGAATTAGTGGATGCCATCTTTTAATATTAATTTTACAAGGAAAATGTCATTACAATCTGACTATAGTGTTTAAACATATTTGCCAACCATGATATATATGGTATATTGATGGGTAGGACATCAAACTAAATACAACCATCATAACTTCTTATTTTAATAAATATTATGAATCTTGATGTGATAGTTAACAAAGTGAGATTTATCTAGCTTACATGGAATTATAATGAATAGTGTTCTAATTTGATTTTTTCATTGAAAGTGTGTCAGTGGATATGATAGTTATTGCACTACCCCCATTGATAATCTGCATTCATCTTTTTTCCTTACACAAAATATATATAGTTACATATTTTCTTATTTACTATCTTCATAATTATCCACTTTCATACACCTTATAACACTTACATGGCCATATATATAGATATGCCTTTATAAAATAAGAGGGTGTCCTTCTTCATCCACTTCTTCATCTTCCTTATCATCTAAGAACATAATTTTTTTTTTAAATTGATTTCATATATGATATTTTTGGTGATATTGAAAGCAAGCAATTTCTTTTAGGCTCATAGAAGTCAATTCATTTATTATCTTCTTGGGTGGAGGACTAAAACATAATGGGCCACATCTAATAGTAGACTTTTGGACTTAAAATGGGAAAGTTGGATAGGTTGATGTTTGATCCTTCAATCTAAATATATATAATGATTTCTTATACTTTTCAAGGAGTAAAATATAATAAAAATCATCTTCTATGGTCAAGGGATCTTGAAGCTCTACTTTATAATTGATGTCACTCCAAAGACTAATTATAAATTTATAGGTTAGTTACCAATCTTGATTTTTAAAATTTTCATAGCCACAAGGTCGTCAAATATGTTTTCGTAGTCCACTACCTGAATTTTCCCTTAATTTAATGTCACTAGTTTTTCATGCAATTTCTTCTCATGAAAGAATTCAACTTTAGATTATAGGTAGTATTAAAGTTTCAACATTTTTTCATCTCTACCTAGGTTAAAAATATTCTACCTTATCTTTTATCTTTTGTTGAGACATTATCCCAAAAAAGTTTGGCATAACCTATTAATTTCATCATAGAAAATATGGTTCTTTTGCAGTCATCCATTTGATACCAATGAAAGAATTCATCCATTTCGATAAACCATTCTAAAAACATATTGGGATCATGAACACCACCATAGGTTGGGTCTTCTTTGACCCTATCCTTTTTTTGAATTACCATATGATCATGGTGCTTATGATGTTCATTCCTATTATGGTTTCTAAACTGATATTTCTAAGGTTTAATACAAACTCTTCTCCTATAAGACCTATTTCAGCTTGGTTCTAGGCCAATGGTTAGTCTTCCATCATAGTGTCCATAACTTGCATGTGGGTAATTAAGTTCAAAATCACCTCTTATAACTTTTTGAAGGTCTCCCTAGTATATAAGCCAACCGATGATACCCTTCTTGATAAAATTTTCACTTGATCCATATTAGTATATTTTGGTGGCATGTTTTAAGCAGTGTGGATGCAATATTGATGCAATGTGGGAATTTTTTAATCTTTTTAAAATATACAATGAGTGATTTCCAAAAATATGAAAATATGCTTAAAATGAATTCTTAAAATTGTTATATCCTTCACACTAATGTAAGGAAAATGTAAAACTAATTAACATAAAATTTCTAGTAAAAATCTTTAATAAAATCTAAATCAGAAATGTATAGATCTACTATTGGCTGGAACTTAGGTAAAAGCTAATTTTTAAAATGGATTACTTATTTTATAATTTTAATTCACTCTAGAAACTTGAAGGTGATATAAGTGTTGTAACTTAGTTTTCAAAACTTTGTTTTTATATTATGTGAGTTTTTGATGATATCAAAATATTATTGTGTGGATTACTATTTCTCCTAACATATATTAGATATATTTTATTTGTGTCGTTTGTGTGTACTAACATTTAAGGGAAATCATACTCCAAATTACCGAAGACTTCAAGACATATTAGATTAGGGTTTCTTGTAATTGAAGTCTATTTTTTTATTATTTTTATTTTTCTTGAGTCTGAGAGATTGTGATTGTAATTAGGTAACCATGTACACACATACTGGGGGAGTGATTAAAAACTTAAATCTTTAAAACTAATCTTACTATACAATTTTAAATCGTATCGGATGATTTATAATGGAATTGCCTCCCAAAACAAAGTTAAGAAAACTATGTCTGGAATTTTTTTTATACTATTCGTACTGTATGATAAGTAGTTCATATGGACAACTCACAGAGTATGAAATGGGTGTGTACTAGATCGTCCCTGACAAACTTGGAATTTTTTGAACAGTTCATGTTGTACAATACAAGAATCATACGGTACGATATATGTTCGTACAGATGATTAATAGAGTACGAAATGGGATCGTCAACTTTTGTACCAATAAAAATATGATTTCTTTTAATAGTTCATACTTTACGATGTGGAGTTTATACTGTATGATGTGGGATTCATACAGACGAAAAATAGGGTATGAATTGAGGTTCGTATATAGTTGTACAGATGAATGGGTTCAGTTTTGAACTATTCATACTATACAATGTGAGTTCATATAGATGATAAATAGTGTATGAAATCTAATTCATACCAATTTATACAGATGAATTTGAACTGTTCGTATGTATGAAGTACAATCATATTATATGATCCAAGTCCATTCAACTTGAAATTTTTAGTTTTCTAGATGATTTTTCTTTTCCTTTCTATATAAGGGTCCAAAAAAACTAACACTAAAGGATCTTGCTACGAATTTCTCTTGAGTGTGCCTTAGGAGTGTATTTGGGAGAGTGTCTTGAGATTGAAAATTGGGAGATCTTGTAAGAAAGATTTGTGAGGGGATTCACAAAGTTGCCCAATGGTGAGGACCTCTTGTTTATTCTTTGTAGTTATTCTCTACTTCCTTGAAGACTCTTGAGAGAGAATTTTCAAAGGAGATTGGGTTCTATGCCTTCACCAGAAGGGTGAAAAAGGACATCAGGTTCTCTGTCTTCACCAAGAGGGTGAAAAAGGATGTTGGGTTCTCTTCCTTCACTAGGAGGGTGAAAATGGATGTTGGGTTCTCTTTCTTCACCGGGAGGGTCAAAAAGGATGATGATTCTTTGCATCACCGGGTTGGTGGAAGAGAGGTTTTTGTAAGGGCTTCTCTGCCTTGCTGTGGGGAAAAAAGGAGAGTCACTAGTATTTAGTACAATACTTGGAGAAGGTGTCTCTAGGGAGTGGACGTAGGTCTTATTGCACTGAACCACTATAAAATGTGGTGTCTTCTGTTCTTTACTTTTATTGCTTTTTAATTTTTACACTTTTAGATATTGTGGTTAAAAAATAATTTTTGTTAAAATTTATTATAGTTTCAAATATCTTAAATCAGATTTTCTAAAATCCAAGAGAATTTTTAAATTACCAATCCCTCCTCCCCCCTCTTGGTTAGCCTTGGGAAAAATCTATTAGGTCTAACAACCTATCTGAACTTTTAAGTGGTATCAGAGCCTATTTTAAAAATTAAGGTTTGGATAACTTTTTGAAAATCGATCATGGCTACTTTTGGAAACTGTAATACACCTGAAAGATATTTAATCACTAAACCATTGCTGTTTGATAACATTCCTTTCAACTTTTGGAAAAACCGTATGTTTACTTTTCTACAATCACTTGATTATTACATATGGATGTTTGTATAAGATGGCTATACTACTCCTACTAGACTTGTTGATGGCATTAGGATTGAAATATCATTTACTGATTGGACATTAGAGGAAAAAGACTTAGTTCAGTTAAATGCAAAATATTTAAATAGTTATTTCTGTGCTCTTAAATCTGAAGACTACATACGTGTTTCAACCTATAAAACTGGAAAAAAAATTTGGGATAGTCATTGCATTATATATGAAGGAACTAATGAGGTGAAATAATCTAGATTGAACATTTTATTACATGACTATAAAATTTTTTGCATGAAATAAAATGAATCAATCTATGATATGTATACTCATTTTACATAGATAATCACTTCATTATATGCTTTAGGTAGAGAACTAACAAGTTCAAAAAAAGTAAATAAAATCCTACATTATTTACCTACTGCTTATGATGTAAAGATAACTACCATTACAGAGTCAAAATACTTAAATGTATATTCTATTGACAATCTACATGGATCACAAATTTCTTACGAGCAAGGAGTGACTAAAAGATAGATTGATGTAGGTGACAAGCGAAGAGAAGAATATTGTATCAAAAGCAGATGATTCAAAAAGTGATCAATCTCAGCCTAAGAATGAAGAAGATATTACACTCATGATGAGGCAATTCAAAAATTTCCTAAGAAGGAAGCAACGAAGACGTCTGCATTAGAATAAAGGTAAATTCAATAGGAATGCAAAAGTTTCAAATGATGTTCTTTGTTATGAATGTAGAAAGCCTAGACATATTAATACAGATTGCCCAAATCTTAAAGTTAATCCTGCAAGGAGAAAGTAGAGGAGAAAACTAATGTTAGAAAGGGAAAGAAAAGACTGCAGAGAGCTTTCTGGGCTGACTCATCTTCTGACTCCTCATAAATAGAAGTAGAAGAAGAAGTCACAAACGTGTGCTTAATGGCAGACAATCTTGATCTTTCAGATCAAGAAGAGGTATGTGACTTATCTTATGATGAATTATTTAAGGTTTTTGAGAAAATACATAATGCATATAGAAAACTCAAAAAATTACATAATAAACTTAATATTGATTATTTAAATTTACAGAAAGAGTATGAAATCTTTAGGAACGATCACACAAATATTGATAGCAACCATATGAGCTTATTGGATGAATTTGATGATTTGAACAAAAAGCATGAACTATTGAAATCATCATATACAGAACTTAAAAATGATTATAAAGTTTTTATAGAAGAAGCTAAACATAGGGAAATTGATTTGAAAATGGAAATTTCAATGTTAGAAAATGCAAACTCATATCTCAAAATAGAATTGAAAGCTATTATGGAAAATAAATCAATTCCTACACTTGAACAATTTTATAAAGCTAAGCAAAGGCATACAAGTTTAAAATCTAAGAAGAGACATTATATCTCATATAGATTATGAAATCCATTTTCTTGGTGTGAAATATTTTTCATGTGACATGACAGTACATATTTCCCACACTTGCACTATTCTTAGTAGAATAAATTTAGTGTGGAGACATAAGATGCATCAAATATAGTATATCATATAAGCATCTAGTTTATTATTGCTAAGAGGTGAACCTAAATTTGTTACAATTCTCAAGTTTAACGTTTGATCTTTTTGTAGAAACGCTCTCATATAAGATCTCGTGAGAGCATTTGGTACCTGGACAGTAGATGTTCAAAGCATATGACTGGAGATGCAAATCAATTTATAATGCTAGAAGCCAGGAATGGAGCAAGGTAACACTTGGAGATAATACCACTAGGAGAGTGGTAGGTACATGTATGATTGGCAATAACAATAATTTCTTTATAGAGAATGTTTCATTGGTTGATGGATTGAAACACAACTTGTTAAGTATCAGTTAGCTATGTTATAAGGGATTTAATATTAAATTTTTACCTACAAACTGCATTATAAGCCTAAATAGAATTAATATGTTGCATGAAAATAGGGTAAGCAATGTATACATGCTTAATTTAAATTTTATAAAATCTTCTAATGCTTTTTATCTCAAAAAAATCATTGATAAATTATGGTCGCAAGCATGAAAAATCTTTGAAAGATTACCCAGAAAGAGTAGGTTAGAGGTATACCCAAACTAAACTTTACTAAGGATTACCTGTGTGATGCATGTCAATTAGAAAAATAGGTGAAGTCCTCCTTTCATTTAATTAAGGATCTTAAAACTAGCAAACCTCTAGAAATCATTCATATGGATCTTTTTGGACCGATTAGCACTATAAGTCTAGGAGGTAAAAAATTTGGGTTTGTAATCATTGATGCTTTTTCAAGATTCACTTGGGTCAAACACTTATCTCATAAGAGTGAATCATTTGATGAATTTAGAAATTTCTATACTTGGATTCAGAAAAAGCTAGGGTGTGAAATTTTATCAATTCAAAGTGATCATGGAGGAGAATTTGAAGATTTTTATAAAGAATAAGGAATTGATCATAACTTTTCAACACCAAGGACCCCTCAGCAGAATGGGATTGTAAAAAGAATGAACAAAACTTTGAAAGAAGCTGCTAGAGCCATATTGGAAGAATATTCACTTCTAAATATTTTTGGGTTGAAGCGGTTAGTACGGCATGTTATGTTCTGAATAGGGTGAACATTAGATCCAAATTGAACAAGACACCCTATGAACTTCTTAAGGGTAGAACACCTAATTTCTTACATTTGCATATTTTTTGATGTAAGGTGTTTATTTATACTAATGATAAAACTCCTTTAGGAAAATTTAATTCTAAATCTAATGAAAGAATTTTTTTGGGATATGCTAATGTTGGCAAATCCTATAGGGTTTTTAACAAGAGAACTTTGGTAGTTGAGGAGACCACACATATAGTTTTTCATGAATCTAGCATTTCAGAAAAGCCAAGGTTTGATGAACATCATATTGATGATATCTCCCAAGGAATTGAAAAGATAAATTTGGAAGAAAGTGTTGCAACAGAAAACACTTTGCCTAGAGAATTAAAATTTTTTAAGAGTCTCCCTAAAGAATTGATTTTAGGTGAACCAAGTGAAGGAGTTAGAACTAGGCATGAACTTAGCAAAGAAGTAAATCAATCTGCCTTTATATTAATGATTGAACACACTAATATAAATCTAGTACTTTTGGATGAATTTTGGATATTGCCCATGCAAGAAGAATTGAATCAATTTGTTAGAAATGATGTTTGGGAATTGATTGAAAGGCCTAAGAATTAAAGTGTTATTGGAACTAAGTGGGTGTTCAAATATAAAATGAATTATTCAGGTGTTGTGATTAGAAATAAGGCAAGATTGGTGGCCAAGGGTATAATCAAATAATAGGAATTGATTTTGAAGAAACGTTTGCCCTTGTAATCAGACTTGAAGCAATAAGGGTATTACTAGCATTTGCCTATTTCAAAGGTTTTAAATTATTTCAAATGGATGTTAAAAGTACCTTTCTTAATGGGGTAATACAAGAGGATATTTATGTTGAGCAACCTCCAGGTTTTAAAAATTAAAAATTCCCTAGTCACATGTTTAAATTGAAAAATGCATTGTATGGACTAAAACAGGCACCTAGGGCTTGGTATGACAGGTTAAGCACTTTCCTATTAGAAAGATCATTTATTAAAGGAAGTGTGGACACCACTCTCCTCTTAAAAGGATAAAAGATGACATATTCATTATTCAAATATAAGTTGATAATATCTTATTTGGATTCACCATTAAAAATCTTTGTGATGAATTTTCAAAGATAATGAATAGTGAATTTGAAATGAGTTTAATGGGAGACTTGAGTTACTTTCTTGATTTTAAAATAAAACAAAATGAGGAAGGAACATTTCGTAGCCAATCAAAGTAAATTAAGGACATCCTCAAGAAATATGAAATGGATAATGTTAAACCAGTGAGTACACTAATGAGTTCTTCAGTGTAGTTAGATAAGGACCCTAAGGGAAAATCTATTCATCAAAGGAAATTTAGAGGAATAGTTGGGTCATTGCTTTACCTAACTACTAGTAGACTAGATATTATATTTAGTATTTATTTGTGTGCTAGATTTCAAGTTGATCCAAAGAAATCACATCTGACTGTTTTTAAGAGAATTTTAAGATATCTTTTGGGAACTCAAAACTTAGAGCAGAAAATAGAATTTAGCAGCCCTTTCCACTACTAAAGTAGAATATATTACCTTAGGTAATTATGTGACATAGATTATTTGGTTAAAACAACAATTGATTGACTCAGGATTTTTAATTGCCACTATTTCAATTTTCTATAATAATATAAGTGCCATATGCAGTTCAAACAATCATATTCAACATTCTAGAACCAAGCATATTGATATTAGGCATCACTTCATTAGAGATCATGTGGCTATAGGAGAAATTGAATTACATCATGTGGCTACTGAGAATCCATTTGCAGACATTTTCACAAAACCACTAGCTTTTGAAACGTTTAGCACCTTAAGAACCAGATTAGGTGTGATTGATCTCAAAGCTTAAAATTAAATTTCTACAAATTGAATTTGTAATGTATTAATGTGTTTGTTTATTTTTTTTATATTGTTTTTTACTGTTTATTTGTTTATTAGTATTTTGTTCTTTACTTAGTTGTTCTTATTTTCTTATTTTCTTTCGTTAGTATTATATTTTTAGTTTTAGTTTTCATAGTTGCATGTCATGGATCTTGAGTGAGTTATTTTTTTTTGTAAAAAAAAAGGGGAGAGTCTTGTCTATAATGTATTATGTTCATGTCCATTCGTACTGTATGAATCACTTTCGTATTGTACAAATTAATTAGACTGTATAAGATACTTTTCCTGAATTAAACAGATGAAGTAATATTTTTTCAAGCAGATCGTACTGTACGATGATGTATTCATAGTATACGATTCATTATTTTTTGTCTGTACGATTGGGGCGCATTTTCTGAAAGACAGTTATTTTCAAAGACCGTATATATGAAATCCCATTTCGTCTGTACGATCCAATTATCAGTTTTTCATGTAGACAAACCTAACCACTCTAAAAAGATCTTTAATATTCTGATCTTCCTGGATGAACACATGTTCTTCTGTATGATCGTGTGGTTAAAAAGACTATATGAAATGACTTATTGGGAGTGGCAGTTTATCAAAAGTCATTTCATTTTTGGCCGTTTCCATTCATATGTATGAAATATCTTTCATCCCATATGATTTCAAAATCATACGTATGATCTGAATTTTATACTATATGATAGGTTATTTTCTCTTTAAATTGAAAGGTGGTGAATGCTTTTTTCTTCACATTCTCTTCCGATCCCAAACCATCTTGTGTTCTTCTATAGAAATGGCCAGTAGTAGTAAACATCCTCGTAGTTCTAGGGGCTCATATTCTCTCTCTGGTAGAGACGATAATTTTCTTTCTAAGGAGAATGAGGAAGCATTCGATCAGATTCGTTGGAGCCAAGATTATGCCCTCTCGACTCCTTGTTCAAAGTGACATACACTTCTCTATTATGCCCCTTTTTGCCTCAACCCAATTTTCTTTCATCCTTACCTTGATCTATGCTTATCATAAAGAAACTTTCCAAATCTTTCTTGCGAACATGAAAGTGAACTAAGATCACTCTAGGATTACCTCTTATGTTTTTGAACAGTGAGTTGAAATTACTAAGGAAGACATAGGCAACTTCCTTCACCTTAGGACTCAAGAGGTTAGAGCACACACCATGACCTCTAGAGCAGACTTTGATTGGCCAGAAATAAACCAAACTCTTAGAGGTATTGCATAAGTATATCATCTTTCTCGTGTGTATACCATTAACCAGAATGCTAGGATCATCTAGTATATCTTGAGAACTTTGATTATTTCTAAAGCTGGTGATCATATCAATTTGACTCCTCTTTTGTCTACTATCACATACTTGATAATGAACAATACTCCTATTGATGAAGCTTAACTAATCATGGACTAACTCTATAAACTTTCTGATATGGGACTTCCTCACAATAAGAGGAAGAAAAATGTGGCCTTATGACACTTAGTAGCCTACATTTTAGAAAAGAAGTACAACCTAATTCATCCTAAACCTCCCACTGAACTTCCCGTGTACTTCACCGATGCATCTTTTTGTTCATTTTTTGGTCGGATCGAGGATCTAAGGGAGAAGATTCAGAGGGACAAGGAGCCCCTGCTCCAACACCTGCAGCTAGACCCTATCAAAATTTCTATCAAGAAATGGTCCAGCATTTTGACAGAATGGAAACTCATTTTGATTAACGATTTGATCAAATTGAGAATCACCTAACTCAGAAGGATGCAAGGTATAAAAAACACATGGGGTGGGTCCGAGGGCAATTCGACTCGGTCAACACTAATATAGCTATGATCAGTAGTTACTTTATGATGTTCAACCCTCCATCACCTCCGTACTAAGGCCCCTCTGAATTTTAATTGTTACTTCTCTTTTGTAGTATTCGATGTGATTTTGTACTTTTTGTTGAGATGTTCCTTATGATTTCATGAGTTTGTTTTTTTTATGTTGGGGTTCTTCCTTTTATGAGTTGATGTATTGGTTGACTGGGTTGGCTTTGCTATGCTATGGTTCTATATTTTTCCTTAGTTGAATTGTGTATTAATGATATGATATATGAGTGTAAGTGTTCTAAGTGTTAATGAAATGATGTTTGACTTGGATGTTCTTGACTTGTGTTGAATTCTCTCTTCTTGAATTATTTATATTTCTAGAGACAAATCATTTGTAGTTGATCTTTAGAATGGAATTTTGAATTACTTTGTTCTATAAATTAAATTCCTTGCAACATTTAATTTCTCAAAATTTTAAATTACATTATGACTGGATATAGATTAGAAGATCAATTTCATGTTCTTATAGACAAGTTTTACTTAGCTATAATTATTGCAAAAAGATGTCTTATTTTTATTTTATTTCTTTTTCAATGTGTTTAATTTTGTTATTATTGGAGTTTGTGTTAAGATTTATTGATATTGGAAAGGCTGAAAATATAAAAAATACACAAAGCATGCCAAACTTGTAAAGATGCACAAAATGTGCCACTTGTTTAAAAAAAGAAAAAAAAAAGAATGTGCAATGTTCACCAAAGTGAAAAGATGCACAAAATTAGTCCAAACTGAAAAGATGCACAAAGTGTGCCACAAATAATTGAAAAGATACATAATATCGACAATTCATATTATTCTTTCCTTTATCATTCTATCTCTCATACAAATCTAGATAATCGACAATAATATTCACTATTGAATTAGAAAGTAATTAATCTTTATTTCATCATTTTTGCAATAATTATTTTTATTTAATTTGTTTAGAACGAATAATGAACTTGGTCGACTTTTCTTATCTTAGTTGTTCTTTAATTTAAAATTTGTGTTTTTATTTTGAGCATTAGGAAGTTCATGTTGTATTTATAATTACTTTAAAATCTTCTTCTTCATCAACTATTTTGATTTATCCATAGAAATTTATCTTTTCAAGAGGTACTTCTCTTTTTGTTGTTGTCAAAAGGGGGAGTCATTAGTTATTGTTTGATGTTTTGTTTATTTAATGACTTGGTTGCATTGACTGTTTAATGTGTTGTTTTGTTTAAGTTTAGGGTTTCTGCTTAGTTTGTTTTTATGATTTTCATTTTCATTTTCATTTGAATCCCTTGTTTTAAATTGATCAGTCATTGAGGGGGAAGTTAGGAGAAAAATTTGAATAAGTATTAACTCAAATAATTATTATTTTGCCATCATCAAAAAGGGGGAGATTGTTGCAACTTAATTTTCAAAACTTTGTTTTTATATTATATGAGTTTTTGATAATACCAAGATATTATTGTTTCTCCTAACATATATTGGATATATTTTATTTGTGTTGTTTGTGTGTACTAACATTTCAGGGAAATCATACTCCAGACTCCCGAAGACTTCATGACAGATTGTAGGGTTTCTTGTAATTGAAGTCTTTTTATTTATTATTTTATTTTTCTTGAGTCTGAGAGAGTGTGATTGTAATTGGGTAACCATGCACACACACACTGGGGAGTGATTAAAAACTTAAAATTTTAAAACTAATCACACTGTACGATTTTAAATCGTACCGGATGATTTGTAATGGTATTGCCTCCCAAAATGAAGTTAAGCAAACCATGTCTGAAAATTTTTTTATACTATTCATACTATATGATAGGTAGTTTAAGGATGACTCATAGAGTACGAAATGGGTGCGTACTAGATTGTCTCAAAAGAACTTAAAATTTTTTGAACAGCTCATACTGTACGATACAGGAATCGTATGGTTTGATATATGTTCGTACAGATGATTAACAGAATATAAAATGGGATCGTCCACTTTCGTACCAATAAAACCATGATTTGTTTTAAAAATTGGTACTGTATGATGTGGGCGTACAGAGGATGAACAGAGTATGAAATACTATACGATGTGAGTTCATACAAATGATTAATAGAGTATGAAATTTGGTTTGTACAAGTTCGTACAAATGAATTTGAACTATTCGCATGTATGAAGTACGATTGTACTATACAATCCAAGTCCGTTTAACTTGAAAATTTTAGTTTTTTGGATGGTTTTTCTTGTCTTTTCTATATAAAGGTCCAAAAGAATTGACACTGGAGCATCTTGCTATGAATTTCTCTTGAGGGTGCCTTAGGAGTGTGTTTGGGAGAGTTTCTTGAGATTGAAAAGTGAGAGATCTTATAAGAGGGATTTGTAAGGTGATTCACAAAGTTGCCCAACGGTGAGGATCTCTTGTTTGTTCTTTATAGTTCTTCCCTACTTCCTTGAAGACTCTTGAGAGAGAATTTTCAAAAGAGATCGAGTTCTCTGTCTTCACTAGGAGGGTGAAAAAAGATGTCGGGTTCTCTGCCTTCACCAAGAGGATTAAAAAAGATGTTGGGTTCTCTGCCTTCATAATGAGGGTGAAAAAGGATAACGGTTCTCAACAACACCGGGTTGGTGGAAGAGAGGTTTTTGCAAGGGCTTATTTGCTTTGCTGTGGGGGCAAAAGGAGAGTCACTAGTGTTTAGTGCAATACTTGGACAAGGAGTCTCCAGGGAGTGGACGTAGGTCTTGTTGGAGTGAACCACTATAAAATTTGGTATCTTTTCTTCTTTACTTTTTACTGCTTTTTATTTTCTACACTTTTAATTATTGTGGTTGAAAAATATTTTTTGTGAAAATTTATCATAGTGTCAAATATCTTAAATCAGTTTTTCTAAAATCCAAGAGAATTTTTAAATTACCAATTCAACCCCCCTCTTGGTTAGCCTTATCAAAATTCTATTAGGTCTAACAACCTATCTGAACTTTCAATAGGTTAAAGGGTGATTGCTTTAGTACATGAATATAGAGGTAACTAGTTTCCACATCTACATTAAATTATAGAATTGATTTAACATGCAATTTGCCTCATAATTTTGCAATAGAATATTTATTTATCATAAAAAAGAATAGATAAATATTGAAATCAAAGAAATGACATTTTTATGGATTTTAATTCACTAATTTAAGTAATTTTTTAGGCATTCAAAGATCTTGGTTGTGAAGTCTCTAATGCTAGTCCTCCAACCCAAACTTTGATATTAAATTTTTGTGTGGTCTATAGTTAGACCACATTGGCATTTAATTTGGGGATTGATGAGATTCTAAAATACTTTAGCATTGATGCAGAAGCATTGAGAAGGGTTGAAGTGAATGTTGTTCGAATACTAAGAAGAAAGGGAGATATGTGAGAGTGCATGGAATCTAGCAAAATATTCATGCATGGACTTAAGGCTTTAGGTGTTTTAAAATGGGGGAGCTTTGAGGCTCAAAAACTCTTGTAGATAAAAGAAAGAGGAATCTAGATCAATTATAAAAATTTTCATAATTTTCCAATATATTTTGATGGATTAAAAGGGGTCTAGAACCAACCAAGTTCATATGGAAGCAAGATTTGGCTGAGGCTCCTTCTTTATGTTTTCAACAGATTTTTGTGAGGAATTGGATGGGATAGTAGTGTAGTAGTATGAGGGGATAAGTGTTAAGGAATTATATAATAAATAGTTAAATTTATTTAAGGAGATAAAACACTTACCACTTGCCAAAGTAGTAATATTTGAATAGATCGCCTAATCCCTTCAAAGTTGAGGTAAACCACCAGGCCCCACTTCCTATAAGAAACTCCAAATTTTAAAATACAATTAAAGTCCTCTCCTTGTTCATTCCATGAGGTAACACCACATTTGAATTACATAAGAGAGGGAAAAAGATAAAGGTGTCGACCGCACTAATGAGTAAGAGGGAGAGTGAGATAACTTATGATAACTTAACCCTCTTTTTTATAAAGACTAGCCAACCAAGTTTTGGCCCATATTTATTTAAATTATTATAATAAAATAATTATGTGCACTTAAAGGAATATCATATTCCTTTCAAAAATTTTAAATTATGAATTTTCAAAATTCAAATTTTCAAAAATTTAAAATTCAAAATTTTAAAAATTTAAAATTCAAACTTTCAATTTATACTTACTACTAACAAATACAAAACATTTTATAATATTTATCACACCCATAAAAATAAAATAAAATTCAACTAAATTGCTTTTATTTTTCTCTTTGTCTTTCGGCCTTGAATATTCTCAACTTCATTCTTGCTATGTGCTCCCATTGTTTGCCATTTTCTTCATCCATGGTAATCTTCTACTGCATCACCTACCATGCACTTAATTGCATTTGAGTTAAACCCTCTTACTATTCACTAATTATGTTAACTCATTGAATATAATTTTAATTTTCTAAAGCTAAAGCTATGCAACCCAAACTTTAATATATGGACCAAGGCATTTAACTCACTCATGTGGATATTTAGAACTATGATAAACCTAAGTCAACCCATGGTGGGTTTTGGTCAAACCTATTTGACCAAATTACCCATTTGTGACTTCTTATGGGATCACTTGGACTCAAAAGATCCAAACCTTACAAGTTAGTTTTAGCTTTAGATTTTAATGGTCTCAACCTATTCATAGACCATTTAGAAGAATGATAGATATTAAATTAATTTATTTTGGGCGATAGTCAACCAACTTTACAAAAATAATCCATTTTGACCATTAGGATATCATAGACACAAAATTTATTCAAACCAAGTTCTTTTATCTTTTCCATTGGCTAGACACTTCTCAAACCGATCAATAGTTATCCCAAGCCAACCTAACCTAATGGGCTAGACTAAGGCATGAACCAAATCAAACTCAATATTCCAAATACTCTTAACCAAAGAATAAGGATAGGTGCACTTAACTACAAGCTATGGGTGTTTATATATAGCATCCTTAGACACATCATCACCTCTTAGGCCTTTTCTAAAGTTTGTATTCATAAAATATAAGCTCCAAATTTATAATGAATAATCTAAACACTAAATAGAAATCTCAAAAATAAATAAATAAATAAAATAAAAAAACAAACAAACATCAAAATGTTTAGAGCATTTATGAGCTTCTTAGAATTGAATGCTCTCTACTTCTCGTTTTCCTTAGCTACCTAAAAAGAATTGTTACAAAATGGAACTTATCTCATTTGAAATTTCATAAGAACATCAGTCTCTTAGGTTTGAAATTATAAAAACATTTATCACCAATCTAATCATAATTATTCTCAAGAGACTACTTGTAATCAATCATAAGTGCTTAACTTTATGGGCAGCTTATATCCTAGAATAAAATTAACACCATCTTACCCACATAAGG
Source organism: Dendrobium chrysotoxum (assembly GCA_019925795.1). Classification (NCBI taxonomy): domain Eukaryota; kingdom Viridiplantae; phylum Streptophyta; class Magnoliopsida; order Asparagales; family Orchidaceae; genus Dendrobium; species Dendrobium chrysotoxum. Next base: position 13,284,229 of record CM034300.1, on the reverse strand, counting down.
TTGGGTTAAAAACTCCAGGAATGTTAATTATTTTTCAAAACTTTATTTCTATCTCTGAATTCATTATACAATAGTATTTTTTATATTTTGAGATAGTATATTATTCTCTGTCATATTTAACCACAAAATAAAATTTTTAATCTATTGTTAAATTTCCCATAAATTTTCTAGAATATATATGGGAAGGGTTCCTCTAACAATTAATGCTTCATTAAATTTTAATTTGATTCATTTTATAACTCATCACTATAATTATGAATCTAAAATATCAACATCAAATGATGATTTCTTATATGAATAAATAAATTAATTCTAGATATTATGTAAGTATCATGTGTAATATTAAACTAGTTATAATTATACAATATTTTTAATATTATATCCATTGTATGTTGATATTTTATCAAACTCTAACTTATAATACATTTCATTATTTTAAGGATGTATATTCTAAAATTAATAACTAATTTATGCATTATAATGAAGAAACCATGAATTAATTTTTTATACCATTTGGTTATCTTATGCAAAGTAAAGATTCCTTTTATGCTAAATTTTAATGAACTCACATATTATTATACAATTTTGTAATATTACACACAGGATTTATACATTAATAAGGAATATCCATGATGTGGCTACTAATTTAAATATTAAGAAAAATTAATTAATTATATAAAATATACTAAAATTATGCCTTTAGTTATGTTCATTATTTTGCATATATACTTATATATATTTTGAATTAAAAATTATTAAAATTATTGAAATATTTGTATATGATAAAAGGATGGCTAAATAAATGATCTACAGTTGAGTAGACCCAATGGTTATCTATACACATGAGAGTAAACTAACATGTTTGTCCAAAATATTGAAAGAGAATAAGAGTAGAGTTCTTTATATAGTGTAAAAGGGGACTGAATGATTGTACACGAGTATGGGTAATGCATATCAATGATATAAGATGAATATAGTGCTTATTACTAGTAGGATCATGATTTTATTCATGATAAAGAATATCCATTACATAAACAAAATAATAAGGCCAATCCTATCATTATTAAAGAATATAAATATTATATATATATATATATATTTATCATGATATAAATAATAAAGTATTAATAAGTATAAAATAAATTATTAATATAATAAAAAAATTATTATTAACCATATATATCATATGGTCATATAATTTCATGTAAATCGACAAAAATTACAAGAAAATATTATTTTATTTTACTATGAGTATGATCATGATGCATATTATATTTCTTTCAATGTGATGAATTCTTTTATAGGATTTGAATAATCGACTATGTTTTTTCTTACATTTATTGTATCTACATATGTTAATTATTTTAATTAAAGAAAAGGAGCTGATGGAATCATTATGATATGATTATGAATATAATAAGTAATATGCATTATGTAATCTTTTGTAAGAACATCATTTTGTATTTTTTTTAAAGTTATATCTTTTTGACCGGTGTAATTGAAGGACTTAAGTTCTTATTGTATATATTTTTATGGCTATAGGAAGGCTCTTTATATTACATTTGTGATCCTAAACTTTAAAGAAAATAGTTTTAATACGCATGAAGAGATGAATATAAATATACTATAAGATAAATGAATTTTACTTCTCTCGCTTTGCTCTGCCCTAAATATATATAATCTAATGTAATATAAGAATAAAGATTAGGAGTGTATCTCCTATAGAACTATTTTTAAAGTTTGCTTTATTGATTTTTAATCAATAATTAATTATACATTCCTCAACATGCATCTCTACTTGATCTGGCTATCCTAAGGCAATTCTAGGGTTTTTTCTCGATTTTCTCCACATTGTGGATCATTTTATGATTCTTCTCATTTTCTATTTGTTTATTTGTTTTCATGGATTTGTTTTAATTATTTTGCTTTCTTGTGGATTTTGTGTGATGAAGATGTCGTCATCATAGAAACCATGGCTCCCCTCGAATGTTGAAGGTAAATCTTGTTGAGATTATTGCAAATTAGTTTTTCAAGACCTTATCTTTATAATCATGTGAGTTTTTTATGATAACAAAATCTTATTGTTTAATTCTTGTTTCTCCTAACATATGCTGGAAAAGTTTATTTTTGTGTGTACTAACATATTTTTCAGCAAAATTATACTCCAGACTGCTAAAGACATCAAGACAGATAAAATTAGAGGTTATTGTAAGTTGGAGTCTATTTTTTATTATACTTGAGTCTGAGACAGTGTGATTGTAAATTGGGTAACCGTGCACACACACACTGGGAGAGTGAGACAAAAACTTAATTTTTTAAATCTACTCGTACTGTACGATGCCGAATCATACGAAACGATTTGTGCAATTCCTCCTCTAAAAACGAACCTGTCAGGTTTACGAGTTTAAATTTTTTTTCTAAGTATGAATCATACAATACGAAATGTTTTCGTACATCATTTCCAGAGTATGAAATGGGTCTTAAAGGTTCGTAAAGGATCGTACGGGGCGAACCGTTCATTATTTTGAACTATTCATACAGTACGAAATATTTTCATACATCATTTCTAGAGTATAAAAATAAGGTCTTGTAGGTTCATACAGTATTATACGGGATGAACCATTCATTATTTTGAACTGTTTGTACAATATGAAATGTTTTTCATACATCATGTCCAGAGTACGAAAACTGAGTCTTACAGGTTCGTACAGTATCGTATGGGATGAACCGTTCATTATTTTGAACTATTCGTACGTATGATGTTTGATCATACGGTACGATCTGACTTCATCAAACTTGATATTTTTAGTTTTTGGATGGTTTTTCTTATCCTTTGTATATAAGGGTCCTAAAAATTGACTGTCATACTGATCTTCTACGAATTTCTTCTTGCAAGTGAAAGAAAGAGTGATTTGGGAGAGTGTATCAGAGTGAGTGTGGTGAGATCTTTGAACAGGAAATTATGAGGAATTCATAAGGTTGCCCAAAGGTGAGGATCTCATTGTTTGTACTTCAAGTCTCTACCCTATCTCTTTGAAAACTCTTGAGAGAAGATCATGGAAGGAGAGTCCGATTCTCTGCCATCACCAGGATGGTGAGAAAGGATGCTTGGTACTCTGCCATCACTAGGAAGGTGAGAAAGAATGTTGGGTTCTCTGCCTTCACCAGGAGGTTGAAAAGGACGAAGATTCTTTGCCACACTGGGGTTTAATGGAAGAGAGGAAAATTGTAATGGCTTTTCTTCCTTATTGTGGGGGCTAAAGAAGAGTCACTTGAGTATAGTGCAATACCTGGAGAAGGAGTCTCCAGGGAGTGGACGTAGGTCTTATTGGACCAAACCACTATAAAATTTGGTGTTCTCTATTATTTTCTTTTTACTGCATTTTTATTTTCTACATTGCAATTTAATTTTTCTATGGTTGAAAATTTACTTTTTAAATTTTATATTGTGAAAAATTTTATGAAACAGTTTTCTGAATTAACCAAGAAAATTTTTAAAATAACCAATTCACCCCCCACTTGATTAGCATTGGGACAAGTGCCTTAGGCCTAACAACCTAATGAGACTTTACAAGTGGTATCAGAGCCATCATTTAAAAATTAAAGTTTAGATAATTTTTTGAAAATGATCATGGCTAATTTTGAAAACTGAAATACTTTAGAAGTTTACTCGATCACTAGACCACCTTTGTTTGATAACATTCCATTTGACTTTTGAAAAACTCGCATGTCAACTTTTTTATAGTCTCTTGACTATCATATGTAGATGTTAGTACAAGATAGATATAATGTACCTTCTAGAATTGTAGAAGGCATTAGAATAGAAACACCAATATTTATTAATTAGAGTTTAGAAGAAAGGGAGTTAGCACAATTAAATGTCAAATGCTTAAATAATTTTTTCTATACATTGAAATCAGAAGACTATATGTGTGTTTTTACCTATAAGTCTGGAAAGAAAATATGGGATAGACTTTATATTACATATGAAGGTATAAATGAAGTGAAACAGACTAGATTGAACATTCTATTGCACGACTATGAACTCTTTCACATGAAGTTGAATGAATCAATCACTGACATGTATACACATTTTATATATATAGCCACTTTATTGCATGCTTTAGGTAGGGAATTAACAAATGTAGAAAAAGTAAATATAATACTTTATTATTTGCCTATTGCTTATGATACAAAGATAACTGCTAAAACTGAATCGAAAGACCTAAATATCTATTCTATTAACAATCTTCTTGGATCATTAATTGCTTACGAGTAATTGGTGACTCAAAGATAGATTGATATAGGTGACAAGCAAAAGGATTAAAATATTGCTTTGAAGGTGGATGACTCTGAGAGTGATCAGTCTCAGCCTGAGGATGAAGAGAACATTACTTTAATGACAAGGTAATTCAGAAGTTTTCTAAGGAGAAAGCAAAAAAGACGTCAGCAGCGGAATAAGGGTAAGTTCCACAAAAATGTTAAAACTTCTAATGATGTGATTTGCTATGAGTGTAGGAAGCTTGGTCACATCAAATCAGATTGCCCTAATCTCAAAGGTACTCTTAGCAAGGAGAAGGTTGAGGAGAAGAATAATGCAAGAAAGGGAAAGAAGAAGCTACAAAAAGCATTCTGGGCTGACTCTGCTTTAGACTCATCAGAAATAATAGCTGAGGAGGAAGTCACCAACCTGTGCTTAATGGCAGAAAAGCTATATCAGTCAGATCAAGAGGAGGTATGTGATTTAAGCTATGATGAATTATTTGATGTTTCTAAGAAAATTCAATCTATATATAGGAAACTCAAGAAAGTACATACTCAGTTGAATCTAGAATTTTAAATTTACAAAAGGAGTATGAAAACCTTAGGAAATATCATGTATTGATTGATAGCAGCCATATATTTTTATTGGATGAGTTCGATAATTTGAATAAAAAGCATGAACTTACGAAATCATCTCAACTTCAAAATGATTGTAAAGTATTTTTGGAAGAAGCAGAACATAGAGAGATTGATTTGAGAATGAAAATATCTATGTTGACAGATAAGAACTCATATCTTTAATTGGAAGTTAAGACTATTAAAGAAAATAGACCTACACCCACACTTGAAGCAATTAGAGTTTTGTTAACCTTTTTGCCTGTTTTAATGGTTTTAAATTGTACCAATGGATGTTAAAAGTGCCTTTTTGAATGGGGTGATACAAGAAGATATTTACGTTGAATAACCTCCAGTTTTGAAAACTCTAAATTCCGTAATCATATTTTTAAATTAAAAAAGGTATTATATGGACTAAAACAGGCACCTAGGGCGTAGTATAAGAGGTTAGGCACTTTTCTATTAAAAAGATCATTTGTTAAGGGAAGTATGGACACCACTCTCTTTTTGAAAAGAATAGATGATGAAATACTCATTATTCAAATATATGTTGATGATATCTTATTTGGATCAACTGATAAAAATCTTTGTGATGAATTTTCAAAAATAATGAATAGTGAATTTGAGATGAGTTTGATTGGAGACTTGAGTTATTTTCTTGGTTTTAGCATAAAGCAAAGTGAGGAAGAAACCTTTCTTAGTCAATCTAAGTATGTTAAGGATATCCTCAAAAAGTATGAAATGTATAATGCTAAACCAGTGACTACACCAAAGAGTTCCTTAGTGCAGTTAGATAAGGACCATAAGGGAAAATCTGTTGATCAAAAGAAGTTTAGAGGAATAATTAGATCACTACTTTACTTGGCTGCTAGTAGACCAGACATTATATTTAGTGTTTATCTATGTACAAGATTTTAATCTGATCCAAAGGAATTATATTTGACAGCAGTGAAAAGAATATTGAGATATTTTTTGGGAACTCAAAACTTAGGAATTTGGTATCCTAGGCACAGCTCTTCGTTTGAAATCATCGAATATTCTGATTTAGATTTTGCAGTATGCAGGATAGATAGAAAGAGTACCTCTGAAACTTGCCAATTTAGTAGAAATTCTTTAGTGTCTTGGTCCAGTAGGAAACAGAATTCAATAGCCTTTTCTATTACTGAAGCAGAATACATTGTCTTAGATAGTTGTGTAGTACAAGTTCTTTGGTTGAAACAACAGTTGATTGATTTAGAATTTTTAATTGGCATAATTTTAATTTTCTGTGATAATACTAATGTCATTTTCATTTCAGAGAATGATTTTTATGGTGGGGTTAGCCTAGAAGCTTGGTAAAATGACCAAGCATATTGATAACATGAATATTTCATATATATTTGTTCTAATCAATAGATTTTAGGCTGATCAACTTTTAGTGTGTTGATAATTATGAGTTGATGCTATAGTTTATGGGTTAGAAGTAATTTCAATACTAATAACCCACAAAGTGTAAGGAAATATCATAAGCATGGTAATAAATTAGATATATTGTAGACTAGCCTAAATTTTAAAGGCTTTGTAAGTAATATCATCAACATCAAAATTTAGTAACTTCCTTCAGTTCTTCTGATTGCTAACCTGAAGGTAATTAGTTTGAGATATAATATGATCACAAGTCTATGAACATAATGGTTGCATAAAAATTTGAGTGACATAATGAATCGTTATTCTTAACAGTGACTTGGAAACTCATTTCTCACTTAATATGGATAAGAGTTGGATTACAAAAGCCAAGTGGAGTCATGATTATGTAATTAGTGTAAACAATTTCTTAGAGTTTGCAAGTCGAAGCCAAAATTTATCAGAGAAAATTTTATGTCCGTGCAAGTCATGCATTAATAGGTACTTCCATTCTATGAAAGTTGTGAAAGACTATTTAATTTCCAAAGGATTTTTTGTTGGATATGTTGTATGGAATCGACATGGGGAAGAGCATTGTATTATAAGTGAATGTGCAATGAATGAAGCAATTGGTGCCACACCAAAGTTAAAGGAAGGCGAAGCTCCTTCTGAGGATATAAAAATAGATGATATATATAGATTATTAAGAGACATATTATATCCAAATGATCCATTTTAAAATCCAACAATGGAGCAGAATGAGTTTAATACAAATGAAAAAAATAATCATGGTAAGAAATTTATAAATTTAATGCAGGATGCAAGAGAAGATTTATACTCTATATTTAAAACCTTCTCAAAGCTTTCTTATATATTAAACCTATTTTGTTTGAAGTGTTTAAATTCTTAGACGATAAGATCCTTTGATATGCTACTTGAGTTACTAGTCGGTGCAATTTTTAAATGGGTGTTGTTGACTTAAAGTGCATATGAAGTGAAGAAGATATTGAAAGCATTCAATCTTGGATATACGAAGATAGATGCATGTCCTAATGATTATATGTTATTTTTGAAAGATAGATTTGATCAGAATATATGTCACATATGTGTATCATCAAGATGATAACCTATGATGAAGAATACTTCTGGAGGAAAAAAACTCATATAAAGTCAGCTAAAATTGTCAGATATTTTTCATTAATTCCAAGACATCAAAGATTTTTTTAAAATAAATAAATCTATTGAAGAGATGATTTGGCATGCTAAACACAGAATAATAGATGGCTTGTTATGACATCCAGCTGATGGAGAAGTGTGGAATGATTTTGACTCTAACTACCTTAATTTTGCTTATGATCCATGTATTGTTCACCTTGGTTTGGATAGTGATGGGTTTAATCCATTCAAAATTATGAATAGTACATATAGTATTTGACCTGTACTTTCTAGTTCCATATAATATGCCACCTTGGGTTGAGATGAAACATGATTCTTTTATCCTATCAACTATAATACAAAGGGAGAAAAGTCCAGGAAATGCTATTGATATTTACCTTCAACCTTTGATTCAAAAGTTATGCAAATTATGGCATGGAGTTTAATGTTATGATGCAGCAAGTGGACAAACTTTCAACATGCGAGTTGTATTACTATGAACCGTTAATTATTTCCCAGACTATGGCATGTTGTCTAGGTGGAGCATGAAAGGGAGATTTGCTTGTCCTTTTTGTGCACAAAATATAGAATCCTTATGGTTATAAAGGCAAGAAATTCTCTTATATTGTTCATCGTCGTTGGCTTCTGGATAATCATATTTTATGTTGCCAAAAAATTACTTTGATAACACAGAGGAAGTCCAAGGAGAACCTAGAAGGAGAACTGGCACTGAAGTTCTATCATAATTACATAATATAGAATTTCTAATTTCCTCCTTAAGTAAAACTAGTCTAAAAAGAGGACGTGCTATACAAAGGATTGAAGGATGGAAGAAAAAATTAATTTGCTTTGACCTACCTTATTGGGAGCATAATTTATTGCCACATAACTTGGATGTTATGCATATTAAGAAGAATATTTGTGATAATTTTATTAGAACTTTCCTTGATCTGGTTGACATTGGAATAAAAGTGATTTGCATCCACAAATTAAAAGACACAATTTGGTTGACATTGGAATAAAAGATAAATTAAAAGATAACTTACGAGCAAGACACAATTTGGTTGATATTGGAATAAAAGTGATTTGCATCCACAAACTCTAGAGGATGGTAGCTACTCATTGCCACCAGCTCCTTTCATAATGTGAAAGAAAGACAAAGTGAAGTTTTGAAGAATTTGAAATTCCCTAAAGGCTATGCATCAAATATATTAAGATGTGTCAATGTTGCTGATTGTAAAATTATGGGTTTAGTAAGTCATGACTGTGATGTTCTAATAGAAGACATTCTGCCCATTTTTCTTCATTCATGTGCACCTTCAGATGAATTTATGCGTATTGTGGTGGAGATATCACATTCCTAAAGTTAATTTGTACAAAGATTATTATTCCCATCGAGTTAGAGATGTCATAAAATAATATCATTATGACTTTATGTAAGATGGAAAAAATATTCCTTCCATCATTCTCCACGATCATGATTCATCTTCTTGTACACTTAGCAGAGGAAGTTATATTAGGTGGTCATGTTCAATACCGCTGGATGTACCCATTTGAAAGGTAACATATAACTTATTATCTCTATTTAGCCACACATATGACGAACATTTTAAGAGTTTATATCATTTACATATTCTTCTTGATATTAAAGGACTATGTTGGCAATAAAGCACAACCCGAGGGTTCCATTGCAGATGGATTTATTGATAAGGAAGGGATTTCATTTTGTTACAAATATTTGGAGGGGTATAGCCAAAGCATTAGAACAAATGCATTATCACTTGAAAAGGAAGATGTGTTTATGTTCTCTAGTGGTGGTCTTTCATTGGGGAAGGTCTCTTCAATTATGCTAGATGAGAAAACATTAACCCAAGCACACAGATACCTGCTACATCTTATACCATTTAGATAATGTTTTAAAGATGGTGAGAAAAGAAAGAGATGCCAGCAAACACATCTTACAACATGGGATGTTGAGAAACTTATTAACAAAAAATTTCATGTGGTTGAGAATAATAGTAAGCTCTAAACTTGATGTTTTCATTTAATATTTAATGTTTCAATTTGCGTAAAGGATAATAATTTTTTTAGGTCATGGGTGATGGTAGTCCAGAAGTAACAGAGGAAATTAAGGTCCTAGCAAAGGGGCCCAATAAAATTGCATGTACATATAAAGGTTTTTTCATTAATGGATATACCTTTCACATAAAAATAAGAGATGAGAATAAAAAAACTAAGAATTATGGTGTTGTTAATAGTATAGATATTGGAAATTTCTGTTACTATTGGAAAATTAATATATTATTGAGATAAATTATTCAGACAATTTCAAAGTGATACTATTCAAATGCGATTGGGCAAACACAACTGGCACTAGTGTAAAGCAAGATCAGTTTGGTTACACTATGGTGAATTTTTCATGTCTTATTCACACTGGTCAAAAATTAGAAGATGATCCATTTATTTTTTCTTCACAAGTTGAACCAATCTTCTACATTTAAGATCTTAAAAATACAAATTGGAATTATATTGTTCGTCTAAGGCCTAGAGATGTATATTATTCAAGTATTTCACATAGCAAACCAATGTAAGTAGGGACATATATTTATACTTTTATGTTTTCTAATATTTCATGCCAAGTGGAACTTGGTGAAGCTTTATGTGGTAAAACATAGTTTTATGTAAGATGGTTAACATCACAAAGACTAACTTATAGTTCATGATAATATGGATAGCAAAATGATGTTATAAGATTATATGTGCATATCATGTAGGATAATTCTCTTCTTTCAAACCCTTTAAGATTATACGTGCATATCATGTTGGATATATCTCTAATATAACATAAAATGAAGAAAATCAGTTCTTGAATGTCACCTAAATCCAATTTAATAGTTGTTATGTGCACTTAGTTCCTAACCTCATGCAATGACAGTAAAATTCTAATTGAACATTTGAGATCATATAACATGAAGTGAATAATGTTAATTCTTATAACAAACACTAAATGATTGCACCTTTTTTTAATAATGATGTTAATGTAATGAGTTACTCTCGAAAGTATGAAAACTATGATAGTTCTAGTAATCTGGTTAAAAATTTTGACCTTCAAAGTATGCGCAAGTTAAATTTAGACCTCTAAAAAGCTTAATTTATTATAACTAGCTTGATGACAATTTTGAACTTAGTCATTTATGTTTTCTTTCTTTTCATGGCCTGTTATTGCAGCTTCATAAAATTTATTATTTGTCTTTAGTTTTTTTTTTTTATATAAATGGTATCTTTTTATCATGCTTGATGGTTTGAAATCAGCTCAAATTTATTACAGTTGTGAAAATTCCATCTCTTTCATTAAAATTTTTAATTTGATTCCTTCAACCATCCACTTTATATATTGTTCTTCATATATTACTCTTTATATATTGCTCATCATATATTTTTTTGCAGAAAATGACAGGAAATGAGCTCTTTTTTTTTCAAGAAATGTCAGGAGGCAGTCTTTTAATCCGAGCAAAGAAGGCAATATGCAAAGGTGGATCAAGAAGAGGAGAAAGTAGTAGGGAGTCTGAAACCCCTTCTACTCCAGTCCACCCAGACTAATAGGAAGAGATTGAGCGCAGTAGGACTCAACAGACTCCACGACATTCATTTTGCGGCCAAGCTCCTACCCCAGAAGAGGGGGTATGGTTCATAGGTATGATTTTCTATTATTTCAAAAATGTTATGCTATTCATGCTTATTTTATTTATTTTCACTTGTGAAGATGAGCAAGAAAATCCTATCAGTTGTAGGGGGCATACAACATGTGTTGTATATAGAATATGCACCAGGGACACGAATTCACATAGAGGTAAATAAAAATAACATTCTTGTAACATCCCTGAATCTATTTTGTTAGGATCCTATATCTTGGTATTGTTGCAAGAGATCCTATTTTGACTCTAATAGCTTTCCCTGATTGGAGAAATAAGGGTATGGAGCCCTTCAAGAAGATGTTGATTGAAGTTGAGGTATGTAGAATTCATAGTAAATTTAAATTTTTCAGTTATGTATTATTAACCATATAACATTATCAACTGCAGTCTAAATTTGAGTTTACTGGCCATATACGCCATTGGATTCTTCAATCCCTTGGTGTTAAGTGGCATAATTATAAAACCTCTTTAAAGGCTGAGCATTGGGATAATAGTCTAATTGAGGAAATTATGGATATTGTTATAGCTGGAGTTGATCAAATGCAATGGTGCCAACTTGTTACAAAATGGTCAAAGCTAGATGACCAGGTAAGTATTGAGATTAAGCTTATTTGTTAAAAATTTATTACTATTATAAATTTTTAAATTTAACATTATCATGTATTACAGGAAAGGGCTGCCAAAAATTCTGCAAATGCCAAGAAACAAACTTGTCCTCACACAATGGGTCGTGTGAGCTCAGTTGGAAGATAGAAGGAAACGGTATAAATTTAAAAATTTTAATTATAACTACTAAAAGCTTCATTTTTATACTTATATTTTTATTATAATTTTTTTATCTATTAAGGACATATTGCAATAATGGAAAATCAATAGGATGTACAAAAATAGGACTTGGTCATCTAAGGATGTTATGCAGCGATGGATACATATATATAGTGATTACAAATTATTTTTTGTAATTAGTTCTCAAACATATTTAACTATATGTAATTGTAATTTTGACACAAGCATTTAATCTTCTTACCAAGGAAGTGCTTACACTTGAAGATGGAAACATTGAAGCTAATGAGAGAGTCTATAGTATAGTTATGGCACCTGAACATTCAGGACAAGTTTGTACCCAGGGATTTGGTGTCATGCTGACCAGATACTTTCCTCATAGCACAAGTAAAGTGGGTGGTGGTAGCGGTAGCAACTTTGTTTAGATATGAAGTCTTAGAGAGGAGTTTAACTCATTTCGTGATGAGATGAGACAGTTTATGCAACAATTTTAGATGAATCAACCACCCCATGGAGGATCATAAATGGTATGAAAAGAATTGTGTAATTTTAATGTAAATTATTTGATTATTAGTATTTCATTATCTTCATACTAATTTCAGGGTGGCAATAACAATTCATCTGATGTCTAAGAGTCTACTGGAAACTAAACTTAGGTCTGCTGATGAGCTCTAGCATTTCTTGTGATGTTTGTACTTGTATGGATATTTTATGTATTTTGGAACTTATGTTATTTTGATTTTTAACTTTAGTAGTTCTTGTGATGTTTAAACTTGTGATGTTTGCACTTGTAATGATTTTTCCTTAGCTTCTCCTTGCTAGTTCATTTTTTGTGATTTGCATTACTTTGAGACCTTGGACTTGAATTGAGAATATTATTGTTATGAACTACTTGATGCTTCAAGATCATTAGTCACAAGAAATGGGACTCTTTTACTTCAATTGAATGAGTATTTAGATGTTTCTAACTTTTCTGTTTGGACTTTGGACAAAAGAAGTGACGAATTATGTGATGTTGATGTTTTTCATAGCATTTTTAAGCTTTGTATATCCAGTGATTTTAGTTAACTTTTCTGGCTTGAATTTGATTTAAGCATCGTAAATGATGTTGTCTATATCATGTGTATTGACTTAGTTATTGGTTAATGAAGTTAAATTTGCCATATTATAATTAGTGGTCTCAGTATGAAAGTTGATTGCATTTGTATTTATACATTAGTGTAGTTTTAATTTTTCTTGTTCTTTGGAGTGGTCACTGTAGGAGCTGCACTAATTTGGCTAATGTATTTGGATTATAGTTTATTGATTCCTGATTAAGATCTATGTTTAGAACTCTACTTGCCACATCTCAATTCTTTTCTCTCTTCTTGTTTTAAACCTAATCTCTTAAATCATCCACACAATGTTTTATATACTTTGGTAATAATATCTTATGTATAATTTACCATGTTTAATGTATATTGATCATGTATGATTTCACTATCATCTGACCTCTATGCCTATTATTTGCCTCTCATTCTTCTTTTTTACTTTTGAAAAATTTTCTATTCTTTTGGGTTTTGAATGGGCAGGGTTGGATGCCTTAATCTCTCAAAGTTCCTATTAGTTGCTGATGTATATTTATATCGAATCAGCATATGATTGTAGTGGATATTCATGTTCTTTATTTAAAAAAAATTCTGGATGTTTGTAGCAGTTTTAACCGCCACAATTCTGGATATTAGTTTAACTGGAAGTTATTTTGTGGTGGCTATGACTACTACAAATCTACAACTTTGTATCGTTATAACCACTGCTAAAATTAGCACTTCGTAAATCTACCCCACAGGTCCTTAAATCACTGCAGAATGTCATTGCAACACATTGCAATTATACCGGGGGTGCAGTGGTTTTAAAACCGCTTCGATGAAATTAGTGACGGGTATAACCACCGGGATAGGTTAAAAATTGTGTTGTGATAACCCTAATTTTTGGTGGTGAAAGGAAAAAACGTGATTGGTATCACCTAAGGTGGTGATGGAAGGGTTATGTTGTAGGGGTAAAATAAGAATTCATATTTTTGGTCAGATTTGGTTGGAGCTAAAACTTATAAATTATTAAAAGATGGTTTTTCTTAGGAGGAAAGTAATGAGAAACTCCAGATCAAAGGTATGAGATGTTAGGAAACTAATGGTGGTGTTCTTATGGATTTTGGACCATCATTTGAGGAGTTATAATATTTTTAATTTGGTTACTTATAGTAAAAAATAATCCCTCTATAGCAGGATTTTTGGTTATGGTATCTAGGATTATTATGGATTCAGGACCTTAGAAGGTTGTGGGGGATGTGGGGATATTTAGGAAAGTTTTGGAGAGGTTAAATATGTTATGAGGTTAAGGGAAGCTAGGCTCGAGGCTAAGTGAAGATGATTTTTTTTTTTTTTTTGATAAAGAGAGGGACTAAAGGTAAGAAGAGTTAACAAAAGACTTACGAAAATCCTAGAAGATTAGTCATGAAGCTTCGCCTATAAGTAGAGTAGCCACCAAACCTTCCCTCAAAAGATTTGCACAAGAAAAATAATTTTTATTCTATGAATCATAAAGTACAAGGCAAATTCCGGTTTATAGGCCTTTGCCAAGCCTAGATAACTTTAGAAAGCCATAGGAGAAAATTACTTGAATGATCACAGATTCTTGTTTGTATGTCTAAGCTATACAAGCATTTTGGTGTTGTTGTCAGGGCAATGCAAGCTAATATTGATACCATGTTTTTTTTGCCTTACTTTAAACATATTTTATTCTTTATTTTTTATCTTTGTATTTGCCTTACTTTAAAAAATTACTTTAGTAAGCAACAAAAAAGCTATCACAAATGAAGTCTAAGGTTTTGTTTGGAACTGCTTTCTTACTGCTTCTTAAGACAACATTCTAGTACAAAAATTAATTTTTTTGCATTAAAAAGTTGTTTTAAGAAGCATAAAGAAAACCGTCCCAAACAAAGTCAAAATTGGAATAAAAACTCTTTCTAATCTCGAATTCCTTGAGCATTTCCTTACTATAATCTTCAAATTGTAATTTTTCCTTAGTTCTTAAAATATGATAGCTATTTCCCCTTTCTTGAAACTATCTTCTTCTTGTTCTTCCTGCCAGAGATTCAAGGCATCCTTCAATTATTTCAACGGGGCCTAACATCTGTGCTTCCACCAAAACACCAAAATGCTGTTTTCTGTGGTTGGAACCGAATGTGTAACACAACTAAAAAGCTGCTTCAACCTGAAATCTATTGCCAACAAAACCTAATTTATCTTACCTAATAAGCATCCGACATAACTCCTCACTGAATATGGAGGGTGGTGCTCATTTATAAGAAGCTCTTTAATCTGCATGCTTAGCTTATTCCTTACACATTTCAATCGGCTTCATTATTCATTGAGAGTTAATAATTGCACTCTTCTTCATGTCTGTTGGTGGCCAAAGGCAAGCATTGAATATCTTCAAGGTGCAATATTGAATGCTTACAGATCATGTGAATGCCGAAGCAGTTCAAAAACGATAATGTTCAGTTCTGATCATGACGGTGCGACCTTCATTGCTCGTTAAGAAAATTATATAATATATTAAGACTTGTTTGGGACAGCTTTCTTATTGCTTCTTAAAGCAATTTTTTAGTTCAAAAATTTTAATTTGAAAACCACTTTAAGCAGCAGTAAGAAAGTCGTCCCAAACGAAGTCTAAGGCTTCGTTTGAGACAGCTTTTTTATTACTTTTTAAAGTAATTTATTAGTGTAAATATTTTAATTTTTGTACTAAAAAATTACTTTAAGAAGTTATAAGAAAGCCGCCCCAGCTGAAGCCTAAAATTAATTTTAAAATTTCTGAATGTGCATTAAAATTATTTAAATTTTATTATTCATCTTAATAAGTTTTGCATTGCATGAAAATATTTTTACATAGATTTTTTTATTGACCGTTCAAATATGATATTATTGTGCATGGGGCCCACATGGACCTCGTGAAACACACATTAAGACAGACGCATATGATATCTTGATGTCAAGGAAATGTGTGGCTCAAGAATGATAAAACTCACCTTGCGCACCATATAGGTATGGCCACCCACAGCTAAAGTGATTAGCCCGATTGTATCAAAGGTCTACCGTTAAGTTTACAATCAATGGCTCTTTGAATTTTGTAGAATTTGCGAGATCGAAATTTATAGTTTATTTTTTGTATGTTGGTAATTTTTTATATTTGAGCATTTTTCAAATATACTAGAACTTCATTGTATCTCGTCGTCCTCTGCCGCTATTGTTGTGCAAATAAATATATAGAAAATAAAATCACACAACACGAACACAATAAACGCAATGATTTACATAGTTCGGTGAAGATGTCTATGTTCACGGGAAGGAGATGATGATTTCACAAAATTGGAGAATAATAGCGAATTACAATGAGCTCTCTCTTACTCTCATCTAAAAATAGCAGCTCCTATGACTTTATTTATAGATTTGAGATACAATAGATTAGGAAAAAGCTTCCTAATCTTATCCCTAATTAAATCATCAACATAAGGAAATAATCAATATTCAATTTAATACATTAATTGAATATCTTAACTTTCCCAAATAAACCTGATTTGATTTGCAATTAATGTCAAATCAACAATCTCTATCTAATCTTTCACTTCAGAAAGTGGAAGATGACAATGATTGCACTTAGATGGTTGCCTACGTACCTCCCTCTCAAGGGATCAAGATGAGCATAACTCTCCAAACAAGTGGGCAATCAGTCATGAGTCATGCACCACTGTTATGGCCTGCATCATCTATACCCTTCACATACCTCAGGATACTCTTCACAGCTTGCCAATGACTCCTTCTTGTATTATGTATGAACCTGCTCACAACGCCAACAGCTTGTGCAATGTCTGGATCGAGCTGCTCCAAAATCAGACCCAAGTGCCAAGTAACCACATGACGAGGGATTCATAACCACTAGCGAGAAGACCTTATCATAAGAAATCACTTTCCGTTGCGTAGAGCCTTTTGCCACTAACCTAGCCTTGTATTGCACATCAGCTTCATGAGAACCTTCCTTCTTTTCAAGCATCCATTTGCACCTAATGGTTTTTCTTCTTGGAGAAAGTTTCACCAACCTCCAAGTAGCATCCTTTTTAAAAGACTCCATCTCTTCATCCAAAGCTCTCTTCCAAAGATCACCATCACGACTGTCCACCGCTTCCTCATAGCAACTAAGAAATTCAGCCTCCATAACTGAAAGTGCAAATGCAATGTGATCCCTCAACCAAGCTGATTTTGGGACATTCTGGCACCTAAACCCATTCTTCATAATATATTCCTGAGCAAGAATCAAATCCTCAATATCATCTTCTACCTCCTAAAATGCAGCTGAATCAAGTATCTGGGTAGAAATGATATACCTCTGTGGAGCAAATGGAGTTACATCATACTCAACCTTTTACAGCGCATTTGTGATCCTAGTGGAACTCTCCACCTGCTTAGAGTCCCAAAACTTCAACATGCTAATCTCATCGAAAGTAATAACCCTGCTGATGCAATCTTCTTATCTACTTGATCATAGAGCTTAAAGCCCTTGACTCCACGCCTGAAGCCAAAAAAGATCTCCTTCTTTACCTTAATTTAATACACTAGATCCTTTTACCAATGTGAGTCTCAATTCATTTCTTCCAAGTTCTGAAAATATTCAGTACCTCACTCTTGCACCACATGGTGTAAACCCAAACATATATAATGTAATCATCGACATAAGAGACAAAGTTCGCCTCCCACTAAATGATGTTGTCTTTGTTAGGCCCCAAATATCTGTGTGAATATACTCCAAAATACCCTTTATATTGTGGATGGCAGTACCAATGGATACACATGTCTTCTTTCCAAACACACAATATTCAAAAAGATCAAGCTTATAAGTGCTTACTCCTTTAATCAATCCTTGCTTCACCAAAGCCATAAGAGAAGCCTCTCCGGCATAAGCTAGCCGCATATGCCATAATGTAATGGCATCAAAAGAATCATCAATAATAGCAGCTGAACCAATCACTATTCTTCCCTAAAGTTAGTGAGGGTTGTGGTGACAAACTTCTTTTAGATAAACTAGTGCTCCTTGATATATCTTCAGAACTCCTGCCTCAATGACTACTTTATAGCCCTTGGTCTTTAAAGCCCCAACAGACAGCATATTTTTCCTGATATTTGGAATGTGCCTTACATCAATCAGCTCTCTCATAGTACCATCATGCATTCTGATAAAGATGCTCCCTAAACTAATTGTACGACAGGCTTGATCATTTTTCATGGTAACAACACCACTATTAAGCTCCTTGTGTGTAAAGAACCACTCCTGGATTAGATAAATGCGATAGATATCACCGATAGCCAAAATTCAGCATGAACAATCCGAATACAAACTCTGAGAGACCACAGATAATGATACATCTGAATCTTTCTCACGCTCTTCCATGTTAAGATTAGCCTCAGTGGAAACTCCCTTTCCCTTCTCCTTCAGCTTCAGGCAATCTTTCTTCGAATGACCAGTCTCCAAGTAGAAGGCATACTAATTCTTCCTAATAATGTGCCCACGAGACCTGCCCTGCTTGCTGCCACCCTTTTTCTTCTTCTCAGATCTTACTTGTTAGAATGTGAGATCCCTAGCTGAATCCATCTCTTTAGACTCCTTGTCCTGATGTCAAAACTCATGATTCAACAATACAGTAGTCATCACATCATAGTTGAAGACCTCCTTCCCATGAATTAGCATCATCATGATATTTTTATACTCATCTGGAAGCGAATTCAGTAGAAGGAGCGTCTTATCTTTATCTCCAACCTCCTCATCCAGATTTAAAAGATCTGGCAACAACTTTGTGAAGTCATTCAATTGCTCATCAATTATAATCCCATGCCTCATCCGAAACCTATAGAGCTGCCATTTCATATGGAGATGATTCTCCATACTCTTCATCAGATATTTATTTTCCAAAGTCTTTGACAACTTCATAGCAGAAGTCTCCATCATCATCCCATACTTGATCTCCTAAGATAAGAAAATTCTGATCAAGGCATAAGCACTCTGGTTAATCTTGAGCCAATTTCTCTCAATTATCTCATATGGATGTTCATCACTATCTAAAATATCTTACAGATTTAAAGAGCACAGTGCATCTATTACCTCACATCGCCATATGCCAAACTTTGCTTTACCGTCAAATTTTGTCACATCGATCTTGACGGAATTTGTAACTACCTGATGGATCGGTGCCTTGTCCACCGTCGAGGTAGATGTATTCATGGCTCCACCAGATTGCATAGGATCCACCAAATTTCAGGTTTCTTACAATGTTGGTTATTTCACCAATTTCGCTCAATTTTTTGCATTAGTAACAATCCCAAATAGAAATTAGTACGGTAGGCTGAAACCTGTTCTCACACAGAACTCTCTTTATGTGTGGCACCAAATTTGATCTGAGCTTTTCTCTATTCTCTTTAGGCCCAAGTGACCAGCCTCTATTAGCTACATGCATGAATTGTGTCTGATCGATTGACGCCCTTCTTGCGCAAAACCCACGTGAACCGCGACTCCACACAACTTTGTGCCCATGATTTGCACCATGACCTGGGACTTCTTTCATGCACAATCATCCTCACACACGTAATCTGCTGAAACTATAACTTCCGCCTAAGCAGCTATAGCCTCCGCTCTTGTCTATCTGACCTGGGCTCATGATTCCACGCAATATTTCTTATGTGACTTTAGTCCCGCATTCTACACTTCGTGCACATGCAACCTAGGTGCACACGCTGCTCCACCCAAATGCTCCCCATGAAACGGTGGACTTGTTCGACCTGGGCCCTCACATCCAAACAGCCACACGCGATCAGGCTTCCTAATTGCGTGAAACCTCCTTTCATACGCGATCGCTCTGCTTCATTGCCTTGACAAACCACAAAAATTGGAAATTCTTTCATTCTTCAAATCACCACCATCAGAATCGCCAAAAACTCAGAACATGGCTCTGATACCACTTATTGTGCAAATAAATATAGTAAAAATAAAATCACACAACACAAACACAATAAACATGACGATTTACGTGGTTCGGTGAAGATGCCTACATCCAGAGGAGAGAATGATGATTTCACTATATTGGAGAACAATAAAAAATCACAATTAGCTCCCTCTTACTCGCATCTAACAATAGCTACCTATAGGGCTTTATTTATAGATTTAAGATACAATAGATTAGGAAAAAGCTTCCCAATCTAATCCCTAATCAAATCATCAACATAAGGAAATAATCAACATTCAATTTAATACATTAATTGAATATCATAGCTTACCCAAATAAATTTCATTTGAATTGCAATTAATGCCAAATCAATAGCTACCACTGTCGATAGAGGCTGCCATCCGCCACCACCACCGCATACCATTGCAGCCCGCCATCACTTTCAGCCGCCACCGTTGACCTCTGTTGGCCCTCACCGCCACCATCGTAGGCCACCACCAACGCCATTATTGCCCTATATTTGCTAAGTTTGTGGATCATCAAAAACTATGTAATAAATCCTTGATAACCCACCGTAGGTGATGCAACAGCTAGTAATCTTTAAACATAAAAATTATTCAATCTCTAGCATTTTCTTATGGATTATTTGAAGGCCATTGAAAGATAGCATAAGGCTGATAGCTGGTATCTAAACATTCCTTTTTGAAGCCATTAGAATATTAGAATCCTCTTACAAAATATCTCTCTTAATCATTTTCATTCTCAATCCCTCAGCCCAAATAACGAAACCAAAAATTCTAGTATAAAGGAAGAGCACTAGTCAAAGTATTAGATTTATTATAAGAGATTTTCTTTGTGTTTTCAATCTTTAATGATGAAGGCTTTATATGAATATTTCTTTTATATGTATTACATTTTATATTCACATTGTGATTAATTTGTCATATTTTAGAAAAATTTTACTTTAGAAATTGTAGACAAAGAGAACGCACACCGGGCACAGACATTCGACGAAGGAGGCAAATAGATTTGAATATGCGCTAGATGAAAGAACAAGAAGCTAGCACGAAAATACCTCTCTTAGCACCAAATCGCTCCAAATCGCCCTCTTAGCGTTAAATTAGAATATACCCTCATAAATATTTTTTAAGGCACTTAAATAAAAAATATCTTAATATATGTCATTAAAAGTTAATTTTGTTGTAGTGTCTCACTATGGGAGGCAAGCTAGGTGGTTATTAGTATTGAGAGATTTATCTTTTCCCCAACTCCAATCAATTTTTAACTATTGTGAATCATTATCAGAGAATGATTTTAAAAATTTAATCAAAATAATGTAAATTTTCATAAAACATGTCATTGATTAATCTCTTAAGACCATACTATACATTATATATTAATGTTATTCACTAATTTTGAATGTAGAAGATAGAATATATCCATTATAATTATTAGCCCCTCAAACTAAATCAATTATAACCTAGGACCCATATAACAATGAAAGCATTTTACTCAACAAATACGTTGTTATTTCGCATGAAAATATTTCAACTTATCCGTATAAAACATTACTAGGACATCCTACCTTTCAATATCAGACTAAGGCTTCGTTTAGGACAGTTTTCTTACTATTTTTTAAGCAATTTTTAGTTAAAAATTTTTAATTTTTATACTAAAAAGCTGTTTTAAGCCATCCCAAATAACAATGAAAGCATTTTACTCATCAAATACCCTAAATCTATTCTAATTATTAGGACACATATAACAATGACAGCATTTTACTCATCAAATACATTGTTATTTGTCATGAAAATATTTCAACTTATCCACATAAAAGATTATTAGGACATCCTACCTTTCAATATCAGACTAAGGCTTTGTTTGGGACAGCTTTTTCATTACTTTCTAAAGCAACTTTTTCGCTAAAAAATTCTAATTCAAGAAATTTTTTAACTAAAATACAGTTTTAGATCGTTTGAGACAGCTTTCTTAAGGCTTCGTAAAGCAGCTTTCTAGTATAAAAATTTTATTTTTTGTTCTAGAAAATTATTTTAAGAAGCAATAAGAAAACCGTTCCAAATGAAGCCTTTTTAAGCAACTTTTTAGTTAAAAAATTTTAATTTTTGTACTAAAAAACTATTTTAAGCCAAGCATAAGTATGTGAAAGTTGGTAATGAAACTACGTGAAAGGACAAAATATCTCAAAACCTATTAGCTGTTCCTTCATATCATTAACACCCTATCTGACTTCATCCTGCAAAATTTTAAACTTTCATGCTTATAGCTCTTCCATTATTTTGCATGAAATTTTTAATCTCATCCTCTTTGTTATTAGTTTGTCTCCATATCTTCTTTTTCTCTTGTGCCATCAAAATAAATTATTAGTGAGGAGAGAGGGAGAGATCTATCAAATTTGATCAATGGAAAATAGTTAGGTTATATATATACTCATATAATTAAATAAAGCCAAGCCTATATTTCTCTCACTCTACAAATAAAATTTTTTACATATTTTTGAGTTTTTTTTTTTTTTTTTTTGCAAGATAAAAAGAAGTAAAAATAAACACAATGAATACATAGAAAAAAACATATCAAAACATACTTTTTGGTGGACAATATAATTTTGACATATATAGTTTAATTTGTAATAATCTCATATATATCATCATAAGAATTGTGACGATAATCTTCCATTTTTTTTTATTCAAATCCGAACAAAATTTTAGCAATCTCTCACAGCAATATGTCCAACTTTATTTGTTGGCTGAGAGTTTTGGTCACTAATGAAGAAGTTTTGATTTCGTGTATTGTATATATGATGTTCATATAAATTTATCTTAATTGACCTAAATATTCAAAAATAAAAATAAAACATCATGTCAAGTTAGCGAGAGATTATACTGTGCGGACACCGGACGGTGTTTCCGACCGACATGCTCGGTATCCTAGCAGTATCGAGAGTACCGACCGTGACTCGGTGCCGGTCAGTACCGAACTCGGTACTTGACATGACACATTTTTATTAGAGTCCGAATAACATCCGAACTCCGCACAGAATAATTTTTGTAAGTTAGCATCCCTATGATCAAAATCTTGAGCCCTGACTACGATGGCCCCACACGGTGTAGAAGTTCCCTCACCTGTCCATTAGGATTCCACCTGTCAATGAGGATTCCGATATGTGAAGAGCACTTGTCCATAGACTCCCCAACTCTGCACTATAAGACGTAGAATTAAGAGAGGGACAGAGGACCCAGGAACTCAGAACCAGCCAAGCCGATTAAGAGGCATCAACATGTGCGAGGTACGGGACCCATTAATAGCTGGCATTTTATCTCCAGCTATTTCGTCGACTCGACTGAACGCGTCGTCTGGGGCCCACAGAAATTAGGTACGTGTCACGGTGTCAGTCCATTCAATCCGTTCATCTCATAATTTATATTCGGCAATAAAGAAGATCAAAATATTTTATTAATTGGATATTCATAAAGCTTTTTAGCTTCAGATAATTAATAGTTCATTAAGATTTATTTTATTAAATATGAAATACGAGCATTTTTTAAATAACAAAAAAAATTTCATGCTATTGTGTTGGTTTAATTTAATTTAATTGTCTTATAGATTAATAAAATTAATTTATTTCGATTCTAAAATTTATAATACATAATAATAATATTTATTATCATTTTTTATTGTAATTTAATTTAATATTTCAATAATTTATTTTAATTCTTTTGATTTGATTGATTTAATAAAACTAAAAAATAAATAAATAACTAAAAATTCAAAAAATTTAAAATTGATTTTTTAGATATAACCAAATAAAGCATATCCTGAACACCCTCTGATTTATTATTTTATTCAAAATAAAAATTCTTATTTTGAGTGATTTATTTATTTATCTTCTTTTATATTCACAAGCACTCAAATAATAATGAAATGAATGCAAATAAAAGAAAATTATCAAAACAATATAAGAACTAATGAATCAAACTCCTCCGTTGAAAAGATTATTACGTGCGGAGTCCGGATCCAAAGAACTATTCAGTTTTGTGACTGTGAACAGTAAAAGTATAATTATTGTTCACTTCTGTGTTTTTACTGTCCACTTCTACATTTTTACTGTTCACAATCACAAAATCGAACAATTCTCTTTGTCCGGACACCGCACGTCATAATGTCTCCCTTTGTTGTGCTGCATGTGGCTCACTTACACTCATATATATAAGACTCATCCATATTATATTAGTGATTGGCATATAATACTATAATTATTATTAAACTCAAATGTGGCATCAAAATAATAATATAAATATTTGATAGATCACAGGCATGTTAGTGATTGGCATATAATAAATAGAATATGTAACTGAACTCAAATGTGACAGCTAAATAATGGTGTAAATATTTATTTGATCTCTTGTAAGTTAGTGAGTGATATTAAATAAAACAAATGAAGATAAAATGAAGATATAGTATATAATTGAGAAATATTTATGCTTTCATTATTGTTTCTTCTATTGTCTCTTTATCACTCCTTTCATCATTTAATAAGTAATAAGTTCATCATGTAATTTTTTGGAAGAATGAAAAGGGGGTCAGGCTTAACTATGTGCATTTTAATATTATTACATTATCTATCACTTAAGTATATGTATATATATTATATTGAAGTGTATTGGCCAAATTATAATACTTCTCTTAATAGAGTGAATGTAATGTATTCAAATTTGTTAGTGGGAGGCACAAGAATGATTAGTAAATAAGAGAAGAGAGAAAGTGAATTAGAGAAAACTTGTGAGATTTCACTTAATTACTAGAAAGTACAAGACTCAAATAAATAATTTTTCTGGCTAATTTGCTCATCATATGACCCCCTATTGTATGCCTGGTTGAGACACGTCGCTACAAAAAAAATAAAAAGAAAATCTCCTCTGAGCTATTCAAATAAAATTATGTAACAATGCATAGTAGCTGCATGCTATAAAATGAAGGATAAGTTCAAGTGTGAACTCATTTAGTAGCTGTATGCTGTATGATCTGCATCGTACTGTACGATTAGACACTCTAGAAATTAAATCAAATGTTTGATAAAATTATCAAAATGAAAATTCAGCATGACAAATCGTACTGTATGACCTTAATCATACATGATGATTAGTAATTTTCATAAATACCCACTCTTGTGTTAGAGTTTCTTAATTTAGAAAATGTTGAATTTTTAAATTTGACCTAATCCTATTGTATAAACACATTCATATTATATGATTATTAATGAATGTTGTCTAATTTGGATCGTTGATCAAGAAATTTAATTAGGATTAAATCGGGATTGACATTCGTACTATATAATCCAAATTGTATCTAAGAGAATATTTGGGGGACAAATAATGGTTCATCCATTATGGGACTTAATTTGATTCAACTTATCATACTATATAATTCATATCATATAATTCGATCTAATAAAACTGAAAATTGGGTGCTGAACTAATCGGACTGTATAATCCACACTTCGTATTATGCGATCAATATATTAGAATTAAAAATTCAGGTTTGATTTAAATAGATAAATCTCATTCTTTTCATAATAAGTGTGTGTGTGTATAAAGTGAGCAACCAAAGACATTTTCATGAGAAAGAGTCCTTTGGAGAGTTTGACTGAACTATTATAAAAATTTTATTTTGAATTTCTTTTTTACTTTTGCATTTTTCTTTCCCGCATTTTCTATACTACTTAGATCATTGATTCAAAAGACTTTCGTGATTGTACCTAAGAAAATATTTCAAAAATAAATCTTCATAATACTTTTTCAACATAACAAAAATATTTTCCTTTAAATCTTTCTTTTAAATTTCTCTTCAAGTAATTGCAATTGCTCTCTAAAATAAAAATAAAAAATATTTTTAGTACTTTCAACTCTAATGTTTTTTTTTTCAAAATTACTTCTGCTACAAATTGTGTTGTACCTTAAATTTTTTTTTTTAAATTAATTCGTCCCTCTCTTGGTTATGCCATGATAATTTCAAATGGCAATAGAGAGTGTTCTTGTTTGTTTGGTTTAATCACCTCAAGTTGATTTTGGCATGACACAAATTGGTAATATGAACATTTTAAAAGGGTATTCCAATACCTGATCACTACTATTTGATAATATTCATTTTGACTTTTGAAAAATAAGAATGTCTACTTTTATACAATCCATTGATTATCACGTATGTCATTTAGTTTAAATTGGACATTCATCACCCTATAAAATAGTGAATAATAGTAACATTGAAATACTGTTTACTGAATGGAATCTAGAGAATAGAGAATTTACATTATTAAATGCTAAATATTTAAATTATTTCTTTTGTGCACTCAAATCTGAAGACGTATAAATCTGAAGACTATATATGCATATCCACTTAAATAACTAGAAAAAAAATTTAGAATAGATTGTTTATTACATATGAGTGAACAAATAAAGTTAAGCAGTTAAGATTAAATATTTTGCTTCATAATTATGAACTATTTTTCATTCAACCTAGTGAAATCATCACTGATGTGTATACCCATTTTACAAAATTATTACCACCTTAAATGCATTGGGAAAATAAATTAGTAATGCATAAAAAGATAATAGGATTCTTAGATGCTTGCCTAAATATTGAGAAGCTAATGTAAGGGTAATCTTTGATCAAAAGATTTGAATGTTTATTCTATTTATAATTTGCTTGGTTCTCTAATTACATATGAGTAAAAAATTTCTCAAAGAACTATATATATATAGGGGAAAAGAGAAATGAGAAAATAATTGCCTTGAAGGCCAACGATTATGATAGTTGCAAATCCAAAAGAAGATGAGAGGATGATATAGCCAATAAGCCAATTCAAGAAATTCCTCAAAAAGAAGCAAAATAGTCACACAAACAAATGAAAGAAAAGTTTAAAGCTGAATAAAGTTTCTCCTAACCACATTTGTCATATAAAATCGGATTGCCCCAATCAGAAAACTCAATCATCAAAGGAAAAAAGTTAAAGATAGATCTGGCAATAAGAAAAATAGAAGAAAGCCATAGACAGCCTTTGGGTAAATTTAGATTTAAAGTGATCATACTGTATTAGTAGATATGTATTCTATTTTGCAAAAGAAGTCAGTGAAGTTGAAAAATAATCTTTGAAATAAAAGACAAGAGCATATTGATTTAAAACATCCATTTAAAAAATTAGAAAAGTTGACTTTGAAATTGGATAGGAGTGAGCATGAAGCATATGTAAAATTGGGAATCTATAAAAGTTCAAATGAAATATTACAAAAGGAAATTAAAAAGTTAAAGGCCAATACATCAAGATCCGCACACACACCACTTAGGAGAGCACCACATGCATATTCATCACATAAGAAAATACCATAATTGAATAAGTTTGTTCATTCATTCTATGTCTTATATGTTTTTCTTGTAACAGGTTAGAACATGTTGCACGAGTCTATACACTTAGAGTACACCATAGCACACGGTATATTTGAAGGCCTAAGGCCATATTAGCATAGCATGGCATGATCACATTTTCTCACACTTAAGGACCCAAGCTGATCTAGGTTCCCACTACAGGAAAAATGCAAATTACAGGCAGAATTTCGACAAAAATTTTAAGCCAAAAATTTAGACGGATTAAATTAATAAATTAACTACTTTAAATTACCTAGTAATCTTAATAATTATTGATGAGTTAAATTAACTAATTAACGAGTTTAAATTAATAAATAAACTAATTAAAATTAACTAATTATCTAAGTAAATTTAACAAATTTAAATTAATTTTGATGTAAATTAATACATAAGAACAATTTATAGCAAATGCCCACAGCTCGGCTCCTTTCCCCCCTCTCTCTTCAATATCTAAGCAATGTTTAGTCCTATACCTCATGTAAAGAATTTATTTTGTTGTATAAAATAAAAAAATTGAAACTATTATCAAACTACGAGCATGAGTCGAATCTACGCGACGGTAAAGGTACTCATTTGGGCGGGTTGCGGGCGGGCAGCAAGTTGGGTCGATGCGGCAGTCAAGGCTCTCATTTGAGCTAATCGGTGGGCTAGTAGCAGGCCAGGTAGATGTGGAGATCAAGGAGCTCATTAGCACTGGTCGGTGGCGGGCAAGGAGCGGGTCGCAGGTCAAGTCAGCGCATCGACAACTGGGTTGCCTGGCATGGCACTAGGTTGCGTAGGTAGGGTCAATGTATGGGTAGAGGGCAATCTGGCCAAAAAATTGAGTAAATAAAAAAAATTCTGATTTTTTTTTAAATTTTTCGGCATACATTTTTTCCAAAAAAATTCTGGCGAAAATTACCGTTGGGAATCCGCCAAAAAATTTTCTAACAAATTTTTCACTGGTAATTATTTTCCTAAGCACAATTTATTGGTGGATTTTTTTCCGTCGGAGACCACCATTTATGTAAAAAATTCAATGATTTCCAATGGAAAACTTCGTAAAAAATGTGTGATTTTTCTACAGCGTCCTAAACGCTCATCTTTATTTGTTTTATTGGTTGGCCTTCACAAAGGTGCTAGTGAATGCATGTGGCAACTATATAGTGGATGCTCGCATCATATGACAAGAGATATAAAAAAAATTATCATGCTAGAGTCCATGAGTGGAGGAAAAGTAACCTTGGGAAATAATACTATGATAAAGATAATTTGAATGGATAATATGTATAAACTCAATGGCTTTACTATTAAAAAGGTATCATTAATAGAAGGGTTCAAATATAACTTACTAAGCATTAGTCAATTTTGTGGTAAGGGCTTTGATGTAAAATTCTTTTCTAATAAATAGTTGATTTTACTTGATAGTAAACCTATTTTGAAATTATTTTAGAATGAAAAATATTTATATAATTGACTTAGAAAGTTTGAATAAGTCTAGCAAAGTGCATTGCCTAAAAACCACTGAAGATAAGGCTTAGTTGTAGCGCATGCGATTGTGCCACACAAGCATAAGAACACTAAAAAAGACCACTCACCTAAACCAAGTTAGAGGAGTACCCAACCTAGTGTTCTCTAAGGAGCACCTTTGTGATGCATGCTAGGTAAGCAAACATGTTAAGTTCTATTTTCCTTCACTTTAGGAGATTAGCACTAGTAGAACATTTGAGAATTTGCATTTTGACCTTTTTAGACTCTTTAGCACCATAAGTTCTAATGGGACAAGTTCCTACATAATAAAAGTGACATATCGGTTTAAGAAAAGCATATGGGTTTGTAAATATAGATAACTACACAACGTTTACTTGGGCCATGTTCTTAGCTAATAAAAGTAACTTATTTGAGGAGTTTAGAACTTTCTTCAGTTGGATTCAAAGAAAGTTAGGATGCACAATTGCCCTAGCAAAATGACATATTGGAGAGAAAGAAAAGGACCTTGGTGAAGATAGCTAGGGCTATGCTAACGGAATATACACTACCCAAATATTTTTAGGCTGAGGAAGTAAACAAAACTTATTATGTGTTAAATAGGGTGAATATCATATCAAAATTGAATAAAAAAACCCTACGAGCTTTTGAAGGGTAGCACTCTGTACATTTCCCACCTACTTGTCTTTGGATGTAATTGAAGGAGCACCGCAACGCCACTAACATAGTGCCACAATACTAAGCAAATTCTCAGCACCAAAGTGTGTAGAAGGCAACATTGCAGCAGTAAAAAAGCTAGAGAGTGAATTGCCAAAGAACAAGAAAGGAGAGCCATAGTGCCAGGACAAGTGTCACAATGCCAAATTGCCATAGCATCGAAGTAGGTAACAATTATTGATGATTGAACTAGTGAACTAATGCGATGATTGAAAAAAATTGATGCATCGATTCGATAGTTCTATGTTGCTACCCAGTCCATCACTGTGGTGCCAATTTAGTTATTTGTAAAAAATATAAATATGAAGCTTATTTTTTATGTATGGAGGCTAGATGGGTGTGTGTGTTTTTATGGGGTTCTTGCGGTACTAATGTCTACAATTTAGTGAAAGAGATAGAGAGAGAGAGAGAGAGTAAGACTATGAAGCAATTCAAAAGCAAGGAGAGTTTGTAAGTTTATTGCAAAGAACGTCTTGGTACTATCTTTCCTTAACCAACCTATTGTATTATATTATTATTTTATTTGAAATAAATAGTCTTCTAGTTATTTTAAATCTTATGGCTAGTTAAATATTATCTTTGGACATATGATATGTTAAAATCATATTTTCTTAAGAATAAATTTGAATTGTAAGAATCTTAAATGTTGTTTTTAATTTCTTCTTGCTTGATTTAGTTTATGTATCGACCTTACATAAAGTTAAAACTTAGTGTGATTTATAGCCTAAACAGAGGAATACTGGAACAAATAAGGGAGTTAAAATGGGATTTTACCATGAATAGACTTATGGTGGATATAATCATAGAATCTTAAGGAGATATAATCATTGTAGTTGAGAAAATTCTTACATAAACACTCCAATTAGCTCGACAGAGATAAAGTAGTACTTATGTTTATATTCACAATAATATTAAAAGAAATCTAACTTTTTCTTGAATATGTTTTTAACTATCATAGCTTCATAGACTTTTAGATATAAGTATTTTTAATTTTTAAACTTAGTTGATAGATTTCTTTAGCATATTAATACTCGGTTGATAAGATAAATTTGATAATTCACATAAGCAATACTAGCGTGAACTTAGGGTAAGTCCATTCCTCATGGAAATGATACTCTAGCATTACTTTATTAATTGACATAGCACATGAATTTACGTAGAGCTATAGTTACAATTATAATAGCATGTCTAAAGTGTTGTAGTGACTACTTTGTCTAGTTTTTGGCACCGTTACTGAGGATTTTTTAGGAATATTTATCTTTTTTCTTCACTTTATATTCATCAAAGAATTATTGGTTTAATCTTATTAGTATACTATTTATCCTGTTCTATGTTAGTATTATTGTTTACTTTTGTTATAATTAGTATATTTTACAAATTGTTCAATTGTGCTTTGGTTTACATTTTAAATTAGTGTTTGTTGTTGTTGTTGTATGCAAAGTAGAGCATAAATATGAGATGTTTTGTTTGATCCTGAGATAGAAAGAATCTTAAAAAAAATAAAAAAATTAAAAAGAAACAAAAATACTTTGAAAGAGAACCAATCTAGAGCACTTAGAGAGTATGAAAATCCTATGGCAGAAGGCATTCATTAAAACATTAAAAAGCCTAATATCCAAGCTAATAATTTTGAGCTAAAGCCATCTATCATTCAAATGGTGTGAAATTCTCAGTTTGGAGAAACTCTTGTAGAAGAACCAAATTTAGATATAGCTAGCTTCTTAGAAATTTTTTTCATATTTAAGTATAATGGGATATTTGATGATGCTTTGATATAGATTGGTCTCATTCTCCTTAAGTGACAATGATAATATGTGATTGATTTCTTTATCCCAATGCTCAATTACCACATAGAATGATTTAGCTAATAAGGTTTTTTCCAAGAATTTTTCTCGTTCTAAAACTGTAAAACATAGGAATTATATTACCTCATTTATCCAATTAGATTGAGAATTAATATATAAAGCTTGAAAGAGATTTATAGAACTACCTAGGAAGTGCCTATACCATGCATTGCCTAATTGGCTTATTATCCAAACTTTCTATAATAGACTTGTAGGATCTCTAATCAATTAAAGAAACTATTGTTAGAGGTTCTTTGATGCCTAAACCCTTTGATGAAGCCTATGCTTTGATTGAAGAAACAACCACCAATAATTTTCGATGGACTTATGAGAGAGTGAACACTAGAAAGCGGCTGGTATATATGAATTAAATGCTAATCTATGATTGCACAAGATAATATTGGAGTTTATACATCCCAAGAGACACCCATGTCAGTAAAGGAGAATATTTATGAAGCATCTAGTAACCCAAATGCCTCAAAGGTTAAATCCTTAAATGTCATAAAATAGAAAAAATAACCCATATTCTAGCACTTATAATCCTGATTAGAAGATCCATCCCAACTTTCAAAGGCATAATAATTCTAATGAGGGGTAAAATATTTAGTAATAAAGATCAACCTAGGAGGAAGCACCTGTAGAGCTAGCTGTAGAACTCACTAAGCCTAAAGAACAACCTCAACCTGATAAGGAAGAAGAAAAATCAATTAAAAAGGTTGTTGAGAGACCACTACCACCATTTTCTCAAAGATTATTCAAGTAGAATTTAGATAAGCAGTTCTCTAGATTTTGTAATATATTTATAAAGTTGAATATAAACATTCCTTTTGTTGAAACCCTAGAGCAGATGTCTACCTATGCTAAGTTCATGAAAGATATCTTGAGAAAGAAGAGAAAATTGGTAGACTTTTAAATTATTACTGTGACTGAGGAATGTATTGCAAAAAAAATAAAAATAAAAAACTCCCTCCAATGCTTAAGGACCCATGTAGTTTTACCATTCCTATGTCTATAGGGTATAAATTTTAAGGGAGGGTATTATGTGACTTAGGAGCTAGCAAATATTTCTCACCCCTATCAAATTTCAGGAGACTTAACCTAGGAAAAGTCCAACCCACCATTATTATCCTTTAGTTTGCATACCATTTTTACTTATCCAAGAGGGATGATAAAGGATATGTTAGTCGAGGTAGATAAGTTTATCTTCACCGTTGATTTCATTATCTTATATATGGAGGTAGATAGGTAGATAGCTATTATCTTTGATAGGCATTTCCTAGATACTGGTGAGGTGATGATTGATGTATAGAAGGGAGAGTTGATTATGAGGATTCAGGACCAAAAAGTCATTTTTAATTTCCTAATGTTTATGAAGTATCCTAAAGTCATAGTGAGGATTGTCATATATTGGAATGCATATATGATTGTGTGGAGGAATTATTGATAGAGAGATCATTTGAGAGCTTATTATGTAAGGATGACATAGGATAGGTAAATGGGAATTATGTTCATATAATTAATGAAGTCCCTAGAATATTTAGAGAGAGGTATAAAGTATTTGATACAATATCTCTAGGAAATCCCTTGAAAACATCAATTATAGAGGCACATATTTAAGATTTAAAACCATTACCTATCTATTTGAAGTATGCCTTGTTAAGAGAGGAGCAATCTTAAATATCATTATTTATGTTAATCTAGGAAAAGATCAAGAAGGTCAGTTGATTAGGGTTCTTAGCACATATAAGAAAGATGTTGGTTAGACCATTACTAATATTAAGGGAATTAGTCCATGCTTATGCATGCACAAGATTCTATTGAAGGAAAACTCCTTTTAAAAAACTCACCCACAAAGGTGGCTTAACCCTGTAATGAACAAAGTTATAAAGAAGGAGATACTTAAGTTGTTGGATGCATGTATCATTTATCCCATTTAAAATACTGCTTAGATGACTCCAATAGATTGTGTCCAAAAGAAATGAGTCTTAACTATCGAGACCAATGAGAAAAATGAATTTATATCCACTAGGATGATTATAGGTTAGAGAATATGCATTGATTATGGGAAGCTTAACAAAGTTACTTTGAAGGATCATTTTTTATTGAGTTTTATTAATTAAATATTAGATAGGTTAGTAAGGAACCTTTTTACTACTTCGTAGATGGATATTTAGGAAACCATCATATTTGTATATCACTAAAAGATTAAAACAATACTACGTTCACCAATCTTTATGAAACCTTACCTTTGGATTTAAGAGGATTTCTTTTGGATTATGCAATGCCCTTATTGCTTTCAAAGGTGTATGATGTAAAATTTTTTTATTTAATTCAGCAAGGCATCAAAATATTTATACAGCAAGGCATCAAAATATTTATGGATGATTTCTCTATTTTTTGTACCACTTTTGATTCATGTTTAGATCATTTATCTATGTTTTTTTTTAATGTTAATTCATGATAACATAATGCATAGTTTTAGGACATAAAATTTATGAGAGAGTCTTAGAAGTGGATAAGACCAAAATGCAAGTCATTCGAAATATGCCCCCCCCCCCCCCCCCCACCAAAACACACACACACATTTATGTTAAAGGAATTAAAAGCTTTTTAAGACACGATTGTTTCTATAGGATATTCTTTAGGGACTTCTCAAAAATAACTAAGTATTTATGCTATTTACATGAAAAATATATCCATTTAAAATTTGATGATGAATGTCTTAACATTTTGAAATCAAATTTGATCACTACACCTATTATTCTTACAACTGATTGGACTTTTCTTTTTGAAATAATGTGTGATACTTATGATTATGTTATTAGAACGGTGTTAGGGCAAAGAAGAGGTAGAAAATTTCATTCTATATACTATGCTAGCAAGAATTTAAATATAGCGCAAATTAACTATATTATCACAGAAAAAGAATTATTATAAATTATCATTTCCTTTGATAAGTTCATACCCTATTTCATCACCACCAAAGTTGTAGTATACACTGACCATTCTGCCATTATGTTTTTGGTGACAAAAAATGATGCTAGGCTTAGATTGGTAAGGTGAATTTTTTTATTGTAAGAATTTAATGTAGAAATCCTAGATAGGAAGGGAACTGAGAACTAAAATGGTGGTTGGCCAGATCGAATGGTGGCTGGCCTTATTGAGGTGGCAAGAATTTAAACCCTTAGAGCTAATTTCTCTCTCCTATAATTACACCCCCCCCCCCTCCTCTTTTTAAAGAGGGTTGGTTCATTGCATTCCTTAGCTTTACAGGAACTCTCTCAAGTCCCGCAAAGCCTTCCCTTACCTTCTGTATCTTTAGAATCCTTCAAGTGAGGAGTTCAAAGAGAGAAGATAGAGAAAACCTTCCAATTAAAATAACTATTCATCCAGTTCATTTGAGACCTTGAGTTTATAGAGCCCAAGAACAAGGAATTTCACCATCTAGATTGAGGTATTTGCCCAAACCTTATCTAGAAAATTCAAATTAAAATAGGTTTTTTGAAAAGTCTTTTCATAGCTTCCAAATAGTCCACCACTCTTCATCTGAGTGTAGGGAAGCTATGTTTCAAATTTCATCTCATTTGGATTAGTGTACAAGAAGTTATAACAATTCTTCCAAACACTTAAATCTAATGATTGAGATCTAGCCAGATCCCATGGCTTGTTTGACTGTTTCAAATGGCGTGGTGTTTAACGGTTCATCTGATCGAATCCTAGCCATCCATCTAAACCATGCTAGATCGGATGGCTCATGTTATTGTATAACATGGTTAAGTGAAAAGATGAAGCGAGAGTGGGGCTGACACGTGTCTAACCACCGTCGCAATCTTTGCGCATTGTCATGCAAAGATTGCTAATCATTGCCCGTTGCACGAAAATTCAAATTTAAAGGTTTAAATAATTCAAAAAATATTATAAACTTCCAAAATTAACCATAATTTTAATTTTTATCCAAAATTTGAGTTCTTAGGCTCATTGGAACTAGATTGACCATAATTTTATTTTAAAAATAATTTCAAAGCATTTTGACCACTATATAAAGAGTAATTTGGGTTTGAATTTCCATTGATTTTCTTTAATTACTCCCTAACCATTGGTATAATTGAGCCCAAATTTAGATAGTAAAAATTGAGGCATGTGCACTACATACCCTAATTTTCTTAGATGTTGATGATTAATGGATATTGGTGAATTAAATTTTTTTAATTATAGGTTATAATTTGATCCAAAACTTTGAAAATTCATTACTCTTACTCCACACATAATTAGGGCTTGAAATTTATGTGGTATGAGTATGTTTACATAAAGGTTATAATGATACTAATTTTATCCAAATCTAGATACTAGAGTGTCCAAATTAAATCTTTAAATGTATAGATGCATTTATCTTGGGGGATTAATTGTTGAATAGAGGAAGGCTTTTATGAACCTAAGTTTATTAGGTTTGAAGCACATGTTTAGATGAACCTATGTTTTAAATTTCATCGCATTTAAAGTTCATTTGGTCTGTCAATTTGTGAACACAAGTTCATCATACAGATTTGACCTAGTATTTTCATTAATTCATAATAAATCAAAAAGAAATCATAAAAATACATTTTAAACTTCAAATTGCGCTGAATTAAATGCTTAATAGGAGAAAATTAAAGGCCTAATGAAATTCAATAAAAAAGTAATATAAAATTAAGAAACTTTATCAAATAATTAAATAAAATAATTAAAAAATAATAAAAAATCTAAATAATTTCAAACACTTGTAATTATTCCTAGGAGTCATTAGTAATATTTGAGGTAGATTTCAAGAGGTATGGAGCTGATTTAGGCCAAAATAAAAATTCTCCTAATTACTTAAATTAATTAAAATTCATAAGTAGGTTGAACTTATAAAAATCATAACTAATTACAAAAAAATCTAATTGATACAAACTCAAAGACATTAAACTCAGAATTGGTTCTAATATTTATGAAAAATATAAAATTTCTTGAATTCAATGTAAATTAAAAATTAAAATTTGGTAAAATTTAATTAATCTAATATAGCTAAACTTCTAAAAATCATAACTAATTCCAAAAAAAATCTAATTGACACAAACTCAAAAGCATGCATTAAACACATAGTTGGGTTTAGTATTTATAAAAAATATAAAATATTCAAAATTTAATGTAAATCAAAAAGTCAATATTTCATTAAAATTAATTAATTAAATAATTAAATAAATAACAAAATTTAATAAATCACCAAAAAATTAATAAATAATCAACTCAATGAATCAAATTCAGTGAAGAATAATAATAATAATTAACTATAAATATTAAAGTGATTATTGGGTAACTCGTGCTTATGAGGCTATTAACTTAGCCCTAAGGAGGATAAAATAAATCTTGCAGCCCTAGTTTAAAAAAGATAGTCACCATTCAACCTAAATTACCATTGATAAATTAGTAATAAAACACTAAGAAATTGAAGCTTTCATACCCTTGTGTTTGACTTGTTTTAGGAAGATAAAGGTGGATTGGATTGAATGCTTTTAAGTACTAAAATACATAATTAAAATTTAAGTATTTTATGCAACCTATTTACCCCAATTTTTGAAGGATTGGTAGCATTATAAATATGAACCTATGACATGCTAATCAATGATTTCTAATACTTAGAAGTTATTAAGCGCTATGCTATTTAAAATCTAGAAAAAAAACTAAAGCTAAATAATTTTAATAATCAAACATCCCTAAAAATAAACATCAAATTTTCAAATCATTAAACATTTGAATTCAAACAAACATTCAATGATCCTAAAATAAATAAATTCAACTGTGTATAAATTCAAACTTATAAAGCATAGGATTTATCCAAGACACATAACATTATACACACACTTTAGATGGTTTGCTAGAATAATCAACTCTAACCTAGGCTAAGCTAGTGATTTGGTTCGGCTTGCTTAGGGTGACATGCTTAGAGGGTACTCATATTTGGTGTGTTTACTTTTTATACTTTGGGTGTCATATTTATATTTCTATTGGTCCATATTAGATTATTCAGGATTGGAGTAAGCTCTTAGGCCATTTTATTTTTACTTGTATACACTCACACTCACACAACATTATACATGTGTACTCTTTATACTAATTTTATATTCCTATAAATTAAAATATACTTAGGAAATAATGTAAATATAAATATAAAGGCAATGATGTAAATGTAAATATTTAAAATGCTTATATATCTAAATTAAGTTGCGCAGTGTCAAGAGTTGTATAAAGAAATTGAAAATGTTTGTCTATATATACACTTATAGGTTTTAAAAGAAAATGATTATTCTTCCTTTGAAGATCATTATCTTTGGTAATTCTATAGAAGATTTAAGAGCCAAAAGATTGAAGACTGAAATAAATAATCATATTCCAATCTACATTGTAATGGAATAAAAATCCAGGCTTATTGTTGATGGAGCTTGACCACCTTTACTTTACAATAGATCATGAGTTATACTCTGAGAAATTATCAATCAGTAAAATTTTTTATTTATATATTATTATTTATTCATAACTTTATTGTACAATCATATACATATTGCATAGCCCCCGTAATTAAAGTTTTCTAAATTACAATTCCTTGCTTCCTAGGATAGAGCTATCTAATCTTACATTCATGAGGAGATTATTTTGTTCTTAGAATCATTAGCTGGTAGCCCACTCTAGGCGGGCATAAGCTTAGGTTTTATTCACTTTTCAGTCTCTGCACATTTCTTCTGTTCCATCATTTCAAAAATTCAAGTTTAAATAAAAAATTATAATCTAAAGCTTATATATTGAAATCTTGATAGTCAAAACTTGTCTTTAAATCTATATGAACTTTAAAAGTTTCACCTTTACTTTAATTGAGAGTATTCTCTTTTGAGATGTAATTAACTATAGGAGCTTCCCATTATTGAAAGTCTAGATTCCAAAATTAAAATAAATCCTACTTTAGTTCCTTTCTAAGATAAGGGAAGAATTTATGGACACATACCTAGCTTTAAATATTAGTTTAGTTTCAAAATAAAAAAGATAAGGGAATATTCCTTTTATCCCTAGGGGTGAATTTAATATTCCTTATTTTACTTGATTATAAAAATAAATAGATTAATTTAGTTTCATGATCAAAATGATACGTGAATATTATTTTTATCCTTATGGATGAATTAAATATTTCTTATTTTATTTAATTATGAAAATAAATACATTGATTTAGTTTCATGATAAGTGAATATTTTTTTATCCTTCAGGATGAATTAAATATTCCTTATGTTGCATTTGATTAGAGAAATAAATTGATATTTCTCTTTTCAATATGATAGTGAAATATATGTTTTTCCTTTAGGATGGTATAATATTAATCTATGCAAATTTGATAAAAAGAAATATTTAATGCAAATCATGTGGTGAACATAAAATTTGTCCATAACTATATGAGTATCTTAGTAAAAAATTCATACACATGACTCCTCGGGATGATAAAAAAAGTTGAAGATTATATTTACGATACCCGATAATATTCGATAATCTAACTATTGACTGTACAATCCTGATGGGATGGATTGCATGCACTAGATTGGACGTACAGCATAATCCCTTGATCGTACTGTATGAAGGTCCCAAGGATATAAAAATAGGGTTATTTTCACTTACACTTCATACCTTCAAATCTTCAACTCCTTTACTCTATAGCGTGAACTTTTCCTCTTCTTTTTATGGCCAACAAAAGAGGCAGATTAGGCTTATAGAAACCTAGGTTGGATGATTGATTATAGAGTGAGGAGGATCAAATAGTATATGAACAATATAAAAATGCCTCAATTACTGACTCCAAAGTGATAGATCAAGAAAATCAATCATATCATATACTAGATTTACTTGCTACAATTATTACTCTCCAGTTTCTTATCTACCTTGCTTGTCCATAACACAACAAGCTACTCTTAAATTTTTTCTCAAACCCCAGGATTACCAATGATTGGATCGCAATGCAATCTTATATATGTTAGCATCAAGTTACCATTACTTTTGAAGATCTAAATGAACACCTACACCTTTCTAATATTGGAGAAGCACCCAACGACATCGCATATTCCTTGAAATATAATTGGACGGTTATGGACACCACCCTTGAAATTCCTCCCTAAATCAACCAGTCACTTGTGAGAAACATGACACTAAATGTGCATGTTATCCAACATGTTCTTTAATATAATATGATCCCTAAGATAGGTGAATATGATGAATATGACTCCTTTGATTTCTATAGTCACCTACTTATATATGACTTACACATAGTTTAATGCTGCAAACATGATCATTAGGTATATTAAAAATCTTACAACCATTACGAACCCCCGAGTCCTAGGACATATCATTGCCCATGCCTTAGAAGCCCAATACAACTTAACTTATCTTGCACCACTAGATCATTAGCCCACATTCTTTACAAATAATTCATTTCACATCATTTTTTGTGATAGGCGTAGGGCAACACCTATTGAGACTGCACCTAATTATGAGGAAGAAGCAAAAGTAGGGGGAAAACCATCCCAACATCTTCCTTTTGCTTATTAGTACCCTCAGGATGCCTGGATAGAATATTTCACTCGATTGGAACTAAAACTAGACACCCACATCGAGTATACTACACAGTGATGATAGGATATTTTGGCATGGTCCATGGATTTATTTTCTACCCTTCACAGTTACTTTTAGCTACCACTACCTCTACCTAATCAGGGGCCCTCTAATGCCTAATGTCATTTCATAGTTTTTTTTTTTTTGTATTTTCTTTTTGTGTGTTCTTCATATTTTGAGATGTCAAAAGAGGTAGTTCCAGTAGGTGTTGGTTTATATTAGCAATTTCTTTTATAGTATTTTATTCCTATACCAATTTTGATGCTTTTCATTCAAAGGTAGTGTTCTTATTTTATTCTTATATGTATGTTATTCAAAAATAAAAATAAAAAAAATCTAAAATTGAAATTTTCAAATATTTTTTCATAATATAAAAACTCAATCGTTTAACATAAATAACTTCAAAATATAAAAACTATTAAGATAAGTTTTCAAAACACAATTATAAGTTCTTCAAACTACAATAATAACTTAAACAAAATAATGTGTTTTTAAAATAAGTTCTCCAAACTACTACAACAACTTAAACATTAGGTTCTCTAATCATCTTGTCTCCTCGCTCCCCTTTGATTCATGCTCAGGCTTCTATCCCTTTTTCTTTCTATTTTGGATTATATATGATCATAGCTCCACTTGCATCTCAGTCTACTGTGTCAGTATATTGGCATGTATCTATTTCATCTCCTTTATGTACATGGCTTGTACTCACCATGTGAGGTCCAAAATCAATATCCTAGAGCAAATCCCCTATGATATAAATCAACCTTGACATTCTCAGGCTTAAGAAAAGCTTGATTTTTGTGTTTTGAGCATGGACATCTAAATATTATATCCGACTTAAATGAAGGTAGTTAACATACGATGCAAATAAAAGTATTAACCCCCTCAATAAATTCATCTATCAATGCTTTTCACCCTGGTAACAATATGTCATACATCCAATATCTCTTCTCTTGGATAGTCATAAGGTTGTTGAATTAATAATGCTAAAATAAAATAAATGTATAAAAATTCTTTATTTTGTTATGCAACTCCAAGGATATAATTATCAAAATTCAATTTATTACACACTCTCTCACTCTCTCTTCCTTTCAATCTCTATTTCACATGCTCACACACACACTCTCTCTCTCTCTCTCTCTCTCTCTCTCATGCTCGCTCTCTTTCTTTCACACTATATTTGAGCATTGATTTCAGTAAACTTATGGCTAAACTAAATGTCTTAACAAAACAAACTCATGAACATTGAAATCGATCCTTTAATATCTATTCCAAAAATTCTTAACATAACCCTAAACCCTAAGAAATTTGTTAGTGCATCAAAATAAATAAACATAAGGTTGTGTAATCATGGAACCATAAACTCTAAAATAAGAACTACGAAGTTGTACAACATTGATTGAAAAAAACTCTCTAAAATCAGAATAACATATTTTCCAACGGTTCAAATTGTGTTAAAAAAGAAAGGACTAAAAAGAACAAGTTTTACCTTATAAATCTTGAAGAAATGGAGAGAAACGAGTAAGAAATGGCTTGGATCGCCGAATGGGGGCAGAG
Source organism: Dendrobium chrysotoxum (assembly GCA_019925795.1). Classification (NCBI taxonomy): domain Eukaryota; kingdom Viridiplantae; phylum Streptophyta; class Magnoliopsida; order Asparagales; family Orchidaceae; genus Dendrobium; species Dendrobium chrysotoxum. The sequence goes on along the minus strand of CM034300.1, from coordinate 13,242,623 downwards.
CACCCTTTGGCTTTGAGTCTGGGCAGAAATTCATGAAGTGACGCACGCATCACATACATAAGACTCGAACCCAAGACCTCTTGGTTGATAGCTAAAGCTCCCAACAAACCGATAAAGATAAGTAGTGTAATGTTGAATTTTTCAAAAAGAAAATGACACACCATCTCCGCGGGAGGTGCTCGGGATTCCACCGAGGTTGTCCGCATTCGACGCTCACCTTCATAAAAAGAAATATTAAGGATGATATTATAAGTAGGATAGAACTCTAATGAAAACAATTAAATCGCCGCAGGCCATGGTCCACCAACAAGAAAACCTTCCTCTTCCATTATTGAATCCCAAACCGTTAATAGATCACAGGCCGAAGAGACTCCTAAACACTTTAAACACTACATTAAATCAAAAGAAGATCAATTATTCAATATCACACACCGAAGAAGCATAATATAGAAAAGCTCCTAATCACCTGCTTGCTAAATCACAGTAAAACAACTAGAATTTCATAAAGATAGAAAATTTACTTTACAAATGTGTTGTCCATATCATAAAATTGGCGAAGAAATGGACATACTACATAATTCTCTCTGTTACATAATTTCAGACAAATCATACTCACTTTATGTCAGTTTTAATAGCAAAACAACAAGAAGGAGAAAGGAACTGTCGGTATTGCAAGCAAAACAACAACACCACCAAAAGAAGTCTGGACCATTATGAGCTTGACAATATATTTTTGAGATAGTTTTCTTTGTTATTTTGTTCTTGATATCATAACTATAATTTGTATTGACCATTATTTTTCATTTCTTAAAAAGAAAAATTGTGTTAGGAAGCAATTTTTTTTATCAACTTTAAAAAAAAATTATTTAATTCACAACAGATTTACAATTTATCTTTATAAAAAGCTGCAGTCGTCCAAAATAAGTTGCTTTATTCACAACAGTTTCACAACTATCTTTATAAAAAACTGTTGACGTCCCAAACAGACCCTTACTTATTGCTAATGTATTTTGGGAAAATCTCATAATTTTCAAATTAAAATATACATTCCCATATATATATTTATGCCATATGTACATATAGAGATTTATTTATTAAAAATGCAAATATATAAGAATTTTGTAGTGTATTTGTAAATCTCATAATTTTCTAACATCAATTTATTAATCCACTACATATTATAAAAAATGAGGAAATTTAAAAAGTCTTAATTCACATGCCATGATTTTTTTGCTAGTAATATAAAAATGTTAGGGCTATAGAGATCACTTTTATCAAATATTTTTATTATTCATTCTTAATATTATTTTTTATATAAAATAAAATATATTTTATATTTTAAGAATATATTATTTTTATTTATTTGTGTGCTGAAGATGCGATCTTGAAGGGGACAATGAAGACAAAAGTGATAGTGATGATAACAAATAATAATAGTGATTGTTGTGAGTGAAAGTGGACGATAGTGATGAACATAATTTTTTTTTTAATATTTAAAATTTTGACACTGACAACGCCAAGTTCTGGACGAGAAAAGTAGAGGGTTGCGTTAGGTAGTCGATAGCCAGCGTAAAATTTATCAAATAATAATGACATGAATCCGATCAAGTCATTAATAAGATTACATATTTTAGATATCTTGAATCTATTGTTCAGAGTGATGGTGAAATAGATTGGGATATTATCAGCAGAATTCAAGTTGGATGGTTGAAGTGGAGGAATGCATCGGGCTTGTTGTGTGATAGAAAAGTACCCCTCAAACTTAAGGGAAAATTCTATAAGATGGTAGTGAGACCTGCAATGATTTATGGTTCCGAATATTGGCCATTAAAAGAGAAGCATAATATTAAGTTAAGTGTTGCAGAGATGAGGAAGCTCAGGTGGATGAGTGGCTTCACCCTTAGAGATATGATACGAAATGAGCATATACGTGAAAAGGTTGGTGTAGCTCCAGTGGAAGATAAGATTAGAGAGAGTCGTCTTAGATGATTTGGTCACATAAAACGGCAGCCTCCCAATGACCCGGTTAGGAAAGTAGAGGCATTAGATTTGACTTATGTTAAGAAAGGTAGAGGTAGACCTAAAAAGACTTGGTTAGAAAATATTAGAAATGATATTTCTTTAACAGATTTAAACGAGAATTTGACTTTTAACAGGACACAATGGAGAAAAAGGATTCATGTAGCCGACCTCACGTAGTGGGATAAAGGCTTGCCACTCCGCTTAGAGGTTAAGCGCATCTCCAATCGAAAAACTCATTTTTCACTTCAAAAAACAATAAACTTCATATCAAATAATAATTCATCTCCAACTTAACTCTATTTCTAACATTAAAAAAGAATATTCTGTATATACTCTTTCTCATCTTCATTTTTTAAAAAAAGATGTGTTTCTATGAAAGTGTGACGTGAATATTGGAGTCACACTGTTCACAATAAAAAACTTAAAAATATATTTCTGTTTAACATTCAGGTGGAGGCTCACATAGCTGCAAAAGAGTCTTGACTCTCTTATAGACGATAATGGTTATTTTTATATTTTGTTTTTAGTTTAAAAAATGTTTTTTATTTTACTATCAAATATTAGAATATATATTAAAAAAACTTTCTATTTTATATTAAAATATAAAAAATTATTAATGAAAAGAAAATGTTCTTAACAGCGCATAAATAAATAAAGGTTCGATCATCGTGCGCGCTTTATCTAACATACTGCTTTGATTATTTTTAATTGATACTTTATTCATTTTTTGCCACACTACATTCCCAATGATTTCACCGTTCAGATATAAACAATTGTCTAAGCGCATAAAGTGGGACCGTTGGATTAACAAAAATCCAAAGTGGTGGAACCCACAACAGCAATTCAACAAATAATAATAACTTTATATGAAACTTTTAAATTACAGAATTATTAATTTTAATTCTCAATATGTTTTTTTCTAAATTTCTAATGAATTAATTAAATATATAATTTTATTAGTTCATTTTGATTTGCTAGTCATCCAATTCTACAAATTAACAACAAAAAAAACCAAAATTTCAAATTTTTTTAAATAATTGATAAGAATATAATTAATAAAAAATTTCATTGTTAAAATTTTATTGTTACAATAACCAATTAAGTTCAAAATTTTACCAATTGTTAGTTTAATATATTATATTACAAATCGAAAATTAAGAAGAAAAATATTTATATAGTATTAAATAATATATTTCGAGCCTCTACAAGACAGGATGGAACAAAATCTATCTTAATGTTCGGCTTTCAAAGTATATATTCGCGTTTGGCTTATTTTCTCACCGAATGAGTTAATCACGAGATTTTTCTACTGCTTTTTAAAGTAATTTTATGATATAAAAATATTTTTTTAAAGATATTTAGATCAATTCAAACTCACAAACATATCATATGTGCAAGACTCGAACCTATGATCTATTGGTTGATAGCTAAAGCTCCCAACGAACAAATCAAGCTGAGCTTGCATAGTATAAAAATATCTTGAATGCATTAAAACAAAATAGTGCCGAAAAGCGATCCAAAAAAAATCTAAGTAAAATAAGAGTTTTTTTTAGAGGCATAGCTTAAGCTTCGTTTGGGACGGCTTTCTTACTGCTTCTTAAAGCAATTTTTTAGTTCAAAATTTTTAATTTTTGTACTAAAAAGTTATTTAATGAAGCAATAAGAAAATCGTCCCAAATAAAATCTTAAAGTGGATGTTCGGTTCTGTGAAAAATGCACCTCAAAATATGAGAAAACAGTGAACGTGATCAAGCAGTTACATATTTTGGTCGTAATAAAAACAAAATTGATCTGCTTTTCGTAGAGCCAATCATCCATTAGAACAAATTCACATGCACTCTTCAGCTGGAAAGCAATCTTGTCTCGGCTGAAAATTCTTGGCTCATATAGCATTCCCTAGTTATTCTTTTATGGAAGCAGCACGGAATATCAAATGGGAGTAATCTGCCAGTACTATGGTCAGTTCCTTTTTGCCCCCACATATTTTCATTTAAATTACTCCCAATTAGAGGTATAAATGAGTCGGGTTGATAACTCGAGCTTGATTAATTAATCAAGTTTGACCTCTAGCTTTGTTTTACAACTTCGAGTCGGCTCACGAGCGAACTCGTATATTTTGAAAATGAAAATAATTATGATTGAAACAATTATAATATTAAAATGATACGAAAAATAAAAATTAAAATTAAAATAATAAAGAGTCACTTAATATAAAAAATAAGATATAGTTTTTAAATATTTTTAACAATTTTATATTTAAATTCTGAATGCTAATATATTTTAAGCATGTTGTATATTAATATTTTTTGAACCAGAACGAGTTGAGTAGGGCAGGCTCAAGCTTGACTTATTAGCTCATCGAGCTCAGTTTGGAGGCCATTTATTGAGTCAAATTCGAGCTGGTTCATAAATCAGCTTGACTCACTTACACCCCTATTCCCAATCATGATCAATTCCTTTTGGCCAAGAAATTTTCATGTAAATTACTCCCAGCTTACAAGTAAACCAGATAACCTCAGCAATAAATAATTTACAGATCTTAAAACAAGAAGGGAAAAAAAAAAAGCCATGCCTAGCAAGGAATATAATTTCAAGGCTGAATGGGGGCATGCACGCTGTTGAAGAAAGTTGCTGATGTACAAGATGTAAAATATTATAAGGTCTATGATTTTTAATATAAATCTATTATAAGATGTTAAGAACTATGTGATGAAGCTAACAGGATGATCCTTTCGGATCATCATCCAGCATTCAAAGACAGACAAAATACAAGAAGGAAGAAGAGCTTGTTTCGATAAAATCATGGATGCCTTTTACTGTAGCATAACAGGAGAATAAATACACACAAGTTGGAAAGAGAGAAAATGTCTAAACTGCCCTAGACAGTTACATAAAGTAAAAAGAGAGCTACTGGGTCAGAGGTGTGTGGCGGCTTGTGCAGCTGCTGTTAGTTGGTGCTCAGAGGAAGTGGAGTGATTTCTTCTTTTCATCGTCCCTCAAGTTAATGGGCAGAACAACCATTAACTTGGTGCGAAGCATTTGGAACATGGAGAAATGTTGAGACTTGGTAAATATATCTGCAATCTGATCTTGAGTTGCTATATGGTGAACAATGATATGCTTAGCCTGAATAATGTCTCGGACAAAATGATGGTCGATCTCAATATATTTAGTCTGAGCATGAAAAATTGGAATGCTGGCAATGGACATTGCAGAAATATTGTCACAGAAAATCATAGTTTGCTCTAATGAAATGTTGAAGTCTTAGCAGAAACAGTGACGTGGGCTCCAAAAATTTGGCCCCAGCCTCCTCTGTTGCTCTTCGGGGGAGTTTTAACAGATTAAATTCCAGGGTAAATTTTGGGAAGGCAAATGAGTATTGTAGATAAGACACTACCCAGAGATTTCACCCTCATTTTTGCGAGGACTTTATGATCTGAGTTCTAGTTTCCAATAGGCGCAAGTCCCTATAGTTAATTACCCCTCCCGATCACGAGAGAGAACTTTCGATTAAGGCTAGTCGTCAATCAGATATGTAAAGATACGTGAGTCTGGCATATAATAGCAGCAATGAGCATGGATATTTAGGTATTAAGGGTTTTGATATTTAAAATTAGAAATTTCACCATCTCGTACTTAAAGCGGATGGTGGGGTAATGGATGATGGACCCGATCAAGATCCTATGGTTCCGTCATCCCAGGCCATTGTGGTCCTTGGTCAACTTAGTCAGAGGAGGTAGTTGAACCAACTTGATAGAAGGATCCTTGTTGGGAGCTATGGGTTGCATTGTCCAAGGGGACCTTGTAGACCTGGGATGAATATTTGTCTAAGGGGACAAATTTGAATCCACCTTAGCTAACATAGGGCTTTGTGGCCTATCGATTATATCCTATTGATTCATATCTCAAGGATTTGATGCCAGTAAGGAACATATTGGCTCTGGCCATAAGGGCAATCTCGTGGTGCCATTTGGAAGTAAAACCACTCGGTTCAGAGGGCTCCGGGTCATAATCATTTACCTGCAGTGCCATTTGGCAGCGAAACTACCAGTCAGAGGACACGTACCACGTCCTTATTGGCAGAAGATTATTTAAGAATAGATCCTAGTGATATTTTCGACTAGGCATTATCTCTATGTGAGCTGAAGTAAATTTCAATTCGTCCACCTCAGCAAATTGTTGCGGAGGGTGGATGGATTTTGCTTTAAGTGTTTAATGATTGAATTTCAATTTTAAAAATTTTTGGATTTTTTGGGATTTTTGTGGGTGTTTAAGTGGAGTTTGGAAGGCATTTAAATACTTGGAATTAACCCCTCTGGTTGATATTTCTATTCAACACGATCATCATCGGGGTATATGAGGTCATTCATGGATTGAACTTTATCGACTTTGTCGAGCTGTCGACAGAGTGTCGGGTTTCACAAGCTTTATTTCTTTATTAATGAATTCTATTGATTATAGGCCTTGAAGGCCTAATATGAATGTATTAAAATAAATATCCCGATCGACGTCATGACCCGCTACAGGAAAATTGCTCATTACCGGCGGATTTTCCGGCGGATTTTCTGACTAATTATTTTCGACTAAATTTCAGACAGATTTTCCAATAGAGTTTCCGGCAGATTTCTAACAGATGTGTTTCCGGCAGCCTTTCCAGCGGAATTTCCGTCGGAAATTTTCATAAATTATTAATTATTTATAGCTTATTTTAATTAATTATAAATTTAATAATTTATTTTAATTAATTATTAATTTAATAAATTATTATAATTAATTGTTAATATCATATCTTATTTTAATTATTAATTAAAATAATAAATTTAATAAGTGATTTTAATTAATTATAAAAGTTAATAAATAAATAATTTATTAATTATAAATTTAATAAGTTATTTTAATTAATTATAAATTTAATAAGTTATTTTAATTATTTATAAATTTAATAACTTATTTTAATTATTTATTAATTTTAATATTTTATTTAAATCGAGTTTTTATTATAATGCTCGAATTATATTATGTATTTAATATAAAATAAATTCCATTTTATTTAAAATTTTAATTTCCGTATTATATTATTTAAATATAAAAGAGTAAGTTTTATAACAGTTTTTCATTCACAGCAAATTGGTTGAGTGTCTCAGAAACCCAGGGCGCGCGGGGGAGGGGCCTCGTTCGAAACCCAGGGCAGTCGCGGTCAGGCACTGAGCGCGGGAGCCGGCCCGCTGGACTCGGGTTGCGGAAGAGGGAGACACGGGCTGGGCAGCTAGCTGGGCTGGGCTAGTGCGTGTCCGCGGGCCTGATGTAGGCCCCAAGCAGATTTTTTTTTAAAAACCGTTTAATCTATTCCGACAGTTCTCTTCCCCATAAATTTTTTCCGGCGGAAAAACTTCGCCGGAAAGTTTTTCTGGCGGTTTTTTTCCGTCGAAAAAATTTTTCGACTATTGATTTACCGTTGAAAAATTTTTCGTCAGAAATTCGCAGGAAAATTTCAAAATCCACCGAAAACTTTAAAATTTTTCGCCGAAAATTCCATCGAAAATACGTGAATTTCCTGTAGTGATCGTGCATTTGCTTGATAGTTCGAGCCGCATCGACTCCTATCTATCCATGTAGAAGAATCGGGCTCGAACTTGAATTCACTTATTAAGCCGCATAGCATCCCTAGACGTCACGTGTGTACCAATAATATGCTCGTCGGGGCCCATGCGAGCGTTTGGGGGAATTATATAATTATTTGCTGAACCTTATCGACTCCTATTTACCTGCCTAGGAGGATAAGGTTCAAATTTATTGACCCGTGCAGCACCCCTAGACGTCACATATGTTCTTACATCATGCTCATCAGGGCCCATATGGGTGTATAGTTATAAGTGCATTTATGTGTACCTATGTGCATACATATTCTAGTGCATGTGCGGGGATATTTTTTTAGAAATATTTGATGCTGCTCAGTTGTGTGAGAAACTGTCATTTGAATGCAACATTCTATTTGGGAACTCGTAGACGCCTTCTGTCTGCTTGTACGATTATTACAGAATCGATGGCATTGCGTAGTAGCTTGTGGATTGAGCCGTTTGTTGCTTTGTATAGGTAGACTGTCATGCACTACTTATTACTTTCTACAAATGGGTTATAGTGTACTAATGGATCTCCTACTTTTGATTGTAGATGATTGCATCTATTGCAGTACTTTCGTATTTTCCCATATACCACATGTTGAATACATAACGGGTCTCCTCCAGCAGTTCATAGGCATTCACATTTAGTGTGATCATTTAGAGTTATACTCATTACAAGTCTCCCTGCTCATTATATATTGACTTTTAGTGTTTGTAGACAACTGTTGTATCCATCTACGAGCTGATTATCACCAGTTGGTATACCATTGTGTATGTAACAATTCTTCGACTATCATATATAGGAAAGTTGTAACGAGTATATTAAATATCTGCATTTGTTACATATTGACTATCTTTACTTGTTGAGGACTTGCAACAACTCTACTGTGTTTACTTGTAAATTGGTCGGTTGAATGAGCTGCTTTAAATATACATTTTTTAGGTAATCTATTAGTGTTTTCATTCACTTCGACATTTCTTTATTTTGATTATAATTAGCATCTAGTGTATATATCTACATTCACAAAGCTCATTACTCCTTATCATCAATATCTGTAAGGAGTCTTTCACATCTGCCCATAGATAACATGCTAAATGTATAACATGCCTTTCTCAATGGATCGTAGGCATTTATGTTCATTGTAGGCTTTCACCTCTGCTTGCGAATGACATTTTGCATGAGTATCCATATGTCTAAGAAGTTAATCAACTCAGAAATATATATTCTGTCATCATTTGCATGTGGATTAACACGACAAATTGTGAATTTGATGTTGATTGGTGGTGAGGCACGTTCACTGCACTCTTCCATTTGTTAGTGTTTGTAAGGAACCTTTTACATTCATCACAAGTCAATCATTATTACTTGCAAGTTAATACTAACTTTGGGCAAATTATGTTCCTCGTAATATCTTCTAGTATTGGTTGTAAGTGATATTACCATAGGTACCCTAGTCTTTTGTTACCCAAGTGCTTGCATTCATTATAATTTGTTGGCTTGGGTCATAGATGATGCATTGTATGCATCATGTACACATCGACTCATCATGTACATTGCGCCCCCCCCCCCCCCGCCCTTTTATTGAGGGAATTATTGTATTTTCTTGCTACTAAACTATTGTAGATTGCATGGATACCATGTGTTTATCTACATTACATCTCTTCTACTGTTGCTTGTAGGTACATCATACTTCTTGTATATTACCTCTTGGTATCATTGGGAGTTTGCATTGTTGATTGAGAATGAATCAATCAAGTCATGTTCATTAAACTTCAATAAGTCTTTCATTCATACGTAAATTTCCATTTGGATGATTAGGGTTGTTATTTGGTTTTGGTATTTCATTTGTTCATCAATTGCATCTCAATTAAAATGATAGCTTCCCAATATTTCATTGGAAATATTGCATCATTATTCAAATGAAATTCTTTGTTGATCATTTGAATCCAATTCATTATTATTACATTGAATTCAAATTTTTATGCATTTGGTTCAAATTCAGACTTAGTTCATTTGAGTTCAATTTAGGTTCTTTAAGTGGTTCAAATCAAGTCCTCTGTAAATGTTCAAATTGGTCCCCTGTGGTCCAACTCAAGTCTCTGCTTGAGTTCAAATGTCCAATTGTTTGTTCATCTCATTTGATGTTCAAATCAAATGCAAGTCCAAGTCCCTACTGAAATTATTCTAGTTCATTGAGTTTTGTTGAGTTCAAGTCCAGTTTGGTCTGCAAGTTCAAGTCTGAATTTTGCAATTTCTTTATGTTCAATTATGCTCCAATCCAGTCCGTCATCATTTGATTTAAGTTCTTGTTATGGTTCACATTCACATTTGTTTAGATTTTAGTTCATTTAAGTCCAAAACAAGTCTCTTTATTGTTCATTTGAGTTCAAGTCTTCTACACTTAGTTCAAATTAGGTCTGCCATTTGCTCTGAATTTTGACAGCCTCCTAGTGTCTCCCCCGTTTAGGGGAAACTACAAAAAACTGGGCCTTCCCACCATGCTATGAAAAACCACTTAGTTTACAGGGCACCGGGTTATGACTATTTACCTGCAATGCCATTTGGCGGCAAAACTGACGGTCAGAGTACACATACCATGTCTTTATTGGCAAAAAATTATTTGAGACTGGATCTAAACGATAATTTTGACTAGGCATTAGCTCTGTGTGAGCTGAAGTAAATTTCAATTCATCCATCTCGATAAACTGTTGTGGAGGGTGGATGGATTTTACTTTAAGTGTTTTATGATTGAATTTCAATTTTAAATATTTTGGAATTTTTTGGGTGTTTGAGTGGAGTTTGGAAGGCATTTAAATACTTGGAATTAACCCCTCTAGTTGATATTTTCTATTCAACACGTCCATCATCGGGGTATGTGAGGTCATTCATTTAAACATTGTCGACTCTGTCGAGCTATCGACAAAGGATCAGTTTTCACAAGCTTTATGCCTTTTTTAATGAATTCTCTTGATTATAAGCCTTGAAGGCCTAATATGAATGTATTAAAATAAATATCCCGGTCGATATTGTGATCGTATATTTGCTTGATAGTTCAAGCCGCGTCGACTCTCATCTAGCCATGAAGAAGGATCGGGCTCGAACTTGAATTTACTTATTAACCCGTGTAGCATCCCTAGATGTCATGTGTATACTAATAACATGCTTATCGGGGCCCACGCGGGTGTTTGTGTTGTAAATCTGATTTTGATGATGACAAACATGTTTCCAGTGTGTTTTGCTTGGCTAACCCGTTTCAGGCACGAAAGATCACGAGCAAATCAAGCCAACTCAAGATCGTGTCTAAGTGTGTCAAATGTATGATTTTTCTTTTTATTGAGTCAATTGTAATGTAACTGATCCCCGAGCTAAGCATCCTTACACACACACTCTCAGGGGAAGAGCTTGAGTGAATTAGAGTTTCTGTTCATTTTTTGTTCAGATCGTCCTGGACGATATTCACATCGTCCTGGACGATCCAGCAAAAATAGAAACCCTAATTAGGGTGACCAAGTTAAGTGAGTCTGATTAAGCAGATCGTCCTGGACGATCTTTGGATCATACGGGATGATATGCTTAAATAAAAAATTCTCAGCCGCCAGAACAAGTTAGGCAAGTTTTTATTTTTAGTTGTTTGGTCTGATCGTCCCAGACAATACGTGTATCGTCCTGGACGATTCAGTACAATCATGCCTAAATTAGTCTGGTAATTAAGGAAAGTAATTAATATTTAATTGATACGATCATATCGTCCTGGACGATCGCAGGATCGTCCCGGACGATCATGATCGTCTAGTGCATTTCAGCTGTACGTCCCGAACTGTGTTCAGGACGATTTGGGCACTTTTTAAACTAATCATACCGGATGATACCCGTATCGTCATGGACGATCAAGTCATTTTTTGGTCGTCCAGCACAAGTTTCTCTGGACGACCCGAACTGTCCTTTGGACGATATTCCTCGATTTGCACTAATCATCCCGGACGATCGCAGGATCGTACGGGACGATATTAATAATTTTTTCTACTGATCGTCCAGAAGAGCCAGATCGTCCAGGCTGAAACAGCTGATTTTAAACTGATTGTACAGGACGATCTATCGATCGTCCTGGACGATCTTGGCCGACCAGTTGAGATTTAGGGCAAATTTTAAGCCCTCCTATAAAAGAATTTTTTCTTGAAACAAGAAAAATCTTTTTGCCACCTTCCTTCCCTGAGAAACCCTAGAGAGAGAGAGAGAAAGGATCTTGTGAGGGGGAGTTAGTGAGGGATTCACTAAGGTTGCTCCAAGCACGGATAAGAGTCGTCTTCTCCGCTCGTCGTCTTTCGTCTAGTCGGTGTTCGTCGTGGGAGGATCGTTCGCAAGAAGATCCAGGGTTCTCTGCCCGCTTCAGGTGGAAGCAAAAGGAGTTCGAAGGTTCTCTGCCTGCTTCAGGAGGAAGCAAAAGGAGGTCAGGTTCTCTGCCCCACCGTGTGGTGAAAAGGAGATCTTGTACAGGCTTCTCCGCCTTGCTGTGGGAGCAAAAGGAGAGACACTTTTTGTTTAGTGCAATACCCGGAGGGGAGGCTCCGGGGAGTGGACGTAGGTCAAGTTGACCGAACCACTATAAAATCTGGTTTGCTTTTCTGATTCAATTCTGCACTTTACTTATTGATATTAACTGCGTGGGTGAATATCTGAGATTGATCTTTTCGTTCATGTTTATTTGTTTCTGCTGTAAATATCGAAATGGTTTTTCATTGTTGTTGTGAAATTTTTAAATAACAAATTCACCCCCCCTCTTGGTTAGCCTCGGGACTAGTTCACTAGGGCTTAACATCCCTATCGAACTTTCAAGTGGTATCAGAGCAGGATTCAAAATTTAGGTTTAAAAACTTTTGAATTTGATCCATGGCTAACTGTAACAATCGTAATACTGCTGAAGGTTATTCTATTACAAGACCACCATTGTTTGACAATATTCCTTTTGATTTTTGGAAGACACGCATGTCTACTTTTCTGCAATATATTGATTATCGCATGTGGATGTTAGTTAAGGACAGATACGAACCACCTTTTAGATTGATTAACAATGTGAAAACTGAATTGCCTTTTGCTGATTGGACGTTTGATGATCGTGACTTAGCACAATTAAATGCAAAATGCTTGATCTGTTTCTTTTGTGCTTTAAAATCTGAAGACTATATGCGTGTTTCTACTTGTACAACGGGAAAAGAAATCTGGGATAGGTTATGTATAACATACGAAGGTACAACTGAAGTCAAACAGTTTAGGTTAAACATCTTGTTACATGATTACGAACTTTTTCGCATGAAACCTAATGAGACTACTTCAAAAATGTACACAAGGTTCACTCAGATTGTTACCTCTTTGCATGCTTTAGGTAGAGAACTTACTAACTACGAAAGAGTGAACAAAATTCTTAGATGTTTGCCTGCTTCTTATGATGCTAAGATTACTACTATCACTGAATCTAAAGATTTAAATACTTACTCTATTGACAGCTTACTTGGATCACTCATTGCTTACGAGCAAGGGGTGAACCAAAGGCAACTTGATGCAGGTGAACGCAAGAAGGAGAAGACAGTGGCACTAAAGGCCAAAGATTCAGATGCTAGCACTTCCGGGTCTGATAGCGATGATGTTACCTTAATCACAAGGCAATTCAAGAGCTTTCTAAGGAAGAAGAATAAGAACTTTCATAAGTGGAACAAAGGTAAGACCAGTAGAAATTTTAAAGGTTCATCTGAATCTGTTTATTTTGATTGCAGGAAGCCTGGACACATAAAGGCGGATTGTCCTACGCTCAAGGCTCACCCAAGCAAGAAGAAGGGTGAGGAGAAACCAAAGTTCAGAAAGGACAAGAAGCGGATTCAGAAGGCGTTCTGGGAAGACTCTGCATCCGACTCTTCTGAGACTGAAGCTGAAGAGGAGGAAACAAACTTGTGTCTGATGGCTGATGATCACCCTGGTCAGTCGGACCAGGAAGAGGTATGTGAGCTTACTTACGATCAATTATTTAAAGTTTCTGAAAAAATTCATACATCGTATAGGAAGCTTAAGAAAACTCATGCTAGTCTGAAATTAGATTATTTGACTTTACAAAAAGAGCATGATGTTTTAGTTAAAGATCATTCCACTGTTGATTCCAATTATATGTCTTTACTTGATGAACTCGATGATTTGAACAAAAAATATTCTGATTTAACTATTGAGCATGATTTGTTAAAAACATCGCATGTTGAATTAGAAGTTGCTTTTAAGAAAGTGAATGATATGACATGTGATTTAGAAAGTAATGAAAGTGCAAGAACTTTTGAAATTGCAAGTTTAAATAAACATATTGAGTTTTTGAAAGTGAAAATCAGTATTTTTGAAAAGAACAAAACACCGCCTACTTTTGAACAGTTCTATGCACCGCCACCTTTTGAAAAATCTGTTGCAAGTTCATCAAAGCATGTTTCATATACATCTAGGAAAAGACATTATCACCCACGTAGATTAGTTAACCCTTTTTCTAGTGTTAGATGTTTTTCATGTGGCATGCTAGGACACATTTCCCACACCTGCACTGTTCACCGTAGTACACATTGGGTGTGGAGACCCAAACTGCCTGTTTCACAGCACAACACGCATGCATTGCATTCTTCTTTTCATAAGAAGGAACCCAAACCTGTTTGGGTTCCTAAGACTGACGTTTGATATTTTTGTAGGTGTGCTCTCACACAAGACCTCATGAGAGCATGTGGTACCTGGACAGCGGATGTTCTGGACACATGACTGGAGATGCAAATCAGTTCATTTCGCTGGAGGCCAGAGCTGGAGGCACGGTTACACTTGGAGATAACACCACCAAGAAGGTGGTAGGCACAGGTATAATTGGTGATTCAAAGAATTTTATGATTGATAATATTTTTCTTGTAGATGGACTGAAACACAACTTGCTGAGCATCAGTCAACTTTGTGACAAGGGATACAACATCAAATTCCTGCCCACTGGCTACATTTTAAGCTTAAATGATGAAGTAGTTTTGCAGGGGCAAAGGATCAACAACGTCTACAAGCTGGATGTAAGTTGCATTAAATCTGATAATTCAATTTGCTTAAAAAATGTTGCTGATGAGTTTTGGTTATGGCATAGGAGATTGTGTCATGCCAGTATAAAAACCCTTAGGAGAGTCACATAGAGGGACTTAGTTAGAGGTGTGCCCAAGATTAAGTTCATTAAGGATCACCTGTGTGATGCCTGTTAGTTGGGGAAGCAAGTCAAGTCCTCTTTTCACTCTGTTAAGGACGTTAGCACCTCTAGACCTTTAGAAGTTCTTCACATGGACCTCTTTGGACCCATTAGCACTGCCAGCTTAGGGGGGAGAGTCTATGGATTTGTGATTGTAGATGATTATTCGAGGTTCACTTGGGTTAAATTTTTGTCACATAAATCTGAGTCATTTGATGAGTTTAGATCTTTCTCTACTTGGATTCAGAAAAAGTTAGGATGTGAGATTATTACCATCCATAGTGATCACGGAGGGGAGTTTGAAAATAAAAAATTTGGAAGTTTTTGTGAGGATCATGGGATTAATCACAATTTTTCAGCTCCTAGGACCCGTCAACAGAACGGGGTAGCTGAAAGGAAGAACAGGACCTTAGTGGAAGCCGCTAGAGCCATGCTTGCCAAGTATTCACTTCCAAAATACTTTTGGGCTGAAGCGGTGAACACTGCCTGTTATGTGCTGAATAGCGTGAATGTGAGAGTCAAACTGAACAAGACACCTTATGAGATCATTAAGGGTAGAACTCCAAATCCGTCCCACCTCCATGTCTTTGGCTGTAAGGTTTTCATTCTGAACAACGGGAAATCACCATTAGGAAAATTTGACCTCAAATCTGATGAAGGAGTGTTCTTAGGATATTCAAGTGTGGGGAAATCCTTTAGGGTGTTCAATAAGAGGACTTTAGTGGTGAAAGAAACAACCCATGTAGTGTTTGATGAATCTGATCCTAAGGAGTCTAGATCTGAAGTAGAAGATGAAGAGATTGTTGAGGTTACCCAAGGGGTTGAAAATACAAATCTGGAGGAAATGGTAGAACCTCAAACCATGTTGCCTAGAGATTGGAGATATTCTTCGAGTCATCCTAAAGAACTGATCTTAGGAGACCCTTCTGAAGGTGTTAGGACTAAGCAAGGACTTAAGAACGAAGTAAACCATTCTGCCTTTATCTCAATGACTGAACCCACCAACATCAATCAAGCCTTGTCGGATGAGTTTTAGATTTTAGCTATGCACGAAGAATTGAATCAATTTATAAGGAATGATGTTTGGGAGTTAGTAAAAAGACCTAAAAATTAAAGTATTGTGGGAACCAAGTGGGTCTTTAAGAATAAGATGAATGATTCTGGTGTGGTGGTGAGAAATAAGGCAAGATTGGTGGCTAAGGGGTATAATCAGATAGAAGGGATTAATTTTGAGGAGACTTTTTCCCTGTAGCTAGATTGGAAGCCATTAGAGTGCTACTAGTCTTTGCCTATTATAAGGGATTTAAGCTATTTCAAATGGATGTCAAGAGTGCCTTTTTAAATGGGGTAATTAAAGAAGATGTTTTTGTAGAACAACCCACAGGTTTTGAGAGTTCCCAATATTCAAGTCATGTCTATAAATTAAAAAAGGCCTTATATGGATTGAAACAGGCACCCAGAGCTTGGTATGAGAGGCTTAGCACATTCCTATTAGAAAGAGAGTTTGTTAAAGGGAGTGTAGACACCACCCTTTTTCTGAGGAGATTAGGGGATGACTTACTCATTGTCCAGATCTATGTTGATGATATAATTTTTGAATCTTCTGATAAATATTTATGTGATGAGTTTTCTAAAATAATGAGTAAGGAGTTTGAGATGAGTATGATGGAGAATTGTCCTACTTTTTAGGGTTTAGTATAAGGCAAACAGATGATGGAACCTTTCTCAATCAATAAAAATACACTAAGGACATTTTGAAGAAATATGAAATGGACAAAGCCAAGCCAATCAATACTCCCATGCTCTCCTCAGTTCAGTTAGAAAATGAATCAAGTGAAAAATCTGTTGATCAGAAGAAGTATAGAGGGATAATAGGATCACTGCTTTACCTGACTACTAGCCGACCTGATATCATGTTTAGTGTCTGTCTTTGTGCTAAGTTTCAGGCTGATCCTAAAGAGTCTCACCTGACTGCTGTTAAGAGAATTCTTAGATATCTTTTAGGGACCCCAAATTTAGGAATCTGGTACCCTAGGCACATCACTTCTTTTGAGATCATTGGATATTCTGATTCTGACTTTGCAGGGTTTATGGTGGATAGAAAGAGCACTTCTGGGACTTGTCAGTTCATAGGACAGTCGTTAGTCTCCTGGTCCAGTAGAAAACAGAACTCAATTGCACTTTCCACTGCTGAAGCTGAGTACAATGCCTTAGGGAGTTGTGTGGCCCAAGTTCTTTGGTTGAAGCAACAAGTCTTGGATTTAGGGGTACCTGTTGGCACAATTTCTGTTCTGTGTGATAATACTAGTGCCATCTATATCTCTAAAAATCCAATCCAACATTCTAGGACCAAACACATTGATATAAGGCATCACTTCATTAGGGACCATGTTACAAAAGGGGACATTGAGCTACATCATGTAGCAACTGAAAATCAGTTGGCTGACATATTCACTAAACCACTGGCCTTTGACTCATTCAGTATTTTGAGAACCAGATTAGGAGTGATTGATATAAATGCTTGATTCTGATGACTGCTGATTTCTGATTGGTATTCTCCTTTATGTTAGTTAGTTTTTGGTTTGATTATTTGCTTTTAGTTGATTTTATTTCTTCTGCTGATTTCTGTTTTTAGCTTTACTGTTAGTATGATTTGAGCATTTACTTTGATGTGATTTTCTCCCTTTTTTCTATTCACTGGTTCATCTCTTGCACTTACTATTTTATGCTTTTCAAAATCTGATCACCGCTCACCACTTCTGATAATCTGAATTTCTGACTGGGAGTCTTTACCTTGTTTTGGTTTGGAAGCTGGTAAGCAGTGATTGATTCCATTGAATCTGTTAAAGGGAAGAAACATTGATTATTGTTTCTCTTCCTCTAACTCCATTACTGGTGTATAGTTTCTTTTGGATAAAAATTCTCTTCAAAATTAAAATGTTAGTTTTTGAAATAGAGATTATTTTATCTTCCTACAGTAATCTGCCTCATATCAATAGTATTTTTCAAAGTCTTGAGTCATTAGTTTGATTTTTTAAACCAAGTGATTACGTTTATCATATGCTGTATGGCTTTTGTTTTGTGAATCATTCTTCCTTACTGTGGAGAGTCATCTCCTATGTCTGTAAGATAATCTCACAGCTGAGACTCTTTAATGATTATGAAAAGGAGAAAGCTTACAAAAGATGTGCAGTGCGCCAAATAATTTGAAAAAGAGGCATAAAATGAGCCCAAAACTGAAAAGACGCGAAATTGCCAAATTGGATACACAAAGTGTATCAAAAATGAAAAGATGCGTAAATCGCCAACCAATTTGAAAAAGAGGCACAAAATGAGCCCAAACCAAGCCTTCTTCCCTTTCAGATTGCTAAATGTCTTAGAAAAATTCGTGCGCCACTTAATATTTTCAAAAGCTTGAGTTTGGAAATCCTGATTTCTGATTCCTTACTTTGTAACACTATTATATCAGATATTTTTCTGGAACGAGGCTTGAAAGGATCTCTTTTCAAATCTAATGTCTTTTCTTCTGAATCGAATTTTTGTTTTGAAAGAGGTTTGCATCGATAAGGTGCCCGGGGTTGAAGTTACGAAAATTGATTTTTCCAACCTTTTCTGGATTTCAGCACTGTCAATCGTCTTCCTATTGGTTTTTGAATCTAAAATCAAGAAAAAATTCTGATTTACTCGAGCAGCTTGATCAAAAAAAAAATGTTACTTGTATGTGTTTTTGCTGTAAGTTTTATTCATTTTTATTTTATTTTGATTTCATGGTTGTGTTTTTGGGATCCTGATCGATCATCTTCATCCTTCATCTTTTTCTGTTTTCTTCACATCGTCCTGGACGATACATCGATCATCCTGGACGATCCTCTTCATCCTGGACGATCCAAACATTGTCCTGGACGATTCATTCAAAAGCGTCCCCACACTGCTCCTGCTGCTAAAAAAATCCCAATTATTGGTGATCGTCCTGGACGATCCTTACATCGTCCTGGACGATATGATCCATATCTTCCTGATCTGATCAAACGGTTGACATTGCACCAATTATTGTCCATCGCCCTGGACTATCCACCTCATCGTCCTGGACGATCCACGTCTCAGCCACTGGATGATTTGAATTTGGCCCGTCCGACATATTTATTGCATATCGTCCCGGACGATCCACCTAATCGTCCTGGACGATACTTTTCGTCAACGGTCGTCCAGCCTGACTCCTCAGGATGATCGCTTGTGTCTAATTGTCCTGGACGATATTTGATTGTCCTGGATGATCAGACCGCCTTTTTGACCAATCATCCAAGACGTCATAAATGACTATATCGTCCCGGACGATGTCACGATCGTACGGGACTATCAGTCCATTTTCTATATAAACAGCAGTTTTCTTAAGAATTTTTCACACCTTTTTTCTTCCACTCTCCTTCTACTTCCTTACACTTTGGATTCCTAATGGCTGGTGGCAAAAGGTCCCGTCAAAAGGGTGCCAGTTCCTCCCGGGGACTGGTTGATCCTTGCTTCCCCAATGCAGTCGATCAGGCTGCCTACGAGCGATACTGCGAAGTGGGGATCACACCATCAAAAATCATAAATCCCCGCACTCTCACTTATCCTGTCCTTGACCTCTTCGCACACACCTCGCTCACCTTCATCATGACTCTCGCATTTCCCTTTAGCTCGGAACTTCTCCGCGTTTTCTTTGCAAACTAGCGGATTTCGGCTGATTATTCCACCCTCCGCTCTTATGTAAATCAACGCCCCGTTGAACTTACCTACAGGGACTTTCATAACATTCTCCAACTTTCCGTTACCGGCGACAAACTCCACACCCTTATCACCGACCAGACTATGATTGGAGTGTTGCCAATCATTTCCTTCGAAATACAAATGCCCCTTATCATGACAATGCCTACTCCACACTTCTTAAGGATGCCCGGACTATTCAGTATGTTCTTCGTTCCTCCGTCATTCCATAGGCGGGGGATCGAATTCACATCACCCCACTCCTGTCCTTGACCACCTACTACATCCTGGCCAATAGGGAATTTAATGCCACAGACCTTATTATCCGGTACCTTGAGCACCTCACCACTATTCGGGATCCAGGTCATCGCCATCGTCCAAATCTAGCCTTAGGACACATTATTGCCTATGCCCTTGAAACCAAATATGACCTACAATATCCAGCAGCTCCAAATGTTCCTCCTTCCTTCCTCACCAACAATGCCTTCCATGTCCTACACAGCACCCGACTACATTTGGAGCCCGCCCCGGATGTTGAGGAAGAGGAGGAAGAGGCCATTCCAGTTCCTACTGCACCAGAGGCACCTGCTCCCCTTCGCATTGCCTCTCCCTTTGACCACCTGGTGCAGCATTTCGATCAGTGGGAGGCCAGATTTGACTCCTACGTGGTTGCCCAGGAGTAGCGGTACGCCGAGGACATCCAGCGCTTCACTGACTATGCTGCGCAGCAGCAACAGCAGCATGACCAGGACATTGCCTGGATTGGAGCCCACTTTCAGGCCATTCACCATTACTTCAACCCACCACCGCCACCTCCCTCTTCCGATCAGGATCCGCCTCAGTTTTAGTTTTCTGTTTTGTAGTTGTTCTCTTTTATATTTTGTACTTGTATTTCCGTGTTCTAGTTTACCCTCCTCCTTTTTGTGATGTCAAAAGGGGGAGTCAGTTGTAGTCGTTTCAGTCTTTGGTATGTGTTATATTTTCTGTATTATTTTGATTGTTAAATAAAAATTTAAAAAATATATATATCTATTTTTCAAACTACTGTACAAATGTTTGCCATCATCAAAAAGGGGGAGATTATTGTAAATCTGGTTTTGATGATGGCAAACATGTTTCTAGTGTGTTTTGCTTGGCTAACCCGTTTCAGGCACAAAAGATCACGAGCAAATCAAGCCAACTCAAGATCGGGTCCAAGTGTGTCAAATGTATGATTTTTCTATTTATTGAGTCAATTGTAATGTAATTGATCCCCGAGCTAAGTAACCTTGCACACACACACTCAGGGGGAGAGCTTGAGTGAATTAGAGTTTCTGTTCATTTTTTGTTCAGATCGTCCTGGACGATATTCACATCGTCCTGGACGATCCAGCAAAAACAGAAAACCTAATTAGGGCGACCAAGTTAAGTGAGTCTGATTAAGTAGATCGTCCTAGACGATCTTTGGATCGTACGGGACGATATGCTTAAATTAGAAATTCTCAATCGCTAGAACAACTTAGGCAAGTTTTTATTTTTAGTTGTTTGGTCTGATCGTCCCGGACGATACGTGTATCGTCCTGGACGATTCAGTACAATCATGCCTAAATTAATCTGGTAATTAAGGAAAGCAATTAATATTTAATTGATATGATCATATCGTTATGGACGATCGCAGGATCGTCCCGGACGATCATGATCGTCTAGTTTATTTCAGCTGTACGTCCCGAACTGTGTTCAGGACGATTTGGGCACTTTTTGAACTAATCGTACCGGACGATACCCGTATCGTCCTGGACGATCAAGTCATTTTTTGGTCATCTAGCACAAGTTTCTCTGGACGACCCGAATTGTCTTCTGGATAAAATTCCTCGATTTGCACTAATCGTCCCGGACGATCGCAGGATCGTACGGGACGATATGAACAATTTTTTCTACTGATCGTCCAGAAGAGCCAGATCGTCCAGGCTGAAACAGCTGATTTTGAACTGATCGTACAGGACGTTCTATCGATCGTCTTGGACGATCTTGGCCAACCAGTTAAGATTTAGGGCAAATTTTAAGCCCTCCTATAAAAGAACTTTTTCTTGAAACAAGAAAAATCTTTTTGCCACCTTCCTTCCGTGAGAAACCCTAGAGAGAGAGAGAGTTGGGAGAGAGAGAGAGAGGATCTTATGAGGGGGAGTTCGTGAGGGATTCACTAAGGTTGCTCCAAGCACGGATCAGAGTCGTCTTCTCCGCTCGTCGTCCTTCGTCTAGTCGGTGTTCGTCGTGGGAGGATCATTCGTAAGAAGATCCAGGGTTCTCTGCCCGCTTCAGGTGGAAGCAAAAGGAGTTCGAAGGTTCTCTGCCTGCTTCAGGAGTAAGCAAAATGAGGTCGGGTTCTTTGCCCCATCGTGTGGTGAAAAGGAGGTCTTGTACAGGCTTCTCCGCCTTGCTGTGGGAGCAAAATGAGAGACACTTTTTGTTTAGTGCAATACCCAAAGGGGAGGCTCCGGGGAGTGGACGTAGGTCAAGTTGACCGAACCACTATAAAATCTGGTTTGCTTTTCTGATTCAGTTCTGCACTTTACTTGTTGATATTAACTGCGTGGGTGAATATCTGAGATTGATCTTTTCGTTCATGTTTATTTGTTTCCGCTGCTAAATATCGAAAAGGTTTTTCATTGTTGTTGTGAAATTTTTAAATAACCAATTCACCCCCCCTCTTGGTTAGCCTCGGGACTAGTTCACTAGGGCTTAACATCCCTATCGAACTTTCAGTTTGGGGGAATTTTATAATTATTTGGTGAACCTTGTCAACTCCTATTTACCTGCCTAGGAAAATTGTGTTCAAATTTATTGACCCGCGCAGCATCCCTAGACGTCATGTGAGTTCTTACAACATGCTCACCGGGGCCCAAGCAGGTGTATAATTATGCGTGTATTTATGTGTACCTATGTGCATACATATTCTAGTGCACATGCGAGGAGATTTTCTTAGGAATATTTGACGCTATTCAGTTGTGTGGGAAACTGTCATTTGAATGCAACATTCTATTTAGGAACTCATAGACGCGTTCTGTCTGCTTGTACGAATGTTACATATTCGGTGGCGTTACGTAGCAGCTTGTGGATTGAGCCGTTTGCTACTTTGTACAAGTAGACTATCATGCACTACTTATTGATTTCTGCAGATGGGTCATAGTACACTAACAGATCTCCTACTTTTGATTGTAGACTATTGCATCTTTTGCAGCATTTTTGTATTTTTCCATAGACCATACGTTGAATACATAATGGGCCTTGTTCAGCAGTTCATAGGCATTCACATTTACTGTGATCATTTAGACTTGTACTCATTACAAGTCTCCTGCTCATTATATATTGACTTTTAGTGTTTGTAGACAACTGTTGTATCCATCTACGAGCTGATTATCACCAGTAGGTATACCATTGTGTATGCAACAATTCCTCAACTATCATATACGGGAAAGTTGTAACGATTATATTAAATATCTGCATTTGTTACATATTGACTATCTTTACTTGTTGAGGACTTGCAACAACTCTACTATGTTTGCTTGTAAATTGGTCGGCTGAATGAGCTGCATTAAATTTACAATTTTCATACAATCTATGAGTATTTTCATTCACTTCGACTCTTCCGTATTTCGATTATAAGTAGCATCTTGTGTATATATCTGCATTCACAAAGCTCATTACTCCTTATCATCAATATCTGCAAGGAGTCTTTTACATCTGCCCATAGACAACATGGTAAATGTATAACGGGCCTTTCTCAGCTGCTCGTAGGCATTTATGTTCACTATAGGCTTTCACCTCTGCTTGCGAATGACATTCTGCATGAGTATCCATATGTCTAAGAAGTTCATACACTTAGAAATATATCTCCTATCATTATTTGCATGTGGATTAACACGACAACTTGTGAATTTGATGTTGACTGGTGGTGTGGCACGTTCACTGCACTCTTTCTTTTGTTAGTGTTGGTAAGGAGCCTTTCACATTTATCACACGTCAATCATTATTACTTCTAAGTTAATACTGACATTGGATGAATTATGTTCCTTACAATATCTTCTAGTATTGGTTTAAGTGATACTACTACGTATACCCCAGTCTTTTATCGTTGCTTACAAGTGCTTGCATCATTATAATTTGTTGCCTTGGGTCATAGATGACCTTGTATGCCTCATGTACACATCGACTCATCATGAACATTGCTCCCCCCCCCGCCCCCCTTTTTTATTGAGGGAATTATTATATTTTCTTGCTATTGAATTGTCGTAGATTCCATGGATACCATGTGTTTGTCTGTATTACATCTCTTCTAATGTTACTTGTAGGTACATCATACTTCTTGTATATGACCTCTTGGTATCATTGGGAGTTTGCATTGTTGCTTGAGAATGAATCAATCAAGTCATGTTCATTAAACTTCAATAAGTCTTTCATTCATACGTTAACTTCCATTTGGATGATTATGGTTGTTATTTGGTTTTAGTATTTCATTTGTTCATCAATTGCATCTCAATTGAAATGATAGTTTCCCAATATTTTATTGGAAATATTGCATCATTATTCAAATGAAATTCTTTGTTGATCATTTGAATCTAATTCTTTGTTATTACATTAAATTCGAATTTTTATGCATTTGGCTCAAATTCAGACTTAGTCATTTGAGTTCAATTTGGGTTATTTATGTGGTTCAAATCTAGTCCTCTATAAATGTTCAAATTGGTCCCTTGTGTTCCAACTTAAGTATCTTCTTGAGTTCAAATGTCCAAGTCTCTGTTCATCTCATTTGATGTTCAAATCAAATGCAAGTCCAAGTCCCTACTGAAATTTTTCGAGTTCATTGAGTTTTGTTGAGTTCAAGTCCAGTTTGGTCTGCAAGTTCAAGTCTAAATTTTGCAAGTTCCTTGTGTTCAATTATGCTCCAATCCAGTCCGTTATCATTTGATTTAAGTTCTAGTTATGGTTAACGTTCACATTTGTTTAGATTTTAGTTCATTTAAGTCCAAAACAAGTATCTTTATTGTTAATTTGAGTTCAACTCTTCTGCACTGAGTTCAGATCAGGTCCTCCATTTGCTCTGAATTTCGGCAGCCTCCCAGTATCTCCCCCGTTTAAGGAAAACTATCGGAAACTGGGCCTTCCCTCCATGCTACGAAAAGTGTGTATGGTAGATGTCCTTGGACACGGCAGCCGTAATTTCTTCATCCCCCACCATGCTACGAAAAGTGTGTATGGGTCTTCAAACGCACCTGTTTAAAAATACAGTTATTTCCCCACGAGCGGGTACTTATGATATCCCCTTCTCATCATAGGCGTCGCACCGGGTTTCCATCCCATCACGCTTTGAAAAGCCTGCATAGGTGGTTTGTCGGTGCGCTGTGAACGTCGAAAAAGAGATTTTATGTGATTACCCACTTCGTCGTAGGCGCCGCACCAGGTTCTCTTCCCACCATGCTAAGAAAAGCATGTACGGGTAGTTTTCTGGTGCGCCACGAACGATGAAATGAACTCTCGAAGTGATTACCTAATTCGTCGAGAGCACCGCGAGGAACTTCCTCCCACCACGCTACAAAAAGCATGTATAGGTGGTCGTTTTGTCGCGCTATAGGCTTCAAAATTGAGCTCTCAAAGTTTGCAAAATTCTTTCTTTTTTTTTAATTCTTTTCTTTTTTTGGATTTTTCTCATTTTTTTTAAACATCTATTTTGTTTTGCTTTTCTCTTTTTTTATAATAATAATAATAATAATACTAATAATAAATTATTTATTAACATAACTATAATATTAACTGCACTAATAATAGTTTTAACAACAACAATAATAATAATACTATTATTATAATGATAATATTTGTAATATTAATAATGATAATGATAATAATAATAATAATAATAATAATATTTATAGCAGTAATATTATTATTAATACTAATATTAATAACATTATTCATACTTTAAATAATAATAATAATAGCTTAGAAAAGAAATCACCTCTAAGTCTCTACCGGCTTGATTAGAGGTGTTCGGCTATATGAGGTAGATCGGGTAGAGGGATTTGTTGGGGCTCTTGTATGGTTTCATCTTGGATACGAGTAGAGGGGGATCGGGTATGTGAGGAGAGCGAGCCTTAGACAATGAGCAGATTGTAGCATAGAGGGTTTGGGACGGAAGGCTTGCGACGGGATACTCGGCTAGGGCAAGTTGGCGATGGCTATGGAGGTAGATCGTCGACTCTTCGCTAATTCACAAAAATTACAAAAAGTAGTAGAAAGGGAAGGGAAGCTTGTGACTCTTCGGTAGTTCACAAGAATTACAAAAAGTAGTAGAAAGAGGAGTACATATAGTAGGTAACATCTTAGATAAGGTTTGAAGAACTCTGGAGTTGGGATGGCCCAAGCGGCAATGCCATGTAGCAGCTGAAGATGGGGAACAGACAGTAGCAGTAGCGACGACTATAGTGGGAGGAGTTGGAGTGATCGGGAGAGGGTAAAGGCCATTATGGCAAGGACCGTTGAGAAGTATTTGATTGGTTGTCTGATCCTTAAAATGAAAGTTAGATTTATCAAAGACAATGGAGCAAAGATTGTCATTTATAAGTTTGGAAATCGAGAGAAGACGATGAGTTAAGTTTGGAACATAAAGCAAGGGGTTAAGAGAGAGCTTACGAGTAGGCGTCGGAAGTAAGTTGTTACCAAAATTTTGTATTGGAAGGGGAGTACCGTTGCCAACCAGAATGTGATCTTTGCCAGTATAAGGTTGTTGAAGTAGCTGTGGGTCCGACATGTGATGAACAGTAGCACTATTGTATAGGTACCAAGGGGAAAGATCATTGTTGAGATTGTTAGTTAAGAGGGCGACATCACCTGAGGAGGAAGGGGAGTTGTACTGAAAGTTGCCTCTAGGCCAACTTATAAAAGCCAAATGTCCATTTTTGCCGCAAATTTGGCATTGTCTGTCGAATCAGGGTTGCTTTGGGGTGCGATTAGAGATGAATCCACGGCCACATCCTCGATAGTTGTTGAATCGAGCTCGTCCACGCCCTCGATTAGTGATTAAGGTGTGTGTCGGGTCTGAGGGAGATGATGTCGAGGAGAATGAGAGTTCTTTTACTGCATCAGTAGTTTGATTAACTTCTTCACTTCAAAGTAAGGAGTACAAGTCATCTAGGCTAATCGATTAAAGGGAGGATCTGATAAAAGTTTTGAATAACTGATAACCGAGGGGAAGACCATTTAATATGTAGAGCATGATGTTTTCATTGTCCATAGAACCACCAGTAGCATTTATGTTGTCTACTATGGTCTTAAGTGAGGCAAGATATTCAGCCATAGACTTGTTATGCATAGATAACAAGTGTAACTCATTTTTCAGTTGAATCACTCGAGATCGATTAGTAGAGTAAAATCGTCGTTCGAGTGTCTACCAAATTGATGCAGTAGTATCTGAGTTCAAGACGTAGGGAAGGATCGAAGATGAGATAGTAGAAAATAGGGTGACAGACAAGTTTTGGCCTACCAGAGTCCAGGAAGAAAAGTGAGGGTTTAATGTGAGTTGACCGGTGGCGAGCAGGTGTTTGGGTGGACAAGGCTGTGTACCATCGAGATAACTAGAGAAATTGTTGGGTAGGAAGAGTTTTTGAATAGCAGAACACCAGGTTGGATAGTTGTTCGCAAGGAGTTGGACATTGATGACGTTCTTAATGTTAAAAAGAAGAAATTTGAGAGTGGGAGGTATAAGAACGTCAGTGATGGTCTGGTTTTCGTGGATTACTGGTTGTGGAATGGATGAAGCGGAAGTAGCTGTTGAGTCCCCCATTTCAAACCAGAATGAGGGTCGTTAGGCGAGTGGCTATGATACCATGATGAATCAAACAGGAATATCCTTTTGGATCATCATCCAGCATTCAAAAAAGGATAAAGCACAAGAAGGAAGAAGAGCTTGTTACGATAAAATCATGGATGCCTTTTGCTGTAGCATACAAGGAGAATAAATACACATAAGTTGGCAAGAGAAAAAAATGTCTAAACTACCCTAGACCATTACATAAAGTAAAAATAGAGAGCTGCTGGGTCAGAGGTGAGTGGCGGCTTGAGCAGCTGTTGTTAGTTGGTGCTCAGAGGAAGTGGAGAGTGATTTATTCTTTTCACTATGCAATAAGGTTAAATTCCTACCATTCGCCATTTTCGATAAAAATTTACAATAAAAGAAAATTCAGTATAAAAAAATTAAAGTTAATAAAATAGAACAAATTGTTGAAAATCAATTTGAATTAAGTAAAATCATACACAATGTCAATCCAGGAACAAATTTTAAGAGTAAGAAAAAAATAGAAGAATTCATCAAAATCTTGAAAGCTTTAAGGTAGAGAAAAAAAAAAACTTTCAAAATCCTATACTTGATCGATGAATAAATGGAAGGAATAAAAAAATCATTGTTGCAGACAGAACCAATAAAAAAATAGAAAATGTAGAAATATAATTAAAAAAAAGCATGATGAACAAGCAAATTCGAGAAACTGGAGAAATCAATGGAGTAAAAAGAGACAGGCAAGTAGATGATACGCGCAACCCTATGTATTGGGAAGAGAGGCAGCAAACAAAGTTTATTTAATTTATTTTGCATTACCATAACACTCCCATACGAAGAGTATTTATATATGAATATAAAAGGATGTAATAACTCACTAAAATATTCAACAAGCCAAATTATCTGAAATCCACAAGACTCAAAGAGAGCATCATTGTGCGAACCAAACAAGGAAAACTATAGGAAATAAAGAAATGACAACAAATATATGATAACCGTACAACTTTAATCTTGCATAAAACTCAGATAAAACTGATACCAATGAATATTCTATCCTATGATTTTCCGATACGGATATGAGTTGGACACGATATTATAATATTTATATTTTAAAAATAATGTTTAAAAACTGAATAAATATAATATTAAAAATAATTTAGAAATAATAAGTCATTTAACTAGAATTTGTGCTAAAATCGATTAATACTAGGATGTCAAGAATCGGGCATCCATGCCACGTATCAAGCTTTGAGAGAGAGGAGATGACAATGTTGTCGAGAGTCGGGCATCGATGTTATACAATAAGTATCAGACGTGGATGTCTGTTAACCTCTGTCAGACAAGCCAAAACAAACAAAAAAAAAATGCTTAAAAGATAATACATATGCCACAACTTGTCGAAGCCCATTCCGCCGCCTGCTACAATATCTGCCCATGCCCTACGAATAGCACCTAAGCAGTCCTCTCATGCGACAACGCCTCGATTCTTCTCCCCTGGCATCGTTAAATGCCGAACCAAACGAAGCCTTATGTTCTCCTTCCCACGTGAAAAACTACTCTTCCTCCCGTCAAAGCCTCTGTCGTAAGCATCCCGATGCCTCTAAGCAATAAATCCCACTCGACCATCTTCTTCTTCTTGCATCTGACGCCATAACTCTGCCCTAGCCGCAAAGCACAACCCAATAGAGCTCCCCAACCCTTCGCCTCTTCCAACGCCTGTTGAAGCCGAAACTCCAGCCCAATTCCTTCGCTTCTCTCGTAAGACCTCCATTCACCATAGCCCGCCTTCCCTTCCTCCCTCTCTACCCAGGCCGACGACAACACCCTGCCGAAGCCTTCCCCAAATCCCACAAGCCTCTACAAGCCGCTCCTGCCTCTGTCCTAGCCGAACATCCTCAGCCCCGATTCCTTTGATAGAGAGAGAGAGAGAGAGAGAGAGAGAGAGAGAGAGAGAGAGATCCCTTACCTCCTTCACAATCTCCAACCGAACCCGAGCATTCTTCCTCCTCTAAGCCGATCTAGCCGTAGCCTGCCATTCTTCTTTAAGAGCCGAAGCTCGCAAAGCCTCTGACCGAGATCCCACATCTGTCCAGACCTCTCTAACCGATCGAACCTCAAAAAGCTCCTCCCAGGACCGAACTCTTCCCCATCTAGCTACCTCAGTTGTGCCTCTCTGCCCGATCACATAGAGGTAGTGATTAAGTTATATATTTTTTATATTAATATAAGTTTTGGCTATTAATGTTATGATTATTAATAATATTAGTCATTAAAAGTAATAATAATAATATTATTATTTTTATTATTATTATATATATATACATATATATATCTATGTGTATGTGAGAGAGGAAAGACAAAAAAAAAAAAAAGAAGAGAAAAGACGAATGAAAAAAAAAGGAAAAAAAAAATACAAAAAAAAGGAAAAGAGATGCAAGAAAAGAAAGTGAAGTAGAAAAAAAATCCCAAAAAAAAGAGAGATGAAAATTATTGTATTTTTAGAAAATATGTGTTGTACGTTTTACAAATTTTCCTTCGCCACTACCGTCACCACCAACCATCACGCAGGTATAATCTCCCAAATTTGAGAAAACCTATTTCGACACTTGCAACGCGACGAACGATCACATATGCACGCTTTTCTTATCACGGTGGGAGGGAATTTGTTGCGATGCTCATGACAAGGCGGGTAATCTTCTAAAGTCATGTTTACGGTGTTTATAGTGAGCCGAGGGACCCCCTATACACGCTTTTCTCTAGTGTGATTGTATGAAACTCGGTGCGGTGCTTACAATGAGGCAGACGAGCATTTTGTGCGCTTTTCTTAGCACAACAGGGAAAAAATATAAGTACCCATATGCGGCTCTGTACCTGTGGGAAAACAAACTATACTCTTTTAAAACAGGTATTTTTTCAGACTCATGCACACCTTTCTCTGGCGTGATGGGATTGCAGATTTTACGGACGCAGTGTCATCCGACACCTACGATGCACGCTTTTCTCTAGCATGGCGGGAGGCCCAGACTCCTGAAATTTCTTCTAAACGGGGGAGACGCTGGGAGGCTGCAAAAATTTGGACTGAACAGGGGACCTGACTTGCACTTAGACAAACGATAGTGGACCTAAAACCGAATTAATTTGAACTCAAATGAACAAATTACAGGGGACTCATCTATAATTGGCAGCAAATAAGAATGGAAGAAATGTGATACTCCATCTGCAAATGACAATGATAGTTGAACCATACAATAGTAGTTGAGCTACAAGTGTGATGACATCCCTTCAATTAGCCATCTTATAAGTATACGTGGAAACTCCTACGGATATAGGAAGGTGTGCAATGAATACAATATCCTGTGGTCGACGTTAAGTAACTTGTAAATTAGCATGATAGCCTACTTGCAAGCAATGAAGATTATGAATGCACCCATTGACTACGACATAAGACTGCGGTGCAGACTTCTACAACAATACTCTACAAGCAACATTAAAATACAAGCAGATACATTCAACCTTACAAGCAAAGAAATTGGAATTGATATCAATCTTCATATCACTCATGTAAGAAAATATGATAGCTCCTGCTACATCTATGTGCAAACACTGATGAAAAATCGTAGATGCCAGAAGAAATTATACTGTGCCCACAAATGACTGTAGAAGGTACATCACGCACACAGTGATCCATTCACAAGGGACAACAAGTAATATGCAGTGGATGTTAAACCTTCCCATAATCAACAACCACTTAATATCAGTCGAAAAGCACCGATCCCATGTAACTGGAAGAGACTAATATGCAGTAAATATAAGCTCCTACGAGCTACTACCGGATGCTCGCCATAATAGCAGGAGATTTGTTAGTGCACTACAATCTATCTACATAAATTAACAAGAAGTGTACGACAGTCTACCTATATGAGACAAAAAATGATCGCAATGCTACGCTACGCCACCAGATCCACAACATCCATGTAAGTGGATAGAAGGTGTTTACAAATATTCTAAAAATACCCCCGCACATGCACTATAATATGTTTACACATAGGTACACAAAAGAGGATGTATAATACACCCACATGGGCCTTGACGAGCATGTTACGAATACACACGTGATGTCTAGGGATGTTACATGGGTCAAAAAATAAATCCAAGTTCGAGCCCGATCATTCTATGTGGGTAGATAGGAGTCGACATGGCTCGAACCATAAAACAAATATACGATCGCGATATCGACCGAGATATTTGTTTTAATATATTCATATTATGCCTTCAAGGCCTGTAATCAAGAGAATTCATTAATAGAGGCATAAAGCCCACAAAACCCGATCGTCAATCGGCAAGTTGATAGAGTCGACAATGTTCAATCAAAAAATGGAAGTTATCCCATAAACACCATGATGATGGTCGCATTAAATTCAAATCTCAACCGGAGGAGTAAATTTTAAATATCTAAAGTTCCACCCATATACCCACAAAATCAAAACTCTCAGAAAATCATCAAAATCTAGAATGTTTAAAATTGAAATCAACTACCAATCACATAAAGCAAAAATTCATCCACCCTCCACAATAGTTTGACAGGGTAGATAAAAATTAAAATTTACCTCAACTCACATAGAGCTAATGCCTAGTTAAAAATATCACTAGGATCCATTCTAAAATAATCTCCTACTAGTAAGGGTGTGGTACTTGTCCTATGACCGGTAATTTTCCTGCTAAATGGCACCATATGATAAATAATTATGACCCAGGACCCTCTGAACCGAGTAGTTTTGCCGTCAAATGGCACTATAAGATAATATTTATAGCCAAGGCCAATAAGTTCCTTAGTGGCATCAAATCATTGAGATATAAATTAATAGAATATGATCGATAGGGCATAAAGCCCTCTGTTAGCTAAGGTGGATTCAAATTTGTCCCCTTAGACAAATATTCACCCTAAGTCTACAAGGTCCCATTGAACGAAGTAACCCATGGCTGCCAATAAGGATCCTTCTATCAGGTTGGGTCGACTACCTCCTTTGACTAAGTAGACCAGGGACCACAATGGCCTGGGACGATGGAATCATTAAATCTTAATCGGGTCCATTATCCGTTCCCCCACCATCCACCTTAAGTGCAAGATGGTGAAATTTCTAATTTAAAATATTACATTTCCAACGTCTAACCCATACTGCTACTATATACCAGACAAAATGTATCTTGACATATCTGACCGATGACTAGCCTTAATCAAAAGTTCTCTTTTGTTATTGAGAGGGGTAATTAACTATAGGGGCTTGTGCCTATAAGAAACTAGAACTCATATCATAAAGTCCTCATAAAATGAGGCTGAAATCTCTAGGTAGTGTCTTATCTACAAACTCATCTATCTTCCAAAATTTATTTCGAAACTTAATCTGTTAAAACTCCCCCAAAAAGTATACAGGGAGGGCTAGGGCTGAATTTTTGGAACCCACAGATTTCTAACGACTCTGCTGGGGATTAGTTTCTCTTTCCATCTTTGGTTAGTCGTCTCAATGTTACAGTAGCAGTTAACCAATACATGCTCAAAATATTAGAATTTCTCAAAATGATTATTCAACAGATTAAAATTTCAAATATTTTAAAATAATCGTTCAACGCATTCACTGAGATAACGCATTTAGTAGGATTTTTAAATTTGTATTATTTTAATTGCTTGCTAATATTATCTATTTTTATTTTATGTTATGTGTAAGTCTCTGCATTCTAAAAGTGTGGGGTGATGTATCAGATTCTGATTACTAACCATTTCCTTTCATCTATAGATGGATCTACAGAACATCCCAATGACCATTCAACTGGGATGAGGAGCCAGGATTCAACTACCAAACACTATCATTGACACTGGGAATGCTGGAGCTATCGTCCAGTTTAGTAGTCTCAACTTCCCTGTAATTATTGTAAGGATTGTCGATGTCCCTGTGTATGCCATGGAATCTGAAGGGTCTGATATGAGGGCCCCACTCTGCTAAAGCTACCACGCGTCATGCGCATTTGTCCGCGCCATGACCTACTACTAAGGAGCCTTATAGGAGAATTTTTGTGTTCGAGAGGCTATCGCAACCTAAAGCCACGGCTACTAAGAGGAGTGTAATCGAAGGAAGAATCTCAGTGGTATCTGCCAACATCACTTCTCTACCGATCGGGTTACTTGCACCCAGGAAGAACAATGCTGAAGCTTCCTCATCTGGAGGAAAGCTGACAAGGAGATAGAGAAGGAAGATGAATGCCGAGCTTCGAGCTCAGAAGCAATTGGTGCTGATCAACCCATCGAACCTGCCTGCTCTAGAGCCTGAAGCTAATATTCCCACCTAGAATAAGTTCACCGACTTAAAGTGGGGGAAAAGAAATAGCTCGTTTGGCAAGCTAAGGGCTCTTTCTGGGATCACCGGCCTGACGTTCCGATCCCTTCAAGGAAAAAGGAGCCTAAAACACTGTTAGCTTGAGTTTACAAGGTCTAAAAAATTATGAAGGAGAAGGTGCTAAAGAAAAAGAAGTTTCAACGGCTTTTGATAATTGAAGCTAGAAGAACTTTGCCAAGAGAATGCTTATCTATTACAGAGGAGAGAAAAGAAAGAAAGCATGTCCCGCACGTTAGGGCGTGACACCTGAATAGGTCCAAGGATCCTCCGTCGAAAGGTCACGGTGAAAAGGAAAGGAAATTTGGAGGTCGAAGCCTTGTAGAGAAGAAAGAGAAGAAATAAGAGGAAAAGTAATAAAGCTGGGTGTGACATCCGGTGTGGCTTCCCAGAGATTCGCCCGAAATAACAAGCAACATCAGAAATGTGTCCAAAAGAAGACCTGCAATAATGATCACGACGACGGTCGACACCCCGAAGAATCTTTCAGGGGATCCTGCCATTCGCTAACTCCTCCAAAGGAAGAACAACTTCGACTGCAGCCCACGGATCAAAGAAATCTTCTTGCAAAATCAATAGCCAAAGATCATGTGGCACAGCCGCTCGGAGATCCGAGTATTAGAGGAAGAAAAGGAGGAATATATGGAAGAAGAAGAATAATATGGGAATGAGGACACTATGGAAGTTGGGGTGGTTTACATAGTAAGCCACATTGATGATGACGATGGTGGTGATAAAGATGATTAACCACTCAGACGGATACAATAATGTTGTTATCAGGCTGTGTCTATTGCCAGCATAAGTGGCCACCCTTCGGAGGAAGAAGAGGAAGAAGAAGTTCAAGAAAATCTCTTTACTGCCAAGAATATAATACTCAGAGGCATGCAACGCCAAATGAGACATCAAATGAGGGCAAATGATATAGAAATCTCTCAGCTAAATGAGAAAATGACTAGGATGATGACTCAAATGGCAGCGATGATGCAAATGATGCAAAGAACTACAACTGCGGGTCCCGCACCTACTCCTCCTACTAATCCTCCAAATTTCCAAATGCCTCAAGTCTTGAGAGTAAGGGGAACTCCTTATGGTGGTAATGAGGCTCAAAAAATCACTTGTCAGCCCACTCCATAAAATATAGCTAGTACCTCCAAGCCTGTGATGGTTGTATAGTTCAAAGGAATAATTATGGAGAAGATCAAGGCTATCATAGTCGTTGACCAAGTAGAGAAGTTGGTGGGTAAAGGTTGCCCATATCCCGGTGAATATGACTAGGTACCATACCCGAAAGGGTACTCTGTCCCAAAATTTAATACCTTTAATAGAAATAAAAATCCCAAGCAGCACCTAGAGTAATTCAAGGCTACCTGCGGGAACACAGGAGGCAACAATGCATTACTCTTTCGATAGTTCGTCAGTAGTTTGACAGCAGCTGCTTTTGGATGATATGCTGAACTACCAAATGACTCTATTAAGACATTTGCTGAGTTAGAATCTATGTTCGTGAGGAGATTTGTTAGTGTAACCAAGAAGATAATAATTGTTGATCTTGCTCTAGATAAGATAAGAAGGGATGAGTCAGTGTTAAAATATATCATTCGCTGGTAAAATCTGAGTATGAAATGTGAGCAGTAGCTCGAGGAAGAACACGCTGTACAACTGTTAATGAGAAACATCGATGATAAGATGCAATCATTCCTGTGTATGACTATCATCACCACGTTTCATGACTTGTTGGATAGAGTGGCCAAGTTTGAGAAATTTAATTTGTCAAGATCAGAGAGCCACTTTAATAAGCCCAAGAAGGCTAAGGCCTCAGGTGTTAGGAGAGGTGATGCCGACTCTATATTTTTCTCCAGAGCTAATAAAGAAAAATAGGTGATTTATAACATGGACAAAGGCAAACGCTAATGCAATACGATGAAAAGCTAAAGTTGGCCTATAACCCTAACCTCTAACCGAAGTTGATACTCAGGGGGAATGATAAGCCACGAACTTATCAATATGGTGGAGAACGCCCGAGGCAAACCATAGGAACTGGTGATAGAATGTTCCCGTCCCTCAAGGATAAAATGAATAAAGAATGTTCATTTAAGAGGGATAATGTCACCAAGTTGTTTCAACAGGCGTTGAAAGCGGGCTTAGAACTACCGGAGGGCAAAAGACCTGAGGAGTTGAAACATACTAGTGGCCCAAATTATTGCCCATATGTCCGAGTAATCAGCCATCGCATTGAAGATTGCTACATCTTCAAAGATTGGTTGGAAAGAAAATAAAGAAGCGGCGAACTTACATTGTCGGATAATATGTTGACGTACCCTAGGAAATAATCAACTCTGGTGGTAACATCCTCTTCCGTACACCCGGCTGAAGAAAGAAAAAAAATCAAAAGAGGCTAGTTTAAGGAGAGCAATGGGAGACTGTGGTCTCTAAAAAAATTATAAAAATGCTAAAGCTATCTGAAGGAGTTCTAGGGGTGAAATAGAAATCTCCTATGGAGCCAGTGCTAAATCTGAAGGCACTGTCTATAACACAAGCATCTACTTCTAAACAACTTCTCAACCAAGCTAGCACTTCAAAGTCTGGAAGGGTGAAATCCTCTAAGAAGAAGACTAAACTGAGGAAGCCCATGGAGAAAAAGATAGCGACTCAAAGGGCTATTGATAGTTTGGACGAATATTATCATACTGTGAGGCGATTATTAAGCTCGCTGACTTGATGCCAGAGCTAAAAATAGATGAGGCCGAAGAAGGTGATGAGGAATCTCTTCCTGTGGAAGTATGTTGGGTCATCTCAAAGGCACCAAATACGCTGATAAAAGAATAATGTACTGAGGAGGAGGCCTCTAAATCTTGTATGACGGTGTTGCCAATGGATTACAGTTCAGAGGAGGATCTATATTTTCTAGAAATAGATGAGTCAGACCCCGACATAGCGTCGTAAATGGGACATGTAAACTTGGGTGGTGACTATGAATCAATAGATGAATCCCTAGACGCAACGATGGCCAACTCTGAATAAAATGCACTGCCAAACAAGTCGGAGCCAAAGAAGATCGCTTAGGTGCAGTTAAAGAGCGGTAAGGTGTTACCGTCTCTGCTAAAGAAAGGAATCCCAGAAAATGACAAGGGAAAAGAAATAGTTATCAATGAAGATATCATCCCCAAAGACTCTAAGAAGAAAGATACTTTTGTCTAGGGAATATATTATAACATCTTATCCCATTTGATGAAGATCCATGCCCAGCTTAGCATATATGATGCTATGGTGATGTCTAAGACTTCGGGAGACTTTGACTCAGGCTCTCAAAGACCCTGAAAGATACGAGACGTATTTTGTAAAGTATAACATGACCAAAGTCTTACAAGCCTGTAACGAGCCGTTCATCGCCTTCTT
Source organism: Dendrobium chrysotoxum (assembly GCA_019925795.1). NCBI lineage: Eukaryota > Viridiplantae > Streptophyta > Magnoliopsida > Asparagales > Orchidaceae > Dendrobium > Dendrobium chrysotoxum. Next base: position 13,205,416 of record CM034300.1, on the reverse strand, counting down.
TGAAGAGGATATGATACTCAGAAATGCGGATCATAATTGTCCTCTATATATTACAGTAGAGAGCGATGACATGATAATAAGTCAAATTCTTATCGATCCAAGGTCCTCCATAAATCTCATGAGCATAAAAGCACTAAGATCGTTGTGCCTTGATGTGGAACACCTTGGGCTAGATAAATTAATGGTACACAGCTTCAATGAGAAGGGATAGAGGACTCTTAGATCATTTATGCTCACTCTCGTATTTGGAGAATTTTATACAGAGAAAAAATTTCATGTGATTGACATAAATACCTCATTCAAGGCTCTTCTGGGTCGCACATGATTGCATGAATATGGTATTATACTGTCAATGCTACCCCAGTGCATGAAGTACCTTAGGAAGAGAGAAAAATTCAGGATCTCTAGTGCCATCCAGCCCTTTGCAGTCCATGAAGTAGCGATCTATGAAGATGTATAATATTTCATTCCAAAGAAATAAAAGCTGTCAAGCTCTCTTGAGGGTAAGGCATCAAACTCAAAGGCTATAAAGCAGCCCAGTCAAGAAGGAAAGAAAAAGTAGGTAGAGGGAAAGAAGACATCACCGACTCTTCCCAAAGCAATAACTATTTCCAAAGAAACAAAGCATGTGCCTCATCTAGGTAGTGATACAGATGAAGATGATGTCACTCATGCCAAGTATTAGAGAGTATGCTAGTTGACAGCCAAACAAAAAAAAGAAAGTCGAATATTCAAATGATGATTATGACTACGACTCTATCTACATGAATACGGTGTAGTGTGTATTCTCTAAAAGAATAGATAGCATGTCAATCTCAGATAGCGTGCTCGTAGTCACGCATATTCACTTGCAATACTTTAAGGAAATCACTCCGTGAGAGGTGTATAAGGTTGAAGAACTCATAACCTATTATCTGCCTCCTCTTGAAAATGGGACTTTGCTAGGGAACGTGCTCTATTCCGTGGGAAGGCTTAAAGAAGAGAATCATGACTAGTTTCGTAGGCTCATCGATTCTGAATAATTACTACCTACGAGGCTACCTAAGTTTAATACCAAAGGTATTCGAAAAATGCTATGAAAGAAAATTAATATTCCTACCACCAAATGTCAATTTTGTATATGTCTGGGCCTATAGAAAGGAAGGAATCCATGTCTATTACGATAAAAAGATATGATTGCATATAAAGGTATCAGATTTATTAGGAGAAAATACCTCCGTAAGGAGACTTGCCGAGCAATCACATGCAAGAAGATCAGATCTGAAGGAAACAATGATGAGGAGACATACGAAGCTAACACTTATGGTGATCAGCCCATAGAAGCCAAGCATGCACTAGAAGAGCTTGAAGATGGCGGACAGACTGCTACTATAGATGAGCTAAAGGAAGTGAACTTAAGGACTAAAGAAGACCCTCGTTCAACCTTCATTAGCGCCCTTCTGCCTGAAGAGCAAGTTGAAGAAATAAAGAAGCTTCTCTATGACTTCAGGGATTGCTTTGCCTGGACATATGCTGAGATGCCCAGCTTATCCCCTGAGATAGTGATTCACAGATTAGCCATCAAGCCTGAGGCGGTGCCTGTAAAACAAGCTCCAAGGAGAATAAGATTGGAGATTGAGGAACAAGTGATTGCTGAAACTAAGAAACTCATAGATGCGGGCTTCATCCAAGAAGAAAAACATACCGATTGGATCGCCAATATTATCCCTATCAAGAAGAAGAACAGTTAGATCCATATCTGCATTGATTTTTGGGACCTCAATAAAGTGTATCCAAAAGATGATTTTTCATTCTCTATATCAGAACTTCTGGTTGACAACACGTCCAACTTTGACATGTTCTCCTTTATGGATAGATCATCAGGATACAATCAGATTAAAATGGCATCTGAAGATGAGAAGAACATATTATTCAAAATACCCATCGGTATATTCTGCGACATGGTCATGCCCTTCGACTTGAAAAATTTTGGTACCACCTACCAACGGGTAATAACGTATATCTTTGATGAGTTAATATATTAGAAGGTCGAGTGTTATGTAGACGACCTGGTCATTAAGAGCATGGATCAAAAAGATCATTTAAATGATCTAAGGATTGTATTTGAGAGAATCAAAAAGTTCAATTTAAAAATAAACCCTTTTAAATGCGCCTTCGGTGTCTCCTCTAGAAAATTCTTGGGGTACGTCGTTCGACATCGAGGAATTGAGATTGATCCTAATAAGATCAAGGCAATCATGGAGATGCCACCTTTAAAGAACATCCGTCAACTTCGCTCCTTACAAGGACAACTGGCTTTCATTCAACAATTCATATCGAATTTGTCAGGTAAGTGCTAACCATTCTCAAAGCTAATGAAAAAGGATGTCCGCTTTAAATGGGATGCAGAATGCCATGAAGTGTTTGATATCATTAAAAGATATCTATTAAACACATCCATTCTTACGGCACCAATTTTGGGGAAGCCTCTTATACTGTATACAGCAGCACTAGAAGAATCTCTCGGAGCATTATTGGCCCAACATAATGAAGAGGACAAAAAATGCACTCTACTACATCAGTCAGAGGCTGATTGAAGTGGAAATTTATTATTCCCCAATTGAGAAGTGTTGCCTGGCATTGATCTTTGTATTCCAGAAGCTCCATCGTTACATATTATCGCACAAAATTATGTTGATATCAAAGATCGATTTGCTGAAGTTCTTGATGATAAGACCAGCATTGACAAGTCATTTAGCCAGGTGGGCAGTGATACTACTGTAGTTTGATATCACATATATGTCACAGAAGATGGTAAAGGGACAAGCTTTGACAGATTTTCTTACCGCACATCCTATTCCAGTATATTCCCCACTCAATGATGATTTGCCCAACGAGTAAATCATGAAGGTCAAGGAAGAGGAGAAACTATAATTTTGGGAGATATATTTCGATAGGGCATCGTCGATTAAACCTGCTCAATCTCTAAATCTTACAAGAGCCCGAGCCAATGTCGGCCTCATTTTTATAGCACCAAAATGAGGCATAATAAGATTTTCATTCATAACTGAACCACTGATCATTAATGAGGCCGAGTACAAAGCTCTAATAGCAGGACTAGAGATTACGATTAATGTTAGAATCTAAAATTTTTGAATCTTCGACTATTCTCAACTAGTGATAAATCAAGTTCTGAGCATTTATAAGATTTGTAATCTTGAATTGGCCCACTACCATCGGCAAACTCTCGAGTTCCTGAAGTAGGTGCCAAATGTTAAAATACCTCTAGTTCCTTGAGGTCAGAATGCCAAAGCAGATTATTTGACTAAATTGGCAAAGGAAATGGCGAATATTAATGAGGAGAGTCCTATATTCATTGGAGTTTATAACCATCGGGTTTTGGAGCTCGCTCTGTTACAATTCCCGAGGATAAAAAAGTATCAGATTCAAGCCAATGAGATACAATTCCAATTGACCCTCAACCTCTCCATTAGATCATTATAGAAAATTATCTGGAAGGATATCATGTAGCCAAGAGACGTAAAGCTAGCCAAGCTTCAAAATCAAAGTGGCATTGCTTAGATATTGAAGTAGAGAATGATTGGAGGAAGTCATTTATCGACTACTTCAAGGAAAGTAATCTCCCGACAGATAAATCTCTAACTACGCAAATCCAAAAAAGGGCATTACTGTACGCATTTGTTAACGACATGTTGTATAGACGGGCTTTTGACCATATATGGCTAAGCTGCCTAGGAACCAAGGAAGCTAATAGAGTGATAGCAGAACTTCATGAGGAGCTCTGTGGAGCGCATCAGTTAGGTTCCAAGATGGCTGCTAAAATCAAGAGAATGGGTTATTACTGGCCTACCATGGTGAGGGATTGTATTGACCACGCTAAGAGGTGCCATGAGTGTCAATTTAATGGCGATGTTATACATCAGTCAATAAATCCTCTACACCCAATAGTAGCGTCCTAGTCATGCGAATATTGGGGCACTGATATAATTAGGTCAATAGATCCACTGTCATCAGTGAGACATCATTTTATTCTGGTAGCTACAGACTACTTTTCTAAGTGGGTAGAAGTGGCTCCATTCAAGGAAGTCACATCCGAGCATGTAATCAATTTTTTTACCTAGAACGTTGTCTACAGATTCGGTGTACCGCGCCATATAATCTCAGACATTGGTACAATTTTCAAAAGCACAAAAATTTATAAGTTCGTAGATCGACATAAAATTTATTGGTGGTACTCATCCATATACAACCCAAGAGCAAATGGCTTGGCTAAAGCCTTCAACAAAATACTGATAGAATTACTAAAGAAGATCCTTACCAAGAATAAGAGAGAGTGGCATACTAAGATGGTAGAAGGACAATGGGAGTATTATATTACTGACAAAACACCAACCAAAGCTACGCCTTAATCATTAGTGTTTGGAGTTGAAGTAGTATTGCCACTGGAAATTGAACTATCATCACTACGGGTAGCTATTTAGCATGATCTCACACAAGAATAAAATGCTCATCTAAGAATGGAAGAGCTCGATGTGCTCGATGAGATTAGACTGCAGGCTCAATAAAATCTAGAAATCTATTGAGAAAGAATGACAAAATTATTTGATCGGATGATGCATCCTCGGGCATTCTAAGAAGAGAATTGATCCTGATGCTGAGAAGGCTAATCATCCCACACTAAAAATTTGGTGATAAATTTGTATCATACTGGGAGGGCCTTTTCGTCATCAAGAATGTGTATCAAAGAGGAGCTTATCAGTTAATTGATCTAGATGGTCAAAGGCCTATGCCACCGATCAACGGCCGATATTTAAAGAAAGATCATGCATAAAAATTTCATATCTAATGTAATATACATTGATCAAAGTGTTATGTGCATATTTATAAATGCATGCCTATATTTATATTTTAAAATTCTCTTGTTTAGTAAGAATGCATTTCAAAATACCCCATCAGACTGGGCGCATTTTACATATTTATTCGAGTCGACATAGCACTACGTGTCAAAATCTCAGAAAAAATATTTAAAATCTCAACATATAAAGCCTATCCAAAATCTCCCTATGAGATAAGGTATATTTTGTGTATTTAAAATATTTATTTTAGTCGACATTGTGCTACGTGCTGAGATCCCCAAATAAGTATTTAAAATCTCAAAACTCTAAATTTATTCCATTTTAAAATGTCCCTATAGGGTTGGGGGCATTTTAAATATTTATTCGGGTTGATATCATGCCGCATGCTGAGATCCCTGAATAAATATTTAAAATCATCAATGCAAATATTCCTTCAAGATATAATGATATAATGAATTCATTTTCAAAGTATATGCATGTGACCTTCCGAAAGTTCGAGACACCACCTTTCCAACGTACTACGATTTTAAAAGTTAGGAAAGAGACTTTTGTGACTACGCACTCAAACAAGTCGAGCCATAACAGCTTGAAGTCTTTCAATGGCTTGAAGCTTAAGGTTCGAATGGGTCTAAAAGGTCGAATCCAATAAGCCCAAATATGTCCAGATCACTAGCAGCTCCGTCTACTTATCACGCCATAAGAAAGGTCATAGTAAAGGAACCCCATTTCGTCAACCTGGCAGTAGGGACTGTAGGAAGTACGAAGGCCAATTTAACTCGGCAAGTCCAAGTAGCTGTAGTATACTAAATTCTCCTAATTGACTGGAGAATCAAAGTTCAAATGAGAAGGAGGAGTTACGAATAACTACCAAATATATGTAGGCTCTAAATATTCAACCACAAAGGATGACTCTAAATCTACCAACTTCAGTAGATTCAGCATTGGGAAACACATTTCCCATAGCTCAAGTCTAAAACCTGAATGGGTGTAAGATGTCGGATCCAACAAGCTCAAATATGACTGGATCGCTAGCAGCTTCGTCTACTCAACACATCATAAGAAAGGTCATAGTAAAGGAATCCCCATTTCAATAACCAAAGGATGAAGAGCTATCAAATCCTAGCTCACCTAATCTGATGAACTCAAGTGACTCAAATGGAAGTCTCCTATACTGGTTAAGGATTAAGATGTTACCTATATTTGGGACTATCGATTAAATTCAAAACCTATAAATCCTTCAATAAATCTATAAAGCACCAAATGAGGATTGAAGAAATTTTTCTTCAGCAAGTCCATCAAAGCACAAAGCAAAGGATCGAAGAAATTATCCTAAAATTCACATAAAGCCTGAGGCTGAACTAAGAGGAATCCTTCATCAACAAGTCCATTATGCACAATGCTCAAGATTGATGACTTTTCGCCACCGACTTAGTATAAACTTAAAGGTTTTAAGTCGCCAGCATCCACTCCTTCATCAAGCCCACAAAAGAAAGAAGCATAGGGTAGACGGTACATAAATCTTTCAATAAGTCAGTAATAAAAAATAAGGTAATCTTTCATTAATGCTCGCAGCATAAAGCACAGGGCAGAAGAAACCAAAATCTCAGGACTCAAGCTAAAGCTACAAAAGGAAGCACCATCATCTACAAATGTCCCTAAAGACTAGGGGCATTTTAAATATTTATTTGGGTCGACATCGCGCTACGTGCCAAGATCTCTAAATAAATATTTAAAATTTCTTGCAAAAAAATTAGCTAAAGGAGGGAAGAATGGAGGATTCTCCGTAAATTGAATGTGTCATCAGTGAAAAATATAGTTTGAGCGATATACAATCCATACTAGAGGTAGTAAAAGCCCCACCAGCTGATGAATCTACAAAGTTTGGATGAATTTTGAATGATATAAATGATTATATAGAAGAAACATCACATTCTCATATGATTGCAGCAAAGTAGACCGTTGAGCATATACAAAAAGGTTGAAAACTAAAGTAAGAGTAGTATCAAAAGAGAAGCATACAAGGTGACAATGTTATCCACTAGCATCAATCTATAGAGCAACGCTCTAAGGACATAATTAGAAAGTATTCTATCACTCTCTTATGGGTCTTTACTTGATAAGAATCAATATATCAAACATATTATTGACTACAAGTGCGTCTAAAAATCCATAAAGACACAGAGAGGTACTCTTAGAGATCTACATAATGAAAACATTAGCATGACATCCAAACAAGCTTTTGGAAATCCGCTAAATAAAAACCTCTATGTGACATCAATAGTAAATATCAAGAGATCCATAAGGTCAATCAGCATGCAATAAATATGATTCTCTCTAGATGCGTACTATATTTATTGGGGGACATTTGTTAACCTCTACTAGATAAGACAAAACAAACAAAAAAATGCTTAAAAGATAATACCTATGCCACAGCCTGTCGAAGCCCATTCCATCGCCTGCTATAGTAACTGCCCATGCCCTACAAACGATGCTGAAGCAGTCCTCTCATGTGACAATGCCTCAATTCTTCTCCCCTGGTGTCATTAAATGCCGAGCCAAACGAAGCCTTCTGTTCTCCTTCCCATGCAGAAAAACCATGCTTCCTCTCGTTAAAGCCTCTATCGCAAGCATCCCGACGCCTCCAAGACATAAATCCCACTCGACCGACTTCTTCCTCTTGCATTTGATGCCATAAATCTGCCCTAGCCACAAAACCAAACTCAATAGAGGTCCTTAACCCTTCACCTCTTCTAATGCCTGTTGAAGCTGAAACTCCAGCCCAATTCCTTCGCTTCTCTTGTAAGACCTCCGTTCACCACAACCCGCCTTCCTTTCCTCCCTCTCTACCCAGGCCGATGACAACACCCAACCAAAGCCTTCTAAAATCCTGTAAGTCTCTTCAAGCCGCTCCTGCCTCTGTCCTAACTGAACATCCTCAGCCGTGATTCCTTTGATCCAGAGAGAGAGAGAGAGAGAGAGAGAGAGAGAGAGAGAGAGAGAGAGAGAGAGAGAGAGAGAGAGAGAGAGAGAGAGAGAGAGAGAGAGAGAGAGAGAGCCCTTACATCCTTCGCAATCTCCAGCGAAACTCGCACCTTCTTCCTCCTCTAAGCCGATCCAGCCCTAGCGTGCCATTCTTCTTTAAGAGCTGAAGCTCCCAAAGCCGCTGACTGAGATCCCACATCCATGAAGACCTCTCCAATCGGTCGCACCTCACGCAAGCTCCTCCAAAGACCGAATTCTTCCCCTTTTAGCCGCCTCAGCCGTGCCTCTCTGCCCGATCTCATAGAGGTTATTAATGTTATGATTATTAATAATATTAGTTAATATTACTAATATTAATAATATTATTATTATTAACACACACACACACACACAGACACACACATATATATAAGTGTGTGTGTGTGTGTGTGTGTGTGTGTGTGTGTGTGTGTGAAGAAAGCAAAAAAAATATAAGAGAAAAGAAGAATGAAAAGAAAATACAAACAAAAAGCGAAAGAGATGCAAGAAAAGAAAAAGAAAAAAAATTCCAAAAAAAGAGAGATGAAAATTATTGTATTTTTATAAAATATGTGCTGTACCTTTTACAAATTTTCCTTCACCACTGCCATCACCATAAACCGTCACGCAGGTATAATCTCCCAAACTTGAGAAAACATGTTTTGACACTTACAACACGATGAATAACTACCCATGCGTGCTTTTCTTAGCACGGTGGGAGGAAATTCATTGCGATGCTCGCGACGAGGCGGGTAATGTCCTAAAGTCCTATTTTTGGTGTTTGCGGCGTGCCGAGGACCCCCTATACATGCTTTTCTGTAGCGTGGTGGGAGGGAACTCTGTGCGGCACTTAGAGTGAGGCAGGTGAGCCTTATGCATGCATTTTTTAGCATTGTAGGGTAAAAAAATTAAGTATCCGTGCACGACTCTGTACCTGCGGGGAAAGCAAACTGTATTCTTTTAAAATAGGTATTTTTGAAGACCTATGCACATCTTTCTCTAGCATGATGGGATTAAAGATTTTATCGCCGCGGTATCATCCGACACCTACCATGCACATTTTTCTCTAGGGTGGCAGGAGGCCCAGACTCCTAAAATTTCCCCTAAACAGGGGAGACACCGATAGGCTGCCAAAATTTGGACTGAATAGAGGACCGGACTTGCACTTGGACGAAAGACAGCGGACCTAAAACTGAATTAATTTGAACTCAAATGAACAAATTACAGGGGAATTAGCATCAAAAGAACAAAGACTTGGACATAAACTTGATTGAACAAAAAAATGATTTAAGTGAACTCAAACTCAAACTTGAACTTGAACTTATAAACTTGACTTGAACCATAACTTTAATGAAAAGAAAGAACATGGACTTGGATCTAATTTGAACATTACATGAATTGAACTCAAACTGAGCAAGGACTTAAGGTTGACTTGGACCGCAGAGGATTGGAATTTGAACTAAATGCAAGAGTGCTTGGACCCAAATGAACTAAATGCAACATGGCTTGTATAGTTTGGAGCCATGTAAGGACTTGAACAATTTAAACTCAAACCTGAACTTGAAAAAAGTCAGAAGGGAACTTGATTTGAACAAAATGATAATGGACTTGAACATGAACTTAAATTGGGGTTTATTGTAACTGAGAGGAATGGTTTCTTTAATGATGAAAATTCTAATGGATTCGTCATTTCACTCTAAATGCAAAAAGCTATTGGAAAAATATCCAAATCTCATGCAAATTAGAATGAAGTGGAAGTTTTTTTTTTATAGTCAAGAGATTGTCGCCTCAATTAAATTGAGAATATTAATGGTGTTAAGTTCATCATACATGTTGAAAGTATAACATGATCTTTAAATAAAGAAGGTCATGAGAGAAAGAGCTTGATCAAAGAGCCATAGTACGGGGCCATTAGATCATGATAACCCACTCGTAATATTGAACATGCCTCATCCCCAAACGACAATCAACAGAACTCATCATTTCAATTGGATGGCAAATAGTAACGATTAACGGTGTAAAGTTAATCATGTATATGTACGTTGTGACCTACCGAGGAGGATGAATAATTTTCAGATGTAATTTTGGAAGACATAGATTGGTCATGGAACCATAGAAAATATGACTCATCTAAAATTAGCAGCCAATAAGAATGGTAGAAATGTGATACTCCGTCTGCAAATGACAATGATAGTTGAACCATATAATAGTAGTTGAGCTACAAGTGTGATGAAATCCCTTCAATTAGCCATCTTATAAGTATATGTGGAAACTTCAACGGACATAGGAAGGTGTGCAATGAATACAATATCCTGTGGTCGACGTTAAGTAACATGTAAATGAGCATGATAGCCTACTTGCAAGTAATGAAGATTATGAATGTACCTATCAGCAACAACATGAGACTGCGGTGCAGATTTCTATAATAATGCTCCACAAGCAATATTAAAATACAAGCAGATACATTCAACCTTACAAGCAAAGAAATTGGAATTGATATCAATCTTCATATCAATCATGTAAGAAAATATGATAGCTCCTACTACATCTATGTGCAAACACTGATGAAAAATCGTAGATGCCAGAAGAAATTATACTGTGCCCACAAATGACTGTAGAAGGTACATTATGCACACAGTGATCCATTCACGAGCGACAACAAGTAATATGTAGTGGATGTTAAACCTTCCCATAATCAACAACCACTTATATAAATCGAAAAGCATCGATCCCCTGCAACCGGAGGAGACTGATATCAGCAAATATAAGCTCCTACGAGCTACTATCGAAAGCTCGCCATAACAATAGGAGATTTATTAGTGCACTACAATCTACCTGTAGAATGCAACAAGAAGTGCACAACAGTTTACCTGTATGAGATAGAAAATGACCGCAGTGCTACGCTACGCCACCAAATCCGCAACATCCATGCAAGCGGATAAAAGGTATTTATAAATATTCCAAAAATATCCTTGCACATGCACTGTAATATGTATACACATAGGTACACAAAAGGGGATGCATAATACACCTGCATGGGCCCCGACGAGCGTGTTACAGATACACACGTAACGTCTAGGGATGCTGCACGGGTCAGAAAATAAACCCAAGTTCGAGCCTGATCCTTCTATGTGATAGATAGGAGTTAACACGGCTCAAATCATAAAATAAATATACGATCACGGTATCGACCGGGATATTTATTTTAATGCATTTATATTAGGCCTTCAAGGCCTATAATTAAGAGAATTTACTTATAGAGGCATAAAGCCAATTACTTAAAACAAAAATCCATCCACCCTCCGCACTAGTTTGCCGGGGTGAATAAATTGAAATTTACCTCAGCTCACATAGAGCTAATGCCTAGTCAAAAATATTACTAGGTTTTATTCTCAAAAAATCTCCTACAAGTAAGGGCGAGGTACGCATCCTTTGACTGATAATTTTGCAACCAAATGGCACCGCAGGATAAATGGTTATGACCTGGGGCCCTCTGGCTTGAGTGGTTTTGCCGTCAAATGGCACCACGAGATAACGGTTATGGCCAGAGCCAATACATTCCTTAGTGGCATCAAATCCTTGAGATATGAATCAATAGGATATGATCGATAGGGCATAAAGCTCTCTGTTAGCTAAGGTGGATTCAAATTTATCCCCTTAGATAAGCATTCACCTCAGGTCTACAAGGTCCCCTTAGATGAAGCAACCCATGACTGTCGACAAGGATCCTTCTATCAGGTTGGGTTGACTACCTCCTCTGACTAAGTAGACCAGGGACCACGATTGCCCAGGATAACGAAACCATGGGATCTTGATCGGGTACATCATTCATTCCCCCACAATCTGCTTTAAGTGTAAGATGGTGAAATTTCTAATTTTAAATATTACATTTCCAACATCTAACCCATGCTGCTACTATATGCTAGATAAAATATATCTTGACGTATCTTATCGACGACTAGCCTTAATCGAAAGTTCTCTTTCATTATCGAGAGGGATAATTAACTATAGGGGCTTGCACCTATAAAAAACCAGAACTCAGATCATAAAGTCCTACAAAATGATGCTGAAATCTCTGGATAGTGTCTTATCTACAAACTCATCTGTCTTCCAAAATTTACCCCGGAACTTAGTCTGTTAAAACTCCCCCAAAAAGCATACGAGGGAGGTCAGGGCCAAATTTTTGGAGCCCACAATGTCAAGAGAGCGTCTGTAATTACTGTTGAGAGGGAGTTAGTCGTCGATGTTAAGACGGTGTCGGACAAAGATGAGCTATCAAGTTGTGGGTGTGGAAATTACCAGCGTCGAACATCAATGTCAAGACAGTGTCATGCTTTAATATTGAGATAGTTTTGAAGTGTCTATGTTGTAATGATGTCAGACGTCGATATTGTAACGACGTTAGACATCCATATTGTAATGACGTTAGATGTCGATGTTCAAATGGCATCGAACATTATTGTGAAATCAGAGTCAGGACCCACCAAAGAGAAATGAAAATGAGAATATTCGATGAATGGGGTTTTGAGTATGAATGATTGGTTTTATGTTATGGATAGGAAATACAAAATTTAGGTTTTATATTTTAAATAAAGAAAAATTTTAAATGCAAGAAATTATAGTAATTCATAAAATATTTAAGACACATATGTCTAATTTATATTTAATATTTTTTTTTAATCGGACATGCTTTCTGCGTGTCTGACACATGTTGGAGATGTGTCGGATGCATGTCGTGTCGGATACTACACGTCTCTTTGAGAAGTGTCAGTGCATCATAGATTCTACCACTACCTAAGAGGGGTGATATTCATTTTTTGAATAATGGGATTCAGTTGCAAATTAGTGGCTTTCTCTGCTTTGCTCTGTTGTAGTTGCTAACGGAATATATTACAACCATTTCTTTGTAATTGTTGTTATATATCTTCACCATTGGATGTGGCTTATTATCAAAAGTGTATCAGCTTCTTTATATATATATATATATATATATATATATATATATATATATATATATATATATATATATAGTCAACTGTAGTCCAAATGAAGATATATAGATAAAAATCTTTTATTGGGGATCTAGAGTGAACACCACAAGTCGAAACAAGCAAGAAAATAAAAGCAGTAGAAAAATAAAGGATATCAAGATTTAATGTGGAAAAAACCCAAATAGTGAAAAAAAATCATGGAGCCACACCACATAAAAAAATTCACTATAAAAATTAGAAGAAATAAGTACAAATCTCTCTTCTCTATCACTCTCTCTCTCTCTCTCTCTCTCTCTCATTGATTCTCTTCTCACATGCACCGTTCTCAATATTTTCACACTCAATATAAAAGAAAGCCAAGTAAAATAACCCCAAGGGATGCAACCCTGTAGAAAAATAAGAAAGAAATCGATCGAGTATGTCTCACAGTACTACGACGCCAGTTTGGAGCGCTGTGACTCTTAAGTATTTGTCTTGATCTGCTGCGATGTAGTATCTAGACCACTGTGTCGCTCTGCTCTCTGTCGTTTAGTATTGAGGCGCTTGGTAACACAGTGCCCCGACGTTCGGGTACACAACGTAGGGGTGTTGACTGGGGGTAAACACATCGCTGGGTTATCGTTCAGTGCTTGAACTACAGCTCGGGGATGCGGCACTGGATGTGGAAAGACCGCTTTCATGACAATCGAGGCTTTTGCTTAATGCAACCCTCACAACGAATCTACTACCATTTCCTATCAGATATGTCAAAAATGAGGTCATTCTACTATCTCTTGTTGGTACCGCACTGATCTCAGTTATCAGCCTACCATTTCGTAGCTATTGCTCTTTCGGCTACTTCCGATCCCCCCTCTTCTGAATGGTTTGTGTATCTCAAGTGCAATCACCTCGACCATATCATGGTTCTCAACATATCACTGTGGGACATGGCCGATCATCACCTTTTGCTTCTATTAGACAGTGCCTGCTTCCGACACCATCAGGTAAGTTGCTTCTTCAACCTCTTTTTCATGTTCCTCATCTTACCCATAATCTTCTATCTTTCAAGCAACTCACCACACACAATCATTATTCTGTTTCTTTAGATCCTTATGATTTCAAATTAAGGATTTGAAGACCAATCAACTTCTTTGCGGGCTTAGCTGTAATGGCCTGTCCCTAATTCCTTCCTCTTCACCAAATTCCACTGCTTTGCTTTTCACTTCCTTTCAATGCTCTCTCTAGCACCAACGTCTTCATGCTGTTGTTTTTACTACAATTTCAAACAACACTCCTATGTATCTTGTTCTTCTACCTGTAGTTTCTGTTATAAAGTAAAATGTCTTAGAAATATTTTTCCTTTAACTCATTCTTCCTCTTCTAAACTTCAACTTTGGTTTGATGGTGGTCATGAATACTTAAATAAAGCCTTCACAACATTTCTTACAAAATATGGAATTCTTCATCATATGAGTTGTCCCTATATCCCACAACAAAATAATGTTGCTGAGCGCAAACACCGATATATCATTAAAACAGCTCGACTCTCTTGGTTGATGTTCATTTACCATTCACCTTTTGGACTTATGTGGTTCTTACTTCTATCTACTTAATTAATCGGCTACCCTTTATTACTACTCATAAGCTATCTCTCCTTATGAACTGCTCTATCATAAACCTTCCAACTATAAACATCTCAAAGTGTTTGGGCGCCAATGCTACCCCCTTTTGCCATCTCATACAAAGCACAAGCTTGCCTCTGCTGCTCTCAAAGCCGTCATTGTTGGCAATATGCCGACGCCTATAAAAGTTATGTGTGTTATCTTCCCCAAACTGGTAAAGTTGTCATCTCTATTAATGTTTCTTTTCACATAAATCTCTTCCCCTTCCAAGACTCTACCACTCCTCACTTTCTACTGATTTCAACTTATTTTACTTATACCCTTCCTTTCACTCTTTTTTTAAGGCACCTTTCACTCTTGTTCTTGCCTCTGTCACTCCCACCAATTCTTCTTTATCTCCTTCACTTACTATTTTGCCTTCTCACGACGCCATTTGCACACAACCCTCTCCTGTTGTCGTCTCTGCTTCGCCTACACCCATTCTTTTGGTGGCTACCCTTATTATGCTTCCCATGGTAATGAGATTCAAATCTGAAACCCTTAAACCTCGTCAGATTTTCGCCTTACTGCATCACAATGTTGTCACTAAAGATCCAACTTGTTATATTGCTTCTGCTAAATTACCACACTAGCCGGAAGCTATGCCGACTAAATTCCAAGCACTTCAAACTCAAGGGACCGGGCATTAACTTCTCTCACCCCTCATCAAAATGTGCATGGTAGCAAGTGGTTGTTTAAAATCAAATATCATTCCAATGGATCTGTTGCTTGCTACAAGGCCCAACTGGTTGCTCAAGGGTATAAACAAAACATGGTCTAATTTTAATGAAGCTTTCAATCCTGTAGCTAAAATGCCAATAATTGGGACCTCAACCAACTAGATGTCTCTAATACCTTTTTTTATGGCACCTTATTTGAGATAGTCTTCATGGCCCAACCTCTTGGATTCAAAGATCCTAGCCATCCACACTATGTGTGCAAACTTGACAAAGCCATTTATAGCTAAAATAAGCTCCGTGGCATCGGTTCTTCACATTCACCTCGTACCTACTCTAATAGGATTTTCACTCATGTGCTACGGATCCTTCCCTTGCATTTTTTTAAGCACAATACTCCTCTTTTTCACCTCATTTATGTGGTCGATATATTGCTTATGGGAAATTCACCAAGTTCTATCATTAGTCCCATTACGGATCTACACAAAGCGTTTCAATTAAAGCACCTTGGCTCTCTTTCAACTTTTCTGGGACTGCAAGCTACTCAAACAACTATAGGTTTTATTCTTCATCAAACTAACTATGTCTCTTCAATCCAATAATGTGCTGTAATGCTAGAGTGTAAAATCATAAGAAATCCTATGTCCACTAATCAAACTACTGGGTCTGATGCCCTTCTCCGATCCATCCGTTTATAGGCATTTGGTTGGCTCCTTACAATATTTAACTGTCACTTGATCAGATCTCTCGTATGCAGTTAATAAAGTCTGCCAATATATGCACTCTCCTCTAAATAAACACTATTATGCTCAAGCGCCTTCTACACTATATCAAAGGTACATTACATCTTGGTCTACCTCTAGACTCCGAAAACTTACAACTCAAAGCCTTTGTAAATGCTGATTGGACAAGTGATCCACAAGATCATAAGTCGACAACTAGTTATTATGCCTTTTTGGGCTCCTGTCTTATTTCACGGCGTGTTAAGAAGCAATCCACCGTTGCTCATTCCTCCACTGAAACTAAGTATCATGCCTTAAGCACTGCCGCAACTGATATTATATGGATTCGTCGCTTGTTAACTCAATTTCAGATCCATCCGCTTCATCCCTCAACGATTTATTGTGATAATATCATTGCTATTGCACTTGTCAATAATCCAGTATTTTATGCTCGCACTAAGCATATTGAGGCTAATTACCACTTTATTCGTGATTGTACCAAATCCAATATCACAATTGTTCATCATATGTCTTCCAAAGATTAAATTGCTGACATCTTTAAAAAGGTATTAGAAATCAATAGTTTCTTCTTTGTGACAAATTAACACTCCAAACACTAAGTATTAATTTGCAGGGCCTGATAACAATGAACATTCTACCACTACTTAAGAGAGGTGATAGTTATTTTCTGCATAAAGGGATTCGGTTGCAAACCTTCAGCACTTTCTATACTCTGCTGCAGCTGCTAGTGGAAAATATATTACAACCATTGATTTGTAACTGATGCTATATATCTTCACCGTTGGATGTGGCTTATTATCAAAGGTGTATGTCAACTTCTTTATATATATAGTATACTGTAGTCCAAATGAAGATATATAGAGAAAAAACTTTAACTCAGTTGTGTGTTTCTGTAACTTCGTTGAATTCAAATTCAGCTCCTCTGTTTCTATACAATGAATTTCAACAAAAGCAATGAAGGAAGAAGAGAGAAGCAATTAAAAGATGCCCACAACTACATATTTTCATTTTGTATGAACATAATACTTCCATGTGAAGAATATTTATAAAATACAAAAGACTCAAATGGCACATTAAAATACCAAATAAGCTTACAAACCTAAACTCATCATAATCTATTACATTTATTCCATGATCAATTCATTGGGTCTCGGATATGCCTAAACTCCCATTTTTAATCACAAAGTAATACTGTAACCACCAATCAAAGCAGTCCAAAAATAGAGAAATCTTAATAGCAATAGCAGAGGAAGATCAAAGGAACAACTCAGAGTCCAGCTGCAGAAATCGCAATTAAAAACACCAAAGTGGTTCTAAAAAAGAGTTGCAGGAAAAGGTTCTCTAAAAGAAATGCAGGAACAACATAGGAGGGAAGCCCCTGAACTTTTAAAGCTGTGGAGAAGCAACTAAACAGCGATAGCCAAACAAAGGATCCTTGGAAGCCGGGTGAACAGAGAATTCAGGAAATTTCAGAAAGCTTCGGAGGTAAGTATACCAACATGCAAATCAAGCAGAGAAAACAACCCATATATATATATATATATATATATATATATATATATAATTTATTAAAATAAAATAAATCAAAACAATTAAAATTAAATTAAAAGAACATTTTAAAGCAGTTCATGTTAACATAAATAAATTTATGTTTTTGTTAAACATTGAGATTATTTTAATACACTGAGTAATGAAATAACTAAAGCAGCATTAGCTGACACCACCTCCCTCCCTCTTTACCTCCAAAAAATAAAGGAACCAAAACGACAAAAATAGAATAAAAAAACAAGACAAAAATTGTTCCAACGTCGTTCTCTGGACATACCAAACAAGGAAGCTAATGCCACAACTTTAACTGCACAAAAAGCTAAAACCAGCGTGTTCTGAAGAATATACCTCTGCATCACAGATGTGTTTGATTCCTGCTCCAACTACTTAAATTTTTTTTTGGCAGTTAGGGGATTCGAGCCCGGATGAGATTGGAGGAACGTGTTCTATCGACGACTCGGCCGCAGACCCAATCTCCAACTACTTAAATTGAGCAGCAGTATAAATTTCGGCGGCGGATATCAACTATAGATATAAGTCATTGTTTGTAGATGTAAATCAGGCCTCCACCACTGATGAATACCATGTGCGCTTTTGAAGTCTGGAGAAGGGCTCAAATTGAGTATTAATTTTGCTGACGGTAGAAGGTGCAGAGGCTCAGATTCCTTTCCAATTGCCCTAAGGAATATATCCCCCAACGAATTCCTGGTTGCCAACTTCTCAATCATTCCAACTCCCAAATCCTCCATTTTTTTACGATGTTCAAAATACCCAATATACTCTGAGCAAATGTGATCATTTGGATTAACAAATAGATTTGGCACCCATGAGGACAAAGCAACGAAGGGATCTTCTAATGTAGAACTCTCTTGCTGGCCTTTAAGGACAAAACTTAGACCAGCAGTGACAAAACTGTTTGCAATTCGAATTCCATTCTTTACCTTCTGACCTTTGATCCTCTCAATTGGAGCTGAGAAGAACGGTGGATTGAAAAGATATGCTTCCAGAAGAATGCCAATCTTTGCCATGTTCCTTCCAGCAAGAGAAGCCATAGCTGATCCTAAAGAATGACCAGCAAGCCAGATGTTTGAGTTTCCAACAGCCGAAACAATGTTCCGAACAGCTTGCATTGCGATCTCAAATCGTGTGGTCTGATGGAGGGAGTTTTGAATCAAATGCCAATCGAGCCCGAGATCCCGATTAACGGAGTCTTTCTTAGTGATCGTACCACGGAAAACAATGACAAACCTTGGAGCATCGGCAATAGTGAGATTGGAAGTAGGAGGCTTAAATTCAAAAATAGCTCCAAAGATGGACGAATCAGCATCATCAACAAGCTTTCGATTCAGTTCAAAATGGAAAGATTCCCACCAAGGAGGTGCAAGAGCTTCTGGTCCCTCCCGATGTTCTTGCCGGTCACGCTCTAAGATATATACGCTCTGAACCAAACAGGCAGCAACAGATCTTCGATGATGTGTACATTTCCTATTTAATAGAATATAAAAAAGATCACCTCCAGTGCACCAAAGACTCAATATAAGATAATCCAAACGGGCAGCCAGATATGACTAAGGCTTCGTTTGGGACGGTTTTTTTCCTGCTACTTAAAGCTGCTTTTATGTACATAAATTAAAATTTTTGTACTAGAAAGCCGCTTTAAGAAACAGTAAGAAAGCCGTCCCAAACAAAGCCTAATTCAGTAATTCTAAGAAAACAAAGTAGTTGAGTACATCTCTAAAACTCTTTTTCTTCTGGCGTGCAAAGGCTTCTATTAAAATAAAACATATTTTGCTCAAAGCTTCATCATTCACGAGCTGGCAAATTCAAATTTAGAAGAATAATACATTTTGAATTAACCTAATAGAAAAGCTTCCCACTAAGAGATGACAATTACTATGTGAAAGGGAAAGGGCTAGTCTAAAAAACAAGACTAAA